>OX941081.1:83561619-84765369 GCA_954870635.1 Arctium minus
ATAGCACTAGTGCTGTCGCAATAGATAGGAATCTTTGACAGCTGAAGGTCATAGTCTAAGAGTTGATTTCTCATCCATAAGATTTGAGAACAACAGCTTCCAGCGGCTACGTATTCAGCTTCAGTTGTGGAAGTGGACACTGAATTTTGCTTTTTGCTTGTCCAACTTACCAGCTTTCCTCCCAGGAGTTGACATCCACCAGTGGTACTCTTTCTGTCAAGTTTACAGCCTGCAAAATCACTATCAGAATAACCAGTTAGATCGAACCCTGAGTCTTTAGGATACCAAAGACCGAGGTTAGGAATTCCCTTCAGATATCTGAAAATTCGCTTAACAGCGATCAGATGGGATTCCTTGGGTTCAGATTGATAGCGTGCACATAAAAAAGTAAAGTACATAATGTCAGGTCGGCTCGCTGTAAGATACAACAGGGAGCCTATCATTCCTCTATAGGCAGTGACATTAACAGGTTTTCCAGAAGGATCTTTGTTAAGTGTCAGGGGTGGTGACATAGGAGTTTTCATCGCTGAAGTTTGAATAAGATCAAACTTCTTCAGCATATCTTTAACATACTTACCTTGGCTTATAAAAGTACCTTTGTCAGATTGTTTAATCTGAAGACCAAGAAAATATGTCAGCTCACCCATCATACTCATTTTATATTCTTTCTTCATTCTTTCAGCGAAGCGAGTACATAGAGATGGGTTAGTAGAACCAAATATTATGTCATCGACATATATTTGTACAAGAATTATATGACCTTTTATCTTTCTGAAAAATAACGTATTATCAATCTTGCCACGTTCAAAATTTTCAGAGATAAGAAATGATGAGAGAGTGTCATACCAAGCACGAGGGGCTTGTTTTAGTCCATAGAGAGCCTTATCCAATTTATAAACATAATTTGGATACATAGGGTCATAGAACCCTAGAGGTTGTTCTATATAGACTTCTTCATTCAGCTTTCCGTTTAGGAACGTTGATTTTACATCCATTTGATAGACGATGAAATCTTTATAGACTGCATAAGCTATGAATAGTCGAATTTCTTCGAGCCTAGCCACAGGGGCAAAGGTTTCGTCATAGTCTATACCTACCTCTTGTCTGTATCCCTGAGCAACAAGTCGAGCCTTGTTGCGGGTTACAGTTCCATGTTCATCTAACTTGTTTCTAAACACCCATTTGGTGCCTATAACAGTTTTATCAGATGGTCTAGGAATGAGATTCCAAACTTTGTTTCGAGAGAATTCAGTCAGCTCTTCTTGCATAGCGCTGACCCAGTTTGGATCTCTGAGGGCATCATCAGTCTTCTTTGGTTCTATTAAAGAAAGAAAGTTGACAAAGAGACAGATATTACCTGAGCTTCGTCGTGTCTGAATACCTGCATCTGGATCACCAAGAATTTGATCTATTGGATAATCTCTGGTCCATCGCTGAGCAGGAGCATGATCTATCAACTCAGAGGTTGAATCAACAATTGGGATGTTTACTGATGAGGACGTTTGAGGTTCATCAGCAATTAACTGTTGAGTAGTGGACAGACTGTTGTTATCAGAGAGGTTTTCAGACAGAGGTAGATTTGATGGTAGCAAGGTGTTTAGAGGTTCAGCTGAAACCCATGAGTTGGATTCAGCGCTAGGAGGTATAATGTTTGGATCATCATCAGCGGCTGGAGGATCTGAATGCTGATGGTTTGAGAAGAAGGGTTCAGTTTCTTTGTAGTGAGAAAACATCCAAGCATTTAACTCTTCATTGTCAGTGATTGGTTTAGAGTTCGCTGAGCGAGTTTCATCGAATGTGACATGAATTGTTTCTTCCACAGATTGTCTTCTTTTGTTGAAAACTCTGTAGGCTTTGGAGATGGAGGAATATCCTAGAAATATTCCATCATCAGCTTTTGGGTCGAACTTTCCAAGTTGATCTCTGTTGTTTAAGATATAGCACTGACAACCAAAGATATGAAGAAAACTGATAGAAGGCTTCCTTCCATGAAAAAGTTCATAAGCTGTCTTCCCAAATCGCTTTACTATTAGCGATCTGTTTTGAGTAAAACATGCAGTGTTTACAGCTTCTGCCCAAAATTGAGTAGGAAGATGAGAATCGCTGAGCATTGATCTAGCAGCTTCAATGATCGTTTTGTTTCTTCTTTCAGCGACTCGGTTTTGCTGAGGTGTTCTTACTGTAGAGAAGTTATGAGAAATTCCCTTGTTTTCAAAGAAATTGTTCAGGGAACCATTTTTGAATTCAGTTCCATGATCACTTCTTATTGAACGAACAGTAAGATTATTCAGCACTTCCATCTTTTTAACAAAAGATGTTAGTTCTTCTGGAGTATCACTCTTACAGCGAAGAAAGATAACCCAGGTATATCGAGAGAATTCATCTACAATGACAAGCGTATATTTCTTTCCAGCTATTGATTGGATGTTGACAGGGCCAAACAGATCCATATGCAAGAGCTGAAGAGGACTTGTCACTGAGGAAACTTGATTAGACTTGAAACTAGATTTTGTTTGTTTTCCTTTTTCACATGCTGAGCAGAGAGATTCTTTAGCATATGAATGCTGAGGAAGACCAGAAACCAGTTCCTTAGATGAGAGAGAATTCAAGGTTTTGAAGTTTAGATGAGAGAGCCTTTTGTGCCATTGCCAGTTTACATCAGAAGAGGCCTTAGAGAGAAAACATAAGTTTTCAGTGATAGTAAAGTCCATATCTATTACATAGATATTTTCTCTGCGATAACCACTGAGAGCAAGTTTTCCTTTATCATCCACCACTGAACATGCTTTCTTAGAAAAGAGAACTTCGTAGTCTTTGTCACATAGCTGACTGATGCTCAGAAGGTTGTGCTTCAGTCCATCTACATAAGCGACTCTTAGAAAGGTAGTTGTCCCATTGCTGAGGACACCAAACCCTCGGGTGTATCCTTTTCCATTTCCACCGAAGGTCACAGAGGGACCTTTTCTCTTCCTTGTATTCAGTGATCAGGTCTTTTTGTCCAGTCATATGACGAGAACATCCACTATCGAGATACCAGATTCCCTTTGATCCCTGCACACATAAGGAAGATTAAGCGTTGTTTGGTACCCACTTTTCAATGGGTCCTTTAGAGTTAGTGGATATAGAAGATTCAGCAGTCTTCACAGCAGATGAGGATTCAGCGTCAGTGGTGATCTTCACTTTGGTTAATTTCTTAACCTTAGTGGTATTCTTCACCTTGGTCGATTTTTCAACTTTGGTGACCTTCTCAGCCTTAGAGGCATTTATCTTCACTTTAGCTGTTTTATCAGCTTTAGTGGCAGTCGGACATTTTCTTGCAATATGGTCAGTAAAACCACAGTGATAACATTTTCTGTATTTGAAAATTCTTTTAGGACCATAAGTAGAAGGTTTTGCAAGTTTAAGATGAGCAGGTCTTAGAAGGATTTTCTCATGAGATCTGGGAGGAATTTTCATTTCTTCAGATCTCGAGGATTTAAGATCAATCTTTAGCTTTGGAGGACAGAGATCAAATATTTCAATCACAGAGCTAGAGGATTGATTTGCTGATGGTTTAGAAGTAACCTTCAGCTTTACTTTCCTGGTTGCCTTCTGAGGAAGAATGGATTTTCCTTTATCCGCAGACTTAGTGTCTTTGGAAATTTCCTCAGGGATAGAATTAGAAGAAGAACAGGGATAGAATTGATTATAAGAAGTGTCAAAGAAAGAAGTGACAAACGTTCCAAACTTAAGCGAGGAACTTTCTTCTTTAGTTACATCCTGTGGTTTCCAATAACCAAGACCAGTTCTATCACTTTCAGGAATTTGAGCATTTATTATCTCAGAGATCTTTGTTGATGATTTGCACCATTTTTCAACATGATCCTTTTCTGCTTTTAGAGTAGCGATGGCTTGTTCGCGTTCAATACTGATGATTTCATTTATAATGACTTGATCTTTCAACTTCTCTTCTAAAAGAGTTAGTTCTCTGATATTTTCATGACATTTCTCTAGCTCTTGAGTTAAATGAACATTTTTATTATCAGCTTGAGTTTTGTCGTTTAGAGCATTATAAAGGTCAATCGTCATCAAATCAACATCACGACTTCTCTCATCTTCAGGCAGAGAGGGATTTGTAGAGATAGATACATGAGATGATATGTAGCTCATGGAAGGTTCAGATGCTTCTTCCACTTCTTCTTTAATCTCAGCCATGAGGAAAAGATTAGCGACGACTTCTTCATCAGAGCTTGATTCTTCTGATTCAGCCCAGTCATGTTCTTCAGCGATGAGACCTTTACCTTTTCGCTTATAGCTTTTTAGTTTTTGATATTTGTTCTTCAGCTTTAGGTATTTTTCATCACTAGATCTTCTTGAGGTAGAAGGTTTGAAGACCTTTTTCGACCTGTACTCACTAGCAAAGTGTCCAATATTTTCACAGTTATAGCAAGTGGCAGTAGCCTTATCAACAGGTGTTGATTTTGGCTTTTCAGTAAGAGAGAGAGAGGCTTACTTTTTCGGAAGTTGCTCTTTCTTGCAAATCTCTTAAAAGAGTTTGTCAAGAGTGCTAAGGACTCCTCAAACTCTGAAAGATCAGGGTCTGATAGATCCTCAGATTCAGAATCTAACTCAGTGATGGTCAGAGTAGATCGCTGAGATGGAATTATCTCTGAATTGACTAAAGCAACAAGAGTGCTTTTGGAGTCTTTAGAATCTTTTACAATATTCTTCTTCAGGAGATTCGATTGCTCATAGTTGAGCAATATTCCATACAGAGTGCTGAGAGAAAGAGAATTTAAGTCTTTTGTAAGCTTAAGACATATTGAATAACTGTCCCAGCTTTCAGGAAGACATTCTAAGAATTTTGTTAGGTACTCAGAATTAGAATAGGTCCTGCCAACAATTCTTAGGTCAATGATTAAGCAGTTAAACCGCTGATGAACGTCAGAGAGAGATTCATTCTTACCAGCGATGAAACTTTCATACTGTCTTACCAAGTTAATCTTACGAGTTTCTTGGATTTAAGTGGTGCCCTCATATTGAACACATATGGTTTCCCACATTTCTTTAGAAGTTTTCAGATGCATGATGGAATGGAAAACTTCATCAGGCAGAGCCATTGAAATAATGGTCTTTGCTCTTGCATCTATTCCTACCTTCTTTTTATCTTCATCACTCCACTGTCTTATTTCCTTAACGACATAGCGTTCAGGGACAGCTTCAGTGGTGGCAGTAGCGGGAACTGCAGCTATAATTCTAACAGGTTCATAGGGTCCATTTTCTATATATTCAGGTATAGTAGGATCCGCTCCTTCAAGAAATAGCATCATTCGATTTTTCCATAGAGAAAAGTTATCTCTGCTAAATCGAGGAGGTTTAGAAAGTGAACCATTATCATAGTAGTTTGTGTTTGTGTTAAGTGCCATTTAGAATAGCAAAGAAGAGAATAAAGCAAGATCTTGTTTATTAGATTAAACAAACTACTCTGATACCACTTGTTGGTCCCGAAGGTGCTTAACAAGTTTGTAGAAAGGGGGGGGGGGTTGAATACAAACACAAGAATTAAAGTTTAATAAGTTGTTTATTGATAAATCAAATACAATTTACAAGTTTGTTGCGGAATAAGATTAAGACAGACTCAATCTAAACAAACTTAAGAAACACTAAGATGGTTGCACAAGAAATTCAGAGAAAGGGGGATTAAGAGATATAGAAAACAAAGGTTTCTATTTCGGGGTTCAAGGATTAAGCACACTTTAGATGAAGGGGTGATCTTCCTATTTATACCCTCTGCATTAAATGCATGGCAGGGCACTTTACACATGGCGTTCACTGATTGGCTTTAGGAGTCTGACTTTTGGGAGACATGCTTTCGGCCGAACAATGAACTGTGTAGTTGACAGAGATGTTGTACGAATTATGGCAGAGACATGTCCGTTCTGACATATCGTACTAAGTTGTGCAAGGTGAGACAAAAGGAAACTTGAGGCATAAGCTAAGTGATCATTTGATCGTTGAGTATCTCTTTCTTCAGAGATATCAAGAGTTCAACGATCGCTAAAGCTTTTCCTCATGTTCCTTCGCGTATAAGTAGATTCGTCTTTGCTTCACTGATATCCGCATCAGGTCACTAGTAGACTTGTCTTTGTTCAGCAGCTTCGTCTTCGATTCAGCTATGAACATCTGTTGACGCGAGGCTTGTCTTTAGGGATTACGTTTACTGTTTACATCAGAAACTATCAGTGATAACTGAACAAACTCAGTCTTATCGCTGATAGTCAAACACTAATACATAGAAATGTTTATAAGAAAGATTATCATCGATAACAGAACAGACTCAGTTTGATCGCTGATGGTGAAACACTAATACATTTTAAAATGTAATTTTCACTAAGTATAGAAGAGGGTCGTTATCAAATTACTGAGAGAGTTTGGATCAACAAAAGGAAACTATTTATACCTACAACTAAAACAACAAGGAAACAAAACTAATACAAATGTTGACTTTGACTTTTATTACAAAGACTTTGATATTCACTTGAGAGTTGACTTTCTTCAGCTTTCACTTCTTAAACCTTTGACCTTCAGTCTTCTTGATCTTGTATCCAACATATTTATGCTCTAACACCATGATCTGCAAATTCACCTTGAAATCGATGATCAAATTCCCAAATATACAGATTAACACAATATCATGTGAAAAGTTGAATTCAGTTGCAGGTGAATTGTTTAAAACAATATCATGCGAATTCATTTGATACGTGTTCTTCGACTAGAGCATCATGAGAAATCTTTCAAATTTGAAGAATGGACATTCCTGCAAAAATAACAAACACTAAACAGAATATTAACAAAAATATTATGGATCAAACACACTTAAAAACACATTATTGAAATACTTCACAACGTTTTCGGATCAAAATCTCAGATTTGAACAAGAACATCAAGAACACCTTCAATTCAAAAATTTCAAGAATGAAATTTAGACATTAAAACTCGAAATTTTTGAACAAATCATGTCTAAAACATGTTTTTACAAACAAATCCACATCAAACTTGATCAAATCGACACTAAATCTCAAAATCAATCATTAAAAAATTTTCATAGTGAACTTTTAAGAACACGTAAAAATTTAAAAAAAAATCTTCAAGTTGATTCAAATCTTTGAAATCTTTGACAAACCACCAACGAAAGATGGAACTAGTATCAAAAACGAAATAAAACAATGTATATTTTCATCATATCGACATGAAATTTACAAAATTAGTGATAAATTTTCAAGAACATATCACATTTTTTTTTTTACAAAAACTTCCCATATTTCTTCAAATTTTGATGAAATTGTGTTCAATCGGTGCACAAATATTTCTCCCAATGCTCTGATACCAATTGAAATTGCCAAACAATCAGATTTCAAAACACAAATCACAAGTTTATTAATGAATCTTGAACTTTCTCTCTCTACATATTTTCTCTCTCTAGAATCTCTCTCTCAAACATGTATGACAATATCTAAGAATCCTACTCTAAAATTACAAAGACATATTCTATTTATACCCTAATCTAACAAAACAACTAAACTAAACATACTTTGACTAACAAGACTTTAGAACACTTTTGACTATTGTTGACTTTTGACTTTTACTATTTTCACATTTACATACAATTACAAACAAGACCATGTAATCTTGAATACAACCATCTCAAATTTAGATTTCAAGTGGCTTGTGGTTTCTCTTAGTTCATCAAGAGTGTCTATTATGTTAATAACATCGACATATAACGCTACTTTGAAGATCTGGAACTTATTTTCCTAAATAAATACGCAAAGACACAGTTCATCGTTCTTATATACCATTTCTCAATCAAGTATTCACTTAGTCCGGTATACCACACCGCATAGATTGCTTTAATTTATAAAGTGAGCATTTTAATTTTATTACAAACGCATTTCGAGGTTTAGAGTTATTTTATTTTTGTAATGTAATATCAGCAAGCAGTTTTATATATCACTGAATCTAGATCCCCGTAGAGATATGTGGTAATCACATTCATGAGCTGCATTTCCAGTTCTTCGGAAACTACTAGGCTAATTAATTAGTAGAACGTTATAACGTCCATCACGGGAGAGTAAGTCTTCTCGTGGTCAATCCAGGGTGTTGTGAGAAAATTTGCTCCAAAGGAGAGTATCATGCACTTTGACTTAATTATTCTCATTACGCTTTACGACAAATGATTTATCTATGTCTTACAGGCTTTACACTTGGTGGGTTAGCACTACCAAACCAAATACCTGTTCATTTTTCAAATAATATGATTCTCCTGGATTGCTTATTTAGCCAATTTGCCCTTTGTTGATATTTTTCAACTTAACATGGTTCGATGTCAATGTGCTCTGTCACCTCATAAGCAAGAATATATGATAAATATATCATCAATGAGTATGTATGATTTGTCCATCGACTCATATGCACTCTCATAATTCATTTGAGATTTTTTTAATCTTTGGAATCAATATTAACTTCGGAGCATCCTCCAATAATGATTCATAGACATAGTAGTGCCTTACTCTTCTCTTCCTTTAGATGAGTATCTATCGAACCAAGTAGCTTCCCAAATTTCTGTTTGGGGTCCACGACCTCAACCACACCTCCACCATGTCCAATTGTAACGCACTTTCCAGCAACGTTGTGCCCTTGAATGGGGACTTTAACCTTGCAAGTATATTTGCAGCTCTTATATGTGATCTTGTCACATCTGGAATAACATTAAATCAATCAGGTATCGAGTCTGATTCGTTTGACTTAAAATTTACATTATAAAGTTTGGGGATCAACATGAGACAGAGTGGGAATATTCAATGACACTTCCTGTCGTTCCTACGGAAAATCCTTTTTTCTATCTCCCCCTAACAACGGGAAGACTGTCTCATCAAAGTGACAATCCGCAAATCTAGCGGTAAAAAGATCACCCATCAAGGATTCTAATTAGCGGATAATATTTGAAGATTGATATCCGAAACTATACTTAATCATTTTAAAGACCCATTTTGGTGCATTGTGGGGGCGCAATTGGCACATATACTACACAACCAAACATGCGTAAATGTAAAATATCAGGCTTATATCCAGTTACCAACTAGTATACATGAGACTGGTTAGCTAGTAATAGGTCTCAAAATGAAGAAGTAAAGTTGTGTATAGTATTGCATAACCCCAAACACATGTAAGTAAATCGGTGCACATAACTAATGTCTTGGCTACCATCTATATTCTTTTGATGACAACTTCTACAAGATCATTTTAGATATATATATATATGGGGTATAGGAAACTTTACATTGATCCCAATACATATGCAATAATCATCACATTCTTATGATGTAAATTCTCTAGCGTTCCAAATCATGAAGACTTGATGGGATAATCAGGGCGGTGAGCCCTTATACGTATAGCTAGTGCTAGGAGTGCAACATTTCATGTAGACAATAATACAACATACATTCATCGTGTCGAAACCAGAACCATAAAGTACTTTAATGGCCCGCATTCCGGTTTTTTATGTCCATAAATATCATTTTATATTCGTTGTAAGAATGGAATATTTTGGCATTATGTCATTGGCTTTAGGATGGTCTCATTCCTGTCTTGGCTAAATATCAGGGTATACAAAAGTTTTAGGCATTCGAGAGGGCATATTATGATAATGGCGTTGCTTCTTATGCTGCAGAAGTCAACATTTGCAATTTTCCTCATTTTGCCTTTCACTCAAAAGAGAATGTGTTTATGTGTATTTTGCAAACATGGATCACTATGTCATGACCATCGTGTCCCATGTGAAACATATATGTGTCATTGTCCAAAAATTCTTTATTGGTGACAAAATATGATTTAGTGACCTAGATAATCCACTAATTTGACACATTAATTTCTCTAATATACGTTCCTTTCATATCATTAGAGTTGATGTACATATACTCAATTCCATTATTATAATATGATTTCTAGTTGATATGAATATCTTAACAAGGTTTTCATTAATATAGTGCTTTAATGACTATTAATCTTGTACCAACAAGAAAATGATGGTACATCGTCTATGTATTGGATAAATTAAATAAAATGTTAGTCAATCTCTTTATATTGTGTGAAATTTCCTATAAAAACTTAAGTTCTCCTCGATACATTCCTACATGGAACGGAGAATATTGAGAGTTTTTGTTTTTGTCTTTGATGTATTTCTTTACATCTATAATGGTTATCAATTTGAGTGTGTATATTAATTTTATGCTTAACATAAATTTCAAGGAAGCATATGCTTAATCAATCATAAATTAATATGATATAGTTTATTTTCAATTTGTTCCTTTCTCGAAAAAACTAGTGATTAATGTATTTCTTCTTTGACTATCCAATATCAACTAGTAGTAGTTACATCTTTGCTCCAAGGATTGAAAAATTCTTCCAACTATTGTCATGACCCTTTCCACGGTTTTGTCCACGTGGTACATAGATGCCACGTGTGAGAAATTGTCTTTCACTCACTATTCTTAGGAGTTTTTCCAGCTCTAATACTTTCATTATTGATCTCGAGAATTTTCTTTGTCCCGACATATCTGGTGTTGTTATCTGAAAGAACCTTGTTGTGTCTCTCAACCACTTGTAGTAGGTTGATGAGTTTTTCTAAAGATTGCGTTCCAACTTATATTGGTTCATTAATATTAACTAATATATGAAAGGTGGAAATAATGTTATAAATTGTAAAGTCTAAATCAAGCCATTTCTAATCAAATCAATGCAATCAAACACAAAATCTAGAGAGAGATTGTAGAGAGAGAAATAGTCATATGTATTGATGAAGTCACAAGATTACAAGGAATACACACAGCTCTGAAGTTACATTGTTCTCTAACAAAGTAAAGACTATTTATACTCATGACACTTCTCTCACAGCACTAAACTCTCAAGACATAAGAAACACTCAAAGACTTAAACAAAGTCAAAGTCAAATACAATAAAAGTCAACACTTGATCTAAACTATACATTAACATTCTCCCCCTTTTAGATCAAGCATTAATGATAGGCTTGCCCCAACGAGAATGACTCCTTGTCTGATTCTGAACAAAGATTCAAAGATCCTTATACCCATTCTGAAATGTAGTTTGTCATCCAAAGCATCCAACACTCGAACCAAAGCAAGTCTATCGAACTTTACAAGGTCTTTCTCTCCTCTGTTGACTTTTTCTTTATCCTTTTTGTACTTTCTGTTGAGCTGGAGTCTGACTACTTTGATGGTTTCGTCTGAAAATTTTGACAGTTCTGAAATCCGCATGAACCTCTTTTTGTTTTCTCCATTTTTTTTACACAACTCCAAGCTCTGGTTGATCAATAACTTTGAATAGATCAATATTATCCAAGTCTTCATAATCCAGGTTAGGCTTGGTTATGTTCACCTTTTTCTGATTAGTCTCCAAAGCAAGCTGGAAATCATAACAGTAAGTATAATTGACATGCCTTCTCATGAATCTTTTAACTACTTCCAAGGCAAAAACAATGTTCTCCGGACGTACTGTCATGTTCCTGAATAGATGATAAAGATATTCAATATCATTTTCATCCAAATGAGAGAAATCTGCTTCAGAAAATTCACAGTGTGTAAGATCTCTTATTTGAACATAAAACACTGGATACCAAACTTTTCTGTGAAACTTTCGCAGCTTGACATGCTAAACAGTGACAATTCCAGATTTGTTCTTGACATATTTCTCAGCTTTTCTCTCCCAAGTGATCACCCTTGCATATTTTTCCTGTACATCCCATGGTAGATGAGAAATACCCAAGACCTTGCGAATATATAACACTCTGATCCTGTGCACAAACATTTTCTTCCTATCCTCCTCTAGAAAAGGAACTCTTAAAGCATTCCTCATATGCTTGATTTCAGCATCAGTAGGTACAAGGGTTTCTTGTGGTGGTTTTAAGGGTCCTACTTGGGTTTCAACAGTATTGGAAGGGAAAAAGCCTTCATGTTTGGCTTCATGATTGGTTTCAAGGTTGGTTTCAGGATTGGTTTCAGGTATTGGTTTCAAGTACTGGGCTTGGGAATCTATTTCGGCTTGGAAGGTTTACAGGGCTAGGTGGGATATTTTAGATAGGTGGGTTTTTTGGGCTAGGTAGAGGTTGGTTAACTGGGCTAGATATGTTTTCTGGTTGGTTAGAAGGTTCAACTAGGTTAATCTCTTTGAAGGTAGGTATTTCATGTGGGGTTCGGACGGTTTATGGAATATCATGGTGCACAGGACTCAATTGTAAGTCATCTGGTGTGCCCGTTAAGATGTCAAGGATGTTCTCATTACCCTCTTCATCAGAAAGCATCAGACCTTCTTTTTCCTCCTCTTTCAACCTCCAGAAATTGTCATACTTTTCAAGCGTTGTATCTTCTTCATCTGGTGAAAGATTAATAATGTCAATGTCAAACATCCTAGTCAGAAACAAAATTTATTCTCTTGTAGCAACCTTAGGCTTTTCAACCCTTGGTTCTACCTCCTCATTCACATATAGCATAATTTCATCAACTGATTTATCAGCCCCTACATCTGTCATCTCAACATCGTCTCCTTCTTGAGTATGAACCAGAGCAGCTTCGGTGTCGGTAGCAGTTCTCTGTCTCTTACTTATCTCCCCCTCACGATCTTGATCAGAATCACAATCATGTCTTTTGTTGTGAACTGCTTGAGCTTTGCAAGATTCTTGAACTGCTCGGGTGAGATCTTGAAGATTCTGTACCACTTCAGATTTGAAAGACTGGAAATCGGCAGTAGTGACATAGTCTGAAGGTACTTGTTGTTGCTGAGATCTCAATAAACCAATCAGATCAGCCTCAGATTCATCAGTTGGTGCTTGAGATAATAATTTGGCATAGAGTAGAGATTTCAGCTCCTCCACATATTGATCAACAGGCTGTACTGGTGGTGGTGGAGGTGGCTGAATAGCCATCTCAACAGTTGGACCTTTCCCTTTCAGTAGGCTTTTGACTTTCCCCAGCTCCTCCTCAAACTTGGTTGTCATACGATCTTCAACGGCCTTTAAGGCTCCATTGAGAAACTCCTTATACACAAAGTCTGAGAAAATAACTCCGGGGTCACCTAGACTTCCTATTTGCACAACTGTTGAAGAGTCAACAGTGTGGCATGTGTTCAACGTTGGCATGATGTTAGCAATGACAAGACCTCCACTTGATCCTCGTAGTCCGGACTGCGGATCTACTACAAGTGTTCCGACCGTGTCACTCAGACGACCGGTGATAGCAGAAGTATGTATTAGTGTCCTAGGAATAGATGATGAAAAATCAAGTGGCGCTAGACTTGATAGTGCACTGAATGGCATTGAGCTTTGGGGCAGCCGAGATCTATTTTCAATACCTACACTTTCTGAGTGAAAGATAGATAGTGCTTGTGCTAAAACCACATGCAAAGATGAGACTACGGCCTGTTGAGAGGTTATAGAATGGCTGACAGAGGTGTGTAATTGCATAAGTGGGCTACTTATGTCTTGTACTTCCGAATGCAACACATGCAACGGAGTACTGGATGTGGTTGCCCTTCTGGATCTGTAGGTCAGGTTACACACTCTCTCTCCATATTCTTTTTCTGCATTTTCTCTTGTCCTCACATTTTCTGTATTTTCTACTTCATCTCCCTCAAGTCTCCTTATGTCTCCCAAGACATTTAGAATGTCAGTCGTAGTTGTGTCAATCTCCATATCATCATTATCTAATGAGACATCATCAAGAAATCCAAAACTATGTTGTAAGTTTTCATCTTCAATATCAGCAGCATTAACATTCTTCCCCTATTGTTCTGAAGTATATGAAGGAATAGAATCCATAGAGCATTCTTGCCGATTCGACTCAGTTTCAGAATTCTCACCTTTATTAGCAATCTCTTCCTGAGGACTTGATTGGCGAATAATAGTCCTTTCAGGTTGAGATGTAGAGACTTCTTGACCAATGGCAACTTGTGTTGAAGTCCCCACAGCTTCAGGTTGAGTATTCTGACCCTCGCCTGTACCCCTCTCTAAATTTTCCCTCGTCTCTCCCCGTTCCAGGACTCCCATAGTCTCAAGAACCCTCACCGACTCCTCTCTTCTAAGGTTAGAATTTTGGGTAGGGATATCCGTTTTTGGCAATCCCATCGACTCTCTGTATTCCCTAACACACTCAGAGTTCGGATTGTCATTGGAAAGCAAAGTTGTTGGGATAGGCATGGAGTAAGGAAAATACTTCTTTTGCTTCTGAAGATATTTCATTTCAAACTCAGGAGCAAGTTCATGATGAAGCCTCTTTGGAATGTCTCTGCTAGATCGGATCATACTTCAAACAATCAGTTGAAGAAACCTCTGATATGGCACATAGATGGGTTTCTTTGATGTTCTTTTACCGATGACCTTCTCATAAATCTCCGTCCAAAATGCCACTGAATAATAGACGTATAGATCGTACACGATAGCATGAAAGATTCTTAAAGTGTGCATATTGGTGTTGTCAAGGCCATAATTCCTTGAGGTCAGACAGCGGTTGATAATGGCGAACATCTGATAGTAGAACGGTGGAAGATTCGTCTTTTTGAATTCGCTGATCTTAGTTAATAAACCCACATACCCTAAGGTGAGGATGCCTTCAAATACTACTGAGTCCACAGGGTATGGTCAAATGTAGTTATGCCCTCTCTTGAGTCAGCCTCAGGTAAGTCAAGAATTAGTCTGAGTCTCTGGTATGTCAGGATTGAAGTGAAGTTATCAATCCTGTGTTGGAAGAATTTGATCTTGCCGTTCTGCACCACATATTGTATTGTCTTCTAGACATGTTGCAAGTATAGCACTGGAATTGCTGCGGTGTCTGTCAGGGACTTGTTTATCGGATGACCCTTCTGTATCTCAATAACCAGTGGATTGACATTTAGGCTGTCAAAATCTACATGGTGGTTGTTTGGGTTGAGCAACAAATACTCAGACGGATTGATCAGGGCAAGATCAGGATCTTCACCGACAGCTGACTGTATGTGAGATCGGCAAGATGGCATAGGAGTCTCTTTTGACACATTTGGATCATTTTCATCCATCTGTACAATTGGATCTTGAGATTGTTCTTCTGCCATTGAATACCTGAAAAAGATAGAAAGTATTGGATAGAATCCAATATGTTAGCAATAAGCACAAAAACTTGTTTTTCAGAAAAATATTTTGATACACACAGTATCAAGTACAGAATGATTGTACTTTGGACAACACAACATAAGCACAATTAGTTGCATGAAACAAAATGCAACTGAACACAAAATACAGAAAGAAAATGACTCAACTAAACAAAAATTGCAAAAAAAAATTGAAGAAGACACTTGTTAGTTTGATTTTGTTCTAAAAAATGAAGCTGTATTGCATGAACTTTCAATCATCTGAAATGATTTAAAAAAAATTTGAACTTTTGAAAAAAATTGTCTAAGTCCAGAACTCTCAAGACAAAGAAATGGACTAGAACTCGCAGACCATGAAAACTCGCAAGAAACCCAAAACTCGCATGAACTTATGATATAAACCAAGAAGTCTCATAAGACTGATAATGATCAAGAGTTTGTCCAAAAACTCGCATAAGCAAGTGATCCCATCAAGAACTCTCATATGCTGATGTTCTAAGTTATGAACTCTTAGAACACTGTTCACTGAAAATTTTTAAGTTTCAAATTTCCAGTTCAAAAATATAAACCCAACAATCTGAAATATTTCTTTTGATTAGTTTGATTTAGGTTAGAATGTTCATATTTAGATTCGATTTAGCTTTCAATTCAGATTGGGTCCAAATGAATCAAACAGTCCAAAAAGTTCAGTTCATTATATCGAGTCCAAAAATTCGAGGATTTCAGTTCATAATGTCGAGTCCAAGGATTTCAAGAGTTAAGGTAACCTGCAAATAAACATTTTTACACAAACCCATATGTATAATCAAGTTTAAACAATATAATCGACATTCATTTTATGAGAACAGAATCAAAGAACAAGTATCATTCACAGAAGATGAACAGACACAAGGTAAAAAAAATGAAACAGAAACCCTAGAAAAAAATAAAATTGAACCTGGAAATCAAATCAAAAAGATATACAACATCATAAGAAACAAGAAACAAACAATGCCACGATTTGATTAGTGGACCCACTTCGCGCAGAACAAAGGAAAGGTACTTGCCGCACAAGGAATGGCAAGTATGTGTGTGTACTTCGCGCATGAGGTGATGTGCGCGAAGTGTGATGAACATTGAGAACTCGCAAGCAGTAACGTGCGCGAATTAGAAACTCGCAAGACGTTATATGCGTGAAGTGTTGTGAATAGTAACAACTCGCACTCTTTGATGTGCGGGAAGTGGAAACTCGCAAGCAATGGTGTGCACGTTTTGTACTTCGTGCAACCTTTGCTATGCGCGAAGTGAGAACTCTCACGACACTGTGAGCGTGTTCTACACTTTGCGCAAGCAATCGTATGCGCGTAGTAGAAACTCGCATAACACTATGCGCGTTCTATACTTAGAAAATTTTTGAGAAATTTCCAAAAAATGGAAGCTTTCCAAAAATATTTTGTTCCATTTTCCAAAAATAGCAAGTTTATTAAAAACACTTTTAAGCCCAAAAATGCAACTTTTTCTCAGTAAAAAATACTTTCTGATTTCAAAAACTTTTTCAAACACAGACTCACACACCCACTTACAGACTGTCTAATTTAGCTCCCCCTTGAAGTTTGCATGTCTGCTTTCTCCCCCTTGATGTATGCAATATGCTAATAATACTGAAGTACGAGTCCTGATTTGACTTCATTAGAAGTCAAAGTCCATTGTTATTCCCAGATTCAAGTTCTAATTTCTACAAACAATCCAGATGAGAATCCAAATCATATTCATTGATGAAATTCACAAATTAAAAACTTTCTCTCACTACTCTCTCTCTAGAATAATGAAACAGTATGCTCTTCTCTAATCTGCTCTCTCACTACTGAATTTGTGTGTGTATGTTTACAACTGATTGATACTTCTTGATTACAAAGACATCAAAGGTATTTATAACCTTGGCAATTACAAAGGAAAAACAAAATACAATTACATTGACTTTGACTTTATTAACAAATGACTTTGACTTTGCTTGAGAGTTGACTTTTCTAGCTTTGACTTCTTGATCTTTTGTCTTCAATCTTTATGATCTTGAATCCAACAATTATGTGCTCTAACATTTTCCCCCTTTGGATCAAGATCATTACTAAAAGATTTAGCAATGCGATCTTCTCTAATTAAGCTCGATTGAAGTAACTCCCCCTTTGATCAACCTTTCTCTTCTCTTGTAATCTCCCCTTTTATACAAATATGATTTAGAAACTCCCCCTTAACACGATGAAATTCTTCTTTCATAAGCTTTGTCTTCAAAAACTTTCAACAATCTTCCCAACGTCTAATCTTCAAAAATAGTAACAATCTCCCCCAAGATTATAAACAAACCTCTTTCAGACATTGAAAGAAATTATCATCATTTCCAGCTCTGAATGATTTATCCAACTTTCTTCAAATAAACTTTCTCCAAAATCTGCTTGCTTTCGAAATTCTTTGAACTTTCGCTTATCAACTTTGAACAAACTTCAATTCTGAAATATCTCTCACCATATCCAATACAAATACTTCATTCCGGACAATTCTTTCAACTTTAACATTTCTTTGAAATACACATTTCTTGATCTTCTCCCCCTTTTTCATGATTAGAGCATCTATATCATCAAAACTCTTATTCCAAGAAATGTCTTTGACCATTCTGATCTGTCAAACCGAGCCTCTGATTCTGTCATCCATAACCAAGTATTCATCTAGATCTTTGCAAATCCAGACAAAATAAGAACATGTAACTCCTGAACCAACAAATGAATCAATTAAAATGCCTATCAGTAACACAAAGTCACTTTGTGTAACGAATACACAATATAAAGGAGCTTTTTGATGATCACTCCCCAGGGCTTCCATCCAATCATCGAAATACCACAAAGGCAATTTCTATGAATGTTATGACAAAGAAACAAATTATTTGTGTGTTCGTGCACATGTAGAAAGAATTAAGCACGAATAATTGCTTTTTAAAAGGCTCAACATTGTGTAAACCACTGAGACAACAGTAGATAAACACAGACTCAATGTGCATGATTGAAGTGCGAAGGTGGGGCAGACTTCCTTCTTTTTCAATATCCAGATTTTCCAAATGAAAACCAGATAGATAATATGCTGCGTCCCCAGAAAAATATGAAACATTTTCTTTTTAAGAAGAAAATGAGTAGATGGTGGGGTTTTATCAAGAGTTGGCATGGGCTATTTGCCTGTTTCAATAATGTTCACGAAAGAATTGTGAATCATTAGTAATGTGGCTGCCCGACTCAGAAAGTAGTTGGTGTAGAGTTTGATATTCTCTTACTCTGATCTCACACCCTCTTTCTTTTGATCATTAAGCTCACTACTAACCAAACTCTCCTTTACATTTTACCTCATCACACCCACACTCATTTCTTTTAGACTCCTCACACTCAATCTTTATGGATTAACTTCTTGGGTAGAAATCACTGCTTAACGTGATTTCATAGAAGTTCAGTTAATTCCTAGCACAAAGAACCCATATAATCCTATGAAAGCATAATATTGCTCAAATGGTTTAACTTTAGCAGTTAAAGCTCATATATAAATGTCAGATGAATGTATGCTCATAAAATATAATCATGAAGATTTGAGCATTTTTAAACATTGAAGCATTTTCAAACAAGTATATGAAATGAATGAATATGAATGCAAAAGGCTTGTTTAAAAAACTGACATTGTATGAAAAATGATCAAAAATGAATGATATAACAATCAAAGCTTAAGGTCAAGAATAATGGATATTGTCTACACGAAACAAAAATATAGACATTCTTGAAATGACGTTTCAAAATGAAATATCGCAAAAATTCTTTAAAGTACAAGCGGAATGTCTTACCATCGAAAATTTGTTTCAATTTAGAGACATGGTAAGAACAATTTGATCAAAAATTAAACCGATGTGTGTGAATACTTGAAAGTATGTAGAAAAGACAATACGCAAGTATTTATCTTTGGAAACACACGGTTTATTTAACAATTAAGCACAAAAAAATAAAATGAAAACATTTAAAATCACACTTCCAAATTATAAAATCTGTTTAAGAATCGGGAAGTGGTTTGAACATTTTAGAACATGTTTTCTATATCTGAAAGTTGTCCTTCTTTCAGATATATTTGAGATTAAGATAAGAAATTTACCTTTTCGCGCAATCTTAAATCTCATGAAGTCAAGCTGAAGTTATTGAGATATGATCTTGTCAGCTTCTCTCATCCTGCAAAAAATCTCAAAGTCTAGTCAAAGCAACTTTATTCACAAAATTTATTCGAATATAAAAGACATAAAGCAGTAAAACGATTAAAGTACGAGTTCTGATCTAATCAGAAATCAAATCCTTTACTCCCCCTGAAAATATGCATCTGAGATTTATCAGTGAAAAAACACATGATAGAGATCTACAACTTCCTTTCAAGTGTAGTTCGTCATATCTTCCGAATACATATTTCCAGAAAAATTTATGTACTCCCCCTTGAAGGTTGATTTCCTCTTCAGAGTATCTGAGTACACTCTCGTATCAGCCCGGGAGTAACATCTCTTATCATTGAAGTACGAGTCCTAAACTGTTATGTTTAGAAGTCAAACGCCGTTGAAGTACGGGTTCTAAGCTGATGTACTTAGAAGCCTTGGTTCTCTTACTCCCCCTTGATTGTAGGTGCCTACAACACAGATTCACTTTTCGACTTTGTTACCCACTGGTATTTGGGTCCATAATTGTTAGTTGTAGTTCTTATGGGAGTAACTGAATAAGAACCATACCAGTAATGATCACTAGCTTTATGAACAAAATCATATGTATGACAATAAGAACAATATCTCTTTTTAGATAACCTGATCAATTGATCTCTCGAATAAGCAAGATCAGGTTTACTTTTCAGCACTTTGTTCTTCTTTGCATTTGAGGCAGATACAAATGATTGGTTACCTGTCTTCTCTTCCTTCTTTCCTTTTTTTTCTTCCTTCTTCTCATCATTCTTCTTATCTTCAACTGGTTTTACTCTCCATACCAGCTTTTCTTCTTCATATCTTTTTCTTCTCCTTCAATGTGTACCTGAACCATTTATTTTCCAATCATAGAAAATGTTAGTTGTACGAATCTGATCAAATGAATTAACTAACCTTCTTGAAGAAACAGTTTTCTGATGTGAGCTTGCAGCTGTCTTGAAAGAACCAACTAAACTATTTCTAGGTGAGTGGATTTTGGACTCTGGAGTCGTATGCTCAGTCACCATCACCTTTGAAACAATCTTTTCAAGCTCTTTTATCTTTAAAGATAAACTGTCTCTTTCTTCAATGAGTAGGTCAATCTTCTTCTTGAATTCAGACTTCGTTATCTGCTATTTCAGTGCACACTCAGACAGTTCAGATAACTTCTTAGTAAGCTTCTTGATTTCTTCCTCAAATATATTTCTTTCTTCTTCAAAATCTTTCTCAGCATCCTTTCTTCCATCTGATATCTCCTTAAAGAATCCAACATTCTTCTGTTCTATGGTTTTCTTTCCTTTGCAAACTTTTCTCTTTCCAGAATAATTACTTTCTCAAACTCAGAAATCTGTTGAGAAATCTTTAAACATTTCAGCTCAACTGTCTTCTTTTCGTCAACACATTTTCTGGAAAACTCGGAGAATTTCTTAGCAAACTATTTATTTTCATTCTCAAAAACTGATCTTTCTTCAACAATTTGAAATTCTAATTCAAAGATCTTCTTTTCATTAGCACACCCTGTTTGCTGAAACTTGACAATGTGATCTTCTAATTATGAGATCTTGCTCTTTAACTCAGTGTTTTCAGCTTCCAAAAACAAGACCTTTTCATCATTAAACCCAGAAGTCTGTTTTAGCAGATCTTCATTTATTTTCTTTAACGCACTGACTTCTTCTCTCAGTAGCTTCCTTTCATCATTATATCGTTTTGACCTCTTTGAGTAGTAATCAATTAAAGAAGCAAGATTTTTGTTCTCTAATTTGAGCTTTTCAATCTTCTTTTCATCATCATCAGAAAAATATCCCATGTTGACTTATCTGTTACAAAAAGAAACTTGAAATGATCGTTAGAAATTTAAAAACAGTAGATCACAATAAGATTTCTGTCCCCCTCTGCAGACTTAGCACGGGGGTCCCATCTTCATCAGAAAAATATCCCATCTTGAATTTTCACTATTAAAGTCCATATCAAAATTTTGAAAATTTCTCAGCAAATATTCTAAGTATAGAAACACGCAGATCACTATGAAAATTTGAAACTCGCAGATCACTATTCACTGAGAAACACGCAGACGCCTAAACTCGCAAACCACTGTTCAAAGAGAACTCGCAGACTTAAGCATGCGTGTTTGAGAAACTCGCACGCAAAGACTTGCGTGTTTTGATAAACTCGCTAATTGTTGAAACTCGGTAGTCGTTGAAACTCGCAAGTAACTATTCACAATGAAACGCGCTAATAGAGACGTGCGCGTTTCCGAAACTCGCTAGGCACTACTTGCGCGTTTGAGCAAACTCGCTAACCATGGCTTGCGCGTTCCAACACTTAGAAAATTTTTCCCAAACTTCAAACTCGCAGGCTTCGATCTGCGCGTTTCTAGAACTCGCAGATAACGACTTGCGCGTTTTGTCCAAAAATCAATTTCCTTCGACTTGCGCGTTCTTCCAGATGAAGCTTGCGCGTTCTTTCGATGAACTTGCGCGTTTCACAGATCTTGCGCGTTCTTGGGCTCTTCGAACAAAAAATCGATTTTCCCACTGAAATCCATCAAAACCTTCGAATTTGATCTCGAAACTTTGTACGAATCTTCTATTTCATCACTCGATCAGGTTACAATAGAACAATTTCAGATTAAAACACTAAAAATACAATTCGATCTGAGAACAGTTCGTGTACAGACTCAAACTCAAATCCAACAAAAAATTCAAAATTCATGTCTAAACAGTATGAATTAGACAAAAAGAATCAAACACAATGTGTTCTAAACACCAAATCGAATCTAAAATAAGCAATTACACGACCAAAACAATTCAAAATCGAAAAAATCAAATCTCAACAGTTCCTTGCAAGTTCTTGAAAATGTCGACCAAAATTTCTTGAATTCGATCCTTGTTTCTGAATTTCTTCTACTCTGATACCAATTGTTATTCCCAGATTCAAGTTCTAATTTCTACAAACAAGCAATATAAGAATTCCAAATCACTACTCTCTCTCTAGAATAATGAAACAGTATGCTCTTCTCTAATCTGCTCTCTCACTACTGAATTTGTGTGTGTATGTTTACAACTGATTGATACTTCTTGATTACAAAGACATCAAAGGTATTTATACCCTTGGCAATTACAAAGGAAAAACAAAATACAATTACATTGACTTTGACTTTATTAACAAATGACTTTGACTTTGCTTGAGAGTTGACTTTTCCAGCTTTGACTTCTTAATCTTTTGTCTTCAATCTTTATGATCTTGAATCCAACAATTATGTGCTCTAACATCCATGATGTCAGCATTCTATACACAACAAGAATCTATTGCACTGCAAAACATAATGAGATTTTGGTACTCACTGTACATGAGTCCACAGTTGTTAAGAATATCAAACTTTGAGAATATGTAATTACCAAAACACTTAAGAGATAATAAACAGACTCAACTCCCCTTCAACAACAGATACAGAAATAAGAATAAAACTATGCATCAAGGTTCAACATTCCAAGTGTAACACCCCGAATTTCGTTTGGTCTTTTGCGAAGAAGAATAGAGAAAATGGGACTTTCTGTGCTGGTCTACAGGGCGCACGGGTCGTGCGCTCTCCTTTAGAAATTTCGCACAGTTCGTGCGCAAGGTCAGGGCCTCGGCAGTGGGTTTTCGCACGGGTTATGCGCCTTTCCTTCTTTGAAAGCGAACGGATCGTGCGTCCTGTCAGTTTGGTTTTTCGAGGCCAGCTTAAATATCTAATTTGAGAGATATTTCCAGAATATCTCAAAATCTCAGTCTCTCTCTCTTTATTTTTCCTTTTCTTCTTTCGATCTTCGAGGCATCGTTTGGTTGCTAGTTTTTGGTGTTTCTAGCAAGGGTCGGTGTTAAAAGCTTCACCTATTCGTCGTGATCGATATCTGGTTTATCGGGTTTTATTCTGAAACCTATTGGTGAGTTCCTACTATCATTTTGCAAACTTTATACATGTCAAAACTTATATTTTTGAAATCAGAAGTATTTCTACGGTATGGATTTAAGTCCACTACATTTTGACATAACTTGAGTTTTGGGAGATTTTGGGGTTCCCGATCAGTTCTGACTAAAATAATGGGTTCCATATTATTTGAAGTAAACGTATGTTTTACTTGCACTTTGATGTAAGTTACTTGAAAGTAACATTTATTATATATAGAACTACATGCACATTAATTTGTGAGGTTCTGAATGTAAAGTGAAATGTAGAACTACATGCACATTAATTTGTGAGGTTCTGAATGGAAGGTAAATTATAGAACTACATGCACATGAATTGTGAGGTTCTGATAGTAAAGTGAAATGTAGAACTACATGCGCATTAAATTGTGAGGTTCTGAATGGAAGTACAGTAAAATGGAGAACTACATGCACGTTGAATCGTGAGGTTCTGGGAAGAATGTTTATAGGTCTTGTTGTATGATTTATCATTCTTATCAACATGTGACTTGGGAATGCTTATTTGAGAAGATTTCCTTTTTAATACAAATGTTCATATCTCTTGAAATTTATAAACTGTATGTTCTCACTAGGCTTTAAGCCTAACACTTTTTCTCAAACTGATGTGTATATCAGGTTTCCCTTAGCGGTGGGTTGCCATGGGTTGGAGAGACGAGCTTGGTCTCGAGGCATTTTGAGATGACGAGTATTGTAGTTGGGCATTTGTTAAAGTCCCATTCTTTTGGTGAATTAGGGATTGTCAACTGATGTAATCTAAATAGTTATGTTTAGATTAGTTTGTTGATGAATTCTATTTCGGTGTAGTTTTTGTAAAGTCTTAAGGACTGACCCCTTTATGGGAGGTTTATATCAATACGAATGTCATGTTGCCATATTTCCAGGTTTTAATTTACTCTGATTTTTAGAGTGTTACACCAAGTTTGCTGACTAAGAAAATAAATCTTTTTTTCATCGAGAGGTTTAGTGAATAAGTCAGCAACCTCAAAATCTGTTGAAACAGAATGCATTTCTATATTCCCTTTCTCAACATGATCTTTAATGAAATGGTGCCTGATGTCGATGTGTTTAGTTTTGGAGTGCTGTATCGGATTGGAGGTAATTGCTACGCACTTTTTGAGTCACAGTAGATGGGGACCTTGTTGAATGTATATCCGTAATCCTTCAGCTGTGTCTTCATCCACAGAACTTGTGAGCAACAACTTGCAGCTGTGTTAGAGCAGAAATATGTTGGATACAAGATCATGAAGACATGAGGTCATAGTTACAAAAAGTCAAAGCTGGAAAGTCAACTCTCATGAAAAGTCAAAGTCATTTTGTAATAAAGTCAAAGTCAATTGTATTTTGTTTAGCTTTGTCTTGTTAAGCCTGTAGGTATAAATAGGTTTGTTTTTCTTTAATAGATAGATGGTTAGAATCAGAGATTGTATTCAGAGAAAGAGACGTATGGAGAGAGAAAGAGAGAAACAAATTGTAAAATTTGATTCTTGAATTGAATATCAAACAGGTAGTTGTAATAATCTTGTTTGCTTTCATTAATTGCAAATTAGAAACTTGATTTTAGGGACACACAATTGGTATCAGAGCAGATTCAATAGAAATCTTTTTCAAGAAATAGTTTCGACACTGTTCTATCAACTTTCAGATTCAATTATGAAATTGTGTTGTTTTTCAGTGTTGTAATTGATTGTACTGTGGTCGAATCATGTTTTAGAATGAGTTTGTATTAATAAAATCTTGAATTGCACTATAATTTTTCATTAATTTGAGAATTTTTTGGATTTTAGAGTTTCACGAGTTGACACACTGTAATGTGAATCAATGTGTAATAGTTTGTGTTTTATTTCAAAATTCGAAGAATTAATGACTTTTTGAGTCAAACAGATTGATTTTTCATTCGAAAGGCCAAGAACACGCAAGTTCTTCAAGAACATGGAAGATCTACAAAAAGCGCAAGATACATCGGAAGAACGAGCAAACTGAAAGAGTTTGATTTTGACCGAAAACGCGCAAAGTGCTATTTACGAGTTCTAGAAACGCGCAAATCGATGTTTGCGTGTTGTTTCTTCATTCTGCGAGTTTTCTTCTGCGAGTTTGAGCATCTGCGAGTTTGAGTTCGAGTTTCAGTCTGCGAGTTTACCTTGCGCGTTCTTGAAACACGCAAGAAGTGATCTGCAAATTATCAAAACACGCAACTCAAGTCTTGCGAGTTTGAACATCTTTATTTGATAAAACATGCAAGTAGGCATCTGCAAATTATCCAAACGCGCATGTCTCATCCTGCGAGTTTCTCAGTAAACAGTAATTTGCGAGTTTAGTGATCTGCGAGTTTCTTAGTGAACAGTGATCTGCGAGTTTTGGCGTCTGCGAGTTTCAAGCTTTCATAGTGTTCAGCGAGTTACTATACTTAGTCAATTTTTTGGCAATTTGTGATCAAAATTTCTTAATTTTATTTCAAGATTTTCTATTTTTTTTGTGTGATTTCATTTGAACTAACGATCAATTTCAAGTTTCTTATTGCATATTTTTTCAAACAGGATGACTTCCAGAGAAACACTTGCTATTGGAACTGATGTCAAACCACCGGTACTATTCAAGGGAGAATTTCAGCAATGGAAAGACCGGTTCACTGATCTTATTATGACATCTCTGAGGGAAGGCATCATGGAAATTCCAAGAAAGACTCGTAAGGTTGGAAATGAAGAAATAGTGTATCCACTTCCACCTGAAGAATACACAGAAGATCAGAAAAATAGAGCAAAAGCTGATAGATTGGCAAAATCATTCATTCTTCAAGGCATTCCGAACGAGATTTATGTAAAGATTGACAGCTACAAAGCTACAGGTAAAGAAATGTGGGAACAACTGGAGAAGATGATGCTTTGATCTAAGGTTGGGAATCCGCTTAAAATATCTAACTGCCTCAATAACTACGAAGAGTTCAAGGCTAGGGAGTGTGAATCATTGGAGGCTACTTATGATCGATTTGTGACTTTGTTGAACGAGCTTAGCAAAAACAAAGTGAAAAAGTCACAAATTGAGATAAATGTCAAGTTTCTTAGTATCTTGCATCCTGAGTGGAAAAGATTTACAAGGCAAATGAAGCAAATGAAGGACTTGAATGAGATACCGCTCCATGAAGTCTATGAAACTTTGAGACAAAATGAAGAAGAGGTAGATGAGATCAAAGAGGAGAAGAAGAAGGCTGATAAAGCAATTGTTGATCTTATTGCTCTTGTGGTGAAAAAGAAGTTTGTGAGTCTCAAGAAGAAGAAAAAGGTGATAGTTTCTGAATCAGAAGAAGCTAAAAGTGAGGATAACTCTGACTCTTACGACTGTGAGAATCTGAAGCAGGCTATGCTTATGTTAACCAAAGCTTTTAAAAAGAAATTATACAAAAAGCCTAGCTCGAACAGTCAGAGGTATTCAGCTGGGTCAAGAAATTATGAGCACAAAGAGAGGGTTGAAGGAAAGAAAATGGAAGAGAAGAAGCCTGAATAAAGGAAGTACATAACTGAAGAGACAAAACAGCCAGAACCGACTAAATGCTAGAACTGTGGCAAACTCAGACATTTTGCAAACGACTGTAGAAAGCCGAAAGTTAAAATTTCCGAGTATTACAAACATAAGATGCTTTTGGCCAAATAGCAAGAGGCGGGCAAAGCACTTATGGCAGAGGACGAGTTCTGGTTCGACCACTCGGATGAAGAAGTTAAGAAATAAGAGACTGCTCATATCTGTCTTATGGGAAAAACTGTTACTGAAGATGAAGCAGATTCTGAATGTGATGAAGAGAATGAAGAGGTATGTGACATGACTGAATCGAATTATCTAAATCAAATGCATGATATGATCGTTAAACTCCAGGAATTAGAGTCTAAATTTAAGCGTGAAAAAAGTGTCATTAAAGATCAAAACCAATCAATACAGAAACTTAGAAATGATGTTGCTGAGAATAATGTATTGATTGAAACTTTACATAAGAATATTGACACTAGCGCGAAAGCGAAGACTATAATTCACAAAGAGTTGTCTGAAACAATTTCAAAATATAGACTGTGTGAGTTTGTTTCAAAAGAGCTTAACAAAATGTATTCTTCGCTTTCAGAAGAAAACAAATCTTTAATTGAAAAAGTGAATGCTTTGGAAGGGAAATTACACAGTTTAGGTCAAACTGAACACACTATTCATCTAAACAAACCCAAAGAGAACAAAGAGTGTTGGGGACTCGATTATGAGAACCGACACTATCTTGAAAAAGGTATATCAGAAGTGCCTGCACTTTATGATTTTGGATTTTTTAAACTGGCACCACAATATCATGAACTTCATGTTGAGTGGACTAGATTATCTGAAGAGGATGAAGTTAAGGAAACAGAGAAAAGACAGAACACAACTAAAGTTCAACTTCCATTTCGATATGAGAGGTTGAATAATAGTTATAGTTTTGATAAATCAAAATTTCTTTCAAATGATTATTTTGAGAGTTATTCTTCAAAGTAAATGGAGATTACGCCTATCGAAGGTAAACTTTATGTTCCTCCTCTCATTTTGGAAAGTAAAATTTCTGAACTTGAGAAAACTCTAGCAGAAGAAAGAATTTTGATGGATTTAGAATTAAATGTATTTTTCACTGTTTTTAAAAATTCTGATTTTTCTAAATCATTCAAGGCTTCAAAATCTGATGATCTGTCTGGACTATTTGATAATGAGTTTGATTTCTTAACTTCGGATGGTGATTTAGATTAATGTGTTGCTCAATTTGATTTCAATGCTAAACTTCCTGATCATTCAAAATTTGTCATAAACTCTTTTGGATTACCAAGTGTAAATGAAAAAGGTGGAACATCAACGAAAGTTGATAAATCAGTTTTTGTGAAAACCAAAGTTGCCAAAGGCAAAAAGAAGAAATCTAAGTATTCACAGAAACCGACTACAATTGGTAAGCCAAATAGGAAGCATTTTGTCGATTCTCACAAGTCTAACTATAAAATTTCAAATGTTTCAGATCTGAGAAAGAAAGAGCTTGGAGTTAAATCAACATGGCGACCAAAGCAGAAAGTTGATGAGAAGGCAAAATCAGTTTCTGAATCGTCATGTAATTGGAATACTAATAGTACTTCAGATGTAATTGTGGATATTGCTTTTAATAAACAAAAACTTGTAACTCATTACAAGAAATATTCTATAAAGCAATTATTCCAATTATCTCCGTATACTAGAAGGTCTTCTAATTATCATCGGAATGATTTTGCTTCTTGACAAAATTCTGTTGGTTGGTTTGGCACTTATCATGTTTGTTATTCCCAATATTCAAGTTTTAATCAATAACAAATAATCAAGATGAATCAAATCATGAAATCACATGTCATTGATGAATCAAATTACAATCAAACTCACTTTCTCTCTCTACAAACACTCTCTCTCACTAGAATGATATGTTTACAATAGCCTCTTATCTAATTCGTGTACATCTGATTACAAAAACAAGAACACAAGATATAAGAATTCAGAAATTATGATCACAATCAGAACTAGGTCCAAATTCGCAGACACTGAAACTCGCAAACAACTGTTTTACTGAGAAACTCGCAGGCTTAAGCTTGCGCGTTTGTGAAACTCGCACGCAAAGACTTGCGTGTTTTGGAAAACTCGCTAGTTGCTGAAACTCGCTAGTTGCTGAAACTCGCAAGAGAATATTCTCGAAGAAACTCGCTAACGCCTAAACACGCATGTCACTATTCACTGAGAAACACGCAGACTGAGACGTGCGTGTTTGAGAAACTCGCTAGTCACTACAAGCGCGTTTTCGACCAAACTCGCAGATCACTATTCTGACTCAAACTCGCACCCTTCGATTAGCGCGTTTGTAGAACTCGCTAACCACTACGTGCGTGTTCTGGTCCTTAGAAAAATTTCTCAATTTTGAAAACTCGCAAGCTTCAATCAGCGAGTTTTTAGAACTCGCTAATAACGCCTTGCGCGTTTTGTCCGAAAATGAGATTCTTCAGCTTGTGCGTTCTATCGAAGAACTTGCGCGTTTCACAGATCTAGCGCGTTCTTCAGATTTCCTTGC
Organism: Arctium minus; assembly: GCA_954870635.1. Taxonomy (NCBI): domain Eukaryota; kingdom Viridiplantae; phylum Streptophyta; class Magnoliopsida; order Asterales; family Asteraceae; genus Arctium; species Arctium minus. Next base: position 83,591,046 of record OX941081.1, read on the forward strand.
GTGTTCTTCAGAAAGTCGACCAAAAATTCACTTTTTCATCGAAATTCGACTCAAATCTTCTTCAATTGTTTCAAAACTTTGCAGAAATCTTCGAATTCAACACAAGAACATATTACAATACTTCAAATTTACAATCAAATAAACATTGAACCAATTTGATTCAATTTACATTGTACAAAAACTCGTGAACTGTAACACCATAAAAATTCGAAATTATCTATCAATTACAGTGCAAATGACAAATTTGACTATACAGACTCGATCAAATACACTCTACGATCATAACCTAATCAATTTCAACACCTAATTCGCACAAAAACTCAAAAATCGATTTGACTTCGATGAACACAGAGTCGAACAATTTTTTTTTAATTCTTGATCTGATTTCGATTTGGATCTGCTCTGATACCAATTGTTATTCCCAATATTCATGTTCTAATCAATAACAAATAATCAAGATGAATCAAATCGTGAAATCACATGTCATTGATGAATCAAATTACAATCAAACTCACTTTCTCTCTCTACAAACACTCTCTCTCTCTAGAATGATATGTTTACAATAGCCTCTTCTCTAATTCGTGTACATCTGATTACAAAAACAAGACACAAGGTATTTATACCCTTAACAAATACAAAAGAAACAATACACAATTACATTGACTTTTACTTTAATGAAAGTTGACTTTTACCTCTTGACTTCTTGACTTTTGGTCTTCAAATCTTTATGATCTTGAATCCAACAAATATGTGCTCTAACAATGTTTATTCTTCTTTTTCTAATTCTTCTTATGGTTTTCAAAAGAAAAGTGGGCCCAAATTTAAATGGGTGCCAAAATCTTGCACTAACATTGAAGGTCCCATTTATAAATGGGTACTTAACCTCTTGTTTTGTGATTTTCTCATGTGCAGACCCGTCATAAGTGGTACTTGGATAGCGGATGTTCCAAGCATATGACTGGGCAAAAAGATATGTTATCTAATTATACTGAGAAGTATTGCGGCACAGTTAGGTTTGGAAATGACGAGTTCTCGCCAATTCTAAGGTATGGCGATGTAATTCATGACAAAGTGACGATTAAGAAGGTGAGTTACGTAGAAGGACTAGGACACAACCTTTTCAACATTAGCCAGTTCTGTGACAAAGACTTAGAGGTGAATTTCAAGGCCAAGAGGTGTTCTGTACGAACTGAAGACGGCAAGGAACTCTTGGTCGGCACTCGCAAGTCAAATCTTTACACAATCAATTTGTCAAAGGTCTAGACTGACAATCAGGTGTGTCTACTTTCAAAAGCCTCGATGCAACAAAGTTGGCTATGGCATCAGAGGTTATCTCATCTAAATTTTTGCTACATAAACAAGCTGGTCAGTGGAAAGCTAGTGAATGGACTTCCTAAGTTAAAGTACGTGAAAAAACACTTGTGTGCATCATATGAAAAAGGGAAGATGAAGAGACCTCCACATAAACGAAAGCCTGAACCTAGTACCAATTCTCCATTAGAGTTGTTGCATATGGATCTTTGTGGTCTGATTCGAACGTAAAGCTTAGGCGGAAAGAAATATGTTCTTGTTATCGTGGACGACTATTCGTGATACACGTGGGTCAAATTTCTATGATCTAAAGATGAGACGCCCGATGTACTCATTACATTTCTGAAGACGGCCCAGGTGAATTTGCAGAAACCAGTCAAGCTTCTCAGAACTGATAACGGCACAGAGTTCAAAAACAGAAATGTTGAAGAATATCTCGAATCGGTCGGGATAGCACATCAATACTCTGCTGCTCGTACGCCCGAATATAATGGAGTAGTCGAAAGGCGTAATCGAACACTAGTCGAGGCCGCTCACACTATGCTCAGCCAATCAGACTTACCTCTATTTCTATGGGCAGAAGTTATTTCGACTGCTTGCTACAATCAAAACCGTTCCATGATACACCGCAGATTTCAAAATACTCCTTATGCGTTGATCAACAACCGAACACCAACCATCAAATATTTTCATATTTTTGGTTGTAAGTGTTTTGTGCTAAACAACAGAGAGAATCTCAACAAGTTCAGTGCTAAAGCAGATGAGGGCATCTTCATTGGATATTCTTCTATATCTGCTGCATATCGAGTTTATTTGGTGAAGTTAAAAACCGTTATTGAAAGCGTAAATGTCACATTTGATGAGGAGATAGATTCTGAAGAAGTCAGTTCAGAACCCGTAATAACCGGAGTGTTAGCTTGTAGACAAATCAGTTCAGAACCTGTACCTGAAAAGAATAAATCAGATGAAGCACCAACGTCTACTAATCATTTATCTGATTTAGATCTTTTATTTGAACTGTTTTATGATGAATTTCTTGGGTCAAATTGACTAAACCTGTTGTGGTTGACAGGATTGAAGATTCAACGATTACTCATCCAACCACATCAGATATTTCAACTGAATCAAATTCCTCGATTCAGCAAGATATTCCAGTTCAACTGCCTACTCCTATTGTTGAAGTTATAACTACTGTGAGTTCAAGATCAATGAATCTCTAGAGAGAGAAAGTAGAGAGAGAGCAATGAAAGCACGAATGTAACTGTATATTGAAAATGCGTGAATGTTATTACAAAGATAAAGACCAAAGGGACTAAAATACCCTTGGTCAATACAACACAGAATACGCAGTATTTGACCAAGCCTATAAATACAATGATTACTATAAAATCAGACTTAACAATCTCCCCCTTAGTAATTATTGGCGCTTTGGTCTTCAAAAATCATCTTCTAAAACAACACGAACCATAATAGCGACTTTATGAAGCAATCTGACTTTTAAAAGAAAAATTCTTCTCAGCATCTTTCAGATTAAATTGTCTTTGCTTCCTTGACAAGTCTGGATCAGTATCTTGTGCTCTAGACGACACACCTCTTTTGAATAACATTGAATGAACTATGGTGGTCGGAGCAGGAACAGCAAAAGAATTAGTTGAAGCTGATAGAATAGAATCTTTGAGCGAATCTTGATCAGCAGATAAACATTTGAGCCCTTTGTCTCTTAATCATCTCCTTTAACTTCTCTTAATTCTCCCCCTCATGACCTTGATGATCTGGATCAACTTGGTCATGCAAATATTGGAGACGAGACAACTTAAGATCTACAAAATCAAAGAAATGGAGAAAAACAGGAAAGGTTTGCGCGACACGTTGGTGGCGCAAAGTGAGGTTTGCGTTACACCAAGGTTGTGCAAAGTGAGGTTTGCGTTACACCAAGGTGGGACAAAGTGAGGTTTGCGTTACACCAAGGTTGTGCAAAGTGAGGTTTGCGTTACACCAAGGTGGTGCAAATCTGACTTAAACTCAGAAAATTTTACCTTTTTAAGCTTTTTGACTCCCTCTACACAAATGCACTACATATGACAATTCAAATTAGCATTCATATAAAGAAAATCAGATACTCCCCCTCAAAAACAGATATGATCATTAATAGAAAAAATTCTCCTTTTTCACTCCCCCTTGAATAATGCTCAAACCCATTTCAAATAAATTTATGAGAACACAATGATCAAATATCAATGTAGAAAGAAAAATATACTGAATATGTATTTTCAAACGACTAAATATATAAAAATTTAAACAGAAACAAATAAAATCCAACTTAGTAAAATATCACAATAAAATCCATCAAATGAAATCAAGCGTATGTGTTTGGATACAAAAACAAGTTTTATTGCATATCAAGTTAAGACATGTTCAGTTTCAAAAACTTTCATCAATCTATTCAGTGTGCTCGCATGTGAACTTCGACTAGCTTCAAGAAAATGCAATTCTAAAAATATAATAGAGAACTTTGCATGTAATCACACTAAGCCATCAAAAATTCAGACTTTCACAAATTTACAGGTATATTGCAACTCAGAAATATATAACCAAGTGTCATGAGATGTGTGCTCATTGGCATCTTTTAGCGTTGTGCACTATGGCATCTTTACATGAGTGTGCTCTTTGGCATCTTTTAAGCATGTGCACTTTGGCATCTTTTTAATCAAGAAGTTTATTAAGTAAAGAACATGTCGTAAACGTAACTTTCTATCTGACCCTATTGCAGGATTTTGGTCAGTCACTCCCAGACCAGTTGGCCTTAGGGGACTAGGTGTCAAGCACCCCTTGGAACTTACTTTCCCAAATCAGAAAGGCTACATCGACATATCCTAAACCCATTCATACCAGTAGAACATGACTTTCGATCTGATTCTATAGAAGGATTTGGGTTCGATCACTCCCAGATCAAATGACCTTAGGGGACCAGATGACAAGCATCCCACAGAACTTACTTTCCCAAACCAGAAAGGTCACAGGTACAAACTTTTCAACTTAGAGATTTCTGATTTATAAGAATTTAAAAATCATCTCAAACAAAAGGTTTTACGTCTAAGTGCTTAGCCCATATTTTCATTACAATCCAAAATTCCGACTTTTTAGGTTTTCTAAGCATTGTAAACTATAAATATTCCAAATCACACAACTTGAAAGCAAAAACAAAAGTTACAAACATGTTGCTGACTTTTCGACTTTTGTTAGAACTGAAATTTGAACATATAAGAACTTCAATATAAACAAAGCAACTTAAAAATTTATCCTAGACACACATTTTATTCAAAAGAAAGAAAATTGTAAAACTTTTACTTTATAGAATAAAATTTGTAAAGGTTTAAACTTTTAAAACAACATACCGAAAATTTTAAAAATAGAAATATTTGATCGACAAGTTTATATTCAATTGAAACAAAATATAATTCATTAATAGTATCTTTCACACAATGTATAAAGAATATGTCTCTTTTGAGAAAAAAAATTGTGTTGAACAAATTTAGGAGTTTGAATAGGATTGCTCAGATTCTTTTAAAAGCATTTGAGAAAACTGGAACAACATCATAATCAGAGTTAGATGCAGCGGAATGAAAGTAGATGCACTCACAGTTTGTCATCAGTCACAAGCCTAACTACATTGAAGAACGAGTCATAGACTTACATGTCTAGAAGTCATAGTCTTTGAAGTACGGGTTCTGAGTTGAATTACTCAGAAGCCAATGACTTGACATTAAAGTCCGGGTTTTGAACTGATGTGTTCAAAAGCCATTATTTCTCTTACTCCCCCTTAACATGAGATGCCTGCAACTTTAAATCAGATTGAAACTTGGGTACCCACTTGAATTTGGGCCCGTGTTTGTTAGTTGCAGTTCGTATAGGGAAATAATTATAAATTTTGACATTTAAAGCATGAGAAATATGATCAGAATGATAAGAACAATCATCAGAAGAGAAAGCATAATCATCTGAACTAGAATCAAAAGACGAATATGAGACATTTTTGGAAATTTGAAACATTTGCTTTATAGAATATTTTGAAACTTTATCACAAACAGGAAATGAATCACTATTATAATGTCTGTCTACATATCTATCTCCATCAAACATAGAATCAGTAGATGACCGCTTTGCTTTCCAAATCTGCTTCTTTGACGACTTGCTCAAAGTCCTATCTGAAAGAATAGAATCAGAAGAATTAGAACTATCAGAAATAACTTTATCTTGTTTCTTTGACTTCTTTGACCGTCTTCTTTTACGCTTAGGTTTATAATATTGATCATTGAGCGTAAAAGAATCATCAAGAATTTTAGACGAAATATTTAAATCAGAAGAAATAATTTTACCTAAGCAACCAATCTGATCAACTATTAAATCTGAATTCGCCTCGGAGTCTGAAGTATTTTGAGAAAAGATTTTAAAATTTGAAACTAATTTTTGTATTCTTGAAAATCAGAAGAAAGGTTAGAAATAGAAACTAAATCTTGTTTTTGAGAAAATAAATTTTCTTCAAGACTAGAAGTCATGAAAGAAAGAATAATATCAGATTCAATTTCCTTTAAAATATTTTGATCTTCTATCTTATCTTCAAAATCGATGATTGTGCTCTCTAATACTAATGGAGGAGTATATTTTTTAGAATCATAAATGATTGGAGAAATGTTTTCCCTATCAGAATTAGAAGCATAAGGATCAATAAAATCATCAGATATTGAAGATTTGACAGGAGATATATCATTTAAAACTCTTCTTCCTCTCCTTGATTTTTCAGGAAAATATTTTGTATTTTCGCTTGTATAAACAAAAGGAATTTCATTTCTCTTGTTATTCATCCTTTTCTCATTTTCCAGTTCTAACACTTATTTTTCACTAGTCCAATGAAAATTGAACTGAGGAGCATAGTGTGCAAGAGTTAGATAATCATATTTATATAAAGTAGGAACTTCGTTTATCACTTTGTTTAAAAAATGAGGATTGTCAAAACCAAGTCCCCACCTTTTGTTTTAAAGCTTCTTCACTCCTCGGTTTGTTCATAAAAATTGTTTGTTCAGATTGGTTCCTTCGATAAAGCTTTTCTTCTAATTTAGTTATTTTATATGAAAATTCATCTTTTAAATTAGTCATAGCAGTCAAAGACTCAAGATAAGTCTTATTTGAATTTTTCAAATCATCCAATTTCTTTTGAAAGATTTCTTTAGTATTTTCTAAAATATATTTTTCATCTTTCAAAGAAATTTTCTGTTTGTCAATCAAATCTGACTTTTCAGAATTTAAGTTCTTTTCAGATAATAACTTTAAGCGAAGATCAGATAAAGCATTAATTATAACATTCATCTGAGAGGTAATGAAATTGTAATCAAAATCAGTATATACCTCATCTTCGTCAGAATCAGAATCGTCTGACTGATCATCTCCATCCAAGCACATCTGAGCGATCTCTACGTTTGCAGCTTCATCGTCGGAATGATCCAGCCAGAATTCTTCTTCGGAAAGAAGAGCAGTTCCGTTCTCTCTCTTTTCAGCCAGTTCCAGTTTCTTCCGGTAGTAAGTTGAGTCCCTAACCTTCTTTGCTCGACACTCCTTTGAAATGTGCCCCGGATTTCCACAATTGTAGCAGGCAGCAATCTTTGGCTCGGGAACTTTGACTTTTGAACCAGAAGTGAAGCGAGAAGTGTTGGAACCCGACCGTGATTGGAACTTTTTCTGGTAATGCTGAGAGAGAAGGGTCATAGCTTTCTGCAAAGCCTCACCATCATCATCAGTTGACCCGTTGTAAGCGTTATCAGACAACGCTTGTTCAGCCAGTTGGCTCGTGAGGAGTGCAACCGGGTTTACTGACTTCTTGTCCTTTTTCTCCAGTTTGGCCTTCTTCTCTAGCACCAAGCTCTCATCAGTCATCAGAATCTCGTATAGTTCCTGAATCTGCATTGTGGAAATCCGAACATCGTTCCTCAGTCTGTGACATGATTTGTTCCATTCAGGTTGAAGAACATTAAAAAATTTCAGATTCTTCACAATCTCTGTCTTGTTCACATTTATCTTTCGCAGATCATTCAGCACTGCACAGAATCTGTCGAAAACACTCTTTATAGACTCACTTTCTTTGGCCTTGAACTCCTTAAAGTTATTCATGAACCGAGTATGTCGGAGCTGAGTTACGACCGAAGAACCAAGCATGATCTTTTCCAATTGTGCCTACAACAGATTTGGATAATCCTTGCAATGATCAACCTGGTTGTAGACAGAGTTTGGTAAAGCTAGCATCAGATTAGCTTTCAGCTCTCGATCAGCTTTCATTCGTGAAGCCTCTTCAGATGTTGGAGGAGTCTCTTTATTAGGCTTTACGAAAGGTCCTTCAGTTAGAGACTTGTGTAGAACTTAGCTTGAAAGGAAAACTTTGCAGAATCCATTTTTCAGAAAAAAAAAATTCTAAGTCTGAGACTGGCGCAAAGTAGAGCTTTGCGTGAGAAGCAGAAGACGCAAACTGAGCTTTTCGCAAACAGTTGAAGACACAAAGTAAGCTTTGCGTGAGCAGGTTGTGGCACAAAGTAGCTTTGCGTTATACGAAGGAAACACAAACTTAAGTTCTCGTGACTTGAAGGAGACGCAAACCAACTTTTCGTAAGTAACGGGAAACGCAAAGTGTACTTTGCGTAGGCCAAGTGATACGCAAATAGAACTTTGCGTAAGTAGAAGGTTACGCAAACTAAGCTTTGCGTGATGAACTTGTAACGCAAACTGAACTTTGCGTAAGTCAAGTGATGCGCGAACTGAGCTTTGTGTAATCCAAGTGATACGCAAACTGAGCTTTGCGTAAGTTGCTGATAACAAAAACTGGACTTCTCGTGACAAGAGGAAGGCGCAAAGTGAGCTTTGCGTGAGATGTAGAATGCGCAAACTAAACTTGAACTTTGAAATACGCAAAATAACTTTACGTGAATAGCTTAATGAGAAAACCTGAAATACACTAACACAAGGATTAGAACAACAATATGAACTTGCGCAAAGTAGTATAAACTTGCGCAAACCTATATGAACTTGCGCAAAACGAAGAAAATCAAGACAAATTCGCAAGAACGATTAAAACCAAGAAATTAATGCAAGAATTTCACACACTGATGATCGAAAACAACTTTCCAACACTTTTCAATCAAACTTTTCGATTAAAATCCACAAATTAAAAATTTCACGAATGAAACAGTACGTGAACACGAGTTTTTCAGAAAAGCTCTAAAACTCAAAATTGACAAACAAAACTTGTTTTTCTTGACATTTAATGTGAATCAAAAGTGTTTAGCATCTAAAATCGGATCCAACAAACCAAATTTCGAATAAACTAGATCAAAAACACACCCGAATTTGATGAAAAATCAAGAAAACGATATTTTCTTGAAAAAATCAAGAAAATCGATCAAATTTTCGATTAATTCACCAAATTCAGGAACAAAAAAAATCAATCTCTCAATCCTCTCAAGATTCAGATGGCTCTGATACCAATTGTGAGTCCAAGATCAATGAATCTCGAGAGAGAGAAAGTAGAGAGAGAGCAATGAAAGCACGAATGTAACTGTATATTGAAAATTCGTGAATGTTCTTACAAAGACAAAGACCAAAGGGACTTAAATACCCTTAGTCAATACAACACAGAATACGACTTTAGACACAGTATTTGACCAAGCTTATAAATACAATGATTACTATAAAATCAGACTTAACAATTACTAATGATGAGTCAGAAGTTGCTGAGTCAGTAGAGTGTGCTATAAGGACAGATCAACAGACTGAACAAGGTGTACCTACTGAAGCTTCTGCACCAATTATTTCAACTGAAACCCTCCCTCTTATTGGTCAAACTGAAGAAGATGATAATGGATTCTTAGATGATAATCATGATCAATCTTCATCTAATCCACTCCCTCATGAATATCGTTGGACCAAAGAGCACCCTTTACACCAAGTCATTGGAGATCTCAACAAACCAGTGCAAACTAGGTCAACCACTTTAAACCAGTGTCTGCATGACTCATTCCTCAGCAAGATAAAGCCTACTCGAGTATCAGAAGCTCTAGCTGATTCGGATTGGGTATCTGCTATGCAAGAAGAGTTAAATCAGTTCAAAGCCCTGAAAGTTTGGAGACTAGTGCCAAAACCACAAGGAAAGACCGTGATAGGCACTAAGTGGGTATTCAAAAACAAGAAGGATGAAGATGGTATTGTTATTCGAAACAAAGCAAGACTTGTTGCCAAAGGTTACAGGCAAGAGGAAGGCATAGATTATGACGAGACTTATGCTCTAGTAGCGCGTATAGAGGCAATCCGCATGTTTCTCGCCTACGCAGCTCACAAGAACTTCACAGTCTATCAAATGGACGTGAAGACTGACTTTCTAAATGGTATTCTTAAGGAGGAAGTCTATGTCTCACAACCAGAAGGCTTTGTGAATCCAGATAAACCAGATCATGTCTACATCTTGGATAAAGCACTTTATGGATTAAAACAAGCGCCTCGAGCCTGGTTTGAGGTATTATCAAAATTCTTGGTCAAGTCAGGTTTTCAAAAGGTAAAGTCGATACAACTTTATTCATTAAAAAGGAAAAAGCCGATATCATTCTTATTCAGATATTTGTTGATGATATAATATTTGTCTCTACATATCCTAAATACTGTAAGAACTTTTCAAACTTAATGGTGTCAAGATTTCAAATGAGTATGATGGGAGAGATAAATTTCTTTCTCGGATTACAATTAAAACAATTTTCAACGGGGATTTTTATAAATCAAGTAAAGTATTTTTTTGATTTTCTTCGGAAGTTCAAAATGGACAATTGCAAACCAATTGGAACTCCAATGGCACCAGGTACTAAGATCGGCACTGATCCTTCGGGTAAAAGTGTTGATGTTAGGACTTATAGAGGAATGATAGGTTCTTTAATGTATCTTACTTCAAGTAGGACAGCTATTATGTTCTCAACTTGTTTATGTGCAAGATATCAGGCTGATCCTAAAGAATCCCATTTGGTTGCTGTCAAACGGATCTTTAGATATATAAAAGGGACTGCAGATCTTGGTCTATGGTATCCTAAAGATACTGGTTTGAACTGACTGCTTATTCAGACGCAGATCATACTGTATGTATGTTAGACAGGAAGAGCACGTCGGGCCATATTCAATTCCTTGGAGACAAGCTCGTTAGCTGGGCGTCAAAGAAACAACTTTGTGTTTCCACATCGACTGCAGAAGCAAAGTATGTAGATGCTACTAGTTGTTGCTCTCAGGTTTTGCAGATGAGGACACAGCTGCGAGATTATGGATTCAAGTTTGACAAAATACCGATCTATTGTGACTCGAAGAGCGCTATCGCAATATCAGCTCCTGTGCAGCATACTAAAACAAAGCATATTGATGTTAGGTATCATTTTATAAAAGATAATGTAGAAAAAGGTATAATAGAACTTTACTTTGTAAAAACTGATTATCAACTTGCAGATTTGTTTACCAAAGCTTTAGATGAAAAGAGATTTAATTTCCATGTGTCTAAGCTTGGTATGCTAAATCTCAAAATCTAATCAGTAATTACCTATTAAAGTTTCTTTTATTGTAATTTTTCATCATTTCTTTATTATTATTTCTGAAAGGATATCTACACGTTAACGTGTTGTTCATGATCTCAGGGGGAGTGAGACAAGATTCTAAGATGATCAACATTATTTTGAGGGGGAGTTTCTAGAATTTTATAGACTTGATGCATTTACTTAACTGTTAAATTTTTGTAATGCATGATTTTAGGGGGAGTCTATTAGTACAACAAAAAGGAGTAAGGATATGATTTCTGATTATTTCAGATAAGAACTCGTTCATTCATTGTTTTACTGCTTTATGTCTTTTATTTTTCAATAAATTTGTGAATAAATTTGCTTTGAGATGACTTTGAGATTTGTGTAGAATGAGGGAAGCTATCAAGATCATATCTTTATGACTTCAGCTGACTTCATGAGATTTAAGAATGCATAGAAAGGTTAATTTCTTATCTTAATCTCATATGTGGTTGAAGGAAGGACAACTTTCAATCATAGAAAACATGTTATTAAATGTTCAAACCACTTCCCTATTCTTAAACAGATTTCATGAATTGGAAGTGTGATTTTTAAATGTTTTCATTTTATTTGTGCTTACATGATTACAAACCGTGTGTTTCCAAACATAAATACTTGCATATTGTCTTTTCTATGTACTTTCAAGTATTCACACAAACCGGTTTCAATTTTTATTCAATATGTTCTTACCATGTCTCAAATTTGAAACATATTTTTCGATGGTAAGACACCCCGCTTGCATTTCAATGAATTTTGAGCGTTATTTCATTTTGAAACGTTCTTTCAAGAATGTCTGTATTTCGATTCATATACAATATCCATTATTCTTGACTATAAGCCTTAACTGTTATATCATTTCTTATCTGATCATTTTTTCATACAATGTCATATTTTCAAACAAGTTTCTTGCATTCATATTCATTTATTCAATTTACTTGTTTGAAAATACTTCAATGTTTAAAAATGCTCATATCTTCATGATTATATTATGAGCATATATACATATGACATTTGTATATTTGTGCTTTAACTGATAAAGTTAAACCATTTTTGAGCAACATATGATTCATAGGAATATGGGTTCTTTGTGCTAAGAATTAAATGAAAAACTTCTATGGATTCACGATTACCAGTGTCTCCTACCGAAAAAGTTACTCCATAGTGATTGAGTGTGAGGAGTCGAAAAGAAATGAGTGTGGGTTGTGCGTTGAGGTAAAATGGAAATGAGAGTTTGGTTAGATGTGAGCTTAATGATTAAAAGAAAGAGGGTGTGAGATCATAGTAAAAGAATATCAAACTCTGCACCAACTACTTTCTGAGTCGGGCAACCACATTACTAATGTTTCAAAATTCTTGGGGAACTTTATTGAAACAGGCAACTAGCCCATGCCAACTCTTGTTAAAACCCACCAGCCACTCATTTTCTTCTTAAAAAGAAAGTGTTTCATATTTTAAGGGGACGCGGCACATAATCTATCTGATTTTCATTTGGAAAATCTGGATATTGAAACAAAAGGAAGTCTGCCCCACCTTCGTACTTCAATCATGCACATTGTGTCTGTGTTTATCTACTATTGTCTCAGTGGTTTACACAATGTTAAGCCTTATTCAAAGCAATCATATGCTTAATTCTTTCTACACTTGCACGAACACACAAGGAATTTGTTTTCTTGTCATAACATTCATAGAAATTGCCTTTGTGGTGTTTCGATGATAGGATGGAATCCCTGGGGGAGTGAACATCAAAAAGCTCCTTTCCTATGTGTATCTATTACACACAATAACTTTATGTTACTGACAGGCATATTAACTGATTCATTTGTTGATTCAGGTGTTACACGAATATTTTGTCTAGATTTGCAAAGATCTGGATGAATACATTGTTCGAATTGGCAACGAATCAGAGGCTCATTATGACAGATCAGTGGTCAAAACAATTCAAGACATTTCTTGGAGAAGTTTTGATGTTATATATTCTCTATTCATCAAAAAGGGGGAGATGAATTAAAGAAATGTCAGCGTCAGAAATTTCAAAGTGAAATATTTGAAGAAGATAAAGTTCAAAGTTTGAGAGTTTGAAAGATTGTTCAAGCAAAGTCAAAAATGTTTGAAGATGTGCTGATTTTCTGAAATTTATCTTTGAAGATTATTTGTTGAAGCAATCCGAGCTAAATCTGAAGATAATTTCTTTCTGAAGTCTGAAAGAGTTATGTGGTAATTTTTGGAAGATTATTGAGGATCATTTATACCATATTTGGGGGAGATTGTTAATTTTGTTCAAAGACAGACTTGGGAAGAATAAAGTTAAACAAAAGGAAGAGATTGAACCATAGGGGGAGATTGATTTGCTAATTCGTTCAAAGATGATCTTGAATCCAAATGGGGAGATTGTTATAGCAGAAATATGTTGGACACAAGATCATGAAGACAAGAGGTCATAGATACAAGAAGTTAAAGCTGGAAAGTCAATTTTCATGGAAAGTCAAATTCATTTTGTAATAAAGTCAAAGTCAATTGCATTTTGTTTAGCTTTGTCTTGTTAAGCTTGTAGGTATAAATAGGTTTGGTTTTCTTTAATAGATAGATGGTTAGAATCAGAGATTGTATTCAGAGAAAGAGACGTATAAAGAGAGAAAGAGAGAAACAGATTGTAAACTTTGATTCTTGAATTGAATATCAAACAAGTAGTTGTAATAATCTTGTTTGCTTTGATTAATTGAAATTTAGAAACTTGATTTCAGGGACACACAAGCTGCAACATATTCTGCTTCAGCTGTAGAGGTTGACACACAGTTCTGTTTCTTTGACGACCAGCTTACTAGCTTGTCTCCCAAGTACTGGCATGATCCGGAGGTGCTTTTCCTGTCTAACTTATTTCTTTCATGGTCTGCATCTGTGTAGGCAATTAGCTCAAAACCAGAATCTTTCGGATACCAAAGGCCCAAATTTGGTATGCCTTTAAGGTATCTTAGGATTATTTTAACAGCAGCAAGATGGGACTCTTTGGGATTAACCTGATATCGTGCACAAAAACAGGTAGCAAACATTATGTCCGACCTACTTGATGTCAAGTATAGAACAGATCCTATTATGCTTTTGTAGGTCCGTTGATCAACTGATTTTCCAGAGATATCAGTGTCCAACAAACTTCCAGACTGCATTGGAGTCTTCATGGGTGATGAAGAGTTCATGTCAAATTTCTTGAACATTTCTCTTATATATTTGGCTTGATTAATAAAAATCCCTTGCGGGGTTTGTTTGACTTGCAAGCCTAAGAAAAAATTCAGTTCACCCATCATTGACATCTGAAACATGTTCTTCATAATGTTTTGAAATTCATCACAAAGTTCAGGGTTCGTAAATCTAAATATAATGTCGTCTACATATATTTGTACAAGAATCAAGTCCACACCTTTTTTCTTGAGAAATAAAGTGGTGTCGATAATACCTTTTGTTAAGTCCAATTTTGTAGTAATCATTGTATTTATTTTCTACCCTATATTGTGCTTAATGTTCATTTCTGTATTGTAAAAGACTAGGGGTATTTAAGTCCCCTTAGTTCCTTTGTTTTGTAACCTTGACACGTACATTAATCCAAATTCACACTTTGCGCTTCTCTACTTACTCTCTCTACTTTCTCTCTCTAAAGATTTAGAGATTTTTGGACTCTCAATTGGTATCAGAGCAATCTAGATCTTGAGAGGATTGAGAGAAATCGTTTTTAGTTACTGAATTTGTAGATTAAGCAGAAAATTTGATTGATTTTCTTTTTTGCTTGATTCATCAAATTTGGATAGTTTTCTGGTTAATTTTGTGCGAACTTGATTTGTTTAGATTCATTTTGTGTAATCGATCATTCTTGATTCATATATTTTTGCATAAAAAACATGATTTGATCATTGATTTTGTGTTTTTATGATTTTCTGGAAACTAGGAGTTCACGTTCTCTTCCATTCAAGTTTTTGAGTTTCAGTGTGATTTAATCGAAATTGTTAGTTGAATTGTGTAAGAAAGTTGTTTTCGTTCATCGTTGTCTGAATTTCTTGTTTAAATTTCTTTGTTAGATTCGATCTTACGCGTTTTATTTGTTTTTCTAAAGTTTGCGTTTCATTCATATAGGTTTGCGTGTGATTCATATAATCTTGCGCTTCATTCATATATTCATAATGCTTTGCGCCTCATTCATGCATTCATATATCTTGTGGTCTAACTTGTGTGTTAGTGAATTTTTCAGGTTCTCGGTTCTAGTCTAATACGCAAATCATCAGTTTGCGTTTCACTCTGTATACGCAAAGTATACTTCGCGATTCTCTTTTCAATCGTAAAGTTCATCAAACGCAAAGTTCATCAAGGGCAAAGTTCTTCGTGCATCAAGTTTTCGCTTCTCTCACAACCCGCAAAGTCTACTCACGCAAAGCTTCATCTTGCGTGTCACTTAGCAAACGCAAAACTCAGTTTGTGTTCCCCTCTGCAAACGCAAAACCTTCTTTGCGCTCCTCATTGCATACGCAAACCTCTAGTTTGCGCGTCTCCCATACTCGCGTCTCCCATACTTGGAAAATTTTCTGAAATTTTCTGATTTTTTCACAAGATGTCTTTGCAAGCACAAATCTACAAAAATGACCTCATGATGTCTTTGGGGTCTGATACACATCTACCAGTACTGATCAATGAGAACGAATTCAAACAGTGGCAGGATCGGTTTATTAACTTCATTGAAAGACAACCAAATGGGGAGAACATGATGAAGTCACTGACTCAGGGTCCCATGGAAACACCAAGGAAAGCTATTCCAGCTACTGCAACCACTGCTACTACCACTGTTGAGAAAGCTTTACGGGAATATGATGCTGATGAGATGTTACGACATCAAGCTGATAGTCAGGCCAAATCAAATCTGATCCTTGCTCTTCCCAACTCCATTTATAACATAATCGATTGCTTCAAACAGAATCCTATGCTGATGTGGACTCAACTTGAAAAGATTATGCTTGGTACTGCAATGTCAACTCAGTTGCGTCAGACTAGGTATATGAACAATTTTTAAAATTCAAGGCTAAGGATGGAGAAAGCTTGAAGAGTGTATTTGACCGATTTTGGGTTGTCATCAACGATTTATACAAGATTAAAGTTAAGAAGACTGAATTCGAGGCTAACTTGAAATTTCTGAATGCTTTACAACCAGAATGGAACAAGTCATGCCACATAATGAGAAACGATGTTAGAATCTCAACCATGCCAATTCAGGAGTTATACGAAATCTTGATGACAGATGAATCTATGGTAATGGAGTAGAAGGCGAAAATGGATAAGAAGAACAAGCCTCTGTCAGTAGATCCCATTGCTTTTATAGCTAGCCAACTAGCTGAGCAAGCTTTGACTGAATCGACTTATGATGGATCTACAGATGATGATGGCGAAGCTCTTGAAAAGGCCATGATTCTTTTAACTCAGCATTATCAGAAACAGTTCAAGCACAGATCTGGGTCAAACAACCTACGGTTTACTTCTGGTTCTAAGAAGATAGAACCTGGTGCTCCTTCAAGGACATTCACTCCAAAGTATGAACCGGCTAAGGTAGATGACCAAAAGAAAGATGACGAAAAGGTGATAAATTGTTTTAA
The DNA here is from genome assembly GCA_954870635.1 of Arctium minus. Lineage (NCBI taxonomy): Eukaryota > Viridiplantae > Streptophyta > Magnoliopsida > Asterales > Asteraceae > Arctium > Arctium minus. The sequence continues at coordinate 83,607,604 of OX941081.1, forward strand.
CTGTGGGAAGCCTAGACATATGGTTAAGGATTGCAGAGTCAAAGTGGTAAAGGATGTTGCTTTTTACCGAAAGAAGTTGGCTCTAGCTGAAAAGAAGGAAAGTGAACCATCCTGTTGGCCGAAGAAAAATACTGGTTGGATCATTCGGACAACGAGGCTGAAAATGAAGAAACTGCGGCCATGTGCTTTATAGGTGATGACAAATCTGATGATGAGGAAGAGGATACCTCATCTAATGGTTCTGAGGTATTATCTGCGTTGAACTATATTTTCTTCTTATCTCAAATTAATGTTTTTATCACTGCTTTGCATGATTTGCGCTCAAAGTTCATTTCTGAAAAGTTTAAAAATCAAGAAAAGTCTGATTTAATTGATAAACTGCAGATTTCTTTAAAAGATGAAAAATCAATTTTAATTTATACAAAAGAGAAATTTCAAAAGCAGTTAGTTGATCTAGAAAATTCAAATCAGACTTATCGTGATTCGTTGACTGAAATGACTTCTTCAAATCAAAATCTTTCTAAGAAAATAATTGTTTTAGAAAAGAAATTATATAAAAGGGAACAATCTGAGCAAACTATTTACATGAACAAACCAAGGAGTGAATAAGCTATAAAGGAAAAGTGGGGACTTGGTTTCGAAAATCCGCATTTTTTAAATCATGCTAAAAATGAAGTTCCTACTTTATATGAATATGATCACTTTACTTTTGCAAGATATGCTCCTCAGTTTAAATTCTTTTGGACAACTGATAAACAAATTTTGGAAGATGAAAATGTGAAAAGGATGAAAAATTAGAGGATGGAAATTCCATTTGTTTACACCTCTGAAAATGCAAAGTATTTTCCTGATCAATCTAAGAAATCCAGAAAATTTCAAAATATGTTAAATATCAAATCTTCCAATAAATCTTCATTATCAACAGATTTTGTTGATATTTTTGCTAACACTGATAATGAAAATGTATCTCCGGTGTCTTATGATACTAAGAAATACATTCCCCCATTAGTGTTAGAAGGTAAGATTGTTGATCTTGAAGATAGATTGGAAGAACAAAATATTCAAACTTGTTTAGAAAACGATTTATTTCTTTTTATAATGAAAACAAGTTTTGAAGATAAAATTTCTTCTGGATTGTCAAAAGATTCTAAGGAAAATGCTAAAGTTTTACAAAATAATGGCCATTTGCGTTCCACGTTGGAAACGCAAACTGATAGTTTGCGCATGCAGTTGGACGCGCAAAGCTCAGTTTGCGCCTCCAATGGGAAACACAAACCTCCTCCAGACTTGCGCAATTTTGAAAATATTCACTCCGAGGCTAGTTCTTCAATGTCAAATGCTAAGACTGGTTTCTTTAATAAAGTTTCTTCTTCTGATTCAATTATTGATAATTCTTTACTGGTAAATGCTCAATTTTATAAAAAGAAGCGTAAAAGAAGACGATCAAAGAAGTCAAAGAAACATGATATTGTCTTATCTGAAAATTCTAATGCTTCTGATTTTTCTTCTTCAGATCGGACTGTGAGGAAGTCACCAAGGCAGATTTGGAGGATGAAACAGCAAATTTTAGAATCTGAACTGTTAGGAGTTGACTGTGTAGACAATCTTTGTGATACTGATACATTTGCTACATGTAATAAAAACCCAAAATATTCTTTTCAGCAAATGTTTGATATATCAAAGAATATCTCATATGCTTCTTCTAGTTCTGATTCTGATAATTGTGTTTTATCTTTTATTGATAATTGCTTTCATTCTTGCATGAAAAATAAATCTGTGAAAAATAAAAGACATAAATCTAACAAGGGACCCATAAGCATATGGGTACCTAAAAAGGTGTAGTTTCTGTGTGTGCAGCTTAGTCATTTATGGTATCTGGACTCGGGTTGTTCAAAACATATGACTGGCAACAAATCTCTTTTATCTAATTTTAAATATAAATGTTGCGGTCGTGTGAAATTTGGCAACTGTGAGACTGCTCCGATTCTTGGTTATGGTGATCTAGTTTAGGGTAACATAACTGTAAAAAGAGTAAGCTACGTCGAGGGTCTAAGTCACAACCTGTTCAGCATCGGCCAATTCTGCAATAAAAACCTTGAAGTCAGCTTCAAATCCAAAAGAGTTGCTGTGAAGAATGATAATGGCAAGGATCTTCTGGTGGGAAAAAGACACTCAAATTTCTATACCATTGATCTTTCCAAGATCAAAATTCCTTAAGATATCTGCTTGCTTTCTAAAGCTTCAGTTCAAGAAAGTTGGATTTGGCACAGACGTTTAGCTCACCTCAATTTTAAGTATATGGATCGCCTGGTCAAGAATGATTCAGTAAGAGGTCTTTCAGTTCTTCGTTTCCAGAAAGACCATCTATGCCAGGATTGTGAGAAAGTAAAATGAAGAAAGCTCTTCACAAGCCTAAACCTGAACACTGCACGTCGGCTATTCTTGATCGTTTGCATGTTGATTTGTGTGGTCCAATGAAGACGAAGAGTTTAGGACATAAGAAATATGTTTTGGTGATTGTTGATGATTACTCCAGATATACTTTGGTAAAATATCTGAAGTAAAAAGACGAGACTCCTGAAGTTCTCATCAACCTCATCAAGACAACTCGGACAAATAAGCAGAAGCAAGTGAAAGTGGTAAGATCTGACAATGGCACTGAATTCAAAAACAGTATTCTTCAGGCATTCTATGAATCTCAAGGAATACAACAACAATTTTCTGCTGCACGTACTCCGCAACAGAACGACGTTGTTGAAAGAAGAAACAGAACGCTTGTTGAGTCTGCCAGATCAATGTTTGCTTATTCAGGTCTATCTTTGTCTTACTGGGCTAAAGCAGTATCAACTGCCTGTCATACACAGAACATATCAATTTTGCATCGCCGCTTCAATAAAACACCGTATGAACTTATGAACGGGATCAAACCGAACATCAAGTATTTCAAGTCATTCGGGTGTAAATGCTACGTTCTGAATGACAGGGAGAATCTCAACAAGTTTAGTCCGAAGGCAGACGAGGGTGTATTCGTGGTTTATTCTTCAAACTCTGGTGCTTATAGAGTTTTTCTGATCTCTGCAAGAAAGGTCATAGAGAGTGTCAATGTAAAATTGGACGAAGCTGCTGATTTGGTTTCTAGTACCTCTGGCTCAGAACCCGCTTTTACTGGCAATTTAGTTTCTGAACAAATCAGTTCAGAACCTGCTCTTTCACCGAATAACCAGGATTCTTCTACTCCCTCTCCTAATCTTTCTGATCTAGATTTTTTGTTTGAAAATTTTTATGATGATGTGCCTAGATCTAACTCTGAAAATGTTTCTAATGTTTTGAATCAGGAAACTGAGAGCTCATCTATTCCAAATTCCGCTGCATCTATCTCTGACAATGATGCTGCTCCATTCTCTCCTATTCAACAAGAACCGACACAACAAGATTTTGTTCAATCAGACAATGTTCAATTAGAAACTGAGCGTATTCATGAAGATCATACTCAAGAAGAGTCTATTCAAGATCAACTTGTTCAAGAGGAATCACTTCAGGAAGAAGTACAAAATGATGCTATTCAACAATCTGTTCCCGAATCTGATTCAGAGATTATTGAGATACCTCCTCCTCAAGTTGAAACTATTTCTATCTCTTCATCTGATGTAGAAGTTTCTGAACCTCCCTCTCTTCAATTAGAAGTGGTTCAAGATGTAATTGATCCTCTCCCTCATACAACAAAATGGACAAGATCTCATCCAATTCACCAAATTATTGGAGATCCTCAAGCCACTGTTTCTACACGCTCCAAGTCGGCTACTTCCAACGAATGTCTCTTCACTTGCTTCCTAAGCAAGATTGAACCTACAAAAGTTTCTGAAGCATTGGAGGACCCGTATTGGATTATTGCTATGCAAGAGGAGCTCAATCAATTTGATATACTCAAAGTATGGAGACTTGTACCGAGGCCGAAAGGAAAAAGCATAATTGGTACAAAGTGGATATTCAAGAACAAAAAGGATAAAGATGGTATCGTCGTGCGGAACAAAGCAAGATTGGTAGCCAAAGGATATCGACAAGAAGAAGGTATTGACTACGATGAAACATTTGCACCCGTTGCCAGATTGGAAGCTATCCGAATGTTTCTTGCCTTCGCTGCTTATCGCAATTTCACAGTATATCAAATGGACGTCAAGACTGCATTTCTCAATGGAAAGCTGAAAGAAGAAGTATATGTATCTCAGCCAGAGGGATTTGTTGATAAAGATCGTCCAGATTATGTATATTTTCTCGATAAAGCACTGTATGGTTTGAAACAAGCTCCACGGGCGTGGTATGACGAGTTGTCAGCTTTCTTGGTCAAATCCGGCTTCACCAAAGGATCTATCGATACTACTCTTTTCATTTATAGATCTAATCTTGATATCTTCTTAGTAAAAATATACGTAGATGATATTATTTTCGGTGTGACTAATAAATCTTTGTGTACTTGGTTTTCTGATTTAATGACCTCTAGATTTCAGATGAGCATGATGGGAGAAATCAACTTCTTCCTCGACTTACAAGTGAAGAAGCTTCCTGATGGTATCTTCATTAACCAGTCAAAGTATGTATTTGACATCTTGAAGAAATTCAAGATGGACAAATCTACTTCAATAGGGACACTGATGGCTCATGGTGCCAAACTCGGACTCGATCCAGATGGAAAAGTTGTGGATCAAAAGACATACAGAGGGATGATCGGATCGCTGATGTATCTTACTGCCAGTCACCCGGAAATAATGTTCTCCACGTGCTTGTATGCCCGATTCCAAGCTAAACCAAAATAATCTCATCTTTTAGCAGTCAAACGCATTTTTAGATATATTAAAGGAACTCCTTATTTAGGATTATGGTATCCTAAAAGTTCTGACTATAATTTGATTGCTTATTCAGATGCAGATTTTGGTGGTAATCAATTGGACAGGAAGAGTACTTCTGGTCATCTTCAGTTTTTAGGTGACAGACTGATAAGCTGGGCGTCGAAAAAGCAAAATTGCGTTTCAATATCAACAGCCGAAGATGAATACGTCGCTGCAGCTAGTTGTTGTGCTCAAGTTCTCTGGATGAAAACACAACTTCGTGATTACGGAATGCTATACAAGACAGTGCCGGTATATTGTGACAGCTAGTCTGCAATTGCGATATCAGTCAATCCAGTCCAACACACCAAGACCAAGCACATTGACATGAGATACCATTTTATAAAGCATCACGTGGAAGAAGGTACTATTGAATTATATTTTGTACCAACTGAATATCAACTTGCTGATATCTTTACAAAAGCCTTAGATGAAAAACGTTTCAATTTTTTGCTTTCAAAATTAAGCATGTTGAATTTAAAAGTTTAAATCTTTACAAATTTTACTCTATAAAATAAAATTTTACAGATTTTCTTTCTTTTGAATAAAATGTATGTCTAGGATCTTTTACAAGTTCTTTGTTTATATTATAGTTTTATATGTTCAAATTTCAAGTCTTACAAAAGTCAGAAGGTCAGCAACATGTTTGTAGCTTTTAATGCTGCTTTAAAGATATGTGAGTCGGAATTTTTATAGTTTACTTTGCTTAGACTACCGAAATGATCAGATTTATAGATCGGAATGAAAATATGGGCTAAGCATTTAGACGTTGATCTGAGTAATTGAGATGAATAATAAATTCTTAAAATACAGAAATCTCTGGGTTTAAAAGTTTGTACCTGTGACCTTTCAGGTTTGGGAAAGTAAGTTACGTGGGATGCTCGACATCTGGTCCCCTAAGGTCATTTGGTCTGGGAGTGATCGAAAAGAAATCCTTCTATAGAACCAAATCGAAAGTCATGTTTTACTGGTATGAATGGGTTTAGGATGTGTCAATGTAGCCTTTTTGATCCGGGAAAGTAAGTTCCAAGGGGTGCTTGACACCTAGTCCCCTAAGGCCAACTTGTCTGGGAGTGGCTGACCCAAATCCTGCAATAGGGTCAGATAGAAAGTTACGTTTACGGCATGTTCTTTACTTAATGAACTCTCTGATTAAAAGATGGCAAAGTGCACATCGCTTAAAAGATGCCAAAGAGCACACTCATGTGAAGATGCCAATGTACACAATGCTAAAAAGATGCCAATGAGCACACATCTCATGATACTTGGTGATATGCTTAAGTTGTGATAAACCTGTAAATTTGTGAAAGTCTTAATTTTTGATAACTTAGTGTCAGTACATGCAAAGTTTTCTATAATAATTTTAGAACTGCATTTTTCTTAAAGCTAATTGAAGTTCACATGTGAGCACACTGAATAGACAAATGGAAGTTTTTCAAAATGAACATGTCTTAACTTGATATGCAATTATACTTGGTCTTGCATCCAACAACATATGCTTGATTTCAACTGATTGATAAATCTGTGAAATTTTAATGAGTAGATTTTAATTTGTTTAGTATTTAAAAGTTTATATATTCAGTTGTTACAAAATTTATATTCAATATGATCATCTTTCATACTGATGTCTTTATGTTTGAGTATCTGTATTTTTTTTTATATGGTCTGTGCAATTTTCAAGGGGGAGAGCTTATCTGAAAAAGTTATCTGATTTTTTTCTATGTTTGAGGGGGAGTAAGTAAGAAAATTATTTGTGCTGATCAGAAGTTAAACAGGTATGTTTCTCAGATTTTTCTACACATTTGCTATACTAAAGGTTAAATTTTTGTGCATTTGTGTAGGGGGAGTGAAAGGATTTCAGGTATATTTTTACAATTTTTTTATGTTATGTTTTTTTTTAGATTTAGTTTTGTTTTAGTTTTGTTTTAGTTTTCTAGGTTTAAATAGTGTTTTTTCTATTTTCATTTTCATTTTTCCCGCTTACCTGTTTTTAATATTTGACTTTTCGGCTCACTTTTTCTCTCCATTGCTCTCTGTGTTCAAAATTTTAATCTGATTTCTTTCAGATTTTGCTTCGAGAAATCAAGGTATGTTTCGATTCTATTAACTTCGATTATTGATGTTGAGTTAGACTTGATTGTGCTTAATATCGATTAGAATATTCAAGAATCTGATTTTCGTTTTTCTTGTATTATTCAAAATCTCAGATTGCGATTTTGTGAAATTTTACTTAAATCAAGTATTGGGTTTTTCTTAGAACTGATAATCGATCATCAGGTATGTTTCCTTTTACTTTAATTTCATGTTTTGTTGCTTTAATTTTGTTTTTTTGTGGTTTTCGGTCTGTGTCTCGCGTAATCTAGGTTTTTGAACAAGGTTGATAGACCCGCAAAGTGAACCTTGCGTGTCTAGCTAGAAACGCAAAGTGAACTTTGCGCGTCTAACTAGAAACGCAAAGTGAACTTTGCGCGTCTAACTAGAAACGCAAAGTCTACTTTGCGCGTCTAACTAGAAACTCAAAGTCTAGTTTGCGCTTCTAACTAGAGACGCAAAGTCTACTTTGCGTTTCTAACTTGTTAAGCAAATTTTTTATTTTTTTTTATTTGCACTTCTAACTTGGCACGCAAACCATACTTAGAATTATTTTTTTTTTCATTTTTTGTCTAATTCTTTTTCATTTTGTTTTCCAGATCTATTATGTCTTCTAAAACAAATACAGATCCAATGATTCAAGACGAGAATGCCATTCTCGATGATCCGTCTGATCGAGCTTCTCATGATACTCCCATGCTGTCTCATCCTTCTGTTGGAGCTGATCTTTCTGCTTCTCGTCGTACACCAAATGATGTGTTCCCAACCATCATGTACATGCCTTACAAGTCGAACAACTATTTTGTGGACTTTGATAGAATAAAGATCCAGCCAGTTATTCGATCTATTCTTCGAGGACATCCAATTGCTCAAGCTCTGTCTTCTGTTGCTGATGTTCCAGAGGTCTACATTCAACAGGCTTGAAATTCAATAAAAAAGAATGAAATGGTTCGTCCGCATCACTTTGATCTTCAAATCGATGAATTTGAATATTTCCTTTCCTACAAGCGACTAAGATTGATACTGGAGCTTCCTGAGCCAAATTCCAGACCAAGTCGTACTACCTATGACAGTTTTCCGTCAGAAGGGGAAGTATTTGAGGGAATCAAACAGCTTGGATATGTTGGTCAACTAAACAAAGTTACAGACTTTGACAAGTCTAATCTACCTCCAGTATGGTATGCACTGTTCTCAGTTATCATCAGGTGCCTGACATCAAAGCATTCTGGCACAGACAGTGCATGTCTAATGTATCTCCGATTGTTCCATGCAATCATCTATGACTTGCATGTCGACTACACTTTTATTTTTTGGACCGAACTCTCGGAGGTGGTACATGACAAGTTCACCAACAAGAAACGGAAATTCATTCCGTTTGTTAGATTTCTGAAGCTTATTGTTCGAAGCATGCTCCGCAGCAATCCAGCCATTCCTCGCAGGTTATCTTGGCCTCAGGTTCCAGACTCTGAAATGACTTATATTCAGAAGCAGAAGAGGTCTTTCAACTATTCTCTGACTATTCCGTATGCTCTTATTGCCAACTACGCTGATGTTACAGATGAGGATGTCATACAATATTGCATGGAGAATGAGTTTATGGAAGTTGCACAGGATGAGCCTTCTCATGGCACTCAAGCTGTTGCTGAACATGAAGTTGAAGTTGAAGCAACTGCTGATCAAGAAATTGAAACAATTGCTGAAACTGAATTTGATATAGCTGTTAATCAAGAGGTTGAAGTATCTGCCGCACAAGAAGTTGAGGAAGTTGTTGCATCTCAACAAATTGGATCTGTTATTGCTGATATTGGTACTGAAACTACTGATGCTACTGCTTTTGATTTTGAAGATGAAGATGAGTCTGCTGCTGATACTGCTCTTTCTAGTGATGATGATGATGAAGATTCTGATCATGATGATGATGATGATACTGATAAACCAAGTCTTAAGGTTTATGAAAGGAAGGTTAGGACACCGGAAGTGGTTGTTTCAACAGAAGTTCTCTTTGAAGATGATTATGTTCCTGTTAATCCATCTGTTGCACATCTTCAAGTAGATGAATTAGATACAGCATTTGATCAAGCCTCAGCTTTGGTACAAAGTCAAGCTCTAGCAACTTCACTTGCAGCTATTCAAGTTCCAACTGAAGAGCTTACTTTCGATCAAGCTCGGGTTTCTACTGACAAATTCTCTACTTTGAATGATGTTATTCGTCAATTATCAGAGAAAATGGATGCAGAAAAGGAAGCACAGATTCTGAAGTTGAAGACTTTCTTCAAAGGAAAGATGCCTGAAATTGATACGTCTATCATTCCTCCAGAGATTCCTTTTAGACGATCAACTGGAGTAGTTCTTCGTTAACCTTCTTCTACTGTGACTTCAACTACATCTCCGATTGTTACACTTCCGTTTCCTTCGGTGGTTTCTATGTCTGCGGGACTTTCTATGTCTGCTCCTTCTGGTACATCTTCAAGGTCTTCTCTTCATGAACTACCTATTTCTGAGTTGACTGATCTTCTATATGCACGTCTACTGTCTATGTCACCGCCACAACATCAGGATCAAGATCTTCTTTCTTTTCTACGGAACTTCCAACCTACGTCGCCTCCAGTTCCTTCTTCTGAATCTGACCGGATTACTGTTTTATCTGATGAGTTTCATGCATTCAGATCAGAAGTTTGATCAAGTTTTACTGATCTTAAATCTTTTATGACTCAAGCTTTTTCTGATATCTCTAACAAGGTTGATCGTATGGAACAAAGCTGCAGATCTGAGGTTGGCCCGTCTCTTAAGCGCCGACATGACCAAGATGATCCTGATCATCAAGGTCATGAGGGGGAGATGGCAAAGAGACCGAGAGTTGAAGGATCTTCTGAAGCTAGAAAAGATATTCAAGAAGAAGTGGCTGGTGATAAAGGAAATAGTGGTGAACCTGTTCAAGACTGCAACATTCAGGATTTAGTGAATGTTATGATTGAAAATGATGATTTGTCTTCCATGCATAATGAATTGAATATTTCTGAGAGCAATATTAACAATAATATGCAAATTGTTGTTTATATGGATTCAGATGTTTCTGAAAATGTTCATGAAGTTGAAGAATCTGAAGTTGCAAATGACATGAGGATATTCTTTGCTAACTTCATAGAGATTAATTCTGATGATGATGAAGATGTCAGGTTTGAAAAAATATGTCAAGTCAATGAAAAAGACTGTGATGACATCGTTATCATATCAGATACAGAAGATGACTCAGTGTTCATGGATGGAAAGACGAAGAAGAAGCAGATTTGTTATACAGTGATCTTCCTGCTCTTGATGAGATTCCTGATTCAGTTAAAGACATATCTACTCCTGTTGCTAGTTCAGCTCCGACTACCACTATTCCTTCAAGATTATTTGAAGTTGGTCAGTCGTCAAGAGCAGAAGCTGATGTTCCACCTTCTGATCCTGTTATTCCACCATCCATTCTAGAAGAAAGAACAGCTTTATCTAGACTTCAAAGACAAAGAAATCTGCAACGTAGATATTTGGCATCAAGGCAAAGATCAGCCTTTCTAGAAGACACTCAGAGAAACATCTTTGTCTCTAGAAGAAGGCCGATTAACATCTATGCAATCCTTGGAGTAGAGAAAGAGTCAGATGCTTATCAATATGAGTACTTAATGTTCATTAAGTGCCAGCGGAAAAGGAATAATACCGTGTCTTCTCAACACTTGATTGTTCGAGTCATCAGTGTCACAATCAACAAGTTTGTGAATATCTGGTATCCTGATTTTGAAGTTGAAAGAAGAGACTGCAAGCGGTATAAATTTTCAGAGGCAGACTTCACTGATCTTTCTATAGATGATATTGAATTCTTATATGATCACTTCAGGAATATGTATCATAGATCACAGGATATTTCTCAAGCTTTGTTCGTCATTAAAAGATTCATACGTCAACAAATCAGATTCTTCCAAGTTTTTGATTTCCAGATGGCTGTTGAAAGCTTCCAACCGGTTGTTAATCTTCTCAGGCCCAACCGAAGCTTACCAAACATAGAGTCTTATTCTCTTATCACCATTGTTGAAGATCCATATGGAGTTGTGTACAAGAATGGCTCTAATGAAAAATGCTTTCTCAGGATTGAAGAAATTGCTCACTACTCCGATGGAACCTTAAAGGTGATCAAGCTTCAGCTGGAGCAACGTCTGAAGGAGGCCAAAAGAAGATTTTTGGAAACAAGAGAAAATGCATTCCTAGTTGATAATGATTAAATCCGACTTCTCCAAAAGACATTAGATTCAAATCAAGAGAGATTGAATCTCCACTCAACTCTAAGACGATTGGAAGTTTTAGTTGGATTGAATCGACTTCGTCAACGAGAAGAGTGTCAGTGATTCTCCAAAGTCGCCTGGTTGGTCTATGCTATTTTTTAAGATTGTTTTTGAAGACCACGACGCCAATGATTACTAAGGGGGAGATTGTTAAGTCTAATTTTATAGTAATCATTGTATTTATTTTCTAGCCTATATTGTGCTTAATGTTCATTTATGTATTGTAAAAGACTAGGGGTATTTAAGTCCCCTTAGTTCCTTTGTTTTGTAACCTTGACACGCACATTAATCCAAATTCACACTTTGCGCTTCTCTACTTTCTCTCTCTAAAGATTTAGAGATTCTTGGACTCTCACCTTTTACAAAAACAGAATCAGTCAGGTATATTGATAGTGTTTCATACCATGCACGTGGAGCTTGTTTTAGTCCGTAGAGTGCTTTGTCTAACACGTACACATGGTCTGGGAATTTTGAATCAGTGAAGCCTTCAGGTTGACTTACGTACACTTCTTCGTGTAGGATACCGTTGAAGAATGACGATTTGACATCCATCTGATATACCTTGATGTTTTTATGTGCAGCGTACGCAAGAAAAATCCTTATAGCCTCAATCCTTGCTACGGGTGCGTAGGTTTCGTCATAATCAATGCCCTCTTGTTGATTGTAACCTTTCGCCACTAACCGTGCTTTGTTCCTGACAATTATACCCGCTTCGTCTTTCTTTTTTTGAAATACCCATTTAGTACCGACTATGGTTTTGTCCTTGTGTCTGGGTGCTAACCGCCACACTTCATTCCTCTTGAATTCATTCAGCTCGTCTTGCATTGCATTAATCCAATCTGGATCTTTAAGTGCTTCAGACGACTTTTTTTGTTCCATGCTGCTTAGGAAGTTTGAGAACATACAGAAGATGGAAGATGCAGATGCAGTCGCAGATCTTGTAGACACCTTAGCAATTGGATCTCCAATTATGTATTCTGGGGGGTGACTCTTTGTCCATCTATGTGTGCTTGGCAACACATCTCTCTCAGTTTGATCATTTCAAGTGTGAAATTCATCCTGGATAGCAGGTAGATCAGTTTCTGATGCAGTTGGACTTTGTGTACTTGGTGATTGATCAGCTTCCTCTGTTGTAGGTTCTGACTAATTTTTTCCAGATACGACTGATGTAGATCCTGGTTCATTCAGTGGTGATACTATTTCAGTTATACTATCTGGATCAGCTTGTTTAGAAACCTCTTCAGTTTGACTTGTAGAAGCTTCATCAATTGCTCCAGAGGGTCATGAGATGTCTGCACTAGTAGGATGTGAGTCAGTATTGATTAAATTTTCTTGAATGTTATTTTCATTAGATAAATCATTAAATGCATCAAGAAATAACAAATCAAGATCAGATGCAGTGAGAGGTTGAAAATTCTTATTCTTTTGTTGATCAGGTTCTACACTTGTTGATGTAGAAGCTTTGTCTTTAGTTCCGAGTTCTGAACTTCTTTGTTCAGAAGTCCTTGTCTTCAGTTCATCAAAGGTCACATTTGCACTTTCAATCACATTCTTCGTCGGCATGTTATACACTATGTACGCTTTTTATTGAAGAGAATATCCAATGAATATTCCTTTGTCAGCTTTAGGTTGGAATTTGGACAGTTTCTCTCGATCGTTTAGCACGTAGCACCTGCAGCCAAATACACGAAAAAATTTAACCGTAGGTTTACCACCATTAATAATTTCATAAGAAGTTTTATTAAAACACTTATTTATTAAGGTCCTGTTTTGTGTAAAGTAGGCAATGGCTACTACTTCAGCCCAGAGAAACAAAGGTAGTTCTGAATATGCAAGCATTGTCTGTGCAGCTTCTACCAATGTTCTGTTCTTCCTTTCAACTACCCCATTCTGTTAAGGAGTCATCGTCGCAGAAAAATTGTGTGAAATTCCAACGGAGTCAAGAAATGATTGAAGAGTTGCGTTCTTGAACTCGGTACCGTTGTCACTTCTCAATTGTTGTACCGGGCTTTGTAGAAGAACTTGGATTTTTTTATGAACTTTATTATCATATTCGGAGCCTCAGATTTCTTCTGTAAGAACTCTAACCATGTGTATCTAGAGTATTCGTCCACCATGACTAGAATGTACTTCTTGCCATTAATGGATTGAGTTCTCATCGGTCCGCACAGATCCATATGAATGAGCTCCAAACATTTGTTGCAGTTAGATAACATCTTGAGCTTGTGTGAACTTCTCTTCATTTTTCTTTTTTCGTACGCAGAACAAAGAGAATCTTATTCAATCTTTAGTTCAGGAAGTCCCGTAACAAGATGTTGTGTTCTGAGCTTATTCAGATCCTGAAAGTGCTGATGAGAAAGACGTCGATGCCACAACCAACTTTCTTCTGTAGATGTCTTAGAAATGAGACATACTGTCTTTGATGCTTTTAGTGTTGGAAAGTGAACACCATATAATAACCCCATTCTCCCATCTTTGATTAGCTCAGCTCCGCTTTGATCTTTGATGTAGCAATAGTCAGTATCAAATTCAACTTTGCATTTCTTCTCTGTGAACTGGCTGATTGAGAATAGATTGTAAGACAAACCCTCCACGTACAGTACTTTAGATATAGAAATCATGTTGTTCCTGATTGTGCCGTAACCTCTGACGTATCCTTTCATTTCATTTCCAAAATTAACTGAACCTGCATAATGATCTACATAGTCGAACAACAGGTGCTTGTGTGTTATCATGTGTCTTGAAGCTCCAGAGTCAATGATCCACACATGACACGCCTGCAAGCAACAATCACTTAGATTTAGGTACCCATATGAATATGGGTCCTTTCTTGTTAGTATCCTTAACAGTTTTCAAATTAGCTGATGACCCTTTAATTTTCCACTCAAATCTGGGTCCTTTTGATAAAGTTTGTGCTTTAATTTCAAATTTGGGAATCCACTTCCACACAAACTTTACATCAGCTATTTTATTTACATGAAAAACACTGTTTTTCTTCTTAACAAAATAAATTTCAGCTTTATTGACTTTAGAATGATCAGAAGATTTCTTCTTCTTAAACTGAATCTTTTTCTTTTTCTGTGAAGACTTGGGTTTCAAAGAAAATGAACTTTTAAAACAATATGAACATTGCAACCTAGTAGCAGCTTGTGTCAACAACTCTTTTCGAGAAAAGGTTTTTGTTTTATTAAAACTTTGTTGACTAACATCATTACAAGCATTGTCTACCCTATTACATTCATAACTATCAAAATCATCCACTATCTTATCCACTTCAATCTTCTTTTCCTTCTTCAAACTTTCTTTCTTCAACTTTTCATCTGAAACACAATCACATTTAGAAACATTAATGGATGAGAAATTTGAACATTCACCTATTTCATTAATAGACTTGGAATTAAGCTCAACACTTTGATTAATAGGAACTGGAGCATCTTTATCAATGTAAGCCTCTTTGCCTTTTGAGAGTTTAAAATTTTTGGATTCTAGACTCCTTATCTCTTTTTGCAAAGATTCATTTTGAATAAAACTTGAGTCTAGTTCCATTCCAAAACTTTCATTGGTCTCTTCCAATTCAACAATTAAATTGCTGAGATGTGAAATCTTCCTTTCCATCTCATCAATTTTATCCAAGGCGTATTGATGCTCGAGGTCAGTGAATTTGGAATAATTTTCAGAAACAGACTTGCGTGAAATTACTTCATCTTTATCTTTTATGATTGAACAAGTCAGAACAGTTTCAGTTGAGTCAGAATTAGAACTAGCTTTCGAAGCCTCAGATTGTTTTGGGAAAATATTTTCATATTCGACAAATGTATTCTTTTTACTTTCGTAAGAAGAATTTAATTCATCGTATGAAAATTGGACTGAATTAAAACTCTGAGTTTTTGAGTCAGTTTTAATTTCTGACTTAACTTCTACTGGTTCTTCTTTCTTCATCTTCGGAGATTCAGGCAAAGAAGTCTCTGGTTTGACAAACGTCTCCAGAATGTGGGGTATCAAAATAATAGGTTCATCCCCCGACTTTTTAAAATTATAAAGATTTTCGGGTTCCTTTTTCAAAACATCCACATCTGATAGACCCAAACTAGGTTTTGCCTTGTAAAATCTGGCATCTTTCTAATTATTGGTCAAGATCTTAAGTGTCTGTTCTGTTTGACCTCTTTTGAAATTAAGATCTTCCAACTCTATAATCTTGGTGTAAGCTTCAGTCCTGTCTTTCAAAACAATATCATACTGAAGTGTTAGATCAAGATTCTTATCCTTTAATGTAACTATTTCTTTTTGTAGTTCAGAGATTTTGGTTTGAAATTTTGATTTATCCAGTTTCAGATGTAACACCCCGAATTTCGTTATGTAACCTTGGTATTCAAGTGTTAAGCTTTTGTCGTTAGCACCGCGTTTGGTTCCAAGTTTGAGTTTGGCTTTTGGTGGGTTGGACAAACCACAGTGAACTACGCGAGTTGCACCGCGACTAGAGGTCGCGTCACAACCCGCGTAACCCTCTGTTTGATATGAGATTTTTGGAACTACGCGAGTTGCACCGCGACTTAAGGTCGCGGCACAACCCACGAAACCCACTGGATGATTTTGGGTTTTTGACAGGGGTGAGTTATGCCGCGAGTTGAAGTCGCGGCATAACCCGCGAAGTTGCCTGGCCGACTTAAGGGTTTTTAACACAAAATATCTTGATTTTCTCAGAATCTTTCTCTCTCTCTTCAAATCTCTCTCTCTCTCTAAAGTTTCTTTGGATCTTCAAGGGTTCGTTAATCGCTAGTATTAAGTGCATTGCTCGGGGTTTCGTTATATAAAGCTTCACCTCTTCGTCGTGATCGATATCCGGTTTTCGGGTTTTCGTATAAACCTGTTTGGTGAGTTCCTACTATCATTTTAAACTGTATACATATCAAAAGATACCTTTTGGAACTCCTATATATCTCCATGGTTTCAGATCTAAGTTTTCTACGTATTTGATATAACTTGAGTTTTGGGAGATTTTAGGGTTCCGATCATTTTATGATGGATTCTATCTTATTTGAAGTAAAATATGTTTTACTTGCACATTATGTGGGTATGTGAAAAGAATGTTTAAGAACTCATTTTAATGATTTTCATTCTTACCAGAAGTTGAACCGGATATAACATTTTGTTTATGAAAATGTTTTTATACCATATGATTATTTATGGTTGGTCGCATATATTGTTGTGACGAGTCTGTACCATTACTAGCGGATCCCTGGGTTTTGAGTCGACTGATATTATTTGGTGGTTACCAAGTAAAGAAAATATAGAGCTACATGTGCATTAAATTGTGAGGCTCTGGCCGTTAACAAATAAGAACTACATGTGCATTAAATTGTGAGGTTGTGGCTGTTAACAACTTACTGTTGGGATGTCATATACCCCTTCTTTTTGTAGCTAGATGCACATGATCTTCGGGGGCCTTTGGTAAGGTTATGTGAGGCCGGTTACTAGCCATGGGTCAAATGTAGTCTAGTGAATGAGTATGACTGGTTACTTGGGGGTCTCCCTCACATCGTAGTACGGACCGAAGCGTTCGTGGCCATGGTTCCAGTATTTAGCTCATAACTCGGATTGGTGGTCTACTTTGTGTTACACCACAATCCTTGGTAAAATGGTTCTTTTGTCATCGTATGATAAGTTTTGGACCGAAAAGGCCCGGTTGTGGCGAAATGTTATCTTTTATAAATTAAACCTTTACGAAAAGATTTCCTTATGATACTGATGTTTATATTTCGGGAAGTTTATAAAAGAACTATTTGTGCATTAAATTGTGAGGTTCTGGAAAGAAGGTTTATGGTCTCATTTTAATGGGTTTCATTCTCATCAACAGTTAACTTGGAAATGCTTATTTGAAAAGATTCCCTTTGATACAAAAGTTTATATCTCTTGAAATTTATAAAATGTATGTTCTCACTAGGCTTTAAGCCTAACACTTTTTCTCAAATGATGTGTATAACAGGATTCTTTTAGCGGCAGGTCGCCGAGGGTTTGAGTGTCGAGTGTGGACTCGAGGCATTGTTGAGATGACTAGTATTTGGAGTTAGGCATTGTTAAGTCCCATTCTTTGGATGAATTTTGGATCGTCAACTGATGTAATCTATATAGTTAAGTTTAGATTAGTTTGTTGATGAATTCTATATCCGTTCAGATTTTGTATAGTCTTAAGGACTGATCCTCTTTATGGGAAGTTTATTTCAATACAGATGTATAATACCCCAAAAATCCGTCATCCGAATTATATATAATTGTGTACCTATTTAAGTTGTACCTTATGCATTACTTAGTTGTACCTTAGACTCTAGATTAAGAATAACCTTGTTGAAGGGCCAAATCAAGTAATTTAAAAACTTATATAAAACTTGAAATTTAAGAAAAGTTATAACTAGGATAGATTTTGAAATTCTAGAAGTTTGAGGGGACCAAATTAAACAAAGGTTCAAAGTTGTATTTATATAACTAAAAGAAAAACAATAAGCTTATTTGTTCATCTAGATTAAATCGTGTAGAGAGAGAGAGGGAGAGAGAACTAGAGAGAGAAAGGGGGAAATCATCAATTTCTTGAAGAAATTAAAGTGTAATTTTGAAGATTGGAAGTCAAAAACACTAAGGTAATCCCTTGATACCTTTGATTTTTGGTTTTTATGATTGAACACATACTAAGTTTGTGTATTCTTCTTTGTTTTAGTAAATTAGGTGATTAGAAATGGATGGATTCTCTTAGTTTAGCTAAAATCCTTCACAAATTGAAGTTATGTTTTGATTTTGGGTCTTTAATCCTGAAATTGGGTTTTGCATGAGATTATATGTTTAAGTAATGGTCAATCTATGTTATGTTGGTTCAAAATGTTCAAGGATTGGTAATTGGAACCATGGATGTAGTTTTAAGCTCTAACTTGTAGTTGTGTCCTCCATGTGTTTGATTAAATGCTTCAATAGAAATGCATATGTCTAACAGATTCTGTCCAGTGAGTTCAAAAATTCGTATAAAATAATTGGTTGATGCAAATGAGGTGTATGATATATCGTTGGAATGCTTAGAGTGTCTAGAACAACTTTGTAGTTTACCTCAAGATTAAATTCTGACTTTAAATGTCCCAAAACAATGTGTTTTTGAGACTGGTCACACTGTACTCGGGATCAGTATGTTGTTTTTGTAAAATTCATAGAAAATAGATGGTTTATCCAAATGATATGAATCGAAAACGACTAGATTCCTAAGAGATCATATAACAACTTTCATTTTGATGGTAACTACTGTTTTGGCTTCTAAATGGGAGGAAAAGTCAGAAACTTTAGGTATCTGAAAGCTGTTAATTTCTAGAATGTGTTCTTCTTTGAAAATAAATCTAGTGTTCTAAATGTCATGTAAATTCATGTTTACCTTGTTTAAAGTGTCTTAAGGATATTGTTAGCACGAGGTTCATAGATAATTTTAGGACCCTTGTGACTTGTGTGAGCATAGAATTCCAAATTCCGTTACCGATAATTCAAAGAATTCATGTTGAATTGCAGAAGACTATAAGGATAGGAAAGGGATCATCTCAGGTACGGATTCAATCTTCTTTGACACGGGAATGACCATTTGATATGGTCATTTCATCCACATGATTCAATATGAATCCAAATATCCACAAAAGTGGGTATGTGAATTGATTATCCGGAATTGTTTACAACTTTTGATCATTTTTGCTTTTAGTTGTTGTCTTTTGATTATATAACATGCTTTTTGATCCGTTTGTGATTCCTTTTATGGATTTTTACAGATAACGAACTTCTATTGGATATGAGTTTATATGTCTTAATCCAATTGCTCATTACATGAACTTTTATGTGAATTTTCGAAATCAAAATACGTTGAGAAATTAGAAACTCTTTTTGGGTTATGCTTTGATTCAATGAAATTGAATTTCGATTTTGGACTTGTTTTCCGAACACCGGACTTTGGGGCACCTTTGTCTGGGATGCTACCATAGTGGCTACAAAGACTATGGCGTCTTCAACGAATGGTACTTTGTACCCGGCCTTTACGGAACAGGCTACCCGAGGGCGTATGGATCGATCCTAGATGTAGTTCCAGAACTTGAGGTCGTGGTTAAATCCACGGTGGGACTTAGGCGGTGTGTGCCCGTACCCCTAAATTCCATCCGTCCGATTGGTTTGGTCGACCATCGGACAACGTGTCTTTGTTGCACGGAATTAAGAACTTATATGATTTGAGACTTTGATTTTGACATCCGTTGATTCGGATTTGTAGTTGTTTTCGAGTTATATTCGGATCACCATGATTTCGGTTTATTGATTCATTGAATGTTTATAATTCCAACCAAGTTGATTTAAATGTTTAATTCATTTTTCATTGTACCTAATCTTATTAATTTATTCTTTGGATTACTATTTTTCTTTTTATATATATTATCCGTTCACTAAGCAATGTCGCTCAGCCGTGTGTTTTCTTTGCACGGCAGGTACTTGATGTAGAATCGGGATGGGGGCAAGGTGACGTGAGCGACACAAGTGACTTTTTGGGATAATCCTTCCTAGTGACGCTATATCTTTTGGTTATAATTAATAGTTATGCTAAGCTTTTGGAATTGTATTTTTGTAATGTATATGATTACTTAGCATGCTCTGTACTTTCCCAACCTCTTTCTGTAAATTAGGTTCTTTTGGGTTTATGTGAATAGATATATATATATATATATGTGTGTGTGTGTAACGTAAACTGTCCTAAATCACTCAGGACGGGGGTCGTTACAGTTATGGTATCAGAGCCTAGGTTTTGTCTTGTAGTCCGTTATAGGCTTGACCTGTGAGGAATGGGTAGAAATAGGATTGGGTAGTGTAGGACTTGTCTAGATTGGTTAGTTATATTCCTAATTGTTGCTTTCCTATCTATTTGATATTCAATTCTTAATCCGTATATTTGTTCCTATAGTATGTCGAGACGTGGTAGACCCCAAAAAGTGAGATCCGGATCGGGTAGTCAACCAGATCCTTCTCTAACAGGGGATCGAGTGGACCCGAGCATCACAGCGGCAGTCCACCAAGCTATGTCAGGTACGATGCCTGATTTTATTGCACATGCAGTGGAGGCTATGCGCAAAGCTGCTCATGATTCTCATCAATCTCCCAGACCAACGTTACAAACTGGTCCTAGTAATGCAAATCCAGGTTCCAGATCACATAACCCAACTACAGAAGCCCATGTGTGGCTGGAACGTTTCAACAAGCAGAAACCTCATGTTTTTACTTCTGCGTCTGAGGCAGTAGAAGCAGAAAATTGGATCAGGCATATAGAGAAAATCTTTGATGCACTTGACTGTCCTGATCAGTTCAAGGTTAGACTTGCAACATACAAATTCGAAAATGACGCTCACAACTGGTGGGATTCTTGTAGACAATCAAACCCTAGTGTCCGAGACTTCTCTTGGGATCAATTCAAGGAGCTCTTCTATAATCAGTATTTTACTCCAGCTGATAAAGAAGCGTATGTACGCGAGTATTCTAACATCCAACAACGTGACGATGAATCTGTTGCCGACTATCTAGCTCGATTTCTCAGATTGGTTCGATTTGCAGGAGTTACCGCGGGTACTGCAGCTCACCAGATTGATAAATTCAAGTGGCCATTAAACTACAAGTACAAAGACAAGCTAATCAATTCAAGTTTCGACAGTGTCTCGCAGGCTGCCGATGCAGCCAAAAACATCGACAGAGCACGTGAAGAGCATATAACTCGTCAACTTGACTCAAAGAAGCGAGGTTCTGAAAGTTCGCAAAAAGGTTCTAGTAATCAGCGTTCGAAGCGCTCTAAATCGAGCAGTGGAAGTCTAAAGGGCTCTAATAATTCCAAATCTCGAACTTTAGAATCGGTAGTCAATGAAAATAAATTTCTTACGGGCAATCATGTCAAATGTAATCAGTGCAACAACTGGCATCGTCCCGGACCATGTTTAAAAATGACAGGAGTGTGTTACATATGTCATGAGCAAGGCCACCTGGCCAGAGACTGTAAGAAGGGTCGGTTTGACAACTCAAAAGACAAGGGAAAACAACCTACTGCCAGCGGGCGTGTGTTTGCGATATCCGGTGACAAGTCCACGACTGGTATGGTTTCGGGTATCCTAACTTTAGCTGACAAATCTGTATATGTATTGTTTGATACCGGGGCTTCACACTCCATTGCTTCTGAGTATCTGGAGTCATATCTTAAGCCCTATGAGCAGTCAACTGACTTCCCTGTCAAGATTTCAACCCCGATGGGTAATTCTATATGCATTGTCTCAAAATTTGAAAACTGCCCATTGATGATCGAGAACTGTATTCGAGAGGTAAATTTACTCCCTATGAAGTTATCGCACTTTGATTTAATTCTGGGCATGGATTGGTTAGCTCGACACAGAGCTACTATTGATTGTGAGTCGAAGCAAGTTATATTCGGAGACGTCAGCCATCTCGAGCTCATTTTTCAGGGTGTACCTCCGAAAGAGGGAACCCGAGTTATATCATCCATAAAAGTTGAGCAATTCATGTGGCAAAGTTGCGAGGGATTTCTTGCATCTCTACAAGATCTAGATCAGGTACCGCTTTCCCTTGATTCTATTCCTATTGTCAAGGAATTTTCAGATGTCTTTCCAGATGATTTACCGGGTATTCCACCGGTAAGAGAGGTCGAGTTCTCTATCGAATTAATCCCAGGGGCCACACCAATTTCTAAAGCTCCCTATCGTATGGCCCCTACTGAAATGAAAGAGTTGAAGGCTCAAATTGAAGAACTTCTAAACAAGGGTTTTATTCGTCCCAGTGTCTCTCCCTGGGGAGCCCCTGTTTTATTTGTCAAAAAGAAAGACGGTTCCATGCGGCTCTGTATAGATTACCGCGAGCTAAACCGTGTTACAATCCGAAATAAGTATCCATTACCCAGGATTTGTTCGATCAGCTACAAGGGGCAAGATACTTTTCAAAAATTGACCTTCGCTCAGGATATCATCAACTTAGAATACGTGATTGTGATATCCCCAAAACCGCTTTTAGAACACGTTATGGTCACTATGAGTTCATAGTTATGCCATTCGGTCTTACAAATGCTCCAGCGGTTTTCATGGATCTTATCAATCGTGTCTTTAAGGACTATCTGGATGAGGTTATCATTGTTTTCATCGATGATATTCTAATCTATTCTAAATCCCATGAAGATCATGAACACCACCTTCGTATAGCATTAGAGACGCTCAGACAGAAACAACTTTATGCTAAGTTCTCCAAGTGCGAATTTTGGCTTGAACATGTGACATTTTTGGGTCACGTTATATCTGCTGAGGGTGTGGCAGTAGACCCTACTAAAATTGAAGCTGTCACAAAGTGGCCAAGACCGACAAATATATCTGAGGTCCGTGGTTTTCTAGGTCTCGCGGGCTTTTACCGACGTTTTGTCGAGGGATTTTCTAAAATAGCTCTACCTATGACTCGATTACAACGAAAAGGTGTTAAGTTTGAGTGGGGCTCAGATCAAGAAGCCAGTTTTGAAGAACTGAAACATCGCTTGGTTACTGCACCGATTCTTGTTTTACCAACAGACATCGGCGGTTTCCAGATATACAGTGACGCCTCAAAGCAAGGTTTGGGTTGTGTGTTAATGCAACATGGCAGAGTGATCGCATACGCCTCAGGACAGTTGAAACCCTACGAAGTAAATTATCCGACACATGATTTAGAGTTGGCTACGGTCATCTTTGCTCTCAAAATATGGCGCCACTATCTGTATGGCGAGACATGTGAGGTATTTACAGACCATAAAAGTCTGAAGTATATCTTTACTCAGAAGGAGCTAAACATGCTCCAGCGGCGATGGCTTGAGCTTCTTAAGGACTATGACGTCCGGATTCAGTATCATCGGGGGAAAGCAAATGTAGTCGCAGATGCACTCAGTCGAAAAGTTGTTGGACAAATCTCTTCTTTATTAGTTCCCACACAGTTGGCTACGGAGATTGATCGGTATGGTTTGGAAATCTATCCGCATAATGATCAAAGTTTTCTATCTAGTTTGATAGTAGAGCCGACTCTTATATCACGGATAAAAGCCGCCCAACAGAATGATGGTGAAATCTGGACCATTCATGATCAAATTCAGAATGGAACAAATTCTGAATTTCGAATTGATGACGATGGCATTCTATGGTTTCGTGATCGGCTCTGTGTCCCAAACGACAATGAGTTAAAAGAAGCTGTCTTGAAAGAAGATCATGACTCCCCTTTCTCTATTCATCCGGGTACGACCAAAATGTACAGAGATCTGAAACAAACTTTCTGGTGGAACGGTATGAAGCGAGACATCGCAAAACATGTTTCACGTTGTTTAACTTGTCAGCGAGTCAAAATCGAGCATCAACGCTCTAGTGGACTCCTTCAATCTCTTGAAATTCCAGTATGGAAATGGGAACATATCACAATGGATTTCGTAGTCGGGTTGCCCAGAACATCTTCTAATCATGACTCTATTTGGGTGATTGTCGACCGTTTGACAGAATCAGCCCATTTTCTTCCTATTCGTCAGACTTGGTCTATATCTAAACTGACTGATCTCTTCCAACGTGATATTATTCGACTTCATGACACTCCAGTTTCTATAACTTCTGATAGAGACCCGCGTTTCACTTCTCGATTCTGGGAAGGTCTACAAAAAGCATGGGGTACTCGATTAAATTTTAGTACCGCTTTTCATCCCCAGATAGACGGTCAGTCTGAACGTACCATACAGACATTAGAAGACATGCTCCGAGCCTGTGCTTTGGAATGTAATGGTTGTTGGGATGATTATCTCTTTCTTATTGAATTCTCTTATAACAACAGTTGGCAATCAAGTATTGGCATGGCTCCCTATGAAGCATTGTACGGCCGAAAATGCAGATCGCCAACTTGTTGGAACGAAGTCGGAGAAAAAGTGATTGAAGGTCCTGAGCTTATCCAAGTTACGACTGAAAAGATCGAGGTAGCCCGACAGAAAATGAAGGAAGCACAATCTCGTCAGAAGAGTTATGCTGATAAACATCATCGACACCTCGAATTTCGACCGGGTGACCACGTATTCCTCAAAGTTTCACCGACTCGTGGTACTCGTCGATACGGAATTAAAGGCAAGCTGAGCCCTCGGTATATCGGTCCATTCGAAGTCTTGGAAAGGATCGGTCAAGTCGCATATCGGTTAGCGCTGCCCCCTGAGTTATCCCATGTGCATGATGTTTTTCACGTATCTGCATTACGCGGATATCACCATCACCCCCTACACGTGATAGACTATCCTCTCAACAAAATTGAAAAAGATCTCTCCTATCGAGAAGAACCGAAAAAGATTTTAGACCGAGAGGAGATAGGGACGCGTAGAAAGATAATTCCGTATGTCAAAGTGTTGTGGAAGAATCATACGGAGCGTGAAGCGACATGGGAGACGGAAGATTTTATGCGACATGAATATCCTGAGCTCTTTTTATAAAGTAAGTCTTTTAAATCCGTAACTAGATTTCGGGGACGAAATCTTTTTAAGGGGGGGAAGTTATAATACCCCAAAAATCCGTCATCCGAATTATATATAATTGTGTGCCTATTTAAGTTGTACCTTATGCATTATTTAGTTGTACCTTAGACTCTAGATTAAGAATAACCTTGTTGAAGGGCCAAATCAAGTAATTTAACAACTTATAAAAAACTTGAAATTTAAGAAAAGTTATGACTAGGATAGATTTTGAAATTCTAGAAGTTTGAGGGGACCAAATTAAACAAAGGTTCAAAGTTATATTTATATAATTAAAAGAAAAACAATAGGCTTATTTGTTCATCTAGATTAAATCGTGTAGAGAGAGAGAGGGAGAGAGAACTAGAGAGAGAAAGGGGGAAATCATCAATTTCTTGAAGAAATTAAAGTGTAATTTTGAAGATTGGAAGTCAAAAACACTAAGGTAATCCCTTGATACCTTTGATTTTTGGTTTTTATGATTGAACACATACTAAGTTTGTGTATTCTTCTTTGTTTTAGTAAATTAGGTGATTAGAAATGGATGGATTCTCTTAGTTTAGCTAAAATCCTTCACAAATTGAAGTTATGTTTTGATTTTGGGTCTTTAATCCTGAAATTGGGTTTTGCATGAGATTATATGTTTAAGTAATGGTCAATCTATGTTATGTTGGTTCAAAATGTTCAAGGATTGGTAATTGGAACCATGGATGTAGTTTTAAGCTCTAACTTGTAGTTGTGTCCTCCATGTGTTTGATTAAATGCTTCAATAGAAATGCATATGTCTAACAGATTCTGTCCAGTGAGTTCAAAAATTCGTATAAAATAATTGGTTGATGCAAATGAGGTGTATGATATATCGTTGGAATGCTTAGAGTGTCTAGAACAACTTTGTAGTTTACCTCAAGATTAAATTCTGACTTTAAATGTCCCAAAACAATGTGTTTTTGAGACTGGTCACACTGTACTCGGGATCAGTATGTTGTTTTTGTAAAATTCATAGAAAATAGATGGTTTATCCAAATGAGATGAATCGAAAACGACTAGATTCCTAAGAGACCATATAACAACTTTCATTTTGATGGTAACTACTGTTTTGGCTTCTAAATGGGAGGAAAAGTCAGAAACTTTAGGTATCTGAAAGCTGTTAATTTCTAGAATGTGTTCTTCTTTGAAAATAAATCTAGTGTTCTAAATGTCATGTAAATTCATGTTTACCTTGTTTAAAGTGTCTTAAGGATATTGTTAGCACGAGGTTCATAGATAATTTTAGGACCCTTGTGACTTGTGTGAGCATAGAATTCCAAATTCCGTTACCGATAATTCAAAGAATTCATGTTGAATTGCAGAAGACTATAAGGATAGGAAAGGGATCATCTCAGGTACGGATTCAATCTTCTTTGACACGGGAATGACCATTTGATGTGGTCATTTCATCCACATGATTCAATATGAATCCAAATATCCACAAAAGTGGGTATGTGAATTGATTATCCGGAATTGTTTACAACTTTTGATCATTTTTGCTTTTAGTTGTTGTCTTTTGATTATATAACATGCTTTTTGATCCGTTTGTGATTCCTTGTATGGATTTTTCCAGATAACGAACTTCTATTGGATATGAGTTTATATGTCTTAATCCAATTGCTCATTACATGAACTTTTATGTGAATTTCCGAAATCAAAATACGTTGAGAAATTAGAAACTCTTTTTGGGTTATGCTTTGATTCAATGAAATTGAATTTCGATTTTGGACTTGTTTTCCGAACACCGGACTTTGGGGCACCTTTGTCTGGGATGCTACCATAGTGGCTACAAAGACTATGGCGTCTTCAACGAATGATACTTTGTACCCGGCCTTTACGGAACAGGCTACCCGAGGGCGTATGGATCGATCCTAGATGTAGTTCCAGAACTTGAGGTCGTGGTTAAATCCATGGTGGGACTTAGGTGGTGTGTGCCCGTACCCCTAAATTCCAACCGTCTGATTGTTTTGGCCGACCATCAGACAACGTGTCTTTGTTGCACGGAATTAAGAACTTATATGATTTCAGACTTTGATTTTGACATCCGTTGATTCGGATTTGTAGTTGTTTTCGAGTTATATTCGGATCACCATGATTTCGGTTTATTGATTCATTGAATGTATATAATTCCAACCAAGTTGATTTAAATGGTTAATTCATTTTTCATTGTACCTAATCTTATTAATTTATTCTTTGGATTACTATTTTTCTTTTTATATATATTATCCGTTCACTGAGCAATGTCGCTCAGTCGTGTGTTTTCTTTGCACGGCAGGTACTTGATGTAGAATCGGGATGGGGGCAAGGTGACGTGAGCGACACAAGTGACTTTTTGGGATAATCCTTCCTAGTGACGCTATATCTTTTGGTTATAATTAATAGTTATGCTAAGCTTTTGGAATTGTATTTTTGTAATGTATATGATTACTTAGCATGCTCTGTACTTTCCCAACCTCTTTTTGTAAATGAGGTTCTTTTGGGTTTATGTGAATATATATATATATATATATATATATATATATATGTGTGTGTGTGTGTGTGTATGTGTGTGTGTGTGTGTGTGTAACGGAAACTGTCCTAAATCACTCAGGACGGGGGTCGTTACAGGATGTCTTGTTGCCATATTTCCAGGTTTTAATTTACTCTGAATTTTAGAGTGTTACATCAGAACGTTTTTTTCTTCTTCTCTTTCTTCAGCTAATGTTTTATAAATCAATGCTTGATCTTGATGTCCATGTATGGTACTCTTTTGTTGTTTAAAATTTTCTTTCAGTTTAAAAATTCAGAGTTCATCAGGTTTAACTGGGATATCAAGTTCGGCACTTCATCATTATCACAAGAAAAATTAGAGTTGTCAGACAAAGAATTTACCTCGGAATCTGACTCTTCATTCAGGTGTGCCATCAGATTGTAATGCACGTGAGTCAGATTCACTTTTACTTCATCCTCTTCTTCATCAAAATACTCAAACCAGGTCTCCTCCTCATCTTTTAGTGCTTTACCCTTTTCCATGGCCTTAGCAAGTTGGGCTTTCTTTGAGTAGTATTCATAGTTCTGTACCCTTTTCACTAGGTAGTCTCTGATGAAGTGGCCGGATTTACAACAGTTGAAACATTTATCTCACTTCTCCTTTTCTTTCTCTTCTCTCTTCTCTTCTTTCTTTTCCTCTTTCTTTTCTTTTTCTCTCTCTTTCCCTTTCTCATTCTCATACTTGCCTCTGTACTTGCTTGACTTGTGTTAAAGCACAGTTTTATTGGATTCAAGATCATTGACTTCAGTTTTCCATCTTCAGATAATGATGAAAACTGAAGTCAAAGCTGATAAAGTCGTCTCAACAAATAGTCTAGGGTCCTTTTGTAATAAATAGTCAAAGTATGTTTTTCGTATTTTCTTTATTTGTCTTTTAATTTAGTTATTAGTTGTTTTTAGTCGTTGGGCCCAAGCCAAGCCAAGCCCATTAGTCTATTTAGCCTATGTATAAATTAGATTTGTTTAGAGTTAATTAGGGTGAAGTGAGTTAATTAGAGATGTTAGAGCATAAATCTGTTGGATACAAGATTAAGAATACTGAAGGTCAAAGTTGAGAAACTCAAAGCTGCTAAAGTCAAATCTCATTAAAAGTCAAAGTCTCTTAATAAAAGTCAATGTCTTTGTATTTGTTGTTTCCTTGTTTTAGATGGTAGTATAAATAGTTTTTCTATTTGTATTTTAGTTGCAACAAGGATTGTACGTATTGTAATATCAGATTTGAGAGAATACGGTTTAGAGAGAGAAAGAGTTCTAGAGAGAGAAAGTGTAATTTTGAGAATTCAAAGTAATCAAACAGGTAATTCATTGTGTTAATCTTGTTTGTTTGATTGTTATTAACTAGAAACTAGAATCTGGAACACACAAGAGACATTAATCTTTGGTGAGGAGGTTGGTGTTGGTGCGTCGTACGTAATAGAGAGAGAGAGAGAGAGAGAAAACATAGACAGCTTGATTGAATCCATATTCGATCAACACTTGTAACCATTGGAATCGTTTGAGAAATCAATACTAGGTTTGCACAATCGTTTTGCTTAATTGTTTACTTGATTGAATTATTAATCACAGGGACACACAATTGGTATCAGAGCAGGACGGATTGAATTGAAATTTTTTTTCGGTTTTGTGTTTATGTCAAAGATTCAAAAATTTTTATTGTGTGATTGTTCATTTAAGTTGTTAATGTTTGGATTGTGTTTGATTTGCCTATTATCGTGATTGGGTACTGTTTGATTTGGATATTGCATCGTCTTTGATTGCTTTTCTGTTGATTTTGGATCTGTTCGGTTGTTCACGAGCACTGCACTGTGTGGTTGATTGATTTTTTATAAAAAGTGCTAGTTTTTGAAATTAAACGTTTGCAATCAGTTCTAGTTGTTTAATCGATCGAATTGGCAAAGTTTTGGAGTGTATTTTTGAGTTTTCTATTGGTTTCTGGGCTGATTTTTTGGTTTATGGGTCGAAGAACTTCAAGAACATATCGGTCGCCCGACAATCACTCAGTCCATATCGGTCTACCGCTTTATACCGATCTAAGGAAGTCTTTTGGTCAAAGACATTATCGGTCAAGACCAAACCGGTCGACCGCTCTATTCCGGTCGAAGGACTTTACCGGTCGTTTACACCCCGCACTATAACGGTCGCCCGGATTACTCTCAGACCAATTCTGGTGAAAGATTTATATCGGTCGAAGCCTTATACCGGTACAAGCCAATACCGGTCGAAGCTTCAAGCATTCTATCGGTCGAAGTTATAACGGTCCATATTCTATTCCGGTCAAGCTCTCCTTATCGGTCGAAACTTTATCGGTCCAATCAACATACCGGTCGAAGCAACTTACCGGTCGTGCAACATATCGGTCGAAAAATTCGCGATCGTCTACAGTGTTTGCGCCACCCAAGGCTCACGCAAACCATAGTTTGCATGACCCACTGCTCACGAGAACCTCAAGTTGCGCCACTGCCTTGTCACGCGAAGTCCTCTTTGCGCGACCCAAGTATCGCGCAAACCGTATCTTGCGCCACTAGCGTGTCACGAAAATCTCATTTTGCGCTACCCACATCTCACGCAAACTGACACTTTGCTCCACTTAGCGGGACCCCCGTGCTAAGTCTGCGGAGGGGGACAAAGTTCTGTTCGTGATCAAATTCTTCTGAATTTCATTCTAAGATTTTCAGTATTGTTTGATTTTATCTGGACTAACGGTCATTTTTCAAGTTCTTATCTTATATCTATCAGATTGAATTCTAGTGAAACTCTTTCAATCAGTACTGATGAGAAGCCACCGGTACTTTTCAAAGGAGAGTATGATGCATGGAAAAATCAGTTCATAGATTTCATTGATAAACATGCATTAAGGGATCTTATTAGAATATCTCTAAGGGAAGGACGTATGACAGCTCCAAGGAAAGTTTTTAATCTTATAAAGGATAATGGAGAAAGAGAAGAAAAAGTGCTTCCATTACCACTTGATATGTACTCAAACGAGCAAAGAAAAAGATATGAAGCTGACAGATTAGCTCGATCTTTCCTTATGAAAGGAATGTCAGAAGAGATTTCAAAAGAGATTTTTTTTACATTAGACAGTAAAAAGGCTACAAGAAAACTGTTATGGGAACATATTGAGAAGATTGAGACAGGACCAAAGTTGTCTTCAAGAGTAAAGTTTCTGGAATTTGAGAACTCTGAACTAAAAGAAAATATTTCTGCCTTGGAAGCTCAAATCCATAAACTAGATTCTGTTGAGAATAATGAGAAAGTTAATGATTTGTAGAGTGCAAATGCTGATCTTCAAAAGAAGATATCTGATCTGGAGAAAAAGATGGCCAAAGAAAGATCTGATTTTGAGATTGATAAAAAAGCATTTGTAAAAAAATTCTCAGATTTTTCGAGAAAATGTGCAGAAGATAAGAAAGCATTTGAGATGAAATGTTTAAAGCTTTCTCAACAGACTTCAGAGTTTGAGAAAGTAATTATTCTGGAAAGGGAAAAGTTTGCCAAAGACAAGAAGGCCATTGAACAGAAGAACGCTGGATTCTTTAAAGAAATATCCGGCCAGAGAAATGATGTTGAGAAGGGATTTGAAGAAGAGAGAAATTTCTTTGAAACTGAGATTAGAAAGTTGACTGTCAAGTTATCTGAATTATCTGAAAGTTCCTTGAAAGATCAAAAAGCGAAGTTTGAATTCAAGAAAGAGATTTACCAACTTGTTAAAGAAAGAGACAGCTTTGCTTCAAAGATTAAAGAGCTGGAAAAGATTGTTTCAAAGGTGGTGGTGACTGTGCAAACGACTCCAGAGTCACAATTCCACACACCTAGGAATAATTCAGCTGACTTCAAAAAGACAGCCTCAAGCTCACATTTGAAATCTGTTTCTTCAAGAAGGTTAGTCAAATCATTTGATCAAATTCGTACTACTAACATCTTCTTTGATGACAATGTAGATTGTTCAGATACATACAGAAGAGGAAGAAGTTACGAAGAAGAAGAACTGGTCTGGAAAAAGAAACCAGTTGAAATTGAGAAGAAAGACGAGAAAGGAAAGAAGTCATGTGTACATAACCATAATGCCGAGAAGAACAATGCGCATAAAGGTAAACCTGAACATATCTACACGAGAGATCAATTAATCAGGTTGCCCGGTAAGCAATTATATTGTTCTTACTGTCGTACACATGATCTTGTTCATAAAACAAGTGATCATTTCTGGTATGGTTCTTACTCTGTTATTCCCAAAAGAACTGCAACTAACAAACATGGACCCAAATACCAGTGGGTACCAAAGAAAAAGGATGAATCTGTGTTGCAGGCACTTACTGTCAAAGGGGAATAAGAGAACAAAGGTTTTAAGTACATCAGCTTAGAACCCGTACTTCAACGAAGTTGGACTTCTAAACACAACAGTTTAGGACTCGTACTTCAGTGATCAAAAGACCTTACTCCTATGCTGATAAGAGATTGTACTTCAATACTCCAATGAGGAAATTAACCTTCAAAGGGGAGTACATATTTTTCTGAAATTTTATGCATCCGACAAATATGATGATCAACATTTGAGGGGGAGTTAATGCATATCTTTTACACTGATAATTTTCTGATGCATAATTTCAGGGGGAGTAAAGGTGATGACTTCTGATTATTTCTGATCAAAACTCGTACATTAATTGTTTTACTGCTTTATGTCATTTCAATTTCAGTGAATAAAGTTACTTGACTAGATCTTTTAGACTTTTGTAGGTTGAGAGATGCTTCAAAGATCATATCTTTATGACTTTAAGCTTGACTTCGTGAGATGTAAGACCGCTTCTTAAAAGGTATAATTCCTTATCTTCATCTCATCTATGGTTGAAAGAAGGACAACTTTCAATCATAAGAAAACATGTTCTTAAATGTTCAAACCACTTCCCGATTCTCAAACAGATTTCTTGAATTGGAAGTGTGATTTTAAATGTTTTCTGATTCATCTTTGAGCTTTAACTGACAAAGTTAAACCATCTGAGCATCATATGCTTCATAGGAAAACATGGGATCAGTGTGCTAGGACTTAAAAGAAACTTTTATGGATTCACGTTAATCAGTGTTTCCTACACAAGAAGTTAATCCTTTAGTGATTGAATGTGAGGAGTCAAAAGAAATGAGTGTGTGATGAGCCAAGATCACAAGATCTGTAGAGAGAGAATCTAGAGAGAGAGAAAAGTGCGCTTCAAATGAAACAGTAACTTGTATTCCAACAGTGAACGTTCTTACAAAGTAAACAACCCAAGGGGACTTAAATACCCCAAGGCATTTACACAACATATTACACTACTGAAAGCAGTAAAAGATATAAAATAAATACAATGATTACTATAAAATCAGATCTAAAAATCTCCTCCTTAGTAATCATTGGCGCCGAGGTCTTCAAAAAAAAACAATCTTCAAAAACAATTGACCATCTAGGCGACTTTGAAGAATCATTGACGTTCTTCTCGTTGACGTAGTCTGTTCAGCCCAACTAACACTTCCAATCGTCGCAGAGTTGAACGGAGATTCAGTCTGTCTTGAATAGTGTCCAAAGATCTACGTATCAGAAGAATTTCATCATTTTCAAAAAGATAAGACTCTCTTCTTGTTTCCAAAAACTTTCTTCTAGCCTCTTGTAGACGATGCTCCAACTAAAGTTTGATCACCTTTAGAGTTCCATCAGAGTAATATCCAACCTCATCAAATCGTAGAAAGCATTTTTCACTTGAGCTGTTCTTATATACTACTCCGAATGGATCTTCAATAATGGTGAATAACGAATAAGACTCTAGATTCTGCAAACTCCGGTTGGGCCTTTCAAGATTAACCACAGGCTGAAAACTTTCGACGGCCATCTGGAAGTCAAAAACACGATAAAATCGAATCTGTCGTCGAATAAATCGTTTAAGGACATAAAGAGTTTGAGAAACATCCTGAGTCCGGTAATAAAGATTCCTGAAGTTATCATATAAGAATTCAACATCATCAATTGAAAGATCAACGAAATCAGCCTCTAAAAAAATGTACCGCTTGCAGTCTCTTCTTTCCACTTCAAGTACTGGATACCAGATGTTCACAAACTTATTGATTGTAACACTGATAACTCGAAATATTAGATGAGGAGAAGCAACGGTGTTATTCTTTTTGCGCTGGCATTTGATAAATGCTAAGTATTCATGCTGATAAACTTCTGATTCTTTCTCTACTCCAAGTATGGCATATATATTGAGTGTCTTTATTTTAGATACAAAGATGTTACTTTGGATATCTTCAAGAAAAGCAGTTCTGAGTCTAGAAGCCATATATCTTTGTTGTAGATTTCTCTGCCTTTGCTGCCTAGTTAAAGCTTCTCCTTCTTCTAGAAGAGATGAAGGAATTACCGATTCGGAAGAAGGAATAACTGCTTGAGCTCTAGACGACTCACCAACTTCAAATGCACTTGACGGAATATTGGTTGTCGGATCAGAACTAGTTACTGGAATAGATGAAGGTTGATCAACTTTTGGAATCTCACCTTGACTCGGAAGATCAGTATATAGCAATTCAGCCTCTTTTGTATCTGATGCATCCATGAAAACAGTATCATCCTCTGTATCAGATAAGATGATGATATTGTTGCAATCTTCTTCATTAACTTGAGCAACTTTCCCAAATCTAACTTCTTCATCATCATCTGAAGTTATCTCTATGAACTTCGCGAAGAAAGATCTCATGTCGTTTGCGGCTTCTAACTCCTCAACTTCATGAGCTCTACCTGAGACATCTGGATCCACATAAACTACAATTTGCATATTATTAAAATTTGCTTCAGACAAATTAAAATCATTATGCAAACCAGTTACATCAGCATTGTCAATCATGACATTCAATAAATCTTGGATACTGCAGTCTTGAACTGTTTCAGCAGTCTTTTCTCTATCTCCAGCCACTTCTGTTTGAACAACTTCTCGTGCTTCAGAAGACCCTTCTGTTCTTTGTCTCTTTGCCATCTCCCCCTCATGGCCTTGATGATCGGGATCATCTTGGTCATGTCGACGTTTAAGAGATGGGCCAGCCTCAGTCCTGCATGATTGCTCTAAATGATCAATCTTGTTAGATAGATCTGAGAAAACTTGTGTCATAAAAGAACGAAGATCAAATAAACTTGATCTAACTTCTGTTCTGAATTCCTGAAATTCATGAGTTAAATCATTAATGCGATCTGAATCAGAAGAGGAAGAAACTAGAGGCGGCATTGGCTGGAAGTTCCTCAGCAGAGAGATCAAATCTTGATCTTGATGTTGTGGTGGAGACATAGATAGAAGACGTGCATAAACAAGATCAGATAGCTCAGAAATCGGAACATCATGAAGAGAAGCCCTGGAAGAAGTATCAGTCGGAGCAGATATGGAAATACCCGCAGACTGAGTGAAGATTGACGGAAACGGAAGAGATACAATTGGTGATGTAGATGAAGACACCACAGAAGAAGGTTCCCGAAGAATCACCCCTGAAGGACGGCGGAAAAAAATCTCAGGAGGTATAATCTAAGTATCTATCTCTGGCATTTTCCCTTTGAAAGACGCCTTCAGCTTATTAATATGTTCTTCCTTTTGAGCATCCATCCTTTCTGAGAACTGACGAATTAACTCATTCAGAGTTGTAAATTTCTCCGAAGAGACACGTGCAGGAACCATAGAAGGCTCAACAGCAGAAACAGAGGTAGTAGTAACATCAACAGTTAAAGCAGCAGAAGCTTGACTCTGTGTTTGAGTGGAGGTTTGAGCAAATGAGATATCCAGTTCATCAACATTTAAACGGGCAACAGAGGGATCAATAGGTTCCGATTCATCTTCTGAAACATCTTCTAGGACAACAATCACTTCTGGTGTTCTTATTCTCCGATCATACACTTTCATGCTAGGTTGATCAGCATCATCATCACCATCATCTGAATCACTTGTTGAAGTTTGACCATCATCAGAAGGATCAACATTTATCTCATCATCATCAGCAACTTTAGTTTCATCAGGATTAACATCATCTCCAAAATCATCATTATCAGTAGTAACTTCAGCTTCAATAGCAGCAATGACAGATTTCACATGATGAGTAGCAACGTCTTGTGGTGTTGCAGAAAGATCAACATCTTTCTCTTGTGTAGTTGCAACGGCAGTAACTATTTCCTGAGTAGCTGCTTCAACTTGCTCTTCATGAGTAGTACCAGCTGGAGTGTCATGAGAAGGTTCTTCCTGTTCAGCCTCTGCAAATTCATTTTCTAAACAATAATCAATGACACTGAGATCGGTCATGTCAGCATTATTGGCAATAAGACCATAAGGAATGGTCATAGAAAATGTGAAGGACTTCTTATGTTTCTGGAGAAAAAGCATCTCGGTATCCTGAACTTGCGGCCAAGATAATCTTCGTGGAATTGCCGGATTGCTTCGAAACATGCTTCTAATAATCAGCTTGAGAAACCTGATAAAAGGAATGAACTTTCGTCGCTTGTTGGTTAACTTGTCTTGCACTATTTCGGAAAGCTCGGTCCAGAAAATAATCGTATAGTCGACATG
Organism: Arctium minus; assembly: GCA_954870635.1. Lineage (NCBI taxonomy): Eukaryota > Viridiplantae > Streptophyta > Magnoliopsida > Asterales > Asteraceae > Arctium > Arctium minus. Next base: position 83,643,536 of record OX941081.1, read on the forward strand.
CAGGTCATAGACTACTGCATGGAACAGTCGAAGATAATGAAGACTAGAACTATCCGTGCCGGTATGTTTAGATGTTAAACACCTGTTGATTACAGAAAATAAAGAATACCAGACAGGAGGAAGGTTAGACTTGTCAAAGTCTACAACCTTGTTCAGTGGACCAACATAGCCTAGTCTTTTGATGCCCTCAAACACTTCCTCTTCGGATGGAAACTGCTCATATGTTGTCCTTCCAGGTCTAGAAGTAGGCTCAGGAAGCTCAAGAATTAACCGTAAACGCTTGTAAGAAAGATATGAATCGAATTGATCAATTTGGAGATCAAATCGATGAGGACGTCCCAGTTCGTTCTTAGTGATGGTGTGCCAGACTTGCTGAACGTAGACTTCCGGAACATCAGCAACTGAACAGAGAGCTTGAGAGAGCGGATGTCCACGAAGAATAGTGCGTATGACAGGATGAATCTTGATGCGATCAAAGTCAACAAAGTAGTTGTTACGCTTATAAGGCATGTACATGACGTTAGGAAACACATCATTTGGAGATCGCCTAGACATAGAAAGATCAGCCCCAACAGACGGAACAGACGGCATAGGTGTATCATGAGATGCCTGATCAGCCGGATCCTGAAGAACGACATTCTCGTCTTGAATCATTGGATCCGAATTTGTTCGAGAAGACATGATAACCTGAAACAAAACACAATTAAACATTTAACAGAAAAAAAATATCCCAAGTATGGTTTGCGGGTCCTTAAGGAAACACAAAGGATGAAATGCGGGTCCTGAAGGAAACGCATAAGAGGAATGCGTGTCCTGTAGGGAACGCATATGAAGAATGTGTGTCCTGAAAGGAACACATAGTAAGGAAATGCGGGTCTTGAAAGGAACTCATAGAAGAAATGCGTGTCCTTAATGAAACGCAAATCATACTTTGAAACGCACAATGAGTTTGCGTGTCACTAAGGATACGCAAAATAGACTTTGCGTGTTCTTAGTGATACGTAAACTACACAAAGAAAAACACAATAAACAAACTAGAAAAAAATGCGGGTCTCAAGTGAAACGCATAGTTCACTATGCGGGTCACGAGTGAAACGCATAGTTCACTATGCGGGTCACGAGTGAAACGCATAGTTCACAAAAACTTTAAATCTAACCCTAGAACTCTGCTGTTCGAACCCGAAAACCGCAAAACTAAAAATCTAAGCACAAAACACGAAATTAAACTAAAAGAAAACATACCTGATTGTCGATTATACTATCTAGACAAACCCCAATATGCAAATCGATCAACAACAACACGAATCTGGGTTTTTCAAAATCGATGAACAGTGAAAAAACGCACATAAGATAAAACGCACAATAAGAAACTAAAATTGAAATCAAAACAAAATAATAGAACACTAATCAAGCTACAAACATAGAACGAAAACAAAAACATACCTGAAATTCCAAAGCAACAATCTGAAATGAATCAGATGAGAATTCAAGAAGGAGAACATGCAGAGAAAATGAAGGGAAGATGAATAGTCAATCAAGTTCAAATGGAATAAAGAAAAGAAAATACACACTCTTACTTCTATGTACTTAAAAAATACTTAAAAAAAATTGAGAAAAATTAGCTGATAAGCCCCCATTACTTCCCCTACACAAATGCACAAAATTTATCAAATTAGTTTAGCATTTGCATAGTAATTTCAGAAATACTTACCTGATGAATTTCTAATCAGCACAAGAAGTAATTTATCAGCAACATTCACTCCCCCTCAAAAACAGAATATTCTCAGATAAAGGATCCAGATATACACTCCCCCTCGAAAAATGCACAGACCATATGACAAAAACACAGACAGCAAACATAAAGACATCAATATTAAAGATGATCATATTGAATATAAATTTTGTAATAACTGAATATATAAACTTTTAAACACTAAACAAATTAAAGTCTACTCAGTATAATATCCCAGATTTATCAATCAGTTGAAATCAAACGGGAGTTGTTGAATATAGAAACATGTTTCATTGTATATCAAGTTAAAAGATGTTCAGAGTCAAACATTTGCAGGTATCTATTCAGTGTGCTCGCATGTGATCTCTGATTAGCTTCAAGAAAAATGTAATTCTAAACATAAAATGAAGAACTTTGCATGTACAGGCACTAAGTCATCAAGAATTAAGATTTTCACAAATTTACAGGTTTATCGCAACTCAAAATATATCACCAAGTATCAAGAGATGTGTGCTCATTGGCATCTTTTAGCTGTGTGCTCATTGGCATCTTCACATGAGTGTGCTCTTTGGCATCTTTTAAGCGATGTGCACTTTGGCATCTTTTAATCAAAGAGTTCATTAAGTAAAGAACATGCCATAAACGTAACTTTCTATCTGACCCTATTGCAGGATTTGGGTCAACCGCTCCCAGACCAGTTGGCCTTAGGGGACTAGGTGTCGAGCACCCCTTGGAACTTACTTTCCCAGATCAGAAAGGCTACATCGACATATCCTAAACCCATTCATACCAGTAGAACATGACTTTCGATCTGGTTCTATTGCAGGATTTCTGTTCGATCACTCCCAGATCAATTGACCTTAGGGGACCAGATGTCGAGCATCCCTCGAAACTTACTTTCCTAAACCAGAAAGGTCACAGGTACAAACTTTTAAACTCAAGGATTTCTGTATTTTAAATGCTTAAAAATAAAATCATCTCAATAACTCAAATCTATATCGAATAGCTTAGCCCATATTTTCATTACGATCTACAATTTTGATCACTTAGGTTGTTCAAGCAAAGTAAACCATAAATATGCCGACTCACATATCTTTACAGCAGTATCTAAAGCGTCAAACATGTTGCTGACTTTTCAATGTTTGAAAGATTTGAACATTGAACATATGAAACTTTAAATATAAACAAGGTGACTTATCAAAGATTCTAGACACACATTTTATTCAACTGAAAGAAAATCTGAAATATTAAACTTTATAGAATAAAATTTGTAAAGATTTAAACTTTTAAATTCAACATGCCAAGTTTTGAAAGCAGAAAGTTAAACCGTTTTTCATCTAAAGCTTTTGTAAATATATCAGCAAGTTGATATTCAGTTAGGACAAAATATAACTCAATAGTACCTTCTTCCACGTGATGCTTTATAAAATGATATCTCATGTCTATGTGCTTGGTCTTGGTGTGCTGGACAGGATTGACCGTTATCGCAATTGCAGACTTGCTGTCACAATATATGGGCACAGTCTTGTAAATCATCCCTAATCGCGAAGTTGCGTTTTCATCCAGAGCACTTGAGCACAGCAACTAGCTGCAGCAACGTATTCAGCTTCGGCTGTTGATATTGAAACGCAGTTTTGCTTTTTCGACGCCCAGCTTATCAGTCTATCACCCAAAAACTGGAGATGACCAGAAGTACTTTTCCTGTCCAATTGATTACCACCATAATCTGCATCAGAATAAGCAATCAAATTATAGTCAGAACTTTTTGGATACCATAATCCTAAATAAGGAGTTCCTTTAATATATCTAAAAATGTGTTTGACTGCTAAAAGATGAGATTCTTTTGGTTTTACTTGAAAGCGGGCACACAGGCACGTTGAAAACATTATGTCCGGGCGACTTGCAGTAAGATACATCAGTGATCCGATCATCCCTCTGTATGTCTTTTGATCCACAACTTTTCCATCTGGATCCAGTCCGAGTTTGGCACCATGAGCCATAGGCGTGCCGATTGAAGTAGACTTGTCCATTTTAAATTTCTTCAAAATGTCAAATATGTACTTTGACTGATTGATGAATATTCCATCTGGAAGCTGCTTCACTTGTAAGCCGAGGAAGAAGTTGATTTCTCCCATCATGCTCATCTGAAATCTAGAGGTCATTAAATCAGAAAACCAATTACATAAAGCTTTGTTAGTCGCACCAAAAATAATATCATCTACGTATATTTGAACTAAGCAGATATCAAGATTAGATCTATAAATGAAAAGAGTGGTATCTATGGAGCCTTTGGTGAAGCCGGATTTGACTAGAAAGGCTGACAACTCGTCATACCATGCCCGTGGAGCTTGTTTCAGACCATACAAAGCTTTATCGAGAAAATAAACGTAATCAGGACGATCTTTGTCAACAAATCCCTCTGGCTGAGTTACATATACTTCTTCTTTCAATTTTCCATTGAGAAATGATGTCTTGACATCCATTTGATATACGGTGAAGTTGCGATAAGCAGCGAAGGCCAGAAACATCCGAATAGCTTCCAATCTGGCGACAGGTGCAAATGTTTCATCATAGTCAATACCTTCTTCTTGTCGATATCCTTTGGCTACCAGTCTGGCTTTGTTGCGAACAACAATACCATCTTTGTCCTTTTTGTTCTTGAATATCCACTTGGTTCCTATGATGCTTTTACCCTTGGGCCGTGGAACAAGTCTCCAAACTTTTAGCGCGTCAAACTGATTGAGCTCCTCTTGCATTGCTAAAATCCAGTCAGGGTCTTCCAACGCTTCAGATACTTTGGTAGGTTCAATCTTTCTTAGGAAGCAAGTGTACAAACATTCGTTGGAAGAAGCTGTTCTGGAGCGAGTAGAAACACTTGCTTGAGGATCCCCAATAATTTGATGGATTGGATGATATCTTGTCCATTTTTTTGTATGAGGGAGAGGATCAATAACTTCTTGAACCACTTCTAAATGTTGAGGAGGATCTTCAGAAGGAATAATGTCAGAAGATGACACAGATATGGTTTCAACTGGAGGAGGTGGAATTTCCATGACATCAGATTTAGGCTCTTGTTCATCAGAAGTAGCTTGTACTTCTTGTTGAACATTTTCTTCTGGAACAGCTTCATCTTCTACAGATTCCTTATGGACAGTTTCAGCAATTTCTGGTTCAGAGATGACTTGATCAAGATGATGTTCAGAAAGTATGTCTTGAATTTTAGGAGATACTGAAGCAGCATCATGTTCAGAGGTTGATGCAGCGGAATTAGGATTAGATGCACTCACAGATTCCTGATTCAAGATATTTGACACATTATCAGTATTTGGTTTAGGAACATCATCATAAAAATTTTCAAACAGAAAATCAAGATTAGAAAGATTAGACAGAGAAGTAGAAGGATCCTGATTTGTCGACTGAAGTGCAGGTTCTGAACTGATTTGTTCAGAAGCTGAGTTTCCAGTAAAAGCGGGTTCTGAACTATGTTGTCCAGAAGCCAAATCGGCAGCTTCATCAAATTTGACATTCACTGACTCTATCACTTTTCTTGCAGAGAGGAGAAAAACTCTGTAAGCAGCAGAGTTAGAAGAATAGCCCAGAAATACGCCTTCATCTGCCTTTGGACTAAATTTGTTCAGAATATCTCTGTCATTCAAAACATAACATTTACACCCAAAAGACTTGAAATATTTGATGTTAGGTTTGATACCATTCATCAATTCATATGGAGTCTTGTTGAACCGGCGGTGTAGAATTGATCTGTTTTGAGTATAACAGGCAGTTGATATGGCTTCGGCCCAGTGAGACAAAGGAAGACCTGAATAAGCAAGCATAGATCTAGCAGCTTCCACAAGCGTTCTGTTTCGTCTTTCAACAACTCCATTCTGTTATGGTGTTCTTGCAGCAGAAAACTGTTGTTGTATTCCTTGATCATCATAGAATACTTGAAGAGTTGAATTCTTGAATTCTGTGCCATTATCTGATCTTACAACTTTGACATGCTTTTGCTTATTTGTCTGAATGGTTTTGATGAGGTTGATGAGAATTTCAGGTGTCTCATCTTTAGATTTGAGAAATTTCACCCATGTGTATCTGGAGTAATCATCAACAACAACCAAAACATATTTCTTCTTCCCAATACTCTTTGTCTTTATTGGTCCGCACAAATCAACATGAATTAGATCTAGAATATCCGCTGTCCAATGTTCAGAATTAGGCTTATGAGATGCTTTCTTCATCTTTCCTTTCTCGCAGTCCTGACAGAGATGGTATTTCTGAAAACGGAGGATTGGAAGACCTCTCACAGAATCATTCTTTACCAATCGATCCATATATTTGAAATTGAGATGAGCTAGTCGCCAGTGCCACACCCAGCTTTCATGAATAGAGGCTTTTGATAGAAGACAAATATCTGATGGAACCTTTACTTCGGAAAGATTAATGGTATAAAGATTTGATCTTCTCTTTCCAACAAGTAAGTCCATGCCGCTATTATTCTTTACAGCAACTCTTTTAGATTTGAAACTGACTTCAAGATCTTTATCGCAGAACTTTCCGATGCTGAATAGATTGTGACTTAAACCTTCGACATAACTTACTCTTTTGACAGTTAAATTACCTTGAACAAGATCACCATAACCAAGAATGGGAGCCGTCTCGCAGTTTCCAAATTTAACACGACCGCAACATTTTTCTTCAAAATTTGAAAGCAGAGATTTGTTGCCAGTCATGTGTTTGGAACACCCCGAATCCAGATACCATAATTGATTTAGCTGCACAATCAAAAATTACTCAGATTTAGGTACCCATATGAATATGGGTCCCTTCTTGTTAGTCCTTTCCTTTTTCTTTTTCAAAGAATTATTTTTCCAAAACATCTGAGACTGGTCAAATAAAGCATGAATATCATCACATATTAAAGAAGAAACGCAATCATCCGAATCAGAACTAGAGAGACAATATGAGATATTCTTTGAAATTTGAAACATTTGCTCTACAGAATATTTTGTAGATTTATTACAAAAGGCAAATGAGTTTTGTTTACAAAGAAAATCTGCACATTTATCCTCTACAGAAACAAATTCTTCAGATCTTTGTTTCTTTAGCCAAACAGACTTCACATACTTCTTCAAAGGCCTATCTGAAATAGATGAATCAGAAAAGTTAGAATTTTCAGAAATATCAAGCTCTTTCTTCTTTTTCTTCTTTGACCTTCTTCTTTTACGCTTTGTTTTATAGAAATGATCATTTAGCGTAAAAGTATCATCAACAATTTTAGATAAAATATTTGACTTGGAAGAGGAAGTTTTATCAATAAAACCAAACTGATCAGTTATTTTATTTGGATAAACCTCAGATAAAGAAACATCAGATGAACACAAGTTGATGGAAGATTTGAGAAGACCAGAATTATTTTCTTTAAATCTCGATGTCATAAAAGAAAAAATGACATCGTTTTCAATTTTTTTTAAAATCTCTTGTTCTTCCAATTGTTCTTCTAGATCAAAGATTTGGCTTTCTAATACTAATGGAGGTATATATCTCTTAGTATCATAAGGTACTAGAGATATATTGTCCTTATTAGGATTAGATGTATTTAAATCAAAGAAGTCATTCAATCTAGAAGATTTAGTAGAAGAAACAATGTTTAACTTTTGTCTTCTCTTCTTTATTTTCTCAGGAAAATATTTTGTATTTTCCTGAGTATAAACAAAAGGAACTTCCATTCTCTTGTTGTTTATCCGTTTTTGATCTTCCTCAATTGTAATTTCTTTAGCACTTGTCCAAAGAGGTTTGTATTGTGAACCATATTTTGAAAGACCAAGACAGTCGTAATCATAAAAATTGGGAATCTCAATTTTAGCTTTCTTTAAAAACTGAGGATTTTTAAATCCAAGACCCCAATTTTCTTTTAACGACTCATAGCTCCTTGGTTTATGCATATGAATTGTTTGTTCAGTTTGATTTTGTTTATATAACTTTTCTTCTAATTCAAATATTTTATCCGAAAACTCTTGATTTAAATTTGACAAATCAGTCAAAGAATCATGAGAAGTCTGTTTTTCAATTTCTAAATCTTCTATTTTTTCTTGAAATTTCTCTTTTGTAAACTTTAGAATAGCTTTTTCATCTCTCAGAGAAATCTTCAATTTTTCAATTTGAACAGGATTTTCTTGATTTTTGCATTTTTCGGATAGAAACTTTGAACGATAGTCATGTAAAGCATTTGTGATGACATTCATTTGTGAAGAAATGAAATTAAAATCAAACTCAGATGGTACCTCAGATTCATCAGTTGAAGTCTCTTCATCCTCATCATCACTGTTGTCGTCTCCAATAAAACACATAGCAGCAGTCGCAACATTGTCAGCTTCATTATCTGAGTGGTCCAACCAATATTCCTCCTCAGCCAACAGAATTGTTCCACTTGCTTTCTTCTCAGCCAAAGCTAATTTGTTCTTATAGAAATCAACATCTTTCACAATCTTCATTCTGCACTCCTTTGAAATATGCCCTGGTTTGCCACAGTTGTAGCAAGTCACAACCTTCTTATCTTCTTTCTTTGGTTCAGCTGCTGTAGCATGCTCATACTTGGGAAAGAAAGGCTTTGATGTAGAATCGGGTTCTATCTTCTTTGATCCAGATGAGAAACGAAGATTGTTTGAACCTGACCATTTCTGATATTTCTTTTGATAGTGCTGACTTAGAAGAATCATGGCCTTTTCCAATGCTTCGCCATCGTCATCTGTTGACCCATCGTAAGCAGACTCAGTCAAGGCTTGCTCAGCCATTTGGCTAGCTAAAAGAGCGATTGGATCCACAGTCTTTGGCTTTTGCTTATCCAGCTTAGCTTTCTTCTTCAGAACCATTGCTTCATCAGACATCAGAATTTCAAACATTTCCTGAATGGGCATTTTGGAAATTCTGGGATCATTCCTCATCCGATGACAGGATTTTTCCCATTCAGGTTTGAGTGCATTGAGAAACTTCAAATTTGTTTCCAGCTCATTCTTTATAACCTTGATCTTATACAGATCATTAATAACAGTCCAGAATCTGTCGAAGACACTTTTCAGACTTTCCCCATCCTTAGCCTTGAACTCTTCAAAATTGTTCATGTATCTTGTCTGACGAAGCTGGGTAGACATTGCAGTACCAAGCATGATTTTCTCCAGTTGTGTCCACATCAGCATAGGATTGTGTTTGAAACAATCGATTCTATTATAGATGGAATTTGGAAGAGCAAGAATCAAATTCGACTTGGCCTGATTGTCAGCTTGGTATCTTAGAAGTTCATCAGCCTCATATTCTATCAGGGATTTTTCTACATTAGTAGCTGGAGTGTTTCCAACAGCTGGTATAACTTTCCTTGGCTTGACCATGGGACCTTCAGTCAAAGCTTTCATCATATTTTCCCCATTTGATTGCCTTTCGATAAAATTAATAAACCGGTCCTGCCATTGTTCAAATTCGTTCTCATTTATCAGCACAGGTGGACGACTATCAGACCCCAACGACATCATGAGGTCGTTCTTGTAAAGTTGAGCTTGTAAAGACATTTTGATGAAATCTGGAATTCAGAAAAATAACTAAGTCTTGAAGACCCGTACACCTAAGGAATGCGTGTTCAGAGTAACAATTCGGATCCTTGATGATACGCACACCCAAGGAATGCGTGTTCAGAGTAACAAGGACTATCCGGGAGATAGGTTGACTATGTGTGTCCAGAGAGATACGCACTTCGATGCTTTCCTCAGAGATATATGCGTGTCCAGAAAGATATGCGTGTCCAAAAAGATATGCGTGTCCAGAAAGATATGCGTGTTCAGAAGGAAACGCACTTGCTGTTGTGCGTGTTCAATGGGGCACGCACTTGAAGTTGTGCGTGTGAAGACAGATACGCACTTGAAGATATGCATTTCCAAGAGAGAATCAACAACTTGAGAAAAACACTAACACTTAAAAGTTAGTTACACACGATTTCATGAACAACACGCATACTAATAAGATGAATAACCCGCATAATTCTTGAATAACCCGCATATTATATGAATAACACCCACAGTTCAAATCCTATTAATAACATGCAACCCGCACATCATATGAATGACATGCACAGTAATATGAATGACACGCACATCTGGATGAATGACCCGCATATCAGGATGAATGACACGCATAGTAACACTCGACTATAAATCTGTAAAATCGATCATAACAATGACTTAAATCCATACAAATTGCACAGAATCGATCGAAAACAAGTTTTTAATAAAAATCAATTAACAATATCGATCAAAACACTCTGAATCTCAAAAATCAAAACTAACAGACAACAGAACTCGTCCTTTTCAGAATATATTCAAACTCAAAATCGAAGCATCAAAACACGTTTTTATGCAAAACAACACTAATCAAACTTGATCAACTATATAAAACGCATCTAATAACATCAAATTCAAAGCAATTCAATCACTAATACGACTAAAATTGGTGAAAATCTAGAAAACGAGATTTTTCTTGAAAAATCAACAAAAATCGATCAAATTTTCGAATTATCCACACAAATCAGTAACAATATTACACTAATCTCAATTCTCTCAAGATCTTGAAGGCTCTGATACCAATTGATGAGCCAAGATCACAAGATCTGTAGAGAGAGAATCTAGAGAGAGAGAAAAGTGCGCTTCAAATGAAACAGTAACTTGTATTCCAACAGTGAACGTTCTTACAAAGTAAACAACCCAAGGGGACTTAAATACCCCAAGGCATTTACACAACATATTACACTACTGAAAGCAGTAAAAGATATAAAATAAATACAATGATTACTATAAAATCAGATCTAACAGTGTGGGATGTGTGATGAGAGAAATGTTAAAAGAAAGTTTGGTTAGCTGTGAGCTTAATTATAAAAGAAAGAGGGTGTGAGATCAGAGTAAAAGAATTTTTCAACTCTGCACCAACTACTTTCTAAGTCGGGCAGCCACATTTCTAATGATTCACATCTCTTTGGTGAACATTATTGAAACAGGCAACTAGCTCATGCCAACTCTTGACATTACCCCACCTACCACTCATTTTCTTGTCAACAAGAAAATGTTTCATTTTCAAAGGGGACGCAGCACATATGCTTTCTGATTTTCATTTGGAAAATCTAGATATTGAAAAGAAGGAAGCTTGCCCCACCTTCACACTTCATTCATGCACATTGAGTCTGTGTTTAACTACATGTCGTCTCAGTGGTTTACACATTTTGAGCCTAATAAGCAATCATCATATGCTTAATTTATTCCATCACTTGCACGAACACACAAAGAATTTGTTTCTTTGTCATAACGTTCATAGAAATTACCTTTGTGGTGTTTCGATGATTGAATGGAAGCCCTGGGGGAGTGAACATCATAAAAGCTCCTTTATAATGTGTATTTGTTACGCACAGTGACTTCGTGTTACTGACAGACAATTTTAACTGATTCATTTGTTGATTCAGGTGTTACACTTCATTTTCTATTTTGTCTGGATTTGCAAAGATCTGCATGCATATCTTTATGAATTGACGGATAATCAGTGGTTCTGTATGCAAGATTAGTGGTGGAAGACATTTCTTGAAGACAAGTTTTGATGAACTCTTAGCTCTTAAAAGGGGGAGAAGCGTCAACCAAGAAATGCGGAGATCAAAAGTTTTTGAAAGAATTTCTGAAGATATTCTGAAGATATGTTGCATTGAAGAAATTTTCTTTGAAGATGATTTGCTGAAGCATTCTGAGCTGAAACTGGAGATAATTTATTTCCGAGATATATTCTCATCGATTGGGGAGATTGCTACAAAGAGGAAGATTGCATTTTTTCTGAACTTAAAAAATGATCTTGATCCAAAGGGGGAGATTGTTAAAGCACATAATTATTGGATTCAAAATCATCATTATCTGAAGATGGAAATCTGAAGTCAAAGCTGATAAAGTCGCCTCAACAAATAGTCTAGGGTCCTTTTGTAATAAATAGTCAAAGTATGTTTTTCGTATTTTCTTTATTTGTCTTTTAATTTAGTTATTAGTTGTTTTTAGTTGTTGGGCCCAATCCAAGCCAAGCCCATTACTCTATTTAGACTAAGTATAAATTAGATTTGTTTAGAGTTAATTAGGGTGAAGTGAGTTAATTAGAGACATTAATCTTTGGTGAGGAGGTTGGTGTTGGTGCGCCGTACGTAATAGAGAGAGAGATCAGCGATTGAGAGAAAACAGAAATAGCTTGATTGAATCCATATTCGATCAACACTTGTAACCATTGGAATCGTTTGAGAAATCAATACCAGGTTTGCATAATCATTTTGCTTAATTGTTTACTTGATTGAATTATTAATCACAGGGACACATAACTTGTAAGATTCATACTTCGGCTTGTTGTAGAACTTTTTCTTCCCAAATCTCTTATGAAAGCTCGAAGTCAACAATGCAAGTTTTTCTGCAAACTGTGTCAGCTCATCATCCTCGGACTCTTCTGATGTCTCTTCATCTGAGCTGTCTGAAGTCTCTATCAGGCTGGTCGCTAAAGCTTTCTTCTTTGAACTCTTTGACGAACCAGAACTTGTCTTGATCAGCTTTGTGAGTCCGTGATCGTTACCAGATAAATCAAATAACAAACATATAACGATTACCAACCTGTTTAGATTATAAACGCGGATTACAAAGGGTTGATAATGGTTTACAGTGTTGAGCTCTCTCTGATGTTCTACACCTTTAATATGTGTTTTTGTGTGTGTTCTATTGTTGTGTGTGTGGATTGTGTGATCTGATCGATTGTACAGAGAGAAAGAGATAATATCTGTTTTAAGATATTATCAAAAACATAAACTAATAATAAAACTAATATTAAACTAAACATAATATCTAAATAATATCTAGATATTATAACTTTGACTTTATTACAGAATAGACCCTAGACTATTGTTGAGAGCGACTTTCACTTTTACTTCAGATTGCGATCTTCGTTTTGTATGATCTTGAATCCAACGAGACTGTGTCCTAACAATCTCCCCCTTTGGATAAAGATCATTACTAAAATGATTTAGCAATACGATCTTCTCTTTCAGCACAGAAGATGCAATCTCTTTCTCTAGCTCATAATGCTTTAGCAAAGTATCTTCAAAGAAAATTTATCTGAAATCAGCATGTCTTCAGAATACTTTGATCTCGCAGTTCTTGGTCTTGTAATGAAATGGACTGAACATTTCTTCAAGCTTTAGATTCTCCCCCTTTTTGATGGAAAGTGCAACGACTTCATCAAAACTTTGAGTAAGAAATGTCAACCACTTGGAGTCTCTGATCCGTCAATTCAATAGTTATTCATCCTGATCTTTGCAAATCTAGACAAAATAATCATGTAACACCTGAATCAACTAATAAATCAGTTAACATGCCTGTCAGTAACACTAAGTCACTGTGTGTAACGAATACACATTGGAAAGGAGTTGTTTGATGTTGACTCCCCCAGGGCTTCCATTTAATCATCGAAACACCACAAAGGTTATTTCTATAAACGTTATGACAAAGAAACAAATTCCTTGTGTGTTCGTGCTTGTGATAGAAAGAATTAAGCACTTGATGATTGCTTATTTGGCTCAAAATTGTGTAAACCACTAAGACAACAGTAAGTTAAACACAGACTCAATGTGCATGATTGAAGTGCGAAGGTGGGGCAGACTTCCTTCTTTTCAATATCCAGATTTTCCAAATGAAAATCAGATAGCATATGTGCTGCATCCCCTTTGAAAATGTGAAACACTTTCTTGTTGAGAAGAAAATGAGTAGATAGTGAGGTTTGATCAAGAGTTGGCATGGGTTAGTTTCCTGTTTCAATAATGATCACCAAAGAATTGTGAATCACTAGAATTGTGGCTACCCGGCTTAGAAAAAGTTGGTGCAGAGTTGTGATATTCTTTTAACTCTGTTCTCACACGCTCTTTCTTTTAAACATTTAGCTTTCTCTAATCACACTCATTTCTTTTCGCTTTGCACACTCAATCACTAAGGATTAACTTCTTGGGTAGAAATCACTGGTTAAGGTGATTCCATTGAAGTTGTGTTAATTCCTAGCACAATGATTCTTTGTTTTCCTATGATGCATGTGATGCTCAGATTGGTTTAACTATTTCAGTTAAAGCACAAAATTGATTTTGAAAACATTTAAAATCACACTTCCATAATATAAAATCTGTTGAAAAAAATCGGGAAGTGGTTTGAACGTTAAAAACAATGTTTTCTATGATTGAAATATGTCCTTCTTTCAACCATATATGAGATGAAGATATAGAATTATACCTTTACGTACGATCTTCCATCTCATGAAGCTAAGCGTAAAGTCATAAAGATATGATCTTTTAAGCTTCTCTCAAACTTCTGCAAAAGTCTTAATCAAGTCAAAGAAAATTTATTCACTTAAATTGAAAAGACAAAAAGCAGTAAAACTTTTTAAAGAACGAGTTCTGATCTGAATTGATCAGAAGTCATATCCGAACTCCTTTGACGTGAAGAGCTCCCCCTAAAATCTTGCATTACAAAAATTTGTCATAAAACGTAAGTGCAGAAATCTTATGAGCTCCCCTTCAAATTAATATTGACCAAGTATGAGTTTCTTCTCATACTCCCCCTAGAATCATGAACATTAACATATGAAATACAGATATCATTCACAATTAAGCATAAAGATATGAGGAAAAAGTAAACAATAGTGAACTTTTATAGGTAACTACTGATTATGTCTTAAGATTTAGCATACCAAGCTTAGAGATAAGAAAGTTGAATCTCTTTTCATCTAACGCCTTGGTAAACAAATCTACAAGTTGATAATCTGTTTTTACAAAGAAAAGTTCTATGTTTCCTTTTTCTACATGATCTTTGATAAAGTGATACCTGACGTCGATATGTTTGGTTTTTGTGTGTTGAACAGGATTCGCTGTTATTGCGATGGCGCTCTTGGAGTCGCAGTAGATCGGGATTTTGTTGAAGTGGAAACCGTAGTCGCGAAGTTGTGTTTGCATCCACAAAACCTGAGAACAGCAGCTAGCAGCAGCTACATATTCTGCTTCGGCCGTGGAAGTTGAAACGCAAAGTTGCTTCTTCGATCCCCAACTTACTAGTTTGTCACCGAGGAACTGTACGTGTCCTGACGTGCTCTTCCTGTCTAACATACAACCTGCATGATCTGCATCTGTGTACGTTGTTAGTTCAAAAGTAGTATCTTTGGGATACCACAGACCGAGATCTGCGGTGCCCTTCAGATACCTGAATATACGCTTGACAGCAGTCAAATGGATTTCTTTTGGATTAGCCTGATATCGGGCACAAAGACATGTTGAAAACATTATGTCTGGTCTACTACTAGTAAGATACATTAAAGAACCTATCATTCCTCTGTAGGTCCTAATATCAACAGCCTTTCCCGATGGATCGGTGCCAATCTTAGTTCCTGGTGCCATTGGGGTACCAATCGGTTTTGTATTTTCCATTTGGAATTTCCGGAGAATTTCCCTAATGTACTTAGATTGATTGATAAAGATACCCGTAGAAAATTGTTTTACTTGAAGCCTGAGAAAGAAGTTCATCTCTCCCATCAAGTTCATTTGAAATCTAGACACCATAAGGTTTGCAAAATTCTTACAGTACTTAGTATTAGTTGAACCAAAAATAATATCGTCGACATAGATTTGTATTAAAACGATATCGGATTTTTCTTTCTTTATGAACAAGGTGGTATCCACCGTACCTTTTGAAAACCCAGACTTGACTAGAAAAATGGAAAGAACATCATACCAGGCTCGAGGGGCTTGTTTTAGACCGTAGAGAGCTTTGTCGAGAATGTAGACGTGGTCCGGCTTCTCTTGATTGACAAATCCCTCTGGCTGAGAGACGTATACTTCCTCCTTCAGAATTCCGTTCAGGAATGCTGTCTTCACGTCCATTTGAAAGACCGTGAAGTTCTTGTGGGCAGCGTAGGCTAAGAACATTCTGATTGCCTCTAAACGCGCCACAGGAGCGTATGTCTCGTCATAGTCTAATCCTTCCTCTTGTCTGTATCCTTTGGCTACTAGTCTCGCCTTGTTTCTGATGACGGTACCAGCTTCGTCCTTTTTAATCTTGAAGATCCACTTCGTACCGATGATTGTTTTACCTTTAGGCTTTGGTACGAGTCTCCAGACTTGCAGTGCGTCGAACTGGTTCAATTCTTCTTTCATAGAGACTACCTAATCTGGATCCGCAAGAGCCTCTGATACTCGAGTTGGCTCAATCTTGCTTAGAAAGGAGTCGTGCATGCACCAGTTGATTGACGCTGACCTAGTTTGCACCAACTTGGATGGATCACCTATGATCTGACTTGAAGGGTGCGCTTTGGTCCATTTACGTTCATGAGGCAGTGGATTATAGGAATGAATGTCAGTTGTGTCATCTATAAATCCACTTGCACCTTCTTCGGCTTGTTCTGGAGGAATGATGATTTCAGTTGAAGTAATTGGTGGGAGTGTATTATATGATGATAGATCAATATAAAAAGGAATGGGGGGTTCAGTTGAAGTAGTTGGTACAGAAGTCTCAGTAGGTACAGCTTGTTCCGGCTGTAGATTGATCTGAATTGAACATCCTACTGGTTCAGCTACTTCTGACTCTGCATGACTTGGCACTTCTCGAACTGTAGGAGTTGGTATTTGAATTGTGACGTCTTGATGAATCGGGGTACTTGATTCATTTGGAATGTCTGAACTGGTTGGATGAGTAGGCGTTGGCTCTTCTATCCTGTCAACCAAAACAGATTTCTTTATGTTAGTTCCAAGAAATTCGTCATAAAACAATTCAAATAATAAATCTAAATCAGATAAATGGTTAGTTGATGTTGAAGCTTCATCTGATTTGTTCTGTTGAGACGCAGGTTCTGATTTGTTCTGTTGAGACGGGTTCTGAACAGTATTGTTCGGAAGCCATCTCTTCATCAAAGGTGACGTTGACGCTTTCAATCACCGTCTTTCACTTCTTGAAGTAGATTCTGAATGCAGTTGATGATGAGGAGTATCCAATGAAGATTCCTTCATCTGCCTTGGCGCTGAACTTGTTGAGATTTTCCCTATCGTTTAGAACGAAACACTTACATCCAAAGATATGGAAGTATTTGATTGTAGGTGTTCGGTTGTTGATCAACGCATAAGGAGTCTTCTTGAATCGTCTGTGAATCATGGACCGGTTCTGCGTATAGCATGCGGTAGATATAGCTTCTGCCCATAAGAATAGAGGTAGGTCGGAATGACTTAGCATAGTGCGAGCTGCCTCGACTAGCGTCCGATTCCTTCTTTCCACCACTCCATTTTGTTGAGGCGTACGTGCAGCAGAGTACTGATGAGTTATCCCTTTAGATTCGAGATATTCTTGAACAGTTTTGTTCTTGAACTCTGTGTCGTTGTCTGTTCTTAGAAGCTTTATCGGTTTCTACAGATTCACCTGGGTCGTCTTCAGGAAAGTGATGAGCACATCAGGTGTCTCATCCTTTGATCGTAGGAACTTGACCCAAGTGTATCGTGAGTAGTCGTCCACGATCACTAGAATGTACTTCTTGCCTCCTAGACTCTGAGTTCGCATTGGACCACAGAGATCCATATGCAATAGCTCTAGCGGAGCGCTTGTACTTGGTTCAGGCTTCGGTTTATGCGGAGCCCTCTTCATCTTGCCCTTCTCACAGGCTGCACACAGATGATCTTTGTCATATTTGAGCTCTGGAAGTCCTTTGACTAAGTTGCCACTGACCAGTTTGTTGATGTAGCGAAAGTTGAGATGAGAGAGCCGTCGATGCCATAGCCAGCTTTGCTGCATCGATGCTTTAGATAGTAGACAAATCTGCTTGTCAGTCTGGACGTCTGATAAATTGATCGTGTAGAGGTCTGACTTTCGAGTGCCGACCAAGAGTTCTTCGCCTTCTTCTGTGCGAACAGAACACCTCTTGGCTTTGAAGTTGACCTCTAGGTCTTTGTCACAGAACTGACCTATGCTGAACAGGTTGTGTCCTAATCCTTCTACGTAGCTCACCTTCTTGATCGTTATATTTTCCCATTGTATATCACCGTAGCCTAATATTGGTGAAAACTGATCATTTCCGTATCTGACTGTTCCGCAGTATTTCTCTGTAAAGTTTGTCAGCATATCTTTCTGTCCTGTCATGTGTTTGGAGCAACCGCTGTCCAAATACCACATTTGACGGATCTGCATAGGAGAAATAACGAAACACAGATTTAGATTTTAAGTATTATAAATGAGTAAGACGTTAGAGCGTTAATATTAAAGTGCGGGTTTTGAACTGATGAATTCAAAAGCCTATTTTTCTTAAGCACGGGTTCTGAACAGACGTGTTCAGAAACCATCGTCTTGTCTTTGAAGTTCGAGTCTTGAGCTGTCTTACTCAAGAACCATTTTCTCTATTGAGGTACGGGTTCTGATCTGTTGTAATCAGAAGCCACATGTTTTGCTAAACATTGGGTGCCTGCAACACAGATTTAGATTTTGGTACCCACTTGAATTTGGGTCCTGCTGTGTTAGCACAAGGTTTTGATTTTGGTACCCATTGCAAATTGGGTCCTCTTTTCTTTTGAAATAGATATGAAGTAGGATAATGATAAGAATGCACATGAGATGATTCAAACCGCATAGCAGAATCTTGACAGAAATTAGAAGCATGTTTATCATAAAAGGAAGATTGTCTAGCAGTTTTAGATAACAGGAATAGTTGCTTAAAAGAGTATTTCAGTTTAGGAGCAACATTCATATTCAAAGTATCTGAACTAGACATATTCTTATTACAATAAACAGAATCAAAAGATTTAAAAGTCTTGTCAAGCTTCCGTTTGGGTTGCCATTTCTTGGTCATATCTGAAACAGTTGAAACCTTTGAGTTAGACATTAGAGAAACAACTGAATGCATTTTCTTTGGGTTACCAGTATTGATCGGCTTCTGTGAATGCTTCTTGCCTTTAGCATTTTTAGCTTTCACAGAGACTGAGTTATCAACTCGCGTTGATTTTGCACTGTTAACAGGCTTACTGGTTGATCCAACAGATATCTTAAGAAAGGATGAATGGTTTGGAAGTTTTGCATTAAAGTCAAATTGTTCAAGACAATCATCTAAACCACCGTTAGAGTTCAGAAAATCAAACCCTTGATTTGATGAACTAACCATATTCTCAGAGTTTGAAGCCTTAGAAAGAACAGAATTTGTAAACACAGTTGTAAAAACATTCTGTTCAATGTTTATCAAAAGTCTTTCATCTGACAAGGAATTCTCGAGTTCAGAAATTTTACTTTCTAAAACGAGAGGAGGGACATATAGTTTACCTTGAGTAGGTTTCGCCTCCATTTCCTTTTCAGAATAACTTAGAAAGAAGTCATTTGAAAGAGTTTTCTTCTTTTCAGGTTTCTTATCATAGCTATTATTCAGCTTCGCATAATAAAATGGGAGATGAACTTTAGATGATATTAAATGTTTTTCTGTTTCTTTGGCTTCATCCTCTTCAGATAGTTTAGTCCAATAAACTGTAAGTTCAGGGATTCTTCTAGCTAACTTCATAGAAAGAATATCATAAAGTGCAGGCACTTCAGACATTCCCTTTTGAAGATAGTGAGGATTCTTATAACCGATTCCCCATCTTTCTTTGTTCTCTATTGGTTTGTTAAGATGAATGGTTTGCTCAGTTTGACCTAATGAGTACAACTTCTTTTCCAAAGCATCCATTTTTGCAATTAAAGATTTGTTTTCTTCGATAGACGAAGAATGCATTTGTGTAACCTCGTATAAGTCAATCTCACGTTTTAGCAGTTTAGACTTGAGTTCATAATTCTCTCTAAGAATTATTGTCTTCTCCGTTGCGTTGGTGTCATTGTTTTTATGTAAAACCTCAACCAGTACTTTCTTCTCAGCAATTTCATTGCTAAGTTTCTGTATTGATTGGTTTTTGTCAGTAATGACACCCTTTTCACGCTTTAGGTTCGACTCTAACTCTTTGAGTTTATCATTCATGGCATGCAATTGATTTATGAATTCAGCATACGATAAGTTGCATACCTCTTCTTCATTCTCTGAATCAGCTTCATCATCTGATTCATGCTTTCCTATCAAGCACAGGTTGACAACTTCATCTTTCTCTTCATCTTCTTCATCATCATCAGAATGATCGAGCCAGAAAACGTCTTCAGCCATCAATGCCTTCCCAGCCTCTTGTTGCTTTGCAAGCAACATCTTGTTCTTGTAGTAGTCCGAGTTCTTGACTTTTGGCTTTCGGCAATCTCTGGCATAATGACCGGTTTTGCCACAGTTGTAGCACGTTATAGGTTCTGTCTGACCTGATCCTTCTGCTTGAAACCTTCTCTCTTCAGGTTTCCTTTCCTCTGATCTCTTTCCTTCAGCAAGATCTCTTCTATCTTCTGGTTTCCTCTCCTCCATTCTCCTCCATTCTCCTTCCTTCAAACCTTCTTCCTTCAAATCTACTTCCTTCGACCCTTTCTCTATGAGCGTAGTTGTTTGGACCAGACGAATACCTCTGACTGTTTGAGCTTGGCTTTGTGTAGAATTTCTTCTCGAAAGCCTTAGTCAACAAAAGCAATGCTTGCTTTAGTTGTTCACATTCATCTTCGTCAGAGTTTGCTTCAGCTTTATCTTCATCTGATTCATACACAGTCGCTTTGTTCTTCTTCTTCTTGACAACAAGAGCAACTGTGTCTTCAACCTTCTTTCCTCTCTGCCTTTTCTCTTCTAGAATTTCATCCACTTCTTCTTCATTTTGTTTGAGGGTCTCATACACCTCATGAAGTGGAATCTCATTCAGATCTTTAATCTGCTTCATCTGCCTCGCAAATCTCTTCCATTCTGGCTGTAGAACGCTTAGAAATTTGACGTTTAGCTCAATTTGAGATTTGTGGACCTTGTTCTTGCTTAGCTCATTCAGCAAGGTCACAAACCTGTCATGTACTTCTTCTAAGGTTTCTCCGGCTCTACCTCTAAATTCTTCATAGTTATTTAGGCAGTTGGAGATCTTCAGTTGATTTCCCACCTTAGAACCCAGCATCATCTTCTCCAGCTGATCCCACATTTCCTTAGCTGAGGCCTTGTAGCTGTCAATCTTTATGTAGATTTCATTGGGGATTCCTTGAAGAATGTATGACATAGCTAGCTTATCACCTTTAGCTCTGTTTAGGTTGTCACCGTCAAGCTCATGGTGCTTCAGTTCAACTTGTGTTGGCACTGTTCCAACCAGACGAGTTGTCTTTATTGGTTGCATATTTCCTTCTGCAAATGACTGTCTGATGAACTCACAAAGCTCATGTCTGTCTATGAAGTTTAGAAACCGATCCTTCCACTGTTCGTATTCACCTTTAAATAGAACTGGAAGTTTGGAATCAGTTCCAATGGCAAGAGCTTCTCTGGAAGTCATAATTGAACAAGATTTAAGATGCGAGAGGCTTTGAGATGCGTGAGGCTTGAGATGCGAGAGGCTTTGAGATATGAGAGAATTTTAAAATTCAAAAGTTTGCGCGAGAGGTTGATTGCGCAAAGTGAGGTTCGACCGGTAAGATGTAAAGAACCGTTAAGATTTTCAACCGATAAAACTGATTGACCGGTAAAAGGATTGGATTTATGCTTGACCGGTATAATTTTCGACTGGTAAAATTCTTGGACCAATAAAAAGATTGAACCGGTAATTGGTGGGTTGACCGAAATATTATCAATGTAGGTCGACCGGTATTAAGTTTCCACAACCAATACAATATGAGGAATTGTAAAGTTTGAGAGGTAATGGACTATTGCTTTTCTTGGACCGAAAGTTTAATTAGAGTGAGAAGACAAAGTGGACCGAAATGATTTATGAATATTATGAGTGGAGGAAATGATTGTTAGAGAGTTTGCATGAGATTTGTTTTGCAAATGGAGTGAGTTGTGATAAAATTGTGAATGAAAAGTGGACACGTGAATGAAAAGTGGAAAGTTTGACCGAGAGTGTTTAAACTAAGGTTCTAAGACCGGGGATTGTGGGTATGACCGAGAAAATAACAATTTAAGTCTTTGACCGGAAGTGGGTTTGGGTAAGTGATTCGATCGGTGTTTGTGGGAGTCTTTGACCGGGGAATGCAAAGGTTTGACCGGGGAAGTGAGATTCGACCGGATGATGTCAAAAATTGTGGTTTGACCGGGGAAGTGAGGTGGAAAAGTTTTATTCGACCGGGGAAGTGATTTGGAAAAGTTATATTCGACCGGGGAAGTGAGTTTTACTTTGACCGGGAAAGAAAAAAAATATATTCGACCGGATAAAAAAAATATTCGACCGGTACAAAGTGGGATTTGACCGGAGAGTGTTTGACCGATACCAAAAGTTTGTGAGATTCGACCGATAAAAAATGATCTTCGACCGGTATTTGCAAGAGTCCGGTCGAATGCTTAAGACCGATAGAATGTAAAAACTAAGGTTCGACCGGTACGCTTAAGACCGATACGTCGTCTTCTCCGATTAAATCGACTGTAACTCTAAAATTAACCAAGCTAGAGGTCGATTTACCACACCAAATTTTGACAGTTTATTCTCCTTACCAACAACAACAATACACAACCTTTTGATTTCGAAAATAACCGCAAAATCAGTTTTTGATCAATAACACAGTGTTCTTCAAAAATGAAGAACACAGAGAGTTGAAAATTTTGATTTTCAATCTGGATCAGCTCTGATACCAATTGTGAGTCCGTGATCGTTACCAGATAAATCAAATAACAAACATATAACGATTACCAACCTGTTTAGATTATAAACGCGGATTACAAAGGGTTGATAATGGTTTACAGTGTTGAGCTCTCTCTGATGTTCTACACCTTGAATATGTGTTTTTGTGTGTGTTCTATTGTTGTGTGTGTGGATTGTGTGATCTAATCGATTGTACAGAGAGAAAGAGATAATATCTGTTTTAAGATATTATCAAAAACATAAACTAATAATAAAACTAATATTAAACTAAACATAATATCTAAATAATATCTAGATATTATAACTTTGACTTTATTACAGAATAGACCCTAGACTATTGTTGAGAGCGACTTTCACTTTTACTTCAGATTGCGATCTTCGTTTTGTATGATCTTGAATCCAACGAGACTGTGTCCTAACAAGCTTTCCCTTACCTTGAGCCAGAAGTGCCAAGGAATCCTCAACCTTTTTCTGCTTATCCTTGAGTTGAGATAACTCCTTATTCACAGCAACTTGTTCCTTCACTTTATCCTCATGTTAGTTAAGGCACATAAAAGATCATTAAGTTTCTCCTCGTCCATATCCTTGTTTATCTGCATTTGAATAGTGTAGACGTCCCACTCTGGTTGGGGATTCTTAATAAATTTGTAATTAATCTCAGACTCAGACTTTTGCACTCCGTTCTTTCTCAGATCGTTTAGAATGGTATTATATCGGTCGTAAGCTTCCCTCAGAGATTCCCCTTCCTTTGCTTTAAAGCCCTCAAAAGCATTGATGCTTTGATTTCTCTTTGTTTTTATGGACTTAGTTGAACCCAAAAACTGCTTTTCCAACTCATCCCAGATATCCTTTGCTGATTCTCTGTTGTCAACCCGGTTGAAGATATCATTCGGAATGGACATAACGAGGAAAGTCAAAGCAGTAGCATCTCTTTCAACTAGATCTCTGTCCACATCGCTATATTGAATGAGGTCTCTTGCTACTATTCGCTCAGGAATTTCAGGATTTGTATTTGTGGCTGGAATCCTGGCAACAGTAACATGAGGAAAGTGTGGACCGTCTATGATTGAATTTATCAATTTCTTGTTCAAAATTCAATTCAACCTGCAATTTGATTTTCCAACTAAACCAATGTGATTGAAATGCAATTCTAAACACTTTCTTAATACACAAACCAACTAAAAACACGAAATTACAGTGCCCATAGTGATTTTACAGTGTTCGATAATTTTTTCAAGAAAATTTTCAATAAATCAAAATTGAATCTAATTCTGTGAGAAATTCGTGAAACAATGTGAATACAAAGTGATCTAGAACATAAGTCGATCACAATTCCATCATTTTTACATCCAAAACACAACTATACATAGTGAATTCAAACAAAAACAGTAAACTCAGTAAACGATCTGCGTGTTCTTGAGGAATCCAAGAAATCGATCCAATTCAGTACTCAAATCTTTCTGATTTTGATTGGGTAGGCTCTAATACCAATTGTAATGTCCAAATCAAGCCATTTCTAATCAAATCAATGCAATCAAACACAAAATCGAGAGAGAGATTGTAGAGAGAGAAATAGTTATATGTATTGATGAAGTCACAAGATTACTAGGAATACGCACAACTCTCAAGTTACATTGTTCTCTCACAAAGTAAAGACTATTTATACTCATGACACTTTTCTCAAAGCACTAAACTCTCAAGACATAAGAAACACTCAAAGACTTAAACAAAGTCAAAGTCAAATACAATAAAAGTCAACACTTGATCTAAACTATACGTAAATCATGCCATCTTCTGTGAGTTCCTTGCCAAAGAGATTGATACGCATTTTGGATATAACATTTGTTTGTTGAGATCAGTTACCTTTTTGTGATCGAGTAAGCGAGTTTCATTCCGTTGTACGATTGGTTTGGGAAGTACATGTTCATGAATACCTCTGATTCTCCTTTCGGGGAATCGCACAGTTCTTTGGGGGTTTCTAGTAAATGTATTCCTATGAAAATTAGGATTTATATGTCGTCTCAAAACATGATGTTTGTACATTGTCAGAAGGTTGGTTTTAAGGTCAATAGGGAGTTGATGGATGTTAGATATATATTCTTGTACCTTTTCGACAAAAAGTAGTTTTTACATTTGATATTCATATTTGTACTCAAGTTCTTTTGAGTTTAGGACATTGATTTTAGGATAAACTGTTTCAACCATTTACATATATAAGGGATAATATATGATTTTCTATTTGATAAGATAATGGATTAGGGTTATAATTACTATTTTATGTATGAAATTTCATTATCATAACAATATTGGATTTTGTATGCTTACATTTTTTTAATCTGCGTAAAGAAATCACTCAATCTATTGGATTTCAGGTAGTAGGGGAATCACATGGATTTCTTAAGTCCCTAAAAACCTTAGGGTTATTTACAACAGTTTGACAAAATCCTTTCGATATCTTGTGAATTATTTAATTTGAAGATAACATTATAGAGTTTTTGGCCTGAGGTCAAAAATGAATATGAGTTTGGCATATGAAGCCAATTTCAGTGTTTTAATACCTTAATAGTATTTTAAGAGATTACCCTTAGACAAATAAATATTGTTTTACTGTAAATTTGGAAATTATAAGTAGGAACTTATAATTAAAATAAACATTCAGATATTATGTAGAGAAAGCAATTTTAAAACAAAATCCATAACTAAATTACTAAATATTTTAATACCAAAGTAAATAGATTGACCTAAATAAACAAATAACAATTAACCAATCTAAATTAAAATGTCTAAATTCAATTAATAACCCAAATTCAATTAATAGGCAAAAAAAAGATTAAAAAAATAAACAACATTGATCTAAATCAATTAACATGTCAAATATAATTTTAATACATGTTAATGAGAAATGGAAACAAAATATAGAAAAGTATATCATACCAAACACAAGGATTCGTAAAGAATATTACCCACAAATATAACATACAAATTCTTATCTTAGTTTCAATTTATAAATTTATAATTAAATTGATAGTTACTTGAATAAAATAATTAATTTTAAAAATATTACATAACTTTAAATATTATTTGAATTGAAATTAATAATTTAAAGTAAGCATTGTTGTATTTTTGGGAGGTAGGAACTAGAACTAAAATAAATAAATCTTCCATAACAAAATGGATAAAAATGATAATATATATTCTGAAATAAAAATTTATATATATTCAAAGATAAATTAGAATATAAAATAATATTAGTGTTTTTCTTAAGAACTAATAGATAAAGTTTTTAGTGGTAGGATCCATTGTAAATTTGTAATGTAGTATTGCTTTATTTTATTTTTAATAACCATTGTATTGATGTTTTCTTTTAAACATTCAAGAAAAATAATTTTCGTGAAGTTAAATCTTTTTGTCTTTTTCGTTTGATTATAATCAAAACAAATTGATTTTGAGTCTCTTTTTCTTTTGAACCTTATCCATCTCACAAAATAATTTTTTTTTATTATTTTTCTTTTACAATTCGTTTGTGAGGTGTTTATCACAAAAAAAATCGTTTTCTTTTTCAAACAAATATGACACAATATTCATATGTTCTAAATCTGATACCATAGATATACAACAACATAATCTTAAGCAGTTCATCAATGTATCAACGTTTAGGATACCAAAGGTAGAATCGAAACATTGTCTGATTTAATTAACTAAGTAGTAGCGTGAATGACCAATATGATTGATTATCTCATAACAAAATCAATAATTTATGTTGGTGCCGGATTTGATAATCTTCGTAGAGCGTATGTGCTGATAACGTGTTACAGAACGATCAATATAGAAATAATAACAATAAGACAGAGAGAGAAAGTCTATAATTCTCATTTATCATAAGTCCTATAAATAGGGAGAAATTTACAAATAAAAAATGAAACATTCATTATGGTAATCTAATACTAAGAAAATATTTTATCAATCAATTTATTTTGATGATGACACATAATCCTTCAACAAATTATTTACATTTTAAATTTTAATTATAATACTAAATTTTAATATAACTAAGAATTTTAATATAATTTTAAATTTTAATATAATCTTGCATTTTAATGTAATTCTAAGAAATGGTTTTTAAAAAATTCAAATTAAATTCCGATGAAAATTAATTTTTTTAATTAATTAATATCCGTCAAAAATACGTCAGAAATTAACTTAAATTTTTAAAGTTTATGAAATAAATATATTTTAAGAGATGGTTTTATATATTACAAATAATTTCTGACGGATTTCAAACGGAAGTGATGTTTTTTAAATTAAATTATTTTTCGCCAGAAATTCATAGGAAATTAATTTAAATGTTATATTTTTATTTTTTATTTTCTAATTAATTTCTAATTTTGATTATTTAGTTATTAATTTTTTTAATTACGTAATATAACTCTAATTTAATAAATATTTGTGACGGATTTATGTCGGATAAAATTTCTGTCAGGCATAGTCCATCTTTTCCTTATCTTTTTCCCTCAAAATAGAATATATACTTGCCTTTGTACTGATTTGAATATATGTAGGAAGGCTTAGTGGAAGGGTGGCACGGTCTCTGTCTTTGACTACAATTCGGTCACAAACGTTAAAGAGAATATATATATATATATATATATATAGTGTCAGGTTCACGTGAGACCGCGTGAGATCAAGCCTTAAAATATGAAACTTCACACCGAAACACTGTGAAGGTAAAAAACATTCGAACATTCATAATGTAATCACACTATGAAGGTAAAAAAACCTAAACCAATTTAAAAAAAATCAAACCTTCACAGATAAAAGACTGTGAAGGTATATCCGAACCTTCACAGTGAAGACGCTGTGAAGGTAAAAAAAACGAACATTCACAGCGAAAAACACCGTGAACGTAGCATTTACGGCGTTTTCCCTATGAAAAGTTCGATTTTTTTACATTCACAGTTTTTTGGTGTGAAGTTTCATACTTTAAAGTTTGGTCTCACCGGTCTCACGGAAACTGTTTGGTCTCACGCGAACTTAAGTATATATATATATATATATATATATATATATATATATTTCTTTAAAATTTCAGTGACGAACTTGTGGCAAATTTTTGATGGATTTAAGGTGATGTTTACTTTTGTGGATTTCGTCGAAAATCCATGAGAAATTTTCCCAATGAATTTTCTGCCAGAAATGACCATAGATAATTGTCCTTCGTTTAGTAGTGTAAAAAGAAAATCGTGCTATTATTCTTTTATAGAACTTATTTTGTATGACACTTTTGGGATCGCTTATTTAAAACTACTTATGCTTATTTGTAAAAGTGCTTATTAACTTATGGTTATTTGTAAATTGCTTATTAACTTATAGGAAGAAGGGACAAATATGTAATTTGGTTAAATAACTTAATAAGGAGTTTCAAATAAGTCAGTTGAGAATGACTTATCAAAACCTGCTTATTAACGAAATGGAGAAGTCATAAGCAGTTTCCAATCCAAACACTCAAAACAACTTATTTGCTGTTTGAAAACACAATAAATTAATAAGCACCCTAAATAAGCAATCCCAAACACCCCCTTAATAAATATCCTCTACAAGATGGATGATAAGATAATTTACTTATTATATTCTATTTGGTTGCGAAATTTTGTCCATAAAACTTATCAAGTTGTCTAATTTATGCTAACAAATTATTGTAATACATTTGTTTAAGCACCCAATTAATGACTATAAATTGAAATCTCTTAGCATGTATTTGATTAGAACATCAAATTACATTTAAACGTCCTAAAATACTTATTTTATTATACTCCCTTCATCTCAAAATAAACTCTATAATGAAAATGTAAATAATTTTAATAATATGTAATTATTACAAATGATATTTTTACCATTGATGATAAAAAGATAAACTTTTTCCACCTTATAATTAATAGTAGAATAAAAAATAACAACTTAATTTTGAAATAGACATTTATTTTGAAGAAACTAAAATAAAAATATGGATATTAATTAATCTGGAAAAAGGGATGAGTAATGTCAATGTACAAATTAAAAAAAAAAAACTAATGATGAATGAATTAAAAGAAATTAACTAGTTTTCAAAACATTTAGAGCATCTCCAACAGTATTACTAAAATAGCAGAAAAGGGGTTTTGATTTGCTATTCTTCTCCAACGACATTGTTATATTGTTTGCTAAAATAGAGAGTAATGGAAAAATCTTTAAATATAGAGAAATCTCTAAAATTATCTAAATAGAAGAGAGAAAAATATTATTTTATTCCATCCCACCAATGAAATTCAATTTTTATCATTTTATATTAACTTATTTTTTTAATGTGTATTGGAATGATAAATTAGAGAATATTATAATAATATAAGTTGTTTTAAAATTTCTAAAATAACAAATCTGTTGGAATTAAATACATTTTAGAGATTTTCACTTTTGTTTTCTTTATTTTTGAAAATAGAGAAAGTTATTGGAGATGCTCTTACAGCATATCATGAAAAATCGTTATTGAAAATAGATAAATTAAGAACTCTTGGGAATCAAAAGGAGCAGAGTTTGGTGCATGCATGCATTGCAGTTCACAGCTCACTAAATTTAAGATATATGAATCGCATTCATGTCCAAGAATAACCAAGGGTTTCACAGGCTTTGACTTTTGTAATAGTTGTCTCTATTTGGCTATTTTTATTCAGGGTTTTAATGGTGTACCACAGTATATAAAACAAGTTTCTTTTGTTACAAGAAAATGATATAGTATTTGCGTAAGACGTTGTTCACATCATAGTGTTTTGAGACGTGCATGTAATGGCACGTTAATATGTGTGATTTTTATAAGGATGACTTTTTTTCTTTTTTTAATTGTTTCATTTTTTAATAATTTTTTAGTTCTAGATCTCATACTATTAGAGATTACTGTGATCACATCACTCACATATACATAGATTTAACATGTCACCGACTCATATATATGTAGAGAGAGAGAGAGAGGGTCATTCTTTTGTTAACCAAAAATTTTGTGTTAACTTTGTTAACTAATCAGGACTCTTAATTTTGAAAATAAACGGTTGTTATTAAAGCAGAATTTTAAATTAAAAAAAAGAAAACATTTTGGTTCAAAAAGGATGTTCATATACGAACAAGGGTAAAAGTGTTTTAATTGATAAACTAGAAAACGTATTAAACCTCCTAAATACTAGGCACCATCTTTGCCTTCCAATTCCTCAACCCCATCATCACCAACTCCGGCCACTGCCCACTGCACCACCCTCAACAAACACCTCTCTTCCACCCTCATCACCCTCTCCGCTCTCTCCTGCTTTTTCTCTTCCTTCACCGACAACTACCAAGATCTCACCGATGGATCAACCACTACCAAGATCTCCGCTGAAACCAAATCATATATATTGTATCTCCATCTCTAGCCATCCCCATCTTCTTTTTCGACCATCCTTTTCCTCACGGTTCTCATACCATCTAACCTATCTCGTAGCTAGCCTCCGCGTCCATTTCTTCCGCCAACACCGATTTGGGTGTTGCGACCATCGACCTCCACAAACTGATCTGACGTCTAAGGTTTGGTTCTCGAGACGAGTTTCCACAGTCATATCCGACGTTTGGGTAATCACCATTAAGACAAGATTGGATTTCGAACACACATGGCTAAAATGATATATGGGTTTCGAAGAACATGGTTATCGCCGTCAAACCACATCGCATCTGCAAACTCGTCGTCTCCATCCTTACATATTGCATCTCCAGCCTTAGAGTTTGAGTTTTAATTTTAGAGATGTAAATTTGTTAGTTGTTACCGTTCATATATGAACACTTAAGTGTTTGGGTTTTGGTGTGCGTATATGAGCTTTATGATGTGCATATACGAAAATGGATTTTTGTTCATTGGATTTTTGTTCATATACGTGACAATCTTATAAGAGTGGGTTTACGGTTTTTGTTCATCTATGTGTAATTTTTACAAGAGTGGGTTTATGCTTTTTGTTTATATATGTGAAAATATTATAAGAGTGGGTTTATGGTTTTGGGTTCATATATGTTAAAAATGATTAATTTTGGTTTATTGTTTGTTGTTCATACATGTGACAATCTTATAAGAGTGAGTTTACGGTTTTTGTTCATCTATGTGTAATTTTTACGAGAGTGGTTTATGTTTTTTGTTCATATATGTGAAAATATTATAAGAGTGGGTTTATGGTTTTGGGTTTATATATGTTCAAAAATGATTAATTTTGGGTTTATGGTTTGTTGTTCATATATGTGACAATCTTATAATAGTGGGTTTATGGTTTCTGTTCATATATGTGAAATCTTTTTTATGTATGGATTTATGTTTTTTGTTCATATATGTGAAAAATGTTCAAGTGTGAGTTTATTGTTTTTGGTTCATATATGTGAAAATCTTAGAATATGAGTTTATGGTTTTGGGTTCATATATGAATCATGCTCAAATGTGTTTTACAAAAATCTGTTCCTATATATTATAGGAAGAAGACGATGGAATATAATGAAAAAATAAAATAAAATCAATCAGATCATTATAATGGTTTAAAATTAAAAGAATAAAATCTCTAAAAAATCTTTCTCCATATTTATCTCAACATGATGGAATAAAAAAATGTAATATTAGAAAATTTTAAATTTCCAAATTACAAATATACCCTTACTCTAAATTATTAAACCAAAAACTTCTTTGCAATCCTATTTGTCTAAAGTGGTTAACAAAGTTAACACTAAATTTTGGGTTAACAAAAAAGAAGGGGACCCTATATATAAAATATATATAGAGGGGGGGGGGGGGGGGTTAGGGGTTTGTGGTTTGGGGGGTTGGGGTTGGCGGTTGGGGGTGGGGTTTGTGGGTTGGGGGTTGCATAGGTTGCAAGATTTACATGGATTGTAAATTAAACTACCCCTATATAGGCCAAGGCTAATTTGCAACCCATGTAAATCTTGCAACCAATGCAACCCACATCTTAACCGTTGGATCAATGATAAGCGGTTATTTTATTTTTATTTTTTTTAATTGAAAATATTGGGCCCACATCTATTGTAACCGTCGATCATGTATCCAACGGTTAAGATGTGGGTTGCATAGGTTGCAAGATTTACATGGATTGTAAATTAAACTACCCTTATATAGGCCAAGGCTAATTTGCAACTCATGTAAATCTTGCAACCAATGCAACCCACATCTTAACCGTTGGATCAATGATAAGCGGTTATTTTATTTTTATTTTTTTGTTTTTTTTAATTGAAAATATTGGGCCCGCATCTATTGTAACCGTCGATCATGTATCCAACGGTTAAGATGTGGGTTGCATAGGTTGCAAGATTTACATGGATTGTAAATTAAACTACCCCTATATAGGCCAAGGCTAATTTGCAACCCATGTAAATCTTGCAACCAATGCAACCACATCTTAACCGTTGGATCAATGATAAGCGGTTATTTTATTTTTATTTTTTTGTTTTTTTTAATTGAAAATATTGGGCCCACATCTATTGTAACCGTCGATCATGTATCCAACGGTTAAGATGTGGGTTGCATAGGTTGCAAGATTTACATGGATTGTAAATTAAACTACCCCTATATATATATATATAATATAAAGATTTAATCACAAAATTTTGTATATAATATTGGTATATGATTAATATGAATGTGATTTTTTACTATTGTTATTCAATTGAATAATTAATAAATAGCAAACATATATATAGACACAGAGTCGGATTCAAACGAAAACAATATTATCTAAGAAAAGAAGAAAACGACCGAATCCATGTGATTTTATACTAACATCACGTACAAAATCACATGTGAAATAATTTACGCGACTTTGACCCGCGACCTGAAGTCGTGGCCAAAGTTGCCCGGGCACCTTTTTTTGACCGTTAATATAAAATCACATGTGATTTTGCACGTTATTTGGTCGTTTTTGTATTTTCGTAAATAGTTAGCATTATCGTTTGATCTTTCCTTCCTCTATTTCTCTTTCTCTTTCTCTGTCTCTGTCTCTGTCTCTCTCTCTCTCTCTATATATATATGTATATATAGGCCAAGGTTAATTTGCAACTAATGAAAATCTTACAACCCATGTCAACTACCCCTATATATATGATCAGGTTCAGGGGGAAATATCGAAAAAAACAGAAAACTGAGGAACACTCTGGTAGCCATTCATCTGGATGGTATTCACTTGTGCATACAAGTAATTTGTAACATGCACAAGTGCATAATACACGTACAAAATCACATGTGAAATGATTTACGCGACTTTGACCCGTGACCTGAAGTCGTGGCCAAGGTTGCCCGGGCACCTTTTTTTGACCGTTAATATAAAATCACATGTGATTTTGCACGTTATTTGGTCGTTTTTGTATTTTCGTAAATAGTTAGCATTATCGTTTGATATTTTCTTCCTCTATTTCTCTTTCTCTCTCTCTCTCTCTGTCTCTCTCTATATATATGTATATATAGGCCAAGGTTAATTTGCAACTAATGAAAATCTTACAACCCATGTCAACTACCCCTATATATATGATCAGGTTCAGGGGAAAATATCGAAAAAAACGGAAAACTGAGGAACACTCTGGTAGCCATTCATATGGATGGTATTCACTTGTGCATACAATTAATTTGTAACATGCACAAGTGCATAATACACATGTGCATATAAACCAAAAAACAACTTAATTTACTTGTATGCACAAGTGCATAACATTCCGATCAAAGGTTACCATAATGTTCCTCAGTTTTCCATTTTTTTTAAAGTTTTTCCCTTCAACCTCCCTACATCACAATATTTTGAAACTTGGTTATATTTGAATTCCATTGCCCAAGAATAACTCTACCAATAGCTTTGGGGTTTTCATCAAAAAAAGAAAAATAGCTTTGGGTTTCACAGGCTTTGACCATTTTAATATATCAATCTGCTGTGTGAGTAGTTGGTCGTTGGTTCGTATGGTTGACATTCACTCCTGTATGAATGCATGCATCATATTTAATTGAATGCGTATGAAAGTCAATGTTGGAATTTTGAGGTTCTTTCATGACTCTGTTTCTTTTTTGGTATTTGTATACTAGGGTCGGGTTAGGATTAGACACTTTCAACCCGTTTAACTTTGAACCCGACACGAATCCGACACGACACGACACGTTTGCCAGGTCTAGGGGAAATATTAAAACTGGGAGATTAAATTGTTTTCTGTTTATAAAATAAATATAATATTTGATTTTAGTAATTACTTACTTAGAATATTTGACAAGTTAAGAAATACCTATAGGTTTTATTAATTATAGATGATAAAATAAGAAAGATATATGAATCAAAATTGAAAATGTTAACCTTTTGTTGATGAAACTGATGGGTTGGTTAAAGGGTTGGGTTAATAACAAAGGACTTTTTTAATATCTTAGAGCATCTCCAACAGATTAATTAAAACCGAGATTTTGATGATTTTTATTCAAACATATTTTTCAATAGTTTCTCTTAAATGGATCGAAAAAATAGAAGAGAAATATGGTGACATTCTTCAAATTTAGAGAACTCTCCACAATAATTATTTATAAAAGAGAAATTATTTTTTATGAATCCTACCAATTTGAATACTTGAAATTAATGTTTAGCAGAGAGAAATAATATTTAATGAATTGTATTGAATTTTCATAATGTAATTTGTATTCAAATTTTTAAAATGGAGAAGTTGTTGGAGATGAAAATATTTTTTCCTTAGAAATTTTGACATTTGATTCTCCCTTTTAGAGAATCTATCGGAGATGCTCTTAGAACTTCGTTTCGTAGATATCGTGGTTTAATTATTTTCGTTCGTAATTTAGAAATATAAAGGATAACTAATTTTGTTTGCTTTTATTTCGAAATGCAAAGCCGAACAAAAAGCATATCGAAGTAGTGTTAATTGTGCCGATTAAGTGGTTTAATGTTATAATATAGAATATATTCGAGCGTCATGGTGTAGTTAATCTTAACGATATACATGTTGTTAGTCCCATTTTCATGTGTAAAAGCATTGTAAAAAGAAGACAAGTGTTGAGATACTGAGACATATATTGGTGACAAACTAGAGACGTCAACCAGAAGTTTATCCGCCAAAGCAGAGACCCTGGCCACCCCTGACCCACCTCTGGACTAAACAAAAGAAGCTTTTCTCTCTAAGTGTGATGCTCCTAAGTCTAACCATTGTCGTCCAAAGTTTGTTAGTGCACTTTACGTGTGGATTCTTCCCATTGGATTCTGCATTGACTTTCACTTTTAGGATATATATATATATATATATATATGAGATCATATCTTTTGTTATCATATTATTTAAGATCATTTTTTCACTTTACTTTGTAATTTTTCCATATAAGTGTAGGGAACTAGAGAGAGCGAGCTTTGTGAGATTATTACACACACTGTGTGAGTACATTGAAGATCATTCAAGTCTAATCGTTCTCAATCAATACACATGACGATGATGATTCAAGAAACCTGGTCATATCATTCTTTTCATCGTTTACTGTTCTTACCTATTTGATCTTAAAACTGCTTCATAATTGCCAAATTAGATCATCATATTGAGGATTTGGGATCCTACAATTGGTCTCTAAGCAGATTGATTATAATTAATCAAATTGATCGAATCTATGTAAATTGTTCCTCAATTTAATTTGGCAAATTATTCAAATATGAGTTTTCGCACTATAAAACCCTGTTTTCGCTGAAATCTCAGTTCGATCTCAACTTTCTGTGATCTGTGATTTGAAGAACAGTGTGTACTGATCAATGCCGAACAATTCCTGGAACGCTGCATATAGTGTCAGATCTCTCACTAAACCCCTAACTCTACTTCGAGAAGAGTACGAACAATGAAAGATTTGTATGATCAATATCCTGGAAGGGTTAATTGTAAATATGTAAAAATCTATGCTAAATTATCCTTTTGTGAACTGCCCTTGTTCCGAGAGTATCCTTGTTCCGAGAGTACCTACATCAAGTACTACTCCTGAAATTTCATCTTACTACACTCTAAAAGATGAGGATTTATGAAGCAAGGAGGACATTGAGAAGATCGAGGTTGACAAAAAGGCGAAAACGTTCCTCATCATTGCTATTCCCAAGGAGATTTTTCAATCTATCGACTCCTGCAATTCTGCCAAGGAAATTTGGGATGAGTTGGCTAATCAGCTTGAAAGAGATCAAAACAAAGAAAAATCAAAGGGTGCAGTGTGTTATATTGCATAATAGCTTCTTTGCTTTACCGAACGAAACCCAACAAATGACTTATGATGGCTTTAGTATTGTGGTGAAAAAATGGAAGAAGAATGATGTTATTCATTCCAAATAGGAGCACAACTTGTTATTTTTGAAAAGTCTGAATGATGAATGGGTGCAACTATCAATGTCTCTTCAAGCCAACTGTAACACCCTCAGATTTGGAAAGAGCAACTAAATTAAAATTTTCAATAATGCCTCAAAATAAATAAGATCACTTACAACAAGTTTATACTTGAAATATTAAACTAGGTCTAACCATCAACGAAGGTGAATAAATTCTTCTACAAAGACTAGTTAGAGGTCAGGTGTTACTAAAACCCAAATACAAGTTGCTATTCCCAAGACAAGGCGGAAGACTTCGCCAAACTACTCACCCACGATCACACGTCTAGCACATCTCTCTCTCCAAGGTGTCACTAGAACCAATCCCCAAACGAACCTGTTGCACATGCCGATAAATAAAAAGGTTAGGCTAATGCCTAGTGAGTTCAAGAGTTTTACATGAGTTAATATCTTTAAAATGATGAACTTCGCTTAAAGTCACGACCTTTCAATTGATGTACTTTAAAACGTAGAAAATAACTTTTATCCAATGTTATGCACTTTCAAAGATGGACACCTCATTTCAAACATGTTTTATAAGTTGATGCAACGTAAACTAACTCGAAACATGAATATGAAATGATTCCCATTTAAGAAACGCGGATAAAACGTTATATCCCAAAACACCCAAACACGGGTGGGGAAAAATACTCGACCCATGATTCATCATCAAAACCACATATACCGTACGTCCGAAAACATGGACACTAGGTCACGAAAGGAACCTAACTACCAAAACAAGGGGTTTACGTTTTCACAAATCAACTTAAACTAACCTTGCTAGATTTAGGCTAAATCTAGATTTTACCCCAACTTGAGCTTCCTTGAAGAAACTTGAGCCCACAAGCAAATCCTTCCAAAAACCTATATTGAAAAGTTTCCAACCATGAATATACCCTTTCAACCATTTAGAATCATTCCCTAAACATTTTACATAAAGATCTCAACTTTTGTCAAAACCCTAATTTCCACAAATGAAGAAAATAGAATGTTACCTTAACCATAACTCCAATCCACCAACCAAAATGCTTAGAGATCACCAAGATGAGCCATCCACTCCCAATCTTCAAAATGATAAGAAGGGTTGGGTGAAAACCTTAGAAATGGAGGAGGAGGGTGAAGAAGATGAAGACATCTTAACTCTAGCTTCCAAGTATGCTAGATGAAGGAGAAATACTTGGTTTAGAGAAGGAAAAGCTCCAAAATGGGTTAGGGTTTGTGAGGGAAGAACGGGAAATGGTTTGGGAGAGAAAGGGAAGAGGTTAGAAGTAAGAAATAGGAAGAATGGCTGAAATCCCGTATTTGACAGCCTCTCCTCTCCCTGGTGCGACATTGCTAGGCGACATTGCCCTGGGCAATGTCGCTGATCATAGTCGTTGGTGTGTACCAGCATACGGTACACTCCATGCGATTGTGACAGTGCGACTATGACACCGTCATAGTCACCGAGCATTGTCGCGGGACCCTTCCCAAGCCCCGAAACTCAACTTTTTCAATGCCAATGCTCCCGATACTCTAAGGGACTTTAAACAATGCATTTCGCAACAAAACCTCGTTGTTCACAAGTCACAGAAAGTTCTTGGCGACATTTACTTACCGAAAATTACGGGTGTTACACCAACCAAGATCTGGAATGTTGGTCTGTACATGATGTCTATGGGACATTAGCTGCTCAAGAGAAAGATATTAATAAGAAGAAGTCATCTCTGGGTGGCCCTCTGGCCCTTGTCTCTAAAGGAAAGGAGAAGACTAAAGTCAGTTATTCTAGAGACAGTGCGAAGAGAAAGAGCAAGAAGAAGGCCCTGATGATTGAAAGTATACAAAAGAAGTGAATTCTGATTCATAAGATGATGATCTGAGAGGCTTGATGCACTTGCTTTAATCAAAAATGAATTCTCCATAAAATTTGTGAAAAAGACATTTGAGAAAGGGTATAGAAGTGAGAGGTTTCAGAAGCACTCTCAGGATTAGAGATCACCAAGGCACTACCAGAGGGAGGAGCAGAAGAAAGTGAAGGTTGTCAAGAACAATTATGATAATTGCTACAGTTGTGGCAAACCTAGTCATTTAGTTGTTGATTGCAGAGGGAAGCATGTAAAATACATATCATATTACAAGAACACGTACAAGTACAACAACAAGCAAAGGAGTCTTATGGCAGAACAAGAGTCCTGGGTCTCGAACTCTTCCTCTGATGATGAGCACAAGCAAGCTCATTTCTATATCATGGCCAAGACTATTGACAACTCTTTAAAAGCCTCTAACTCTGAAGCTAAGGCATGCTCCGTCTCTAAAAAACTTAATTTTCATCTTGAGATGAGTGTTCAAAAGCTTTCAGAAGATCTCTTAAATCTAAAACAGAAGTTGTTCTTTGAAAATAAAAAAAGGAAGAAAACTCAAGAAGAG
Source organism: Arctium minus (assembly GCA_954870635.1). Lineage (NCBI taxonomy): Eukaryota > Viridiplantae > Streptophyta > Magnoliopsida > Asterales > Asteraceae > Arctium > Arctium minus. The sequence goes on from OX941081.1 coordinate 83,681,838, forward strand.
GCAATATTTCTATAAATAGAAAATGAGATTTTAGAAGAAGAAAAGAAGAATATTTCAGAAGACAAATCAAAAGTGGAAAAAGTTTGAAAATCAGGAGAAGAAATGTTTATGGAAAAGAATGAAGAGATTAAAAATTCTTTAGCTAAAAAGGAAAAGGAACTTAATGCCTCTGAAAATGATAGACTTTATTCTATGGCATTACAAAACTTCTTTTAGAAATAAAAAGAGGTTCTAAATTAGAATCTTTTATCATAAGAGATTTTAATCAAGATAAATCAAGATGCACAAGATGTGCATCAAAATTAACTCTTAGATGGATAGGAAAGGATTGGGATTCAATGATCTTGATCCATTTACTGGATTCAAGAAAACAACATTGTCTTCTACATTTCATATTAGCTCCATCCAAAGCTATTTCTTACATTGAATACATGGTGGAGAGAGCATACAACCAGTTTTGCACATTCAATGATTATGACCTGACCCACTTGAACATATGGGATCTAATTGATCTTTGTGCCTTCACATATGCTTACTTCGACATAGGCGAGAAGTAGAGTATGACTCTTGGGAAGATAAAGGAGCCTATGAGAGAACTAGTTCAATTCAAATCCAAATTTGACTCTCAGATAACTCTGGACTTAGGCTTTGATCAACTCTCTGTTGCACCTCTGAATGAAGAATTAGAGAACATTCATCATACCCATTCTGCCTTTATTGTTAAAGATCTAGAGCTTGGTTTCATCTACTGAAATGAGCACAAGGACATGAAATTCTTTAGGGTTTCTAAATCCTTCAAATATTCAAACAATACCATTATTTGGCTTAGGAATGAGGTAACTCAAAGTCTCCTATTAGAGAAGGTACCTGCAGAGCCTGGAAAAGGAATTCATCAACTTACTCTCTTCTGTACTTTATTACAGAGAGGTAATGATCCACTTCTGAAAAATCTATACACATTCTCCAGATGCCGAGATGTAAATATTTCATTTCATTTGCAATGTCTTATCTTTTCAATGAAATCATTTTCCAGAGGAGGTCTTTAATCCTCTTGCTTCTTAGATTAATTCCTATTTCTAAGATTTCTTTTTCAATACTTAGGGAGAGATTGTTAGTCCCATTTTCATGTGTAAAAGTATTGTAAAAAGAACATAAATGTTGAGATCCAGAGATAGATCTTGAACATAAAACAGAGACCCTAACCATTTTCGCCCAAGTTTATTAGTGCAATTTCCACGTGGATTCTTCTAATTAGAATATGCATTGACTTTATCACTTTTAGGCTATATATAGGTGATTGTATCTTTTGTTATCAAATCACTTGAGACCACTTTATCACTTGACTTCATATTATTTCCATTGTATCTTTGTTATCATATCACTTAAGATCACTTTATCACTTCACCTTGTAATATTTTCATACATGTGTAAAGAACTAGAGAGAGGGAGAGAGACAGACAGAGAGAGAGATTTGTGAGATTATTACACACACTTACTATGTAAGTACATTGAAGATCATTCAAGTGCAATCAATCTCAACCAATACATATGACGATGGTGATTCAAGAAACCTGGTGATATCATTCTTCTGATCGTTTATTGTTCTTGTCTATTTGAACTTAAAATTGTTTCCGCTCATAATTGTTAAATTATGTCATTATATTGAGGATCTGGGATCCTACAGATGCCATACATTAAAACCAAATATTGATTTAACCAGAACCTTCTATGAAGCAGATCTTCTTCTTTCAGATGCACTAAGGAAAAATAGTAAATATTTCAAATGAATGAAGTAGATGTGGAAAATAAACAAGTCATGAATTGAACCAGTCAAGTGTTGGAATTTTTTCAAGGCTGATAATTAAAAATGTCACAACTACACAAAATGAGTGTAAACGACTCAACAATCAAAATGAGAAAATAAAATGGATCGCAAACATTACTAGGAGTCGTGTAATAATATCATCAAAATAAAACAATAATGCAAAAACACTAGCATATATATATATATATATATATATATATATATATAGAGAGAGAGAGAGAGAGAGAAAGAGGCCCATTCATTTGCTAACCACGACATTGGTGCTAACCAATCTCATCCGTAGATTGATGAGATCAATGGTCCACAATTAATTAATTTTTTTATTAAAATAAAATATTAAAAACGGTTGATGAAAATACAATGCATGTATGCACAGGGGTATTTCAGTCAAAATACAATTCCTTTTAATTTGGGGAACATACACCTACCAAATTAAAAACCCAAATAGTTAGGGATTTGAACCCCCAAAATCGCTTCTGCTCCTCTCCACTACCTAAATCGAGTTGACCTCTTTCTTCTGTTGAAGCCTTAAATGTTCTAGTTTTGGGTCCATCTTTTATCTTCTATTGAAGCCTTGAATCAGGTTTACATCTTTATTTTGTACAAGCTCGATCCAGATTTGACAACCTCGGAATATTTTTTGGGTAAAGAAACAAACCTAGAATTGGTCTTTGTCTCTGTCAATTTGGTTTGCATCTTTCTTCTTTTGAGTTTACATATTTATTCTACCTAGATGAACATTGGAGCTATGGTTGCAGGGTTGTGGAAAATAAGAAAGGAGAAGGGGGTGATGGCTGATGTAGGGACATTAGACATTGGTGGAAAGCGAGGAAGGAGAAGGGTTTGGCTGAAGAACGGTTGGAGTGAAGGTGACCGACATTAGTCAGAACGGTTGAGTATATGCATATCTGAACACTGGTATCTAATATGCATATGTGTACATTGAGTATTGTGAATATGTACATGTTGTATATGTGCATATGTGCATATCAGCTCATCTATTCTGCATTGGGTGAGATAAACATGCATATATGCACACTAATTATGCACAATGGTATATGCATATGTACACATTTGGGTAAAATTGAAATATGCTTAAATTAAGGAAATACATAACTTTCGTAACAAGAAGATGGAAATCAAAGTTTAATTTTAAATTAGAAGCGTACTCGCGCAATGCTGCGAGATACATCACGATTTTAATGTTTTATTTTATTTTTTGTTTTTTTGTTGATTTACAGTACGATCTTGGATGGTTTTGAGAAAGTGATAATGTTTTTTTTTTATAAATTTGTTTAATTAAGGCTTAATAATATAATGTTTTTTATATAAAAAAATTAAGTATTTCGTTAGAATTCAATGATTATCTTATATATTTTAATGACATCTAGAAAAAAATAACCAATTACATATTTAATAATATAATTAAAACAAATTTATAGTAATATAATATATTAATTAATAGTGATACATGGAAAGATCTGCATAAAAGGAAGGTCCTGCACATACCAAATTGATGGGTGTTAGAAGCCTGCAGTAGTAATATGTATCTTGTGCTTTAAAACTTGTAAATTAAGAGATTTTTAAAATCTTGCATAAAATGATGGTACCTTGTGCCTAATAATTTGTATTTAAGAGTTTTTTTTTATCAGTGCTTTATAATATAACTAGTGTTGGGCCCGTGCATTGCACGGGAGGATAAATTTTTTGTTGGAATATTGAACCGAGTTAAAATGAAACGTAATTTCTCTGTTAACAGTTAATGAAATACAATGTGAAAAAGAAATGTATTTTCATAAGTGGTTAACTTGCATATATTCTTAATCGTTTGTTGTTATGAGTTTGTGCAATAATATTGGTAATAGTTTTGTATTATATTATTTAAAACTCAAACGACATGTCTCACAACATATCACTATTATTGAATAATTATAAATATGAACATACTTTTTACAGATTTTGCAATTTTTCTGAAACCTCCTCGACAACACTTGACAATCACTTTGAACGTATAAATCTGTAGATTAATTAACAACATTCAACCCACATCAAATATGACAAAGAAAATAAATGATTTCTATCTTTTGTAACCGACAACTCAGCTGGTATAGTTCAAATTCACTCAGTACCACTTGAAAATTTATCTGACTATTGACTTCAAGACCTCATAGTATTAGTCGATAAAAATAAAGATATGTATATATATATATATATATATATATATATATCTTATTCTCCTACTTTGAAAAATATGATTGTGGGTTTTGAAAAATATAAACAAATCCTCAGTAAATAAAATAAAATATAAAAAAATAGTTTTTCAAAAAAACAAAAATATAGTGGAATATCTTTTGTTCAGTTGCAGGTTCCGCCATTGACACCCGACCGTTCGTCTTCTTCTTATACTCGGATGATACATAGAGAAGCTATATATATTTATAGTGAATGTAGAGAATATTTTAAAATCTTTTATTTTCATTTTCAATTTTACATTTAAATGTAAATATATTAAAAATATGGAAGAATATTTTTATATCTACATCGTTTCTATTTTATTTTTTTTAAACTTGGTTAATTTGGAAAGTATTGCGGAATATTTTTATTTTAAAGAATACGATAATTTATTAGTGTATCTCGTTATTTTTTATTTTTAATTCATACCAACTTTCTTTTTTCTTCTTTTAATGCTCGTGAAAAAAAATATGTGTAGATTTTATATTAGCAAAAAAATACGTGTAGATTTTATATTATGCTAATATAAAATACCTGTAGATTTTATAAAATAAAATAGATTTTATATTAGCAAAAAAAATACGGAAGAAAAAAGAGTTTATTTTACATCTCATTATGTAAAAAGATTTTATAAAATAAAATATGGAAAAAGATTTTATAAAATAAAATATGGAAAAATCATTATGAGATGTAATATAAAAAAATACGGAAGAAAAAAAAATTTATATTACATCTCATTAATATAGATTTAAATGTAAAATCTACATTTAAAATAGATTATGCTAATATAAAATCTATTTTATAAAATCCTTCACCAAAAAAACAAATATTTATATTAATAAATGAGTATTCATTCCACAAATAGATGATTATGTGAGATATTGTGCTTGGAAAGGTTGTACCAAAGCATTAAGAAATTGTAAATTAAGTAATTGACTTTAATTAGTTGTACTTTGTGCTTAAAATGTTGTAATTAAGAGTTTTTTATGTCGTTTTTATAATATAATATAGTATAGATATAGATTATTATTTTTAAAATTAAGATAACTACCATATATAAAACTCCTTGAAATATGACAATAAATTAGATATGCGTGAAAGGTTGTGAACATATGCATATTAAAACTCTTTGAGTATATGCATACATACGTGCACATTTGGGTAAAAGGTTGTGTAGTTACAAAAATTGAAATATGCTTAAAATAAGGAAATACATAACTTTCGTAACAAGAAGATGGAAATCAAAGTTTAATTTTAAATTATTATATTTAAAATTAAGATAACTGCCATATTAAAACTCCTTGAAATATGGAAATAAATTAGATATGTGTGAAATATAAAATTCCCATATTACCCTTTGAGAATTAATAAGATTAAATGCATGACATAAACTATAGGATGATTATGATTGGTTGAAAATTGGTTAGCATGGTTAACATCAATGCCGTGGTTAGCAAATGAAAAAGACCCTATATATATATATATGATATGTCCCAAATGCAAGTGTATTAACAAGATTATGCCACAAATCTCACAATTGTATTGAATAACAATGAATTACAATCTCTCTCTCTTTCTAAAAATATTTCTCCCTCTAAAAACTCTCTCCAAGATATGCAATATGTTCTACCAACAATTACAAAGAACAAAGACTATTTATACCTACAAGCTTAACAAAGGAAACTAAACAACAAAGTTATTGACATTACACTTAAAACACCTTGACTTTGACTTTCCATTAATAGAGTTGACTTTGACTTTCTCTCTTGAAGCTTTGACTTGGAGTTTTGACTTTGACTACAACCTTCATGATCTTGAATACAACAAAACTTGCACTAACAATCTCCCCCTTTGTATTCTAGATCATTCTTCAAACGAATTTCAACTTTAATTGTCTTCTCTCTTGATGTCAAAACGTCTTTGAAAACAATCTCCTCTTTGAAATGAATTCAGACTACAACAATCTCCATTCTAGTCTTTAGCAAAATCATTCTTTATCATCTTTCAGAAACAATCTCCCCCTTTAGAGGCACAAATTATCTTCAGCATCTAACAATCTCCCCTTTTTAGATAATCTTCAAGAAAAATTTCTGCAACTTTTGCTTTGACATCTCTAAATCTTTAACATCTTCAACAAACTTTTAGAAACTTTGAATCTACACAAATAGAACTTTGATTTTTCTATTTTTTATCTCTCTATGATTCAAAATTGAAACTTCATATTTCGCTTCTTGAAATCATCTCCATTTAATTTCTTGATCTATCTCCTCCTTTTTGATGATTGTGGGCATCAAAATCATCAAAACTTTTCAAGAAATGCAGTCTTTCAATTTCCTTACCAATATCATCTGATCTCTCCCTTTGAATATTCGAACCATACGTCAATTCCAAAATATAAATCCAAATCATTTCAAATTCGGATCTAAGTGGTAACCTTGAATCAATGAATGAAACAGTTATAATTCATGTAAGTATCACGAAGCCACTTAGTACAACAAATATACTATATAAGGAGTTTTATTGATTTTCACTCCCTAGGGCTTCCATTCAATCATTGAAAGACGCAAGGAGTTTCTATGAACATTCTGACATAAAAACGTATTTTCTGTGTGTACGTGCTTGTGTATGAAAGAATTTAAGCAATATGTGCTTTAGCAGACTCAAATTGTGTAAACTTTTGAGGCACAACAAGTTTTCCACAGATTCAATGTGCATGATTGAAGTGCGAAGGTGGAGCAAAATTCCTTCTTTTCAATATCCAAATCTTCCGAATGAAGATTAGATAGCATATGTGCTGCGTCCCCATTAAGAATTTAAACATTTCTTTGTTGAGAAAGAAATGAGTAGCTGGTGGGGTTAAAATCAAGAGTTGGCATGGGTTCACTACCTTTTCGAATGATGGTCACCAAAAAATTGTGAACCAATCAGTAATGTGGTTGCCCGACTCAATAATAGTTGGTGTAGAGTTCTCATATTCTTTTAACTCTGTTCTCACACCCTCTTTCTATTTTTGATTCTTAGTTCTAACCAAACTCTCTTTTCAATTTGTTCACTCAGCACAATGAGAAAAATTAGCCGTATGGTTTATCTCCCCCACTTTTTGATATAGACCTTTCACCCCTCAATAACTCAAGAATACTTTTTAGGTAGGAAACACTGGTTAACATGAATCCATACAAGTATGTTTAAGCTCACACACTGATAGCATGAAATTTTGTCCTAAAGAATGTTATCCAATAGTTTAACTTGAACAATGAAGATTCTCATAATTGAATCACACTGTCAGTGAAGGTATGCTCTGTAAAAATATCATGATTATTTGAGCATTTTGAACTTCGAAGATTTCTCACAACAAGAATATTGAATGAATGAAATGAATTCGAAAGACTTGATAGAGAATCTGACAATGTATCATAAAGATCAAATATGAATGATAAGCATGAAAATCTTAGGTCATGAAAGAATTGGAATTTGTTTATATGTGTCCCAGATGCAAGTGTTAACAATGTAATTTCACAATCAATTCACCAAATCTCACAAATATTATTGATCTTGAATCAAGATTATAACTTTCTCTCTCTACAATCTCTCTCTAAAAGCTCTCACAATGAATTCTTAATTAAGTGCTCTTAATATGTTCTAACTACAAGATTAAGAAAGCAAATACTATTTATACCTAAGGCTTACAAAGGAATATTAACTACAAAGCAATTACAAAGACATTGACTTTTACAAATAACACTTTGACTTTGACTTTCCACTTAAGCACATTTACTTTGACTTTCTTCATTGATGCCTTGACTTTAATGTGTCATTTTGAGACATGGTAATAAGAGAGATCAATAAGAAGCTGAACAGGTGTGTATGAATACATGAAAGTATATGGAAAAGATAATATACAAATATTGATCTTCGAACACACACGATCAGTAAATCAATGAAGCTCATATATGAAAACATTTAAAATCAAACTTCTAAATTCATAAAATCTGTTTGAGAATAGAGAAGTGGTTTGAACATTTAGAAACATGATTTCATGTCTGAAAGTTGTCCTTCTTTCAAACAATCTGAGATTAAGATCAGAAAATACTTACATTCTGTATAAATGATAAAGATAAACAAATCTGTAAAATCAGAAAAATTGTTAGTAGAAAAATATTGTACTCCCCTTTGAATGTTGATCATATAATCTTGTCACTTACTCCCCCTGAAATAATTAGCAAACCTCCAATGCATATATCTCTCAGAATGAAAAAAATAAAGACATGAAGAAAATTGTAAACCAAACTATACTATGCAAACACAGATTAAGTTAAATCGCTTTTCATCTAAAGCCTTTGTTAAGTCTAAATATTGTATCCAATATTTAATATGGAATGTCAAAGATGTAAAAGTCAACATAGTCAAAGTCTTGTATAAGTCAAATGTGTTTAGTTTACTTAGCATTTAAGTCTTGTTTAGATATGTTGGTATAAATAGGTTTGGCTTGTGTAATCTTGCAACAACGAAGCTCATATTGTAATATCAGACTTATGAATACGAGATCTACTTTCTCTCTCTAGACTCTCTCTCTAGTTCTTGATCTTTATTGCTTAATCTTGAGTAATTAGCTTGATTGATGGGATTTAATGATTAACAATTGGTATCAGAGCTGAACCAAACTTTTCAGGAATGATTTTATCATGATTTGAATTGAAATCGGGAGTATTTTTGGATCGAAAATCAATATTTTCGAAAATTTTTCAAGAAAACGTGTTTTGGTACTGTTCATCTGAATTTCTTGTGAAAAAAATCGTTTTTGTTGCAAGAAAATTAATTCATTGGATGCGAATTGTGCTTAGGATTGTTTCTTGTTTGGATTACATCTCGTAATTCGAACAAAATCGGTTTCAATTTTCGATTTTTTTGAATTTTCTTAAAATAACGAGTTCGAACTCTGTTCTTGATCGAATTCGTGTGAATTGTTGTTTTAATCGAAAATTGATTGTATTCTTGTGCTTAGTACTGTTTATCGATGATTCTGATAAGTTTTTTAGATCAAATTTTGCAGGTTTGAATCTATTTGAGAAAGAAACAGTCAAGCACACGATTTGCGCAAGTTCGTACTCTTTGCGCAAGATTCATAGACGGTTTGCGCAAGCTTATCCGAGCTTTAAGAAGAAGTCCAGTTTGCGTATCCTTTGATTATCGCAAAGTTTAGTTTGCGCATCCTCCGTCTTACGCAAAGCTACATTTGCGCATCCTTCGGCGTACGCAAAGCTTACTTTGTGCATCAAGGCAAATACGCAAAGTCACATTTGCGCATCCTTCGGCGTAAGCAAAGCTCACTTTGCGCATCAAGGCTAACACCCAAAGTTCAATTTGCGCATCAAGGCTCTTACGCAAACCTACTTTGCGCAATTCTCTAAAAGCGAGAAGTCTACTTTGCGCATCACGTAGCTTACGGGACCCCCGTGCTAAGTCTGCGGAGGGGGACATTGTTCTGATTGTGATCAAATATTTTCTGATTTACAGTTTGGGAACGATCATTCTTATCAAGCTGTTTTCTTATTGAAGATGTCAAGTTTGTACAAATCTGAGATATCTGTTATTGAAGCTGAACGAAATGATCTGAAAATAAAAAATTCAGAATATCTCAAAAGGATTCAGGAGTTGCAACTTAAATTGTTCAGCTGTGTTAAAACTCCTGAATGTATAAAGTATACTGATAATATGTCTAAATTTTCAGGTATCGTCTATGAGAAGGAAAAAGAGATAAAAGAGAAAGAGATAGAGATTTTAAATCTTCAAAGTCAACTGAAGACAACTGAACAGAAATCACCTGAGCTACAAGCAGAATCAGTTGAGCTTCAAAACAAGTTGAAGGCTTTCGAAGAGAATATATATGTTTTGGAATCTGAGAACACTGAGCTTAGAAAGAATTTATCTGATTTTGAAAAACCGCTTGCTGAAAATAAAGCTTCTTTTGAAAATGAAAATAATTTTTTTTCAAAGAAGTTCTCAGATTTCTCTAAAAAGTGTTTTGAAGAGAAGAAGTCAGTTGAGCTTAAATGAATTAAACTTTCTCAACAAATCTCCAATTTTGAGAAAATGCTGATTTTGGAAAGAGAGAAGTTTGATAAAGAGAAGAAGGCCATAGAAAAGAAGAATGTGGGATTCTTTAAAGAATTATCTGGTCAGAGAAATGAGTCAGAGAAAGGATTTGAAGAAGAACGTTCAATCTTTGAAACTGAAATAAAAAAGCTGACTTCAAAATTATCTGAATTATCTGCTACTGCACTGAAAGAGCAGAAGACAAAGTCTGAGTTCTCAAAGAAGATTGACCAACTTGTGAAAGAAAGAGACATTTTTGCATCAAAGATCAAAGAGCTTGAAAAGTCTGTTTCAAGTTCTATTCAGAAATCTTCCTCTTCACAAAGGTCAGTTAAATATTTTGATCAGATTTCTTTGATGAATATTTAGATGGTTCAGATACATATCCAAGGAGAAGAAGTTACAAGAAAGAGAAAATGGTCTGGATGAAGAAATCAGACAAAGATGACACCTCAATGTCATGAATATGGCTTCTAAGTAACTCAGCTTAGGACACAGACTTCAAAGGATTAAAGCACTCTACTCCCGTGATATCATAAGAGATCGTATTCCAACACTCAAATAAGGACATCAACCTTCAAGGGGGAGTACACTCTTTTTGCAATAGAGATATATGATGGACTACATTCCAGAAGGAATTGTGGATCTCTATCCTAGATTTTTCATTGATAGATTTTCCTGATATGACGGACCGCATTCGAGAAGGAGTTGTGGATCTCTATCTTGTTTTAATATATATATCTACTAATGCATAAATTATAGGGGGAGTACAGGTGATGGCTTCTGATCACATTACAGATCAGGACCCGTTTTTCAATGATCAGAAAAGGATATTCTTCTGATATCCAGAGGGAACTTCAAAGATATAAATCATTTAATCATGATTTAAGGGGGAGCTGAAAAGGTAAATATCTTCTGATCCTAGATCTCTGATTGTTTGAAAGAAGAACAACTTTCAAACATGAAAAACAGTTTCTTAAATGTTCAAACCACTTCTTATTCTCAAAAGATTTCATGAATTTAGAAGTGTGTTTTTAAATGGTTTTCAAATATTGAGCCTTAATGTTTAACTGACCGTGTGTTTCCAAAGATCAATACTTGTGTATTATCTTGTCCATATACTGTCAAGTATTCACACACACCGGTTCAGTATTTCATTTGAATTAGTTATTACCATGTCTCATATCGAACATATTTTTCCGATGGTAATACCCCCGTTTGCTTTCAAAGTTGTTGAGCATCATTCATCTTTTTCAAATTTGTGCCTTTATTGCTAAATTGTTTACATTTGTTCATATAAACAAAATTTCCAGTTCTTTGATATCCTAAATATTTCATTTGATCTGATTTTAATCATTGTCAGATTCTCAAAACAATTCTTTTGATTTCATTTCATTCATTCATATTCTAGTTTTGAGAAATCTTAAATGTTTAAATGCTCAAATTTCATTTCTGATTTTTGATGAGCATACATACACAGACATATGATTTCTTATACTTTTCATATCAAGAAAATCATTGACCAGCATGTACTTTTTAGGAACATGGGATTCAGTGTGAGTGCTTAATAGATCTTCCATGGATTCACGATAACCAGTGTTTCCTACCCCGGAAGAAATCCTTTGAGTGATTGAGGGGAGAGGGGTCTAAAAGAATTGAGTGTGGGAGTGATCTGAGGTAAAATGGAAATGAGAGATTGGTTAGATGTGAGCTTATATGTTTAAAAGAAAGAGGGTGTGCGAATAGAGTTAAAAGAATATCATAACTCTGCACCAAACATCTTTCTAAGCCGGACAGCCACATTACTGATTGGTTCACATTTCTTTGGTGACCATCATTGAAATAGGCAAATATCCCATGCCATCTCTTGCATACAACCCCACCAGCTAATCATTCTTTTCTTAAAAAGAGAATGTTTCACATTTTTTGGGGAAGCAACACATAATCTATTGGTTCTTCTCTTGGAAGATACTGATATTGAAAAAGAAGGAAAGTTGCCCCACCTTCGACCCTTTCTCATGCACATTGAGTCCATGTACAATCATTGCTATCTCAGTGATTTACATACTTCGAGCCTTATGAAACACAATCATTATGCTAATTCTTTCAAACACAAGCACAAGCATACAGAAAATATGTTTTTTTGTCAGAACATTCATAGATAAACCTTGTGTTTTTCAATGATTGAATGGAAGTCCTGGGGAGTCATCATCAAGTCAGCTCCTTATATTGTACATTCGTTGTACACAGTGACTCCATGTTACTGACAGGCACTTCTAACTGTTTCATTTGTTGATTCAGGGTTACCATGTTCAATATGTCTGAATTTGAAAAGATTTGGATATATATCTTTCATGAATTGACGTCTCTCAGATCAAAGCGCGCCAACTGTCAAAGGGGAGATTGTTTTTTATCACAAAGGGGGAAATCAAAGTCTGTGCTGAAATTGAAGAAATTTTGATGATTATGATGCTCTCAATCATCAAAAAGGGGGAGAATTTTACAAAGATCAATTTCAAAGCTGAATTGTCAAAAGTTCAAAATGTTTTCGCTGATTCAATGAGATAAATCAAGATGTTTCGTGAAAGTTTGTTCAAAGCTAAATCAAGACAGTCTAGAGATCTGAGTGATGAAGATACAAAGTTGTTTCAAAGATGAAGTTTCAAGTTCAAAGAAGTTTAAAGAATTCAGTTTCGCGTTCAAGGCATGTTGACTTTTCAAAGCTTCAAAGTGCAAAAGATTTTCCAAGATTCTTCAAGAGCTGAAAAAGTAAAGACTGTGAAAGCTTGAAAGTTCAAAGTTTAAGTGACAAAAGCTGAAGAATCAAGTGCTGAAGATCTGTATCAATTTTTTATTAAATCTTGAATACAAAGGGGGAGATTGTTAAGTCTAAATATTGTATCCAAGATTTAATATGGAATGTCAAAGATGTAAAAGTCAACATAGTCAAAGCCTTGTATAAGTTAAATGTGTTTAGTTTCCTTAGCATTTAAGTCTTGTTTAGATATGTTGGTATAAATAGGTTTGTCTTGTGTAATCTTGCAACAACGAAGCTCATATTGTAATATCAGACTTATGAATACGAGATCTACTTTCTCTCTCTAGACTCTCTCTCTAGTTCTTGATCTTTATTGCTTAATCTTGAGTAATTAGCTTGATTGATTGGGATCAAATAAAGTGTAATCCAACAATCTGAATGATTTTAGGTTTGCTCTAATACCAAATGTTAGGTCACAATTCAAGCCATATCAATCAAATCAATGAAATCAATCAAGAACTAGAGAGAGAAAGTAGTGAGAGAAAGCGATGTAGTCATATATCTCTTAGTCACATGTACAATGAACGCGCTCATAATGGTCACTCACAGTTCTCTCACAACACAAAGACATTATATATGGAAACACTCAAAGACGTAAACTCACAAAAGCTTTCAAGATAAAGTTAAATACAAAAGTCAACAAGTTGATCTAAAAAATACATTTTGTTAGAGCACATATTTGTTGGATTCAAGATTATAAAGATTGAAGATTAAAGTGAAGTAAGTCAAAGCTGAAAGTCAAACTCTCAAGCATCAAAGTCCAAGTCTTTTGTAATAAAAGTCAAAGTCAAAGTAGTTTGTATTTTGTTTATTTGTTTTAGGTGGTGGTATATACAGTGCTTGCCTTGTAATCTTTGTATATGAATCAGGAAGTAAGTGTGTGAGCAGATTAGAGAAGAGGATAATAGAACATCATTCTAGAGAGAGAATGTAGTGAGAGAAAGTTAGAATTGTAATCTTTGTTCTTGAATCAATGACATGTGATTTCACGATTTATTCATCTTGATTGTTTGTTATGATAAGAACTTGAACAAATCTAGGAATAATAATTGGTATCAGAGCAGATCCAGATTGAAATCAAATCGAGAAATGGAGTCGATACTGTGTTCTTGAGTCATAGATTCAATTTTTAGTTTTTGTGCTAATTTTGGAGTTGTAATTGATTTAATGTGTGCGTAAAGTGTAATAGATCGAGTCTTTATAGTTTAATTCAAGAATTGCACTGTAATTTTTCACCAAATTGATCAATTTGTTGGTTTTAGCATTCACGAGTTCGACGCACTGTGTCATAGATCGATATGTACATATGAGTGCTTGTTGTTGAAACTCTTTGGTTGCAATCTGTTCTAGATGTATTAGGGAACAAATTGTCTCAATTTGAGTTCGAAATTTGAAGAATAGATAGGTTTTTGAAGAAATCAGAGGTTATTTTCTTCGAGATCTGAAGAACTCGCAAGATCTTCAAGAACTCGCAGATAGTCTCAAGAACTCGCAAAGATCATCCACGAACTCGCAGAGGCCAAAGAACTCGCAGATCCATGAAGATTTCGCAGATTGACAAAGAATTCGCATAAGCTTGTTTTTGAAAACACAAGGATAGAATTCACAGATGGCTATGTTGCGAATTGCTTAGAATTCGTCTCTGTGTGTATTGCGAATTGCAAAGGATTCGCAGACTAGAGTGTTGCAAAAAGTTTTTATTGAAATTTCATCGAAGGACAGAATTCTATGTGAGTCTTGCGAAAAGATTAGAATTCGCTTCTCTAAGTTATACGAATCAAGAGAATTCTCATTAGACTGTTCAACGAATTCTTCAGGATTCGTATGAGTGTGAGTTGCGAATTCTGTGTTTCTTACGAATTCTAGGTTTCTTCATGCTTGCGAATTCTGAAAGAATGTTGCAAATTCTGTGTGTGTTTATGTAAGCTGGGAATTCCTTGTATTCTTTGTACGTTGCGAATTCCAGACTTATGTGATTTTTGAAATTTCATTTTTGTGAATTTTCTTTTTAAGATTTTCTGTATTGTTTGATTTCATTTGGACTAACGATCATTTTGTTAAGATCTTTTAGTAACATATATTCAAGATGAGTTTTTCAGATGATGACGAAAAGTTTGCTAAGCTTCAAATGGAACTTAAAAATCTTGTTTCATCAGCTGAATACCATTCAAAGCGTTCAAAGAAATATCGTGATGAAAGAAAGGTACTGAAAGAAGAAGTTAGTACTTTGAAAAAAATCAATGAGTATCTTCTGAAGCAAATCTCTGACTCTCAACATTTGAAAGATGGTGAAAGCATTGAAGAAAAGGAACAGAGTCTGACAATTGAAAACACTGAGTTAAAGAACAAAATCTCAGACTTGGAGGATTTAATTGTCAAATTTCAGCAAACAGGATGTGCTAATGAAAAGAAGATCTTTGAGTTAGAACTGCAAATTGTTGAAGAAAGATAAGATTTTGATAAAGAAAAGAAAGCGTTTGCTAAGAAATTCTCAGAGTTCTCTAGGAAAAGTTTTGAAGAGAAGAAGACGGTTGAGCTTAAATGTTCTAGGCTTTCTCAACAGATTTCAGACTTTGAGAAAGTAATCGTTTTGGAAAGAGAAAAGTTTGCAAAGGAAAGAAAGACCATAAAACAGAAGAATGTTGGAATCTTCAAAGAGATATCTGGTCAGAGAACAAATGCTGAAAAGGGCTTTGAGGAAGAAAGAAGCTTGTTTGAACCAGATATCCAGAAGCTTACTACAAAGCTATCTGAGCTATCTGAAAGTGCACTGAAAGATCAAAAAGAGAATTCTGAGTTCAAGAAAGAGATTGACCTTCTTGTTCAAGAAAGAGACAATTTATCTTCAAAGATAAAAGAGTTTGATGACATTATTTCAAAGGTGGTGGTGACTGAGCAAACGACTTCAGCGTCAAAAATCCACACACCTAGAGATGATTCAGCTGATTCTGAGTGTTCATTCAAGACAGCTGCAAGCTCACATAAGAAGACTGTTTCTTCAAAAAGATCAGTTAATTCATTTAAATAGATTCGTACAACTAACATTTTCTATGATTGGAAAATAGATGGTTCAGGTACACACAGGAGAAGAAGGAGATCTAATGAAGAGAAACTGGTATGGAGAGTAAAACTAGTAGATGAAGATGAGAAGAAGGAAGAAAAGAAAGGAAAGAAGGATGAGAAGAAAGAGAACAAATCATGTGTACATGCATCAACAACTCAGAAGAACAAAGTACTAAAAGGTAAACATGATTATGCTTACTCGAGATATCAAATGATCAAGTTATCTAAAAAGAGGTATTGTTCTTACTGTAATACATATGGTTATGTTCATAAAGCTAGTGATCATTACTGGTATGGTTCTTACTCAGTTACTCCCAATAGAACTGCAACTCACAAACATGGACCCAAATACAAGTGGGTACCAAAGCCGAAAAGTTAATTTGTGTTGCAGGCACCTATAGTCAAGGGGGAGTAAGAGAACCAAGGCTTCTGAATACTACAGTTTAGGACCCGTACCTCAATGACAAGTAGTTTGACTTCTAAACACAACAACTTAGGACTTGTACTTCAACGATGAAAAAGTGGTGCTACTCCAGGGCTGATAAGAGAATGTAATTTGATACTCAAAAGAGGACATCAACCTTCAAGGGGGAGTACATAATTTTTTTTGGAAATATGTATTCGGAAGATATGACAAACTACACTTCAGGGGGAGTTGTAGATCTCTATCATGTGTTTTTTCACTGACAAGTTACAGATGCATATTTTCAGGGGGATTATGAATTATGACTTCTGATTACTTCAGATCAGAACTCGTACATTCAATGTTTTACTGCTTTATGTCATTTTATTTTTCAATAAATGTTGTGAATAAATTTTGTACTTTGACAGATTTTTTGACTGATGCAGATTGAGAGGATGCTTACAAGATCATATTTTTATGACTTTAAGCTTGACTTGATGAGATTTAAGACTGAATAGAATGGTTTATTTCTATTCTTAATCTCATATATGGTTGAAAGAAGGACGACTTTCAATCATAGAAAACATGTTCTTAAATGTTCAAACCACTTCCCGATTCTTAAAAAGATTTCATGATTTGGAAGTGTGATTTTAAATGTTTTCATTATTAGATGCGCTGAAATGTTTATAAACCGTGTGTTTTCAAAGACTAATACTTGCGTATTATCTTTTCTATATATTTTCAACTATTCACACACACCGGTTTAATTTTTGTTGGATACATTCTTACCATGTCTCTAAATTGAAACATATTTTCGATGGTAAGACACCCAGTTTGAATTTCAACGAATTTTGAGCGTGATTTCATTTCGAAACGTTCTTTCAAAAATGTCTATATTTTTGGTTCATATAGAAAATATCAATTTTTTTTCTCTTGACCTAAGTCTTAATTGCTATATCATTTGATTCTTATCATTTCATACAATGTCAGATTTTCAAACAAGTTCATTGCATTCATGTTCATTCATTCAATTTACTTGTTTGAAATATCTTCAATGGTTAAAATGCTCAAATCTTCATGATTATTTTTAAGAGCATACAATCATCTGACATTTGTATTTGTGCTTTAACTGTTCTAGTTAAACCATTTGAGCAACATCATGCTTTCATAGGTTAACATGGGTTCTTTGTATAAGCTTAAATAAAACTTCTATGGATTCACGTTAACTAGTGTTTCCTACCCAAGAAGTTAATCCTTCAGTGATCGATTGTATGAGGAGTCAAAAGATATGAGTGTGGGTTGTGTGACGAGGTAAAATGAAAAAGAGAGTTTGGTCAGAAGCGAGCTCATATGATTTAAAGAAAGAGGGTGAGAGAACAGAGTAAAAGAATATCAAACTCTGTACCAACATTTTCTGAGTCGGGTAGCTACATTACTAATGTTTCACAATTCTTCATGAACATTATTGAAACAGGCACCTAGCCCATGCCAACTCTTGACTAAAACCCCACCAGCCACTCATTTTCTTCTTAAAAAGAAAATGTTTCATATTTTTCTGGGGACGCAGCACATAATCTATCTGATTTTCATTTGGAAAATCTGGATATTGAAAAAGAAGGCAATATGCCCCACCTTCGCACTTCGATCATGCACATTGAGTCTGTGTTTAATTACTGTTGTCTCAGTGGTTTACACAATGTTGACCATTTTATAAGCAATCATCATCTGCTTAATTCTTTCTACACATGCACGAGCTCACAAGGAATTTGTTTTCTTGTCATAACATTCATAGAAATTTCCTTTGTGGTGTTTCGATGATTGGATGGAAGCCCTGGGGGAGTGAACATCAAAAAGCTCCATTCCAATGTGTATTCGTTACACACAGTGACTTAGTGTTACTGACATGCATTTTAACTGATTCATTTGTTGATTAAGGTGTTACATTCCTAATTTGTCTAGATTTGAAAAGATTTGGATGAATATCTCTTTGGCTCAACAAATAATCAGAGGCTCAGTATAAAAGATCAGTGGTCAGAAAGTTTACAGAGACATTTCTTGTTGAAAGTTCTAATGATTTCATGCTTCTATCATCAAAAAGGGGGAGACCGTATCAAGAAATGTTAAAGCTAGGAGAATATGTTTAAGAATTGATTGTTAAAGAAAGATTGTTGTTCAAAGCTGTAAAAGTTCAAAGATTTCAGAATTGCAGAGTTGTGTCTGAAAGAGGTTTGTTTATAACATTGGGAGAGAATGCTGTTATTCTTGAAGATCAGATTTTGAGGAAGATTGCTGTATGGTTTTGAAGATACAAAGTTTATCAAAGAAGGGGAGAATGTCAATTTTTCATATTAATAGGGGGAGAATGTTGATTGCTTGAGAAGATCTTTTTACTACAAAGGGGGAGAAGATTCAAATTGAGTTTAAATAGAGAAGATTGAATTGCAATATATTTTTAGAGATGATCTTGATCCAAAGGGGGAGAATGTTAGAGCACATATTTGTTGGATTCAAGATCATAAAGATTGAGGATTAAAGTGAAGTAAGTCAAAGCTGAAAGTCAAACTCTCAAGCATCAAAGTCAAAGTCTTTTGTAATAAAAGTCAAAGTCAAAGTAGTTTGTATTTTGTTTCTTTGTTTTAGGTGGTGATATAAACAGTCCTTGCCTTGTAATCTTTGTATATGAATCAGGAAGTAAGTGTGTGAGCAGATTGGAGAAGAGGATAATAGAACATCATTCTAGAGAGAGAATGTAGTGAGAGAAAGTTAGATTTGTACTCTTTGTTTTTGAATCAATGACATGTGATTTCACGATTTATTCATCTTGATTGTTTGTTATGATAAGAACTTGAACAAATCTAGGAATAACACATTTACAGTTCAAATCCTGTATCCATAGTGAGAGTTCCAGATCCAAGTTACTAATCACACACTAGAATGTAAAAATCATCTTGTATTAATTTGATCAATGATTACAATGATTTCCTAGTCACAGATCTCTCTCAGTGCCACAAGTCTCACGTGTTTCTCTCTGTTAGTGTATAAAGTTGTATCCAAGATTTAAGTGTTGAAAGTCAAAGTCTGTATGGTCAAAGTCTTGTCAAGTCTTGTAAGTCAACTCTGTATAAAATCCTTTGTTATAGTGTGGTGAGAGAAGTCTTAAAAGGTTTAGATGTGTGAGTGTTTAGCCTTATGAGTGTTTGTGTAACATATAAATTGTCTAGTGCTTTGAGAGATTAAAGAACAAGAGTCATACATGTAATACCTGTTAGATCAATGACATCGTGACTTTCTCTCTCTACTCTCTACTCTCTCTCTAGAAATTATTCTTTCATTATCAAACCTTGATTTGCTTGAATCTGGGATTATACATTTTCAATTGGTATCAGAGCTAAACCCAATCAAATTTAGAAGGATTACTTCACTTTATTTAGATCGATTTCTTGAAAATTTCAAGAACACGCAGATCGCATTATTTTGTTTACTGTTGAATCGAATTCTCATTGTTTTTTTGTTCTTTGATTGTGAAAATGAATACATAGATTTCGTTTTATGTCTTAGATTCGTTCTTGTTCACATCGATTTACCAATTAATCACTAGAATAGTTTGAATTTTGGTTTTGTTTGGATTTTCTTAAAAAAACATCGAACACTGTAATCTTGTCAAATTGCACTGTATTTTGTGTTTTTAATCATAATGGTTTCTTATAAAAGTCTTTAGAACATCATTTCGATCATATTGGTGCATTTTTGACATTAAATTTGCAAGATAATTCGAAGTTTCGATCGATTTCGAAACTCAGACTGAAGAACGCGCAAGATCCATAATACGCGCTAAGGAAGAACACGTACAAATTGAAGAACACGCAAGATGAAGATCTTTGTGTTTTCTACGAGTTTGGGTTGAGTTCGCGCATCGTACTATATGCGAGAAGAGGGTTCGCGCAAAGCATAAGCTGCGAGTTTCTGTGTTGTGAAAATTTTCTAAGTATGGAACGCGCTAAGGCTTGTGCGAGTTTCTATTGATCTGCGAGTTTATATTCGTTTGCGAGAAACTAAAGTGATCAAATATTTCCAACTCCAAAACGCACACGAAGTAATCTGCGAGAAGTTCTTTCGCGCACAACGTTATTAGCGAGTTTCTCAAAACGCGCTAACAGTTGCATGCGAGTTCTTCAAACGTGCACAATGTTTTCTACGAGAAGTTACTTCGCGCACATTAAGGTTTGTGAGTTCTAGAAACGCGCAAGTAGTTGTATACGAGTTCTTCAAACTCGCATAAAACGTTTAGCGAGAAGTTCAAGGAATAGTTCTTTACGTGTTCTTTGGTGTGCGAGTTTTTGTTGTTTGCAAGTTTCAAAGTTAGAATTTTTCTGTGATCTATTTCAAGTGGTGATCTGAGTCTGACTTTCAGACAACTTTTCTGAATATTTTGGGAACGATCATTTCAAGCTAATTTTACATTTAAGATGCCTACTACAGATGAGAGAGGGAATACTGTATTGTCATTAAGAGATGTTGCAGTCATGTACACGCCTGAGATACCGACAATTGAAGCTGAACGAGATAAACTGAAGACTCAGAATTCAGATCTTTTAAATCAGATTCAGGAGTTTAAATCTAAACTGTTAAACTATGATAAAACTTCTGTTTGTGCTAAATGTATTGATCATTCTAAATCTGATTTGCAGGTATCATCAAAGCAAGAGAGAAAGAAATTAAAGAGAAGGAGAAAAATATTGCAATAATAGAAAATATTATTGAGACACGTGAGAAAGAAATAAAGCTGAAAGAGAGAAAGATAATGAATCTTCAAAGCCAAACTGAAGACAACTGAACAAAAATCATCGGAACTGTAAGCTGAATCAGTTGATCTTCAACAAAAGTTTAAGGTTTTTGAAGAAAAGATATCTGCTTTGGAGACAAAGAATGCTGATCTGATGAAAATACTTCAAGCAGATAAAAACAAAACAAATATGGAGAAATATTCACCTCAAAAGCTTTCTGACTTTTCTAAGAAAGCTATGCAAGAGAAAAAGGATCTTGAGCTAAGATGTTTGAAACTCTTGAAGCAAGTGTCAGAGTTTGAAAAAATCTTAATTACAGAAAGAGACACGTTTGCTAAAGAGAGAAAAGTTTTTGAAGACAAAACAATTGAACTTCCAAAACAAATCTCAATTCTGCAAGACTTACTTGAAAAAGAAAGAAAATCGTTTCAAGAAAAGAAGAAGTATTTTGAGATTGAAAAGAAGAAATATGAAAAGAGAAATGTTGGGATCTTCATTGAAATATCTGTAAAGAACAAGAACTTGGAAAAGGATTTTGAGCTTGAACGTCAAAATTTTGAAAATGAAATTTCAAAGATCTCTAAAAGACTAACTATTTTATCATCAGACATATTAAATGAACAGAAGGCCAGATCTGATTTACAGATGAAATTTGATACAATTTTGAAGAAAAGAATCTTTTATCTAAAAAGATTTGGAAGTTGCAAACGTTGATTTGTCAGAAAAGATTTATGCAGAAGTGATTGATCAATCACCTCTTGACAAGTCAACTGAATCATTTTGCTCTTTTAAAACTACTTCCAGTTTTATGTCTGAAAAAGTTTCAAGAAAGAATAATATCAAAATCATTTTCCGTCCTACTAATCTGTTTTATAACCATTCTGTTGATAGAACAACTAGATTTAAAAATAAATTTATTGGAAAGCAATCAAGGACAGATCAGATGGTTTGGGTTGTTAAAGGTTCTTCAGATAGCAAAGTTGTTCAGAAATCATCTGCAACCACATCCAATGCTAAAAAGAACAGAGCTCGTAAAGGTAAATCTTTTGCTTCACCTTATATGTATTACTCTACTAATCACCTTATCAAGTTGGCTGAAAAGAAGATATGTTGTTCTTATTGTGGTGAGAATGATTTCGTGCAAAAAGAGTCTGCTCATAACTGGTATGGTACTTACCGAATAACTTCTCAGAATATTGTAGTTAAAAGGCATAACCAATTTAGAAGTGGATTCGTATATATGGCAAACCAGGACCCAAGTATCAATGGGTAACAAAACATGTGAAATCTGTTTTGCAGGATGCAAAGGTTTAGAGGGAGCAGGCAATTTGGCTTCTGATTATATCAGATGAGAATCCGGACTTCAATGTCAAGAATTTGACTTCTGATCAAGTCAGATCAGGACTCGTACTTCAGTACGATGAGCAGAATGCATATATGAAGGGGGAGTACAGACATGCACACTTCAAGGGGGAGTAAAAATGGACAGTCTGTAAGTGGGTGTGTGAGTCTGTGTTCGACAAGATTTTTTAAATCAGAAAGTATTTTTCAGAGAAAAAGTTGCATTTTTGGGCTTAAAAGTGTTTTTAATAAACTTGCCATTTTTGGAAAGTGGAACAAAATATTTTTGGAAAGTTTCCATTTTTGGAAATTTCTCAAAATTTTTCTAAGTATATAACGTGCATAGTGTTGTGCGAGTTTCTACTACGCACACACAATTGCATGCGCAAAGTGTAGAACGCGCACACATTGTCGTGCGAGTTCTCACTTCGCATATAGCAAAGGTTGCGCGAAGTACAAAACACGCATTCTATGTCATGCACGTTTCCACTTCACGCACACTACTGTTTGCGAGTTTCATGTGTCATCTATACTTCCCGCACATCGTTTCATGTACGAAGTACACACACTCTTGCCTATTCTTTGTGCGACAAGTTTTTTTCTTTGGTCTGCGAGAAGTGTGTCACCGTATCAAATCGTGCCATGTGTCTGCGAGACTCTCAGAGTATAAGTTCTACGTTTTCCTTTTTCGACTTACTTCTCTCAGACTTAATCTTGCGAGTTCATACACATAGCGAATTTTCTCTCAAACTTCATCCTTGCGCTTTTCGATTTCAGTTCCTTTCTTCATCGATTAAGTGTAGGTTTTCATTCATTGTTGTTTGATTGTCATTCAAATATATTTCTTGTGTATTTTTATTATTGTTTGAAGGTTTGATTTTCATTTTTTCTAGGGTTTTCAGTTCGATTTTTTTTCTTTTGTGTCGGTTCATATTCTTGGCCGAAAAATACTTGGGTTTTTGAATTTGTTTTCTTAAATGTTGTTTATAGGTGTTTAATCTCTACATTGCATCTGGGTTTTTGTTCATATTGATACTTGCAGGTTTCCTGGACTTTATTTTGGCTCTGGAATTGAACTCATGAACTTCTTTGGAATATTGAACTGTTGGACTTCTGAAAATTTGAACGATTGAACTTGTACTGAATCAAAATCATGAACTGAAATTTTGAACTATAATTAATCTGGAATAAATCCTAAATGATTATAACAAGAACATATATTTCAGATTAAAACATATATTTTGGGTTTAAAATTCAAAATTTCAAAATTTTGAAGTGAACACTTCTTACGTGTTCTTGGATTAGAACATAAGATCTTGCGTGTTCTTGATAAGAACACTTGACTTTTGCGAGTTCATAACTAAGTTCCAAGTTCACGCGAGTTTCTGACTAAGTTCAAACTTCATACGAGTTTCTTGAGCAAATCAGTTTTATGCGTGTTCATGGTCCATCACAGTATCTTGCGAGTTCTTGTTTCATCTGAATGTCATGCGAGTTTTAAGTCCCTCTCAGTGTCATGAGAGTTCTGGACTTAGAAAATTTTCTGAGTTTTAAATTCTTTTTAAAAATCTTTCAGATGCTTGTGAGTTCATACAATACTACTGCATCTTTGAGAACAAAATCAAAACAACAAGTGTTTTGGTCAAGTTTTGGTATTTTTTTCTGTTTGATGTTACATAATTGGAACTTACAACACTATGTGCTTATCTTGTGAGCGTAAAAGTACAATCTTTCTGTACTTTGATACTATGTGTATCAAAATCATTTTCTGAAAACAAGTTTTTGTGCTTATTGATAACATATTGGATTCTATCCAATACTTTCTTTCCATTTCAGGTATAACATGGCAGAGGAAACTTCTCATGATCCCATTGTTCAGATGGATGAGAATGATCCCAATGTATCCAAAGATACTCCTATGCCATCTTCCAGATCTCACTTTCAGTCAGCTGTGGGTGTAGATCCTGATCTTGCCCTAATTAGTCCGTCTGAGTATCTGTTCTCTACCTAAAAAACACCATGTGGATTTTGACGTCCTCAATGTCAATTCACTAGTCATTGAAATTTTGAAGGGACATCCTCTCAACCAGGCTTTGACAGACACTGCTTAAATTCCTATGATCTATCTACAACAAGCCTAGAAGACAATTGAATACGTCGTGGAGAACAATACGAACAAATACTTCCAGATTAGAATTGATAACTTCACTTATGTTCTAACCTATCAAAGACTTAGATTGATACTGGACTTACCTGAAGCAAACTCAAGAGAGGGCAGAACCACCTTTGACCCATACCCAGTCGACTCTAAAGTATTTGAAGGCATCCGAGCCTTAGGGTATGTGGGTTCATTAACAAAGATCAGCGAATTCAAAAAGACAAATCTACCACCGTTTTACTACCAGATGTTCTCCATCATCAACCGCTGTTTGACCTCCAGGAACTCAGGCCTTGACAACACCAATATGCACACTTTGAGACTTTTCCATGCTATCGTGTACGGTCTGCAGGTAGACTACTCAGTGGCATTTTAGACGGAGCTTTATGAAAAGGTCATCAGCAAGAGAACTTCAAAGAAACCATTATATGTGCCATACCAGAGGTTTCTTCAGTTGATTGTTTGAAGTATGATCCAATCAAATAGAGATATCCCAAAAAGGTCTCATCACGAGCTTGCTCCTGAGTTTGAAATGTGATATCTTCAGAAGCAGAAAAAGACCTTTACTTACTCCATGCCTATTCCAGTAGCTCTGCTTTTCTATGCGAATTCCAACTCTGAGTGCATTAGGGAATATTGAGAGTCGATGGGATTTCCAGAAACGGCTATCCCTACCCAAGACTCCAACTTTAGATTAGAAGAGTTGGTGAGGGTTCTTGTGACAACGGGGGTCTTGGAACGGTGAGAGTTGAGATAAAATTCAGAGAGGGGTACAGGTGGGGGTCAGAATTCTCAACCTGAAGCTGTGGGGACATCGGCACAAGTTGCCAATCGTCTAGAAGTCTATCCATCTCAACCTGAAAGGACTATCATTCGTCAATCTAGTCCTCAGGAAGATAATTCTAATGAAGGTGAGAACTCTGAAACGGAGACGGATCGACAAAAAAATTCTTCAGATACTATTCCTTCTGCCACTTCAGAACATCAACAGGAGAATATTAATGATGCTGATGTTGAAGATGAAAATCTACAACACAGTTTTGGTTTTCTGGATGATGTCTCCTTACATGATGATGATATGGAGATTGATACAGCTGCTACTGATATACGAAATGTTTTGGGAGATATAAGGAGATCTGAGGGAGTTGAAGTTGAAAATACAGATAATGTGAGGCAAAGTGCGAATGTAGAAAAATAATATGGTGAGAGAGTGTGTAACCTAACCTACAGATCCAAAAAGGCAACGACACCTAGTACTCCATCGCATGTGTTGCGATCGGATGTACAATAAGCCATAAGTAGCCCACTTATGCACTTGCACACCTCAGCCATCCATTCTATAACCTCTCAACAGGCCATAGTCTCATCTTTGCACGGGGTTTTAGCACATACACTATCCAGCTTTCACTCGGAAAATATGGATATTAAAAACAGAGCTGAGCTGCCCCAGATCTTAATGCCATTCAGTGCACTATCGAGTCTAGCACCACTTGCTTTACAAACATCAATTCCTAGGACACTCATACAACCTTCTGCTACCATCGGACGTCTAAGTGACCCTGTTGGATCAAATAATTGTATTCAAGATTAAAGGGTCTAAACTGTAATTGTTTGATAGTTATAGTTAAAGGGTTTAAAGTGTTATAAGCTAATAGTTATTAAGCTATTGGGCCTCAAGCCCGTTTAGTATTTAGATAAGCCCATTAGGCCTAAAAGCCTGGGTATTTAAAGTTATGTTTAGTTTAGGTTTAGGTTAACCTTTGATAATTATTGTTTAGAGATTATAGTCAAGTGAAGTTTTCTCTGTATTCAAAGGGTATCAAGAACACTCAAGGGTTTCATTGTTTATTCAAGGGATTGGTATGTTACTCTGATTTATATATCTCTTGATTATTATTGTGTTACTTGATTACTTGATTGATTATTTACCAACTAGATTAAACTGGGATAACAAGTGGTATCAGAGCCAAAAGAATCAAGGTTTGAATGTTTATCGATTTATTGATTATTGGTTATTCACTGTGTTCATCGACTGTTTATATGTGAAAAATCGAGTTCATGAATTTATGAGTTTTTTAGCATAAAATTGATATGGTTATATGTGATTTATGCATCTGAATGATATCTCATTGCTTAATTGAGTTTTGATTCATTAATCAATTGTTTTCTTTGTGGATTCTATTGAATCTGGGTTCGACAATCTTCATACTGGTCGACCCCTGGGTTCTTCAAATTGATAATCAAAAAGTTGTTTTTGATCATTAATTCATGTTTGGGTTTGCTTGATATATGTTTCTGGGCACAAAGACATAGATTTTGCATTCAATTTCTGTGTTTTGAGTATTTTCTGAGTTTCATCATCGTGTTCTCTGCATTTCTGGGTTGAGCAAGAACATACCGGTCCATCACTTTATCGGTCTTTGTTTATATCGGTCTTGCGTATTACCGGTCAAATCACTCCACCGGACTTTACAAGTTCCCGGTCGAACTTAATACCGGTCGAATCAATACCGGTCGAAGTGTTTACCGGTCTTACAACCTCCCGATCGAAGAATTTTATCGGTCGAATATTTTTATCGGTCTTCACTATACCGATCAACTATATTCCCGGTCGAACAAAGTACCGATACAAGCAACTTACCGGTTGAACTCTCTATACCGGTCTTAGTCGTTTACCGGTCGAGCATAAGACCGGTTGTTACATCTTACCGGTCAAACAAGGTACCGGTCTAAGCAAAACCCCGGTCGACCCCCGTGCTAAGTCTGCGAAGGGGGACAAAGTTCTATTCGAGATCAACATTTTCTTTTTGTTCAGTATTATTTGAAGCTTTATACTGATTGAAAGGACTGCATTTAATTATTTTTGGAAATTTTTTTTCTGGAAATTTTTGAGTGTGGTTTTTATTTTGATTGTAACGATCTCATCTAGTTGGTTGTCTAGGTACAGAAAAGTTTGATTACTAACCATACAGCCAGGATGTCAAATCAACTAAATATGTCTGAAGGTTACAGCCTTGATTTTGAAAAGATGACACATTCTGAAGTAAAAGCAAAGGCTAAACAACTTGCTGGACAGTTATCAACATCATCTCGCATGATTGATGAGTATGACAAAGAGGACAAAATGCTCAAAGCTGAGAACAAGGCTTTACAGATTCAGAACTCATCTCTTCTTATTCAGATCAATGCTTTAAAAGAAAATTCAAAAGATTCTGATTCTTTAATTGACTTTGCAGGAATAATTGAGTCTAAAGAAAAAGAGATCTTGGATCTTCAAGGAAAGTTGAAAAGATCGGAATCTAGCTCAACATGGTCAAAGAAGGAACTAATGCAAAAAGATCTAGATGAATTGAGAAGAAGAGCAAACATTGCTCGTGAGACATATGAAGAGCTTAGAAAGTCAAACTCTCGAATCTTTGCTGAAAGAGACTCTTTAAAAGATAAAGTTCTCAGTCTTGAGGTTGAGATTAAAACGATGAAAGAAAAGGCAACCCAAGACAGAGACAATACAATAGCTCAAGATGAAATACTGAAGATAGCGAAAGAAAGAAAAGACTTTGCCAAGAAATTCTATGATTTCTCCAGAAAAGCCTTTGAAGAGAAGAAAGCATTAGAGCTTAGATGTGTTAAGATTTCTCAACAAGTTTCAGACTTTGAGAAGGTTATCATTCTAGAGAGAGAAAAGGCTGAGAATGAGAAGAAGAAAGCTGAGCTGAAGGATACAAATACACACTTTTCTGAACAAAAGAAGATATTTGAGACCGAGATAGCTAAACTGACAAGAAAGCTATCTGAATTGTCAACAAACATCACGAAGGAGAAGAATGCAAAATCTAAGTTGCATAAGAAGTTTGATTTGATTGAAAAGGAAAGAAACAGTTTGTCTTCAAAGATAAAAGAACTTGAAGAGATAGTATTCAAGGTGAAGCTGACTCAGCACAAGACGTCAGAGTCAATAGCTCAATCACCAAGAGATGATCTAGCTGATTCAGATAGTTCATTAAAAACAGCTTCAAGTTCACATTTTTCAAAAGTTTTCTATAATCCTTTCTATGATTTAGATGACTGTCTTACTTCTAAATCTACTGATCAGATTCGTCCTTCTAACCTTTTCTATGACAAAAATGTTGATGGTTCAGGTAACTTCAAGAAGACTAAGTCTCAAAAGAAAAGCTTATGGAGAAGGCATGATGAGAAAGAAAAAGGAAACTGGATCTGGAGAGTTAAAGGATCTCCAGAGGAGAAGAAAGACAAATCATTTGTGCATCCATCAAATGTAAAATGGAATTATGCTTCACAAGGTAAAACTTTTGGCAAACCTGATCTGGTTTACACTATCAATCAATTGATCAGGTAAGCACAAAAGAAAATTAGTTATTCCCACTGTGGCTCAAATGATTTTGTAAGAAAAGATTATGTGAATAACTGGTATGGTTCTTATTTTATCTCTCCTACTAGAACTGCAACTAACCCATTAGGACCCAAATACCAGTGGGTACCAAAAGTTAAATCTGTGTTGCAGGCACCCAATGTTTAAGGGGGAGAAAGAACAATGGCTTTTGATCAAAACAGTTCAAAACCCGGACTTAATTATCAAAAAGAAGGCTTCTAAGTAAATCATCTTAGAACCCGTACTTCAACGGAGAATGGCTTCTAATCACATCAGATTAGAACCCGCACTTCAGTGCTTTATTTATTTTTTTCTGCCTTATCTTTAAAAAAAAATCTTTCAGTTAAGGGGGAGAATATCTGTGATATTAACAGATTTTTGGATACTTAAATGCTTATCTGACCGTGTGTTCTTCAAAGATAAATACTTGTGTTTTATCTTGTCAATATACTTTGTCTAGTATTCATACACATAACGGTTCGGAACATTCTATTTGACTTTGTTATTACCATGTATCAAAAGTTAAATCTTTCTATGGTAATACTCACATTATTTGTATTCACTGTTGATTGAATCAAACGTCATTTCATGTGCTTTCATTGAAAATATGTTTATATATTGTTCATATAAACAACATTCGTTTTTGATTCTCCAAAATCTTATTCTTCATGACAAAATGATATGAGCTTAATTGTCAAACTGTTTTAGTTTGAGGGGGAGAATTGCATCGTCATACATAACTGTTTTGACATCTCCGAAAGTCTTATTTCTCATGTAACAAGTGGTATTTGTGCTTACATGTACAATAGCCTGTTGAACAACATGTTTTTTTTAGGATCATACATGGGATTCAGTGTGAGTACTTAACAGAACTTCCATGGATTCACGTTCACCAGTGTTTCCTACCCAGGAAGTATTCCCTGAGTGATTGAGGGGAGAAGGGTCAAAAAGAATTGAGTGATGGTGTGTGAAAAGGTAAAATGGAAAAGAGAGATTGGTTAGAAGTGAGCATTAAAAGAAATAGGGTGAGAGAACAGACTAAAAGAATATCAAACTCTGCACCAAACTTCTTTCTGAGCCGGGCAGCCACATAATCTGATTGGTTCACATTCTTTGGTGACCATCATTGAAATAGGCAACTAGCCCATGCCATCTCTTGCATACAACCCCACCAGCTACTCATTATTTTCTCAAAAAGGGAATGTTTCACATTTTCTGGGGACGCAACACATACGCTATTGGTTCTTCATTTGGAAGATACTAATATTGAAAAAGAAGGAAAGTTGCCCCACCTTCGAACCCTTTCTCATGCACATTGAGTCTTTGTACAATTTGTTGCTGTCTCAACAAGTTTACATACTTTGAGCCTATATTGAAAAAGCAATCATCTATGCTTAATTTTTTTTTTCTAACACATGCATGAGCACACATAAATTTGTTTTCTGTCAGAACGTTCATAGATAACCATGTGTTATTCGATGATTGAATGGAAGACTTGGGGAGTCTACATCAAACTAGCTCCTTATATAGTAACTTTGTGTTACTCAGTGACTTTGTGTCATTGACAGGCATTCTGACTGAGTTATTTGTTGATTCAGGGTTACACTTATTAAACCGTTTGAATTTGAAAAGATTCGAATGGTTACTATTTTCTATTTTAATCTGAAAAGATTGAAATAATCACTCTTTCCATCTGGGAAGACTGCTCTTATTTCCATACAGGTCTCGTTACATGAAGACTGTGCTTACGTGATCATACATAATGGGGGAGATTGTCTTGAAAAGGGGGAGATTGTTTTGATATGTTTTGATGATGATGCTTCTCACCACTCATCAAAAAGGGGGAGAAGATACGAAAAGGGAGAATTATCAAAGAAGGAGAATATAATCTGAAGACTGCTGAAGATTTTCAAAGATATCAAAGTTTCAAAGATTTTAAAGATTTTAAAGATTTCAAGTTTTGAAGCGATCAACGATATATCTGAAGAAAAGAGAATACAAGTGAAGACCCGAAGACAATTGCAATTTTTTTTTTAATCTTGAATCCAAAGGGGGAGATTATTGGATCAAATAATTGTATTCAAGATTAAAGGGTCTAAACTGTAATTGTTTGATAGTTATAGTTAAAGGGTTTAAAGTGTAATAAGCTAATAGTTATTAAGCTATTGGGCCTCAAGCCCGTTTAGTATTTAGATAAGCCCATTAGGCCTAAAAGCCTGGGTATATAAAGTTATGTTTAGTTTAGATTTAGGTTAACCTTTGATAATTATTGTTTAGAGATTATAGTCAAGTGAAGTTTTCTCTGTATTCAAAGGGTATCAAGAACACTCAAGGGTTTCATTGTTTATTCAAGGGATTGGTATGTTACTCTGACTTATATATCTCTTGATTATTATTGTGTTACTTGATTACTTGATTGATTATTTACCAACTAGATTAAACTGGGATAACAGACCCGATCGGAACACTTGTAGTAGCTCTGCAATCCGGACTACGAGGATCAAGTGGAAGTGCTGTCATTGCTACCACGATGCCACCTTTGAACACAGGCCACACAGTTGAATCTTCAACTGTTGTGAGAACGGGAAGTCTAAGTGACCCCAATGTTATTTTCCCAGACTTCGTGTCTAAGGAGTTTCTGAATGGCGCCTTAAAGGCTGTTGAAGATCGTATTGTGGCAAAGTTTGAGGAGGAGTTTGGAAAGGTGAAAAGCTTGTTGAAAGGAAAAGGACCAGCTGTCGAGATACCTGTTCAGCCACCTCCATCACCAACAGTACAACCTGTTGATCAATCTGTGGAGGAGCTGAAATCCTTATTATATGCCAAGTTACTTTCTCAGGCACCAGCTGACGAGACTGAAGTTGATTTGATTGGTTTGTTGAGATCACAGCAACATCAGGTACCTTCAGACTATGTGACAACTACAGAATTCCAGTCTTTCAAGTATGAAGTTGTACATAATCTTCAAGATCTCACCAGAGCAGTTCAGGATTTTTGTAAAGCTCAGTAAGTTCTCCGAAGAAGACATGATCGTGATTCTGATCAAGATCATGAGGGAGAGATAAGTAAGAGACAAAGAACAGCCACCAATACTGAAGCTGCTCAGGTTGAAACTCAAGAAGGAGACGATGTTGAAATGACTGATGTTAGGGTTGATGATCAAGTTGATGAGATAGTGTTGTATGTTTATGAGGAGGTAGAACTGAGGGTTGCAAAGCCCAAGGTTTCTACAAGGGAAGAGATATTGATGCTTATCGGGATGTTGGACATTGCTATTATCAGTCTTTCATCTGATGACGAAGAGACGGCTAATGAAAAGTATGATAACTTCTGGAGGTTAAAAGAGGAAGAAAGAGAAGGGTTAATGGATTCAGATGAAGAGGGTAATGAGAACATCCTTGACATCTTGACGGACACACCAGATGACATCCAATTGAGTCCTGTGCACTATGAAATTCCAGAAACCACCCGAACCCCACCTGAAATACCTTCATTCAAAGAAATTAGCCTAGCTAAACCATCTGATCAACCAACAAACATACCTAGCCCAGTTAACCAACCCATTCCTAGCGTAGAAAATATTCCTAGCCCATAAAACATTCCTAGCCCAAACAGAATACCTAGCCCTGTAACCTTTCCAAGCCCAAACAGATTTCCAAGCCCAATACAAACCAACCCTGAAACCAACCCTGAAGCCGAACCTGAAGCCTATGTTCCTTCTAACCCAGTTGATGCCCAAGCTGACCCTTCAAACACTCCTCAAGTATCTCTTATACCTACCGATTCTGAAATTAAACATATGAGGAATGCTTTGAGAGTACCTTTTCTGGAAGAGGATAAGAATAAGATCTTTGTGCACAGGGTCAGGGAGTTAGACATTCACAAAGTCTTGGGTGTTTCTCATTTACCATGGGATGTTCAGGAAGAATATGCAAGATTGATCACTTGGGAAAGAAAGGCTGAGAAGTATGTGAAGAACAAATCAGGGATTGTGACAGTCAAACAAGTAAAAATGCGAAAGTCTCATAGAAAGATCTGGTACCTAGTGTTCTATGTTCAAAGAAGGGATCTGTCACACTGTGAGTTTTCTGAAGCTGATTTCTCTTATCTGAATGTAGAAGATATTGAATACCTTTACCATCTGTTCAGAAACATGACATTACGTCCGAAGAATATTATTTTTGCCTTGGAAGTCGTCAAGAGATTCATGAGAAGGCATGTCAATTACACATACTATCATGATTTCCAGCTTGCCATAGAAACCAATCAGAAGAGAGGAACATGACAAAGACTAACCTGGATTATGAATATTTGGAAAATTATGATCTATTCACTGTCATTGATCATCCTGAGCTTGGAGTTGTATACAAAAATGGTGAGAACAAGAAGAGGTTTATGAGGATATCTGAGTTATCAAAGTTTTCAGATGGAACAATCATGGTGTTCAGACTCCAGCTCAACAGGAAGTTCAAAGAGAATGAAGAGAAAGTCAACAAAGGAGAGAATGGTCTTGGAAAGTTTGATAGACTTGTTTTGATCCGAGTGTTGGATGCTTTGGATGATAAACTTCATTTCAGAAGGGGGATAAGGATCTTTGAACCATTGCTCAGGATCAGACAAGGAAGTCATTCTCGTTGGGGCAGGCCTATCATTAATGCTTGATCTAAAAGGGGGAGAATGTTATTGTATTGTTTAGATCAAGTGTTTGACTTTTATGTTTGTTTGACTTTGCTAAGTCTTTGAGAGTTTCTTGTCTTGAGAGTTTAAGCTTGTGAGAGTTCTAGTCTCATGTATAAATAGTTTGTCTTGAGAGAACCATGTAACTAAGAGTTCTAGACCTCTAAACACATCAGTTTAG
This sequence comes from Arctium minus, assembly GCA_954870635.1. NCBI lineage: Eukaryota > Viridiplantae > Streptophyta > Magnoliopsida > Asterales > Asteraceae > Arctium > Arctium minus. Next base: position 83,715,803 of record OX941081.1, read on the forward strand.
GACTCAGTCTTCAATGTTTAAAGATAAGGATATTTTGAGAATATCCAGGGGGAACTTATCTGATATAAATCATTATATCATGATTTGAGGGGGAGCCTAAATGTTTGTAAGTATATTCTGATCTAGATCTCTATTGGTTGAAAGAAGAACAACTTTCAAGCATGAAAAACGTTTTCTTAAATGTTCAAACCACTTCTCTATTATCAAAAGATTTCAAAAATTAAGAAGTGTGATTTTAAGTATTTTTCATAATTGAGCACTAATGTTTAACTGGCCGTGTGTTTCCAAAGATTAATACTTGTGTATTATCTTGCCTATATACTGTCAAGTATTCATAAACAACGATTCAGTACTTCATATTGAATTTGTTATTACCATGTCTCTAAAAGAAACAATCTTTCAATGGTAATACCCTTGCTTTGTTAGAGCACAAATATGTTGGATTCGAGATCATAAAGTTTGAAGACCAAAAGATCAAGAAGTCAAAGCTGGAAAGTCAACTTTTATCAAAAGTCGAAGTCTTTTGTTAAATAAAAGTCAAAGTCAATGTATTTGTATTTTGTTTCTTTGTAATTTGTCAAGGGTATAAATACCTTTGTCCTTGTCTTTGTAATCAGAAGTACACACGCATATTAAAGAAGAGCTTATTTGTGTATCTTTCTAGAGTAAGAAAGTAGAGAGAGAAAGTTGTGAGATTGTAATCTTGTGAATAATTCAATGACATGTGATTACGAGATTCATCTTGTTTGTTTGTTACTGAATTAGAACTTGATATCTAGGGAATAAAAATTGGTATCAGAGCAGATCCAAAGGTGAAATCAGATCAAGAAATTCGAGAAAAGCTTGGTTCGTCACTGTTCTTGAGCCGAAAATCGAAGTTTGAGTTTGAGTGAGATTTTGGAGCAGATTTTGTTTAGGAATTGTTCTAAAAGTGTATTAGATCGAGTCTTTGTAATTCAATTTCTGTATTGCATTGTTAATCACACGGATTTTGTGATTTTTTGTTAAGTTTTTGTACACAAAGTCATAAGTCACTGTTTCATCAATCTATGTGATTTGTAAGTGTTTAATTGTAAAAATCGTGTATTGTAACTTGTTCTTGGGTAGATTCCAAAAGTTCGTTCAAAGTTACAGATCATTTGGACAAGAAAAGATCGAAATCAGATGGAAAAGTTAGTCTTTGGGTCGACAGAAGGAAGAACGCGCTAGATCTCTCAAACGCGCAAGTTCTTCGTGAAACGCGCTAGTTCGTCGTGAAACGCGCAAGATTCATAAGCTAGAACGTGCAAGTCGAAGGAATAAATTTTTGGTCTAAAACGCGCAAGGGCTATCTGCGAGTTCTAAGAAACGCGTTAGTAGTGGCCAGCGAGTTCTACAAACTCGCTAATCGAAGCTAGCGAGTTTCAGGAGGAATAGTGATTAGCGAGTTCTTCAACGTGCGAGTTTGGTGGTTTGCAAGTTCTTCGACATGCGAGTTTAGTAAACGCGCAAGCCTCTGTTAGCGAGTTTCAGCGTGAACAGTTTTTTTGCGAGTTTAGGCACTTGCGAGTTTCATCATCTGCGAGTTTGATCTGCGAGTTTGTCTACGAGTTTGCTTGCGAGTTTGCCTGCGAGTTTGTCTGGGAGTTTGCTTGAGAGTTTATCAAACGTGCAAATCTCGATCTGCGTGTTTCTCAGTCTGCGAGTTTTAAGCTTGAATAGTGACTTGCGAGTTTCTATACTTAGAATATTTTCTGAGAAATTTTCAAAACTGTAATATGGCCTTTAATAGTGAAATTTTTTTCTCTAGGGGCGCTGCTCCTCGACCCTGCAAGGGAGTTGCCCCTTGACCCCACCCGCTAACCGGGTAGCGGGACCCCCGTGCTAAGTCTTCCTAGGGGGACATAGTTCTTTCTGTGATCAAAATCTCTGAATTTTTTTAAAATTTCTGTATTTTTCTTGTGATTTCATATTTGGACTAACGATCATTTCAAGTTCTTTTTAATTGAAACAGGATGTCTTCTCAAAGAAAAATGTCATCAAAAGAAGAGATTGCTAAACTTAAAGCAGAGCTTCTTCATATTGAAGACCAATTTGCACAAAGATGTAAAAAGTTGAAAGATTTACATATGGACGTTGCTGTATGTAAAAGTCATTTGGAATATTATAAGAAGAAACATGATGATCAAGTTGACAGTTATAATAAGCTTAATAAGTGGATGCATGCACATATAGATTACCTGAAGAAGACAACAGGTTCAGGTCAATATTAAGAATTTTTTGCCAAATACAAGGAACATTTTCAACAAATTGAAAAGGAAGTTATTCAAGTCTTGAAAGATGATAAATGGTTGGAAGCTGAGAAATTAAAGACTGAGAATTCTGAATTATTGCAAAAGATCTCTGATTTGGAATCTCAAATAATCCAGATTCAACAAGGAGATTCTGTTGACAGTTATGAGATGAAGATTAAGAATCTAGAGGATGTTAATGCTGAGTTTCAAAAGAAAATATCTGATCTGGAGAAAAAGATGATTAAAGAAAGATCTGATTTTGAGACTGAAAAGACATCATTTGCAAAGAAATTCTCCGAGTTTTCCAGAAAATGTGTTGACGAGAAGAAGACGGTTGAGCTTAAATGCATTAAGCTTTCTCAACAAATTTCTGAGTTTGAGAAAGTAATTATTCTGGAAAGAGAAAAATTTGCAAAGGAAAGAAAGATCATAGAGCAAAAGAATGTTGGGATATTCAAAGAAATATCTGGTCAGAGGACAAATGCTGAAAATGGTTTTGAAGAAGAAAGGAATATTTTTGAGTCAGAGATAAAGAAGCTAACTGCAAAGCTATCTGAGCTATCTACAATTGCATTGAAAGATCAGAAAGCGAAGTCTGAGTTCAAGAGAGAGATTGACCTGCATATCAAAGAAAAGAACAGTTTATCTTCAAAGATTAAAAAGCTTGAAAATATTGTTTCAAAGGTGGTGGTGACTGAGCAAACGACTCCAGAGTCTAAAATCCACACACCTAGAAATAATTCAGCTGACTTCAAGAAGACAACCTCAAGTTCACATCTGAAAACTGTTTCTTCAAAAAGGTCAGTCAATTCATTTTATTAGATTCGTACAACTAACATTTTCTATGATCAAAATGTAGATGGATCAGGTGCACATAGAAGAAGAAGAAGATATAATGAAGAGAAACTGGTATGGAAAGTGAAACAAGTGGATGATGATGAGAAGAATGATGAGAAGAAGGAAGAAAAGAAAGGAAATAAGAAAAGTAACAAATCATTTGTACATGCATCAATATCCAAGAAGAACAAAGTGCTGACAGGTAAACCTGATCTTGCTTATTCGAGAGATCAATTGTTCAGGTTGTCAAAGAAAAGGTATTGTTCTTATTGTAATACATATGATTTTATTCATAAAGCAAGTGATCATTACTGGTATGGTTCTTATTCAGTTACTCCCATTCGAACTGCAACTAACACACATGGACCCAAATACCAGTGGGTACCAAAACCAAAGACTGATTCTGTGTTGCAGGCACTTCAAGTCAAGGGGGAGTAAGAGAACCAAGGCTTCTAAGTACGTCAGCTTAGGACCCGTACTTCAACGAAGATTGAATTCTAAACACAACAGTTTAGGATTCGTACTTCAATGCTTAAAGAGATGCTACTCCCGGGCTGATAAGAGATTGTACTCAGATACTCAAATGAGGAAATCAACCTTCAAGGGGGAGTACATAATTTTTTCTGGAAATATGTATTCGGAAGATATGACGAACTACACTTCAAAGGAAGTTGTAGATCTCTATCATGTGCTTTTTCACTGATAAATTTCAGATGCATATTTTCAGGGGGAGTAAAAGATTATGATTTATGATTATTTCAGATCAGAACTCGTACTTTAATCGTTTTACTGCTTTATGCCTTTTAATTTTTGTGAATAAATTTGATTTTGACTAGACTTTGAGACTTATGCAGGATGAGAGAAGCTGACACGATCATATCTAAAAGACTACAGCTTGACTTTCGGAGATTTAAGATTGCTTGAAAAGGTAAATTTCTTATCTTAATCTCAAATGTATCTGAAAGAAGGACAACTTTCAGATATAGAAAACATGTTCTTAAATGTTCAAACCACTTCCTGATTTTTAAACAAAATTTATAATTTGGAAGTGTGATTTTAAATGTTTTTCATTATATTTTTTTTTGTTTGTGATTAATTGATAAACAAACCGTGTGTTATCCAAAGATAAATACTTGCGTATTGTCTTTTCATATAATTTCAAGTATTCACACACACTGGTTTGATTTCTTGTTCAAATAGTTCTTACCATGTCTCATATTGAAACATAATTTTTTCGATGGTAAGACACCCCACTTGTACTTCAAAGAATTTTGAGCGTCATTTCATTTCAAAACGTCATTTCAAGAATGTCTATATCTTGGTTCATATAGACAATATCCATTATTCCTGACCTTAAGCTTTGATTGATATATCATTTCATTTCTGATCATTTTCATACAATGTCAGATTTTCAAACAAGTCTTTTGCATTCATATTCATTTATTCAATATACTTGTTTGAAAATACTTCATTGGTTTAAAATGCTCATATTTTCATGATTATATTTTATGAGCATATATTCATCTAACATTTGTATTATTGAGCTTTAAGTGATATAGTTAAACCATCTTGAGCAACACATGCTTATTAGGATTATATGGGTTCTTTGTGCTAGGAATTAACTGAACTTCTATGAAATCACGTTAACCAGTGATTTCTACCCAAGAAGTTAATCTCTTAGTGATTGAGTGTGAGGAGTCAAAAGAAATGAGTGTGGGTGTGACGAGGTAAAATGGAAATGAGAGATTGGTTAGTAGTGAGCTTATTGATTAAAAGAAAGAGGGTGTGAGATCAGAGTAAAAGAATATCAAACTCTGCACCAACTACTTTCTGAGCCGGGCAACCACATTACTAATGTTTCACATTTCGTCGTGAACGTTATTGAAATAGGCAAATAGCCCATGCCAACTCTTGTTTAAACCCCCCAACCACTCATTTTCTTCTCAAAAAGAAAATGTTTCACATTTTTCTGGGGACGCAGCATATAATTTATCTGGTTTTCATTTGGAAAATCTGGATATTGAAACAGAAGGAAGTCTGCCCTACCTTCGCACTTCAATCATACACATTGAGTCTGTGTTTATCTACTGTTGTCTCAGTGGTTTACACAATTTTGAGCCTTAATAAAGCAATTATTCGTGCTTAATTCTTTCTACACATGCACGAGCACACAAAGAATTTGTTTCTTTGTCATAACATTCATATAAATTGCCTTTGTGGTATTTCGATGATTGGATGGAAGCCCTGGGGGAGTGAACATCAAAAAACTCCTTTATATTGTGTATTCGTTACACACAGTGACTTTGTGTTACTGACAGACATTTTAACTGATTCATCTGTTGATTCAGGAGTTACATGTTCTTAGTTTGTCTGGATTTGAAAAGATCTAGATGAATATTAGGTTATGGATCACAGAGTCAGAGGCTCAGTTGGAAAGATCAGAATGGTCAAATGACATTTCTTGGTGAAAGTTTTGATGATATCGATGCTCTAATCATCAAAAAGGGGGAGAATAGTTCAAGAAATGTTTGAAAGAGTTTGAATGAAAAAGAATTGTCTGAATGAAGAGTTTGAGTTAAAGCTGAGAGAAAATATTCAAGATTGTTGAAAGATGAAAGCAACAGAATTGTTGAAGATTATTTGTTGAAGCAAAGTGTGCTAAATCTGAAGATATTTTTTTTTTCATGTCTGAAAAAGGTTTGTGTACAACCTTGGGGGAGATTGTTATTATTTTTGAAGATCAGACGTTGGGAAGATTGTTGAAAGTTTTTGAATACAAAGCTAAAGAATAATTTCATTGTGTTAAGGGGGAGTTTGTATATCATGTTTGTACAAAAGGGGAGGTTACAAGCGAAGATAAAGGTTGATCAAAGGGAGAGTTTATTCAATCGAGCTTAAACAAAGAGAAGATCGTATTGCAAAATGTTTTAGTAATGATCTTGATCCAAAGGGGAAGATTGTTAGAGCACAAATATGTTGGATTCAAGATCATAAAGTTTGAAGACCAAAAGATCAAGAAGTCAAAGCTGGAAAGTCAACTTTTCTCAAAAGTCAAAGTCTTTTGTTAAATAAAAGTCAAAGTCAATGTATTTGTATTTTGTTTCTTTGTAATTTGTCAAGGGTATAAATACCTTTGTCCTTGTCTTTGTAATCAGAAGTACACACCCATATTAGAGAAGAGCTTATTTGTATATCTTTCTAGAGTGAGAAAGTAGAGAGAGAAAGTTGTGAGATTGTAATCTTGTGAATAATTCAATGACATGTGATTACGAGATTCATCTTGTTTGTTTGTTACTGAATTAGAACTTGATATCTAGGAAATAACATGCTTGTAATTCAATGTTGTTGAGCATAAATCATCATTTCAATCCTTGAGCGTTAATTGCTAAATTGTTTATATTCGTTCATATAAACATACTGTCAAGTTCTTTGATACCCCAACCATTTCACGTTCATATCTTATGATATTTGATAAGATTGATACATTGTCAGATTCTCAAAACAATTCTCTTGATTTCATTTCATTCATTCAATTTCATTGTTTTGAGAGATCTTCAAAGTTCAAATGCTCAAATTTCAATCATATTTTTAATGAGCATACATTTTTACAATGTTATCATATTTGTGCTTCATTGTTCAAGTTAAACTGTTGAGAAACTATTCTTTTTAGGACTTACATGGGATCAGTGTGAGAGTTTAATCAAAACTTCCATGGTTTCACGTTAACTAGTGTTTCCTACCCTGGAAGTATTCCTAGAATGATTAAGGGGTGAGGGGTTTTTAAATCAAAGAGTGGGGTAGATAACTCATCCGATTGAGTTTTTCTCAGTGTGTGGAGAGGAAAAATGTAAATGAGAGTTTGGTTAGAAGTGAACTTAAATGTTAAAAAGGAAAGAGGGTGTGAGATCAGAGTTAAAAGAATATCAAAACTCTGCACCAACCACTTTCTCAGTCGGGCAACCACATCTTTTGATTGGTTCACTTTCTTTGGTGACCATCATTGAAACAGGCAGTGAGCCCATGCCAACTTTTGCATTAACACCACCAACCACTCGTTTCTTTCTTTACAAAGAAATGTTTCATTTTATTTGGGGATGCAACACATATGCTATCTGGTCTTCACTTGGAAGATTTAAATCTTGAAAAAGAAGGAAGTTTGCCCCACCTTCGCACTTCTTTCATGCATATTGAGTCCGTGTAATACTTGTTGCTGTCTCAACAGTTTACACATTTTGAGCCTGAAAAAGCTTAAGTAGCTTCAATCATTTCTACACTCGCACGTACACACAAGGAATGAGTTTTCTTGTCATAACATTCATAGAAAATTCCTTTGTGGTTTTTCAATGATTGAATGGAAGCCCTGGGGGAGTGAACATCAAAAATCTCCTTTCCAAAGTACATCCGTTGTACAAAGTGGATCCTTGCTACTTACAGGCATTCTAACTGTATCATTTGTTGATTCAGGGTTACAACGTTTATTATATCTTAATTTGAAAAGATTTGGGTATATACATTTTATGAATTGACAGATATACATATCATAAAGAGCGAAGATTGTCATTTCATAAAGGGGGAGAATGTTATTGTATCATAAAGGGGAGATAAATTCTCAAAGAGAGTGATGACTTGAAAAAGGTTTTGATGATTTTGCTGCTCACAACTCATCAAAAAGTGGGAGATATTCTGAAGTTTTCAAGTCATATGAAGTGGAAATAATCAAATATGTTGAAAGTTCATAAAAAAGGTGGAGATAATTCAGATTTTCAAGTCAGATATTAGATAAAATTTCAAGACAAATGAAAGTTCCGTTGAAGTTTCAAAAAGATATTCTGAAGAAAATCAAGATGATTCAAGAAAGTTTGTTTTCTCAAAGAGTGTACAATGATTACAAGAAATGAAGATACAAGTTTTGAAAGATTCCTCAAAGTTCAAAGATTTCTCAACGTTTAAAGAAGGTGAAAGAAGTTTCAAGAATTTAAAGTTTTGTTCAAGATTTGATGACTTTACAAATCAAAGTGAAAGACTTTTCAAGATTCTTCAAAAGCATCAGAGTTTAAAGATTGTCAGAGATTCAAAGTTTAAAGCCGCCAGAGTCAAAAGTTTGAAGAATCAAGAGTTGAAGACGATTGTCAAATTTTTGTTAAATCTTGAATACAAAGGTGGAGAATGTTAGTGTATAAAGTTGTATCCATGATTTAAGTTTGGAAAGTCAAAGTCTAAATGGTTAAAGCCTTGTCAAGTCTTGTAAGTCAACTCTGTATAAAAGCCTTTGTTATAGTGTGGTGAGAGAAGTCTTAGAAGGTTTAGATGTGTGAGTGTTTTGCCTTATGAGTGTTTGTGTAACATATAAATAGTCTAGTGCTTTGAGATATTAAAGGAACAAGAGTCATACATATAATACCTGTTAGATCAATGACATTGTGACTTTCTCTCTCTACTCTCTCTCTAGAAATTATTCTTTCATTGTCAAACCTTGATTTGCTTGAATCTGGGATTATACATTTTCACTCTCTAAGAGCTCTATGCGAGTTCTTGTGAATTGGGTGTTGTGTCATGCGTATTCTAAAATCTACAAGGACCAAACTATTTATATGGTCAACTTGAATGACCTTACAACTCAAGGCAACATATTAAAGTCAAAGACTTTGACTTACAAGACTTTTTACAAACGCTTACACTCTTCACAACGTTACAACTTTGACCCCTCTTTTAATATTGAATATAATACATAACTTAACAATCTCCCCCTTTGGATTCATGATTAAATTTTTTTTTTGACGATAATCTTCAGGTCTTTTCACAGTTGTAAAATCTTCAACACATAGTTTTTAACAACTTTAAATCTTTGAAAATCTCCCTCTTTGGCGTTCTTTTTAACACGATTACTCTGTCTTTCTATACAAACTTTAAATCTTCTTCAATCTCCCCCTTTGCTCATAAACACAATTATCTTCAGAAACGTTGTTGAAATCTTCAAACTTCCTCAGTTTTCAACTTTCACTTTCACTTTGAGTCCTTACTGCTTTACGACTTTCACTTGACTTTACTTACTTCTGAAAATGAACTTTGAATGATCTCCCCTTTTTGATAAGATCAGTATAATTCTGACATTGAAATTCTTGAAATATGTCCCCCTTTTTGATGAATGATGAGAAATTAGAATCATCAAAACTTTTCAATGTCAGCATCGTCATTGTTATAATCTCCCCGAAATATCAATATAAGCATAGTCTTCATGATAAGCAGAAACAATCTCCCCCATTCAATATGATAAGCAATCTTCCCGAAGAGAATTGTTTCTCCCTCTGATCTGATATGAACATGTAACCGTCAATTCATGTACGTATTTATCCGAATCTTTTCAAGTTCAGAAAAATTAGGAATTGTAACCCTGAATCAACAAATGATACAATTAATGTATCTGTAAGTAACACGAAGTCACCCAGTACAACATATGTATTGTACAAGGTGTTTTAGTGATGTTCACTCCCCAGGTCTTACATTCAATTATCGAATAACACAAGGTAATTCTATGAACGTTCTGACAAAAAAACAATTTTTCTGTGTGGATGTGCTTGTGTATGAAAGAATTAAGCATAAGATTTCTTTTATGCTAAAAAATATGTAATCCATTGAGACAACAATAGTATTACATAGACTCAATATGCATGATTGAAGGTCGAAGGTGGGGCAACGTTCCTTCTTTTTCAATATAAAAATCTTTCATGTAAAGATCAGATAGCAGATGTGCTGCTTCCCCAGAAAAATATGAAACATCTTTTTGATAAGAAAAAAGATGAGTAGCTGGTGGGGTTTTAATGCAACAGTTGGCATGGGCTAGTGCCTGTTTCAATGAAGGTCACCAAAGAATGTGAACCAACAGATTATGTGGCTGCCCGACTTAGAAAATATTTGGTGCAGAGTGTTATATTCTTTTACTCTGATCTCTCACCAACTTTCTTAAAAACATATAAGCTCGCGTCTAACCAAACTCTCTTTCACATTTTACCTCATCACACGCCCACTCTCTTTGATTTTGACCCCTCTCCCCTCAATCACTCATGGATTACTTCCGGGGTAGGAAACAATGGTAAACGTGAATTCATGGATGTCTTTTAAGCACACCCACTGATTACCATGTATTTTGTCCTAAAAAGAATATGTTGCTCAACAATTTATCTTGACAGATAAGCACAAGACACCACTATCAGAAAAGATATGCTTATTAAAAATAAGAATGAGATTTGAGCATTCTGAACGTTGAAGATCTCTCAAAACAAAGAAATTGAATGAATGAAATAAAGTCAAGTTAAGTGTTTTGAGAATCTTACAATGATTCGATCAGATCAAATATCATGAAAACTAACTTGGGATATCAAAGAATTGAGATGTGTTTATATGAACTAATATAAACATATTGACAATGAAAGCACAATTATTAAGAAATGACGTCTGATACTCAAACAATAGTGAAATTCAAATTGGAGTATTACCACCGAAAGATTTGTCATTTAGAGACATGGTAATAACAAAGTCAATAAAGAGTACTTAACCGATGTGTGTAAGAATACTTAACAGTATATAGACAAGACAATACACAAGTATTAGCTTTTAGAAACACAGGGTCAGTTAATCAAGAAAGTACTGATATGAAAACATTTAAAAATCGCACTTCAAAATTCATAAAATCTTTTAAAGAATATGAAGTGGTTTGGACATTTAAGAAACCGTTTTTCAAACCTGAAAGTCGTTCTTCTTTCAAATATGTTAGAGAATAAGAATCATAAATGTATACCTTCGGTTTAGAATTCTTAACTCCCCCTGAAATGAGTATTATATCTTTTACGCTCCCTTTGACAAAAACATCAGATATACTCCCCCTTTATATATGTAAAAAGTCAAAAAGATATCATCATTAAAACTTCATAAACTCCTCCTAAACTTAACAAACCTTTTGTGAAAAGATGAAACGTTAAGTATATTCAACAATGATTAGAAAACTTTGAAAATCGGGTTCTAAACTGAACTATTCAGAAGCCATTGTCACATTTTTATAACCTACAAAAAAGAAAGATTTTGGTAATCATCTATGATGATTACGCCTTCGTCAGTAGATAAGGAAAATATAAACAGATATTCTAACTCCCCTAGAAATATGCATAAAAAGATCAACTCCCTCTAGAATCATGCAAGAAATCCTAACAGACTCAAGAAGACATGTTAAGCATATTGAGTTTGTTGATCAGAAAATTAAAACGTTTTTCATCCAAAGGTTTAGTAAACAAATCAGCCAACTGGTAGTCAGTCTGAACAAAGTGCATCTCAACATCACCTTTCTTGACATGATCATTGATGAAATGGTAACGAACATCAATGTGTTTTGTTTTTGAGTGTTGAACCGAATTAGCCGTTATTGCGATAGCGCCCTTCGAGTCACAATAAATAGGAACTCACTTGTAAGTGTACCCAAAGTCTTTGAGTTGCGTCATCATCCACAGCACCTGAGAGCAGCCGCTTGCAGCAGCAACTACTCTGCTTCGGCTGTTGATGTAGACACACAATTTTGTTTATTTGAAGTCCAACTTATGAGCTTGTTGCCTAGAAATTGACAGGAACCCAATATGCTCTTCCGTTCTAGTTTGCAACCTGTGTGATCTGCATCGGTAAATGTTGGATCATAAATTGTATTCAAGATTAAAGTTCAGGGTTCAAATTGTATTTATTTAATAGTTATTTGTAACTGGGCCCAAAAGCCCATTAGGCTTATACGACCTAAGTATTTATAGGTTTTAATTAATTAGGTTTTAGTGTTAATCCTCTAAGAATCCTCATTATTATCATAATCATAATTATAGAGAGGAGGTAGCCGTATTGTAATCGTACGTGTCACAAGGTATCAAGAACACTCACACTGGTTTTCATTGATTAATCAAGGGATCGTGGTATGTTATTCTGATCTGTTTATGTCTTGATCTTTATTGTGTTGTGTGATTGTTTATCAACTAGTTATCTGGGTTTAACAAGTGGTATCAAAGCCATTGAATCAAGTTTTTGGATCAAACAGTATTTATCGATACCTTCATTGTGTTCATCGATTTTTTCACTGTGTAAAAATCGATTCTTTGAATTAATGTGTTTTTATGCTTAAAATCGATCTGATTAGGTGCGGTTTATATTATTGAATGTTATCTGATAAGTTAATTGCACTCTAAACCTTCAATCGATTGGACTTTTATGATTTTTTGACTCTGAGTTCATAAAACCGCAGAGGTCTGTGTTCTTCAAATTGAAGCATAAAAGTTGGTTTTTAATCACTAATTTTGATTGCATTTTGATCGATATATGTTTATGGGCACAAAGGTATGATTTTTGCATTGATTTTAAGTGTTTGAAGTGTTTTCTGGGTTGAAATTCGAGTTTCTGCTCGAACTAAGAACACCGGTCGTTATTCATCAAGTACGGTCTCGGACGCAACACTTGGTACCGGTCGCACCACTTCGCACCACACCCCGGTCGACCGCATCACACCGATCAACACCGATCGAGTAAATACTGGTGTATCAGACACCGGTCAAGTCCAATCGAAGACTCCGATCCATATCTGTCAAGTCTGGTCGAGGACTCCGGTCCATATCTATCTGATCCGGTCGAGAACTCCGGTCGATACATACCGGTCAGGACACCGGTCGCTACATTGATCCGATCGACGAAACACCGGTCGAAGGAGGACACCGGTCGTAGCAAGACACCGGTCGTGATACTTGATTTGCGCCATCAGTTACTCGTGCAAATATACATTTTGCGCCACACTCGCTTCGCGCAAACCTATCCTTGCGCTACCTTCTGTTAGCGCAAAACTCCTTTTTGCGGGACCTGTCTCTAGCGCAAAACCATTTTGCGCCACCCTTGCTTCGCGCAAACATTTCTTTTGCGCCATCAACTGTTCGCGCAAAATACTCTTCGCATGACCCATTACTAGCGCAAACCTCATTTTTGCGCCACTACCTATTCGCGCAAAGCTCCTCTATTTCAAGACTTTTGCTCCAGTTTTTCTGTGTTTAATCTATTTGTATTTTATACTGTTTGCGATATCTGCATTTGATTATTTTTGGAAATTTATTTTTCTGAAAATTTTTGAGTGTAGTTTTTATCTAACGCTTGATTCTAAATATCTAATTTAGTTGATTCTCTTGGTACAGATAAGTTTGATTTCAAACCATATAGTTAAGATATCGAACCAGCTTCTCTCAATGGGCTCTCAGTCCAAACCTCCTGTCCTCATGGCAAATGAGTATCAACAATGGAAGAAGATAATGATACAGTTTATGAATCACAAGAACAAAGAATACATGGAGTCAATCACTTCTGGTCCAGTAAATCCAATGATCAGAGTACAGGATCAAGCTGCAACTGACACCTCTCCGGAAATCGCTGACAGATTTTTTCCTAAACCGTATGAGTTCTTCACTGATAAATAAAAAGATCTGTACAAGATAGATGAAGAAGCTCTCATTTACCTGACAATGGCCATCCCAAATGACATCAACAATCGGGTAGATAGTCGAGATTCACCTAAAGAAATCTGGGACGAGCTAGCAAGACAATTTGAGGGAAGTGAAGCTTCAATTCAGACAAAGAAGAATCTGTGCATTAATGCCTATGAGGGATTTCATGCAAGAGAAGGAGAGACACTTCTTGATACCTATAACAGATACAACATCATTCTGAATGATCTGAGAAGGAACAATATCTCTAAATCTGCTTCAGAGATAAACTATAAGTTCATCATGATCTTGAACCCTGAATGGAAGAACTTTGTCATCAATCTTCAGATGTCAAAGAACATAGAAACTATTAACATTGAGTCCAAAAATCTGAAGGACTCTGTGGCTCTCATAGCCGGCAAAGGAAAAAGTTCAAGTTCTGGTCCTGTGTCTTCTGCAAGGTCAAAGAAGAAAGTATCTAAAGCTTTTGTTACGGAGATTACTGAATCCGATTCTGCTTCGAGTGATGAAGAACTGGAGATTGACTTTGATGATGATATACAAAGGTTCTCTGAGAACTTGGCCATGATAACTCGTCAATTCAAGAAGAGCTTTGGCAACAAAAAGTATTACTCAAAGCCAAAGTACGAAGGGCACAAGAAAGAGAAGTCTGAAATGAGATACAAGCCAAGGCATGGAAGGAGAGAAGAAAGACGAGAAGACAGGAAGGAAGATAGAAGAGAAGAAAAGAGAGAGGAAAAGAAAGAAGAAAGAAAGGATGAACCGGGCAGATGCTACAACTGTGGCAAATTTGGGCACTTCTCCAGAGATTGCAAGTTCAAGAAAGTGAAGAACTCAGAATACTATGCAAGGAAGTCACTCATTGCCAAGAAAGCTGAAGAAGGAAAGGTGCTTATGGCTGAAGAGGAAAACTGGCTGTTCCAAAGTTCTGATGAAGAGGAGCAGGCGCACTTCACCCAAGTTTCCTACATGGCAAAACTGGATGGTGACGATGAAGCTTCTGAGGCACATTTCGAAGATGCGAACTCTGAGGTAAGTGATAATTCTGAACTTATTGAATCTTTGATGGCCCAAATACATAATATGAAAGATGAATTTGCTTTACTGAAAGGTAAACTTAGCTCTGCACATCAAAATGTTTTGATTTTTCGTGATGAAAACGCTTTGCTAAAAGTTGTTGTGGAAGAAAAAGAAAAAGATGGTTTAAAAGCTGAGAAAGAATCTTTAAAACGAAAAATATCTGGTTTAGAAAAGGATCTTGTGAATCTCAATGCTGAAAAGGGTTAGTATAAAATTAAATTTGAAGTTTGTTTTCAAGAAAGAAATGAAGCCTTCACCAAAATCAAGCAATTGGAGGATATTAACATGAAACGAGGTCAAACAGAGCATACATTAAATTTGTTGACCAATAAACTCCAAGATGAAAGGTTTTATAAACTTAAACCTGGTTTGGGTCTGCCAATTAACGATGTTTTGAAAAAGGCACCGGAGCACTTGTATAATTTTGATAAACTTGGCTCCACAATCATACCCATTCCTAACATTCGTGCAACCTTTGTTGAAGCAAGTACTTCTAAACCTTTTACAGAGAACAAAGGTAAAGAAGAAATGGGAGAAAACAAGTCTTGTGACACTGATTCTCAAAATTCTTTTAAATCAGTTGGTTTTAAATATTGTGATTTGAACAAAAGCTATGAGACTCGAAAAATCGAATTGGCTGAGTTTGATTCACTGTTTACCACATCTTCAAAAGAATCAGTCAGCAATGACACGGTTCCACCTGAGACTGCATGCAAGTATGATGAGTATGAATCGGATGTTGATCCATCAACTATACCAACAGTCTCAAATCCCATTGCTTCTAAACCTTTACTTGTTGAAGAGGTTGACGAAGAAACTGTCATCACGAATGGATCTTGTTCTAAAAATGACAAAATGGAGTTTATTGAAAACATGACCGAGGAAAGGTTTTCTGAAATGATGAATGCTTCAGATTCTGATCCCATTTCTACTACAAAAGGAGTCAAATTCTGTGAGTGATCATACATCTGAATTGATGAAGAAAATTGATATGTTGAAACAGTCTCTTGATGAGATTGAAGATGAAAACTTTGATCTCAAATTTAAACTTGAAAAATCTTTGAAAGAAAATCAAGAGCTTTGCACAGAGATCAATGATTTGAAAATTATTTTGTTTAATAATGCTTCAAATGATAAACAGATGTTCAATGATCCAAGCTGGAAGGTAAGAACTAATCTAGAATTTGATGCTCCTGCAAAACCTTCAGTTGTTTACTCTGATTATCCTGAATATCCACCTAGTATTTTTGAGAAGGGTGAGACTTCAAGTAACTCTAGGAAAGAACCACCCTCTAAGTTATAGACTAACAAGATTCCTGTTTCTATTTCAGATATATAAGGAAATGGAGTTGGGAGGAGTAAGAAGAATAAAGAGGATAGTTTGAATAAAAAGAATAGTATTCATTTTAGTGAAACTTCTGTTTCAAATAGTTGTACTTCAGACAGTGATGTTTTGAAAAGTAATTCTTTTGATGGACATGAATGTCAGATTTGTTCTGATAAATCTAAATTTATGACTTTTGCTCGAAAAAATCTATATTGCAAACACTGTTGGGATAATTCTTTCGAATACTACTTCCCTCCTAAGTCCAAAAAGAGTAAAAGAAAAGCTAAACTGAACTTCAGTTCTAATTCTGGGTCTAATTCTTGCACACAACCCAAAGTGTTTCGGGCTAAGGTTACCAATTCAAGTTCTAAAAAGCACTTTCAGGAATTAAATGTTAAAATGATTTGGAAATAGGTTCCAAAACCTCGTTATGAATGGAGAGTGAAGGTTAAACCTGTTGATATTCCTGAATTGCTTAGTGCTAACCGCGAAGGACCCATCTTGATATGGGTACCTAAGCAAAACTAATTGTCTCTTTTGCAGGCCTGTCGACTGTGGGTTATAGATTCCGGATGTTCACGCCACATGACAGGATTCAAGCACCTCTTGCATAACTATGTGGAGGAGCCTGCTGGAGCAGTTCGTTTTGCAAATTCTGAAGTAGAAGGATACGTCAGAGGATATGGAATGCTGGATAATGGAGTTGTAAAGATTCAAAGGGTGTTATATGTTGAAGGACTTGATCATAATTTGTTTAGCACCAGTAACTTCTGTGACATGAAATATAAAGTTCGTTTCACAAAAACTCATTGCTATCTTGAGGATCCTGATGGTTACTAAGTCTTCAAAGTTGAGCGCCATGGAAATCTATATTATGTAGACTTTCCGACACTGTCTGCCACACGTCCAATATGCCTACTAGCCAAAGCATCTAAAGCACAATCGTGGACGTGGCATCACCGCTTGTCTCATCAGAATTTCCTGTCCATATCTAAGCTACAGAGACAAGGTCTGGTCAAAGGTCTACCAGAAATGAGGTTCGAAAAAGACTCACTATGTTCTGCATGTGAGTTGGGCAAAATGAAGCGAAGCTCATTCAAGTCCAAAACTGAATCATCAACCTCATCTGCACTGGAACTTCTTCATATGGACCTTTATGGCCCAATGCGAACAACGTCTATCAATGGAAAGAAACACGTCTTAGTAATGATAGATGACTATTCAAGGTATACATGGCTTGAGTTTCTTCGCAACAAGTTAGATGCACCAGAATTGATTATCGCTTTTATTAAGCGCATTCAAGTACGTCATCAATTGCTAGTCCGAACTCTTCACAGTGACAATGACACGGAGTTCAAGAATAACACCTTGCAGAGTTATTTTATCTCTGTGGGCATTTCACATAACTTCTCCGCAGCCTACACTCCACAGCAAAATGGCATTGTTGAATGGAAGAACCGCACTATTGTTGAAGTTGCTCGTACTATGCTCGCATATTCTGATCTACCCATGTATCTTTGGGCTGAGGCAATCGCGACAACTTGCTTCACACAGAATCGTACCATTGTGGTCAAACGCTTTGACAAAACAACATATGAGTTAATCAACAATCGTAAACCTAACATCAAATTCCTTCGTGTTTTTGGTTGCAGGTGTTATATTCTGCGAGAACGTCAATGATTATCAAAGTTTGATAAGAAAGCGAATGAAGGATATCTCGTTGGATACTCTCTGACATCCAAAGCTTATCGAATCTACATTATTCGAACCAAGATGGTTGTTGAGAGCATGAATGTATCTTTTGATGAGAATTCTACACGGACTTCTGGACACAACAGTTCAGAACTCGGACTTAAGAACAAAGCTTCTATTCACTCCAGAATAGAACCAACTTCTAAAGAATCTACTTTTTCTACCTCTAACTCTACTTCATCTGAGTTAGATTTGTTGTTTATTGATGCCTTCGATGATATTTATGCAGATTTTGACAAAGTCATATCAACTTCAACAACAAGCTCAGAGGTCCCTACTATTTTTGAAGACATGTCTGGACCGTCTGAAGAAGTCACTGAAACTGCATCTCCATCAGGTACAACTAAACCGTTTGTTTCTGACTCTACTAATGGTGAATCTGTCTCTGCAGATAGTTCTTCTGGAAATGAAGTCACGAGTACTTCAGCTGCTACTCCAGAAGCTTCAGTATCAAAAACTCCTGTACAAGATGTCCCGAGCACATCTGTGGATCTACCTGCCGTGCATGATGAATACAATGCATCAAACACGCAACAAACAGTTGAATCCTTACCAAGCACACATCGTTGGACTAAGGATCATCTCCTCCATAACGTGATAATATTTGGGTCGGCAAATCAGAAATTTTGCAAGAACTTTTCTAAAATCATGGAAACAAAGTTTGAAATGTCGATGATGGGTGAATTAAATTTCTTTCTTGGTTTACAAGTAAAGCAATTACCCCAAGGCATTTTCATTAATCAAGCTAAATATATAAAAGACATGTTAAGAAAGTTCAATATGTCAGATAGTTCAGTCATGAAAACACCAATGGCTATTGGTACACTCTTAGATATAGATCCCTCTGATAAACCTGTTGATCAAAAGGTGTATCGTAGCATGATTGGTTCCTTACTTTATCTGACTGCTAGTCGCCCAGATATAATGTTTGCCACATGTTTTTGTGCGAGATATCAGTCTAATCCTAAAGAGTCGCACTTCAATGTTGTTAAGCGAATCCTTAGATATCTCAAAGGCACTCCTAATTTAGGCCTTTGGTATCCAAAGGATTCTCGTTTTCATCTAACTGCCTTTACAGATGCTGATCATGCAGGATGTAAGCTAGACCGAAAAAGCACCTTTGGATCATGTCAATTTATAGGTGACAAACTTGTGAGTTGGACCTCAAAGAAACAAAACTGTGTTTCAACATCCACTGCTGAGGATGAATATGTAGCTGCTGCTAGCTGTTGTTCACAAGTCCTCTGGATGAAGACACAGTTAAGGGATTTTGGGTACAACTATAAGCGCATCCCTATTTATTGTGATTCCAAGAGCGCCATCGCAATAACAGCTAATCCGGTTCAACATTCGAAGACCAAGCATATTGATGTACGCTATCACTTCATCAAAGATCATGTAGAAAAAGGTGATATCGAAATGCATTTTGTTCAACTTGATTTCCAGTTAGCTGATCTTTTCACCAAGCCGTTGGATGAAAAGAGGTTCCATTTTCTAATCAGCAAACTTGGTATGTTGAACATGTCTTCTTAGCCTTACTCATGATTCAAGGGGGAGTATTCTGACTCTTAATGATGTGTTTTCTATATTTATTCTCCAACTGTTGCTAACGATAGAGGAATCATTTTCTCAAATGATTACCATGATTTCTTCTATGTGTAGGTTTGTTCAAGTGATAATGGCTTCTAATCACACCTGATTAGAACCCACACTTCAGTGTTTTGTGTTCTTCTTATTTGCTTTGAAAAAAAAAAGAGAGAGAGTTGAGGGGGAGCTTAATTGTCAAAGTGCTTAACTGAAAAACTCCTTTAGAGCTTAATTGTCAAACTCCTTTTAGTTTGAGGGGGAGAATTGCATTGTCAAACATCTTATGTTTTGACTTCTCCAAATTTTTATTCTTCATGTTTGTATTCCTTTGTGCTTTCATGTACAAAAGACTGTTGAACAGCACGTTCCTTTAGGAAAATACAAGGGATTCAGTGTGTGAGCTTAACAGAACTTCCATGGATTCACGATAACCAGTGTTTCCTACCCAGAAAGTATTCCCTGAGTGATTGAGGGGAGAGGGGTCAAAACATTGAGTGTTGGTGTGTGAAGAGGTAAAATGGAAAAGAGAGGTTGGTTAGAAGTGAGATTTAACAGTTTAAAAGAAAGACGGTGAGAGAACAGAGTAAAAGAATATCAAACTCTGCACCAAACTTATTTCTGAGTCGGGCAGCCACATTATCTGATTGGTTCACATTCTTTGGTGACCATCATTGAAAAAAGGCACCTAGCCCATGCCATCTCTTGCATACAACCCCACCAGCTACTCATTCTTTTCTCAAAAAGAGAATGTTTCACATTTTCTGGGGACGCAACACATATGTTATTGGTTCTTCATTTGGAAGATACTAATATTGAAAAAGAAGGAAAGTTGCCCCACCTTCGAACCCTTTCTCATGCACATTGAGTCTTTGTTAATTTGTTGTTGTCTCAACAAGTTTACATATTGTGAGCCTACATTGAAAAGCAATCATCTATGCTTAATTCTTTCATACATATGCACGAACACACAGAAATTTGTTTTCTGTCAGAACGTTCATAGATAAGTATGTGTTATTCGATGATTGAATGGATGTCCTGTGGAGTCAACATCAAAACCAGCTCCTTATATAGTAACTTTGTGTTACTCAGTAACTTTGTGTTACCGACAGGCATTTTAACTGAGTCATTTGTTGATTCAGGGTTACCACATTTACTTTATTTGAATCTGAAAAGATTGAAATAATCACTTTCTCCATTTGAAGAGACTGCTCTTATTTCCACACATGGATCTATACATGAAGACAACGCTTAATTGATGACTATACAACAAGGAGAAGGTTGTTTTGCTATGTTTTGATGATGATGATTCTCACCATTCATCAAAAAGGGGGAGAATAATCAAAAAAGGGGGAGAATATACAAAGGGGGAGAATATACTCTGAAGACTGCTGAAGATTTCAAAGAATTCAAAGTGTCTGATTCAAGATGATCGTAAGAAGGACACTTGCATTCAAAATAGAAATGTAAAGACTGTGTAAAGCTACAAGATCTAAAGTTGTTAACAAGTTTTCAAGAAAAGTGAAGACCCGAAGATTATTGCCAATTTTTTTTTAATCTTGAATCCAAAGGGGGAGATTGTTGGATCATAAATTGTATTCAAGATTAAAGTTCAGGGTTCAAATTGTATTTATTTAATAGTTATTTGTAACTGGGCCCAAAAGCCCATTAGGCTTATACGGCCTAAGTATTTATAGGTTTTAATTAATTAGGTTTTAGTGTTAATCCTCTAAGAATCCTCATTATTATCATAATCATAATTATAGAGAGGAGGTAGTCGTATTGTAATCGTATGCATCACAAGGTACCAAGAACACTCACACTGGTTTTCATTGATTAATCAAGGGATCGTGGTATGTTATTTTTATCTGTTTATCTCTTGATCTTTATTGTGTTGTGTGATTGTTTATCAACTAGTTATCAGGGTTTAACAGTAAACGCAGTAAGATCGAAACCGGAATCCTTCAGATACCAAAGGCCTAACTCGGGAGTGGCTTTGAGGTATCGAAATATCTGTTTAACGACTATTAAATGAGATTCTTTAGGGTTCGCCTGATAACGTGCGCAAAAACATGTACCAAACATTTTATCCGGTCTACTGGCCGTCAAATACAATAATAAGCCAATCATGCTCCTGTACGTCTTCTAGACAATAGATTTACCTGCTAAATCTGCGTTGTTAACCCGGAAACAATGTAAGACAAGATGATACAAACAATTCACTCAATTTCCATTTCTAATTTAAACTCAAAATTCAATTACAAAGTTGCTCTAAACTTTCTCTATCTAACTCAGGAACACGTATATCACTCTGATGATGTTACAAGTCTCTTACATGCACAACAAAATCCAAACACCTATTTATACAAGGAAGATAAAACACGCACAATAAAGTAACACTCTAAAACTTAAAACTCTAAAAACACTAACTTTGACTTTTTATTACAAATGACTTTGACTTTCACTAGAGACTTGACTTTGAGCTTTGATCTTCTTTGAACTTTGACCTTTAACTTCTATGATCTTGTATCCAACAAATATGCTATAACAATCTCCCTCTTTGGATTCAAGATCATCTCAAAAAGATTTTGCAATACAATCTCCCACTTTGTCAGAACTTTAGTAGAATAGACATTGAAGCTCAGTCTCCCCCTTTATACTCAAAACAATCTTCACAATTTTCAATATTCTCCCGAAAGTCCGTCTTCAAACAAAGTAACAATCTCCCCCAAGGTTGTAAAAACCTTTTTCAGACATTGGAAAGAAATTATCTTCAGGTTCAGCTCAGTTTGCTTCAATAAATTATCTACAAAAAAAATATCAGTAAATATCTGCTTTCTTTCGGAATCCTTTGAACTTTCGCCTTCAACTTTCAATAATCTTCAACAATCTTTCTTTAAGTTTACATAAATTTCTCCTTTCAGCTCCAAACATTCTTTATCAAACCACATTTCTTGAATATCCCTCCCCCTTTTTGATGATTGAAACATGAGATCATCAAAACTCTTTACAATAAATGTCACTGGAATCTGTTCTGACCATTGATCTTTTATACTGAGCCACTGACCATCCATCAATCCCAAAAAAAATATTCATCCGAATCTTTGCAAATTATGACAAATTAAGAATGTAGCACCTGAATCAACAAATGAATAAGTTAGAAATGCCTGTCAATAACACGAAGTTACTGTGTGTAACAAATACACAATGGAAAAGAGCTTTTGTGATGTTCACTCCCCCAGGTCTTCCATTCAATCATCGAATAACACAAGTTCATTCTATGAACGTTTTGACAGAAAAAAAATTCTCTGTATGTACGTGCTTGTGTTTGAAAGAATTAAACATAGATGATTGCTTTTTATCAGGCTCAAAATTGTGTAAACCATTGAGACAACAACAGTTAAACACATACTCAATTGTGCATGATCGAAGTGTGAAGGTGGCACAGGCTACCTTCTTTTTCAATATCCAGATTTTCCAAATGAAAACCAGATAGATTATGTGCTGCGTCCCCTTGAAAATATTGAAACATTTTCTTGTTGAGAAGAAAATGAGTAGCTGGTGGTGTTTTTATCAAGAGTTGGCATGGGTTAGTTGCCTTTTTCAATAATGTTCACGAAGAATTGTGAAACACTAGTAATATGGCTGCCCGACTCAGAAAAAGTTGGTGCAGAGTCTAATATTCTTTTACTCTGATCTCACACCCTCTTTCTTTTTAATCTTTGAGCTTGTTTCTAACCAAACTCTCTTTTTCATTTTACCACATTACTCAACCCACACTCAGTATTTTGACTCCTCACACATTCGATCACTCAAGGATTAACTTCTTGGATATGAAACACTGGTTATCGTGAATCCATAGAAGTTTCATTTAAGCCCTAACACAATGAACCCATGTCGTCCTATAAGAACATGTTGCTCAACAATTTGTTTGGCAATTAAGGACAAAATACCATAGTCAATGTATATATGCGTCACATTATTAATGTGTGAGTTTTTGAACATTTAAGATTTCTCAAAACAATGAAATTGAACAACAAATCAAGTGAAGTGTTTTGAGAATTTGACAATGATATAATTAGATCAAGCAAAAATGATATAGTAATTAAGGCTTTGGTCAGCAAGAACTGGATATTGTCTATACGAAATAAGATATAGACATTCTTGAAAGAACGTGTCGAAATGAAATCAACACTCAAAATTCTTTGAAGTTCAATCGGGTTGTCTTACCATCAAAAATTTGTTTCAATTATGAGACATGGTAAGAACATATTCAACAAAATATTAAACCGGTGTGTGTGAATACTTGACAGTATATGGAAAAGACAATACACAAGTATTTATCTTTGGAAACACACGGTTTATTGGCATTTAAACACAGTAAAAATGAAAAAAATTTAAAATCACACTTCTATATCCATGAAATCGTTTAAGAATCAGAAGTGGTTTGAACATTTAAAAACATGTTTTCATATCTGAAAGTCATCCTTCTTTCAGACACGTATGAGATTAAGATTAGAAATAAACCTTTTCATGCAGTCTTAAATCTCATCAATTCAGCTCTAAGTCATATATGATATGATCGTTTAATCTTCCTCTCAATTCTGCAAATGTCACAAAGTCGTCAAAGCACAAAGCTTTATTCACAACATTTATTGAAATTTAACTGACAGAAAGCAATAAAACTTTGAATGTACGAGTTCTGATCAGATGTAATCAGAAGTCATGTTCAATACTCCTTAGTCATACTCCCCCTGCATTTATGCATCAGAAAAATTTATCAATGATAATCATCTGCAGAAAAATGAACTCCCCCTCAAATGAATATAGATCATCTTTTCATCTTCTCTTACTCCCCCTAAAATCATGAACATACCTTAAAGTGCAGACATCTTTCAGATTAAAAATAAAGAAACGAAGAAAAATAACAATAACGAAAAACTTTAGTAGGTAATCACCAATTATGTGTTGAGATTTAACGTACCAAGTTTAGAAACGAGAAAGTTAAATCTCTTTTCGTCGAGAGGCTTGGTAAATAAATCTGCAAGCTGATAATCAGTTTTTACAAAATAAAGTTCTATTGTACCTTTTTCAACATTATCTTTAATAAAGTGATATCGTACCTCTATGTGTTGGTCTTTGTTTGTTGTATAGGATTTGCTGATATTGCAATGGCCCTCTTTAAGTCACAGTATGTCAGGATCTTGTCGAATTTGAAGCCATAATCGTGCAGTTGTGTTCTCATCCACAAGACTTGAGAGCAACAACTTGCACCAGCAACATACTCTACCTCAGCCGTTGATGTGGAAACACAATTGTTTCTTTGATGCCCAACTTACGAGTTTATCCCCTAGAAACTGTATATGTCTTGACGTACTTTTCCTATCCAACATATAACTGGCATGATCTACATCTGAGTAGGCTATCAGTTCAAAACTTGTATCCTTAGGATACCACAGACCAAGATCTGCAGTGCCCTTCAGATATCTAAAGATTCTTTTGCCGCAAACATATGGGATTCTTTTGGATTTGCCTGATATCGAGCACAAAGACATGTAGAGCACATTATCTCTAGCCTACTAGAAGTTAAATACATCAAAGAACCAATCATCCCTATGTAGGTTCTAACATCAACAACGTTTCTCTAAGGATCAGTGCCAATCTTAGTTCCAGGTCATCGGGGTTCCGATAGGTGTACAATTTTCCATTTTGAATTTTCTAGGAATATCGAAAATGTACTTTGATTGATTAACGAAAATCCCCGTTGAAAATTGCTTGACTTGTAATCCGAGAAATAAGTTCATCTCTCCTATCATACTCATTTGAAATCTGGACACCATGAGGTTTGAAAAATTCTTACAGTATTTAGGATTTGTTGAGCCAAATATGATGTCATCCACATATATCTAAATAAGAATGATATCTGCTTTATTCTTTTTAAATAAACAAAGTAGTATCGATTTTACCTTTTGTGAATCCCAACTTGACTAAAAATTTAGACAAAACTTAGTACCAGGCTCGAGGTGCTGGTTTCAGACCATAAAGTGCTTTGTCGAGAATATAGACGTGATTCGGTTTCTCTTGATTGACAAAGCTTTCAGGCTGTGAGACATAGACTTCCTCCTTTAATATGCCATTAAGAAAGGCAGTCTTGACGTCCATCTGGTAGACGGTGAAATTTTTATAAGCAGCGTACGCAAGAAACATTCTGATCGCTTCGATGCGTGCCACTGGAGCATAAGTCTCATCATAATGAATTCCTTCCTCTTGCCTGTAGCCTTTTTCGACAAGTCGTGCTTTGTTTCTGATTACGATACCATCTTTGTTCTTTTTATTCTTGAATACCCATTTTATGCCAATTATAGATTTACCTTCCGGTCTTGGCACAAGTCTCTAGACTTTTAAAGCTTCAAACTGGTTCAACTCCTCTTGCATTGTAGTTACCCAATTCGAGTCAGCTAGAGATTCAGATACGCATGTAGGCTCTATCTTGCTCAGAAAGGAGTCATGCATACACATATTTAATGTAGACGACCTAGTTTGCACCGGCTTTGATGGATCTCCAATGTTTTGGCTTATCGGGTGCTCTTTGGTCCACTTGTGATCGTGAGCGAGTGGATTTGATGTAGAGTGATCATGATTCTCATCTAAGTATCCACTGTCTTATTCTTGTTCAGGGAGTTGTTCAGTTGAAGTATTTGATGCAGAAGTTTCAATTGGAACAACTATTTCTAGCTGTTGAGTAGACGTCACAATACAACCAACCGAATCAACAACTTCTATCTCGACGTTGTCAAGTACAACTTCAACTGAAGGAGTAATTGTTTGAACTGGAGTTTCTTGCTGAACTGGGGGAACTAGTTTATTAGATATATCCGAAGTGGTTGGATGTTTAGTCGTTGAATCTTCTGACCTTTCAACCACAACAAATTTAGGCAGTTTAGATCCTAGAAACTCATCATAATAGAATTCAAATAATAAATCTAATTCAGATAAATGATATGTAGATGTAGAAGCTTTATCAGAATTAGTCGCGTTAATCACAGGTTCTTGTTCAAAAGCTAAAACTACTGTAAGTACGGGTTCTTAACTGATTTGTTCAAAAGCCAACTCCTCATCAAATTTCACGTTAACGCTTTCAATTATTGTCTTGGACATCTTCAAGTACACCCGATATGCAGCAGATGTTTGAGAGTATCCAATGAAGATGCCTTCATCAGCTTTCAGTTCGAACTTGTTCAGGTTCTCTCTGTCGTTTAATACGAAGCACCTGCATTTAAAAACATGAAAGTGTTTTATGCTAGGTGTACGCTTATTTATCAAAGCATAAGGTGTTTTACTAAACCGACGATGTATTATGGACCGATTTTGTGTGTAGCATGTAGTCGAAACAACTTCTGCCCACAGAAACAGAGGTAGATCGGATTGACTCAGCATAGTACGAGCAACCTCGACTAGCATTCGGTTTCATCTTTCTACTACTACATTCTGTTCTGGCGTTCTAGCAGCAGAGAATTGATGTGTTATCTCGACCGATTCGAGATAATCTTCCACGGTTTTGTTCTTAAACTCTGTGCCATTGTCTGTTCTAAGAAGCTTGACTGGCTTTTGCAGATTTACTTGGGTAGTCTTTAAGAAACTAATGATGACTTCGGGCGTCTCATCCTTAGATCTCAAAATTTTGACCCAAGTATATCGTGAATAATCGTCCACAATATATAAGACATATTTCTTGCCGCTTATGCTTTGCGTTCTCATAGGACTACAGAGATCCATGTGTAGCAATTCCAGTGGAGAACTTGTACTTTGCTCAGGCTTTGGCTTGTGAGCAGCTCTCTTCATCTTTCCTTTCTCACATGCTGCGTAGAGGTGTTCTTTCTCGTATTGCATCTCAGGAAGTCCTTTGACTAGTTTTCCAATGACTAGTTTATTGATGTAACAAAAATTCAGGTGAGAAAGCCTTCGGTGCCATAACCAGCTTTGTTGCAGCGAGGCTTTTGATAGTAGACAAACCTGATTGTCAGTTTAAACTTTTGACAAATTAATGGTGTAGAGGTTAAACTTTCTCGTGCCGACCAACATTTCTTTAACGTCTTCAGACCTTCTAATTTTCAAATCTGAAACACAAAATTTAGATTTGTTAGGAAAATCAGATTTCTGAGAATGTCTTTTCTTAAGCTTACTAGTGTTCTTCCGTTTCTGTGAGCGCTGTTTCTTTTGCTTCTTACCTGTCTGATAATAATCAGTACTCACAGAAACTGATTCACCAACCTTAGTTGATGATTCTCCAACTTCGTACACACCCGGTAAAGCTTCATTATTAATGACAAAAGTAGAATGATCTGGAAGTTGAGAATTAAAGTCAAACACATCAATCTCATCAACACACCCTTCATCAGAATTTAAAAAATCGTTTGCAGACGCAAATAAGTCATCAAAATCAACTTCTGAAGTTTGAGGTGCGTTAGATGATGTTGAACAGTCATTTGATTCAGTTTTAAACACGGGGTTCTTTAAAACAGTAGAAAATACATTTTGTTCTATATCACCCAAAATTCTTTCATCAGATAAAACATTTTCAAGTTCAATTATTTTTCTTTCTAATACAAGTGGAGGAATGTAAATCTTAGCTTTAACTGGTTTTGCCTCCATCTAAGTAGAAGAATATCTAGCAAAATAATCGTTTGAAAGAAACTTTGGTTTTTCTGAAAGATAACTATCATTCAGTTTTTGATAACCGAATGGTAGTTGCATTCTCTTTAAATTCTTTCTTTTCTCATCTTCTTTTGCCTCAACCTCATCTGGTGACTTGGTAACAAATTTGGGTTTCAAATGATGATATTTACCAGCCGCAAAAAGAAAATCAAAATTATACAGTGCTAGCTATTTTCTGATGGCTTTCTTTAAGTAGTGGGGGTTATCGTAACCGATTCCCCACTTTTCTTTAAAATCAACCTCCTCTTTAGGTGTGGTTAGGAAAATGGTTTGATTTGTTGGGCCTTGTGCATATAATTTTGCTTCCAGACTATTTACCTTTTTCTCTAGGCTCTTCTTTTCACCCTGCAATTTGTAAACTTTTAGAGCACATTCTTGTTTCTCTAAATCAGACTTTGAAAACTCAGAAGCAAATTCAGAAATCTTACTTTCAAAACAATCTTTTTGCATTTTAAAATCAGAAGCAAATTTGTTTAGAGAATCAATCAGATCTTTGTTCCCAACAAGTTCCTTGTTGAGTTAAAAAATCTTTTGATTTCTTTTTACAACTCTGCTCTTTTCCTTTTTCAATTTAGATTGAAGATCTTGAAGTTCGACCATCATGTAGCAAGTAACATCTTCTGCTTGTAATATTCAGAATTTTTGACAATTGGCTTCCGACAGTCCTTTGCAAAGTGGCCAACCTTCCCGCATTTGTAGCACTTTATCAACTCTTCACTCTCTTTCTCAGCACTACCATAGTCATTCACATATCTCTTCTTCTTTTCGGGCTTTCTATCTCCAAATCTATTCTCCTCGAATCTCCTACCTTCAACTCTTTCCCTGTGTACGTGATTCTTTGATCCAGAAGAAGAGTATCTCTGTGAGTTTGATCCCGGTTTCTTGTAAAATTTCTTCTGAAAGGCACGGGTCAATAGCAACATAACTTGTTTGAGATTCTCTCCGTCATCAGAATCAGAATTTGAATAAGCAGAATCATCGGAACTTGGGAGAACTATTTTCTTCTTCTTCTTCTTTTCTTTCTTCTCCATCTCTTTCTGATCAGTTACCAAAGCAATGGGATCTGTAACTTTCTCAGTTTTCTTATTCTTCTCACTCCTTTTCTCTTCAACTTTTTCCTCGTTCTGCCGCAAAGTCTCATAAACCTCATGAAGTGGGATATCACTCAGGTCTTTCATCAGCTTTATTCTCCTGGTGTGATTCTTCCATTGGGGTTGAAGAATGCTGAGGAATTTGACATTGTTTTCAATTTGGTCCTTTGTGACTTTTTTCTTTGAAAGTTCATTCAACAGAAGCACAAATCATTCGTAAGTATCCTCAAGGCTCTCATCTTCCTTAGCTTTAAACTCTTCGTAGCTGTTTATGCAGTTTGCTACCTTCATTTGATTCCCAACCTTTGATCCCATCATCATTTTCTCAAGTTGATCCCACATTGTCTTGGCAGTGGCTTTGTAACTGTCAACCTTGATATAGATCTCGTTCAGAATGCTCTGTAAGAGTAGAGATCTGACTTGTTTGTCAGCTTTGTATCGGATCTTTTGCTGGTCTGTAAACTGAGAAATATCTTTCTGAATAATCTTTGTCTTTTGAACTCCATCATCATCTGATCCAATATACTCATCAGGAATTTCCACAGTAGGAATTTTCATAGGACCTTTGGTGATTGACAACATAATATTTTCTCCATTTGCCTGTCGGTCAACAAAGTCTAAGAACCTGTCCTTCCATTGTTCGTACTCCTCTTTGAATAAAATTACGGGCTTAACATCTGTACCGATCGAGAGAGCATCTTTGGAAGTCATCTTGCTTTTACATTGCTTGTCATGATCGTCAAAATTCAGAAAATAAACTGGATCTACAAACTTAGTCAAATTTCAGAAAAATATCATAAAAATTACTAAGTACAAAACGTGCATACCAAAAAAATAAACACTTTGCGCACAAAATGGACTAAGAGAACTCACTTCTCGCACACAGAGTTATGCGAGTTTGTGGTTCGCGCACAACAAAGGATGCGTGAACTCAGGCTCACGCACGATACTTTATGCGAGTTATAGGTTCTCGCATACAACTATGTGCGAGTTCTATCACCTCTGGAAAGACTTGCGAGTTCATGACTTAGAAAAATTTTCAGAATCAGGTTCGCGCTAAATGGAAACACGCAAGAGTCACTTCTCGCAGAACCTCTTGCGAGTTTTGAACTTAGAAAAATTTTAGAGAAAGAACTTCTTAAAAAATGAAAACGCACAAAACAAATACTTCACTCTTCGCGCACGATGAAGAATGTAAACCGTAAGAACTCGCACCAAGAGGCTTGCGAGTTTCTACTTCTCGTACAACACAACTTGCGAGTTCTTATTGATTTTCAGAAATCTTGATCTCGTGCGTGTTCTTCCAACCTTGTGAGTTCTACCTTTTGCGTGTTCTTCCTCTGCGAGTTCCCCAATTCTAGCGAGTTCTTGACTTGTTTTCCCAAAAAGTCGATTTTCTTACTGAATTCAATTCATTACTTTTCCAATTTATTTGAAATTTTTTGCAGGGCTTGTCTACAACAACTTTCAAACAGATTACAATAGAACAATTTCAGATTAAAACAATAAAATAGAAACCTCAATCTAGTATAGTCTGTCTACAGACTTCGAACTCAAAACCTTACAAATTCCAAAATTCACATTAACAAGATGTGAATTAGACAAAATGAATCGAACTAAAAGTATTCTAGACACAAAATCGAATACAATACAATCAATTTCAGCTTCAAAACAACACAAAATCTCAAAATTCGAATCTTTCCAGGTCGAGTTACGAGTTCGTCCAATTTTTTTTCGATATGATCCTTGATTTTCTGAATTTCGTATGCTCTGATACCGATTGTTAACCCAGAAACAATGTAAGACAAGATGATACAAACAATTCACTCAATTTCCATTTCTAATTCAAACTCAGAATTCAATTACAAAGTTGCTCTCAACTTTCTCTCTCTAACTCAGGAACATGTATATCACTTTGATGATGTTACAAGTCTCTTACACGCACAACAAAATCCAAACACCTGTTTATACAAAGAAGATAAAACACGCACAATAAAGTAACATTCTAAAAACTAAGACTCTCAAAACACTAACTTTGACTTTTTATTACAAATGACTGTGACATTCACTAGAGAGTTGACTTTGAGCTTTGACCTTTAGCTTCTATGATCTTGTATCCAACAAATATGCTCTAGCATGCATCCTGGAGAGTTCAAGTTGCCATTGGCGTCTTCATTGTGGAACTATCGACCATGTTGAACTTTTTTAAAATATCTTTTATTTATTTAGACTGATTAATAAAATTGCTATCCGTGGACTGCTTTAGTTGTAAACCAAGAAAGAATGTCAGTTCTCCCATCATGCTCAATTCAAATCTAGTCTCCATTATTTTTGAAAAATTGTTGCAAAATTTTGGATTTGTAGAACAGAAAATAATGTCATCTACATAAATCTGAATAAGAATTAAATACTCAACTTGTTTTTCAGGAAAAGTGTTGTATCGATTGTACCTTTCTTAAATCTAGAGGCAATAAGGAATTGTGTCAAGGTTTTGTACCATGCTCTCGGCGCTTGATTAAGACCATAAAGTGCTTTGTCGAGAACATATACGTGGGCTGGATGATGAGGGTCGACAAAGCCTTTGGGTTGATTGACATACACTTCCTCATGCAAGATCCCATTTAAGAACACTGATTTCACGTCCATTTGATAGACTTTAAATTTTTTGTGGGCTGCATAAGACAAAAATATCCGAATAGCTTCAATCCTTGCAACAGGTGAAAATGTTTCATCATAATAGATTCCCCCTGTTGACAATATCCCTTTGCGACCAACCTTGGTTTGTTGCGAATAACAATTCCAGCCTCATCTTTCTTATTCCTGAAGACCCACTTCGTTCCTATAATAGATTTGACTTTGGGTCATGGGATTGACCGCCATACCTTGTTCCTTTTGAATTGGAGTAATTCATCTTGCATTGCAAGAATCCAATCTGGATCTTTTAGAGCCTCCGAAACTTTCTTAGGCTCAAGGGAACTTAGGAAACTGGAACACAAGACGAAATTTGCCGATGCAGCACGGGTTTGAACACCACTATCAATGTCGTTGATGATATTATGTAGGGGGCGATCTCTAGTCCATCTTATGGTACTAGGCAGGGGTTGAACATGAACTATGTTATTCTGTTCGTTATATTCATCTATAATTGCAGGTATAACTTCTGTTGATGTAGAAACTTCTTGAACAGGTGATTCTGATTTTGGTAGCTCTGTTATGATGTAAGAAGTGCTCAGGACTTCATTACCAGAGTTTGTATCTGTATGAACAAAGCCACTGTTAGATTGATCAGAATCCGTAGGAGTTGTAGTACCTGAAGAAGTTGTTGTGATAGGTTCAGATGGTCCAGAAATATCTACATCTGTAACAGGGACCTCTGAAGTTTATGTGGATACATTAGATTTATCAAAATCTACACAAATATCCATAAATGCATAAAAAAAATAATTCTAACTCCGATGTAGACGTTTTAGAGTTAGAGTCAGAAAACTTAGTCTCTTTAGACACGGGTTCTAATCGGTTTTAAATAGAAGCCTTTCCCTTAAGATTGAGTCCTGAATTGTTGTGTTCAAAAGTCAATGTTGAATGCTCATCAAAAGATATATTGATGCTCTCTATGTCGGTCTTGGTGCGTCTGTTGTAAATACGATAGGCTTTGGAAGTCAAAGAATATCCAAGAAAGTAGCCTTCGTCCGCCTTTTTGTCGAACTTACCAAGATTATCACGGTCGTTTAGGATGTAGCATCTGCAACCAAATACACGAAAAAACTTGACGTTAGGTTTTCTTTTATTAATAATATCATACACTGTTTTATTTAACCGTTTATTGATAATCGTGCGATTTTGAGTAAAGCATGTTGTAGCAACGACTTCAGCCCACAAATACACAGGTAGTCCTGAGTAAGCCAACATTGTTCTTGTGATCCCAGGTTTCAAGCAATCATATCAAAACAATTAACAATCAAAGATTAAGATGAGAGAGAATTTGAGTCACAAGTCTTGTCGTATTCATATGTCTAACATGAAAGGTTACAATGACTCAATGCGTACTAACATTGTTACAAAAACAAGACTAAAGAAGGCTTTATATAGGGTCAAACATTGACTTGACTTCTCTCCTTGCTCCCTAATGTGACTAAACCGGATTGTCTTCCAGGCTTGTTGTACATATAGTTTAGGAACAACTACTACAGCTGTGAGAGCATTCCTGAGAGGATGGTTCCTCAGGATATCTAGTACTAGAGGATCAATCTTGATACTGAATTGCAAATGATGATTGTCTGGTTGTTGGGGTTTCATCTTAGCTGGTGTAATCAGAAATAGATATGGATTGGCATCTTGTGGCACTTGAAAATCAGATCTAGATGATGGCATTGGGCATTACTCTGAATCCTCGTGTGGTGAATGTTCATCGGTTTGAACATGTTGGTCTATAGATTGTTCTGCCATTGGTACCTGAAAAGATAAGCAATGTTGGACAGGGTCCAAATGGGTTAGTGAAAAATGAGGTTTTAACACTTGAAAATCACTTTTTTTAAAATTGATAAGTGTAGAATTCGCATGACAGGGGTATGCGAATTCTGCACTTAGGAATTGAAACTCAACAAGAATTCGCATGAAGAATTCGTATGAAGGTTTATACGAATTCCTCACTTGGAACTTTAACAAACATGGACCAATAATTCGTATGAAGGGGATACGAATTGAAAACGTCAAACATTTGACACTTGAGTACACAGAATTCGTAAGGAAGTCCCAACCAAGAATTCACATAAACTTGAATTTATTGAAAATTTTTCTAAGTGTTCATACGAACTTCAAGAACATCAAGAACACATTCAAATCATCAACCAAACCCAAATTGAAAATTTTTAAAGTTTAGATTTTAACCCTAGATGTTAAATCTGTTAGGATCGACATATGATTAAAACCACTTTTTGTCCAAGAAAACTTAGATTTATCAATTAATCATCCTTTAATCTTGATTTATTTTTTATCAAGAACACAAAGAACATTCAAAGTCAGATTCCACATTCAATCCCAACAAAAAATGATTTTAGGTCAAAATTTTTATTAGAAAGGGTTCGATTTTGTCATATTAATATTCCTTTAATTCAAATTCACACTTAGAAACTTTATCAAGATCAAAATCATTCAAAATAATCAAAGTCGTATACGAGTTCTTGGGATATGAACAGTCTATCGAATTAAATCCCTAAATCTAAGAGTTTGGGTAACCTGGAAGGAAATCGAACAACTAACAAGATGTAAACCAATAAAATACAAACATAAGAACAAACAAACACCTTTGATCAATGAAATCGAGAAGACAAGAGGATGAATCAAGAAATCGCAAGGTAGGGTTTTTGAGGGTTTCGTGCACTAAAAGAATTTTGTAAACTCGAGGATTCTGGAAAAGTGAGGATTTCGTATAGAAAACTCCTATTTATACCCAAAAGTGAATAATACACGTGGCACGATTTCATTGGTCACTCACTTTTCACAGAGAACACTTATGCGAATTGTCTAAGAAAAAAAATAGACAATGTGTGTGAGAATTCACATGAAGCAATATGCGAATTATGTGTGCAACATAAGAATTCGTATGAAAGTGTTATACGAATTCTTCACTTCTCGCATAAAGGCTTATGCGAAATGGTAGAATTCGTATGATACACACATGCGAATTCCATGAATTCGTGTAACACACACATGCGAATTCTGAGGATTTCGCATGCTATTGTTATGTGAATTCTGGACTTAGAAACATTTCCAACTTTTGAAAAACATTCTAAACTTGGAAATTTGCTATTTGTGGAAGCTTTTTCAAAACTTGCCAAAAATAGAAATTTCCATAAATGGAAATTTTCCAAAAATGACATTTTCACTTAATTTTAAGTTTCAAAAGAATTACACACACTTCACACTTACAACCCTTTTTCAGATTTGACTTTTGAGCTCCCCCTTGACTTAATGTTTGTTTCTTCTTATTCTTGAAATAACTTTGTTCTTTCTTGATATATTTGTTTGTCTTTTCTTGCTGGCTCACTCTTGACATGTTGTGGATCTTTTCTCAATGTATGGATATGCTCCCCCTTCATATCTGCATACAGGTAAAAATATAACAATGAATCTCTTCTTTTTCTAAAACATTCTCCCTTTATAAGATAAAACAAAAACATTCTCCCCTTTTTCTAAAATAACAGTTGATGGATAGAAAAACTCCCTGTTTATGATTTGACATTTAAGGATTAATACTTTAACATTGAAGTATGATTCCTAAGTTGTTGTACTTAGAAGTCACAATCTTGAACATTGAAGATTGGGTCCTAAACTGTAGTGTTTAGAAGCCATTGTCCTTCTCAATCCTTTTTAAGTTCTTGCTCCTGCATCACAGGTTTAAAATGTTTTGGTACCTAGATGTATGTGGGTCCAGTCTGGTTAGTATGTGAAAACTTCTTTGAGCGGTTTCCACCTCTGTGATAAGTTGTATCAGTAAACTTCTTATGAGAAAAATACCTTTGGTGGATATGTGCTTTGTGTACAAAACCATCATTACAGCAATAAGAACATCAGAGTTTTCTTTTTGCTAACCTGATCAGATGTTTGGTAGACTTGACAGAATCAGGTGCAAAAGATTTACCTTTTTGAGCTATGTTTTTCTTTTTCAGTTTACCTTCTGCAAATGATTTATGGTATTTTACTGACTCTGGAGAACCTTTGACAACCCAGATCATCTTCTCTTTCATGCATGGAAGCTTTGAGTCCATAATAAGCAACATATCTATCAGCAGATTTAACATAGAATGGACTAGAATATTTAATCTGATCTGTTTTCAAAATATCTGAATTGACTGTTTGTTTCTTGAAAACCATATTTTGAAATAAATTATTTACCGATTGAAACGAGCAAACTGATTCACTTGCATCATTATCATAAGAAGATAATACAGATGTTTCAGATGCTAACTTGTCAGATTAATCAGCATTAGCTTTCTCAAGTTGACTGATCTTGTCATTCAACTTGGCTTTTTCATTACACAATTTATCAAAGTTGCTTTGCAAATCAGATTTATTCTTCTGTCCCTTTTGAATATCTGTAGATAAAACAACTAGTTTATCAGTGAGTTTAGAAATCTCAGATTCAAAAAAAAAATTCTTTCAGTTTCAAACTCCTTTTCTAAGTTTTGATTTTTCTCATAAATCTCTTTGAATAGTAAAGTATTTTTCTTTTCAGAACTTTTCCTTTCTCTATCGAAGACATCTCTTTCAGTAATGACAATTTTTTCAAAATCAGAAACTTGTTTAGAAAGTTTTGCACATCTGAGTTCTAACTCTTTCTTCTCTGACTCAACTTTCTTTGAAAGTTCAGATAACTTCAGGTTGAAAGTTTCTCAAGTTCAGCTTTCTCATTCTTTAGTCTCTCATCAACTCTCATCAACTCTCTTTAGCCATTCTTTTCCTTTAGCTTCATATGTTGACACTTGTGTCTCAACTTTGGTTAGTTTGACATCCAAAGTATCAATTTCTGCTTTCAGCTTTGAGTTTTGACTTTTAATCTTCTCATTCTCAGCCTCTACCTGTGGAATTTCTGGCATATATGACAATACACAATCTCTGTTGGTGAGAAATAGATTTCCCTTTTCATCTGTGTAAGGCATGATTAGTATCTCTGAAAAATATATCTTTAAATGATCTTTAGTTAGAAAGATAGAAAAATTTGAAGTTCAAATACAGAAAAATCACTTAAAATGAATTACAAGTCAAGAATTCGTATGCTACTCACAACATAAAAATTCGCATGCAAGAATTTGTATATCACAATTCGCATAACACTCACAATAAAAAATTTGTATGGAACAATTCGCATGAAAGGATATTAAAAAGGGTACAAAATATGAGCTTTTCGCATATAAGAATGTGAGAATTCTTTGAAATTCATATAAGACTTAGATGCGAATTCCTTGAAATTCGTATGTCTCTCAGATACGAATTCTTCTCAATTCGGACGTGTCTCTTGTGCGAGTTCAATACTTCTCGTATATGTCTTTGTGCAAATCCTTAGCTTTTCGTATAGCTCTTTGTGCGAATTCTTCCCTTAACAACTTTTGTTCTCTGTGATGTGTGAAACAACTAATCTGCGAATTCCATGGCTCTGCGAGTTCTTCGTGCGAGTTCCTCATCAATTCTGTGAATTCTTTAGATCTTGAGTCGACTTTCCAACTTTTCACTAGAAATCCACCCAATTCTTGATGTTTGACTATGAAACTTTGCAAAATCACTCTCTATACCATCGTGAACAACCCTGTGAAGTAAATTTCATCAAGAATGAACATAGATGTGGGAATCGATTCTTGACAGTCCAAAATTGGAAACTTTCTAAAAATGCAAAGATTGATCAAATTCCATCAATTTGTTGGTCAATTGAATTTCTGCTTCAAACAAGAATTGTTCTACTTCATTATGCGATCAAAGTGAACTCAAATTTACATCAAAAACACCATGAAATCAAAAACTTGATTTCAATGTAACAGTGACTTTCCAAAAGTGGAAATTCGGATCTTTCTGTCTTCAAATCATGATTACAAATCTTTCTAAGTTTTCTTATCTAGCTCTGATACCAATTGTGATCCCATGTTTCAAGCAATCATATCAAAACAATTAACAATCAAAGATTAAGATGAGAGAGAATTTGAGTCACAAGTCTTGTCGTATTCATATGTCTAACATGAAAGGTTACAATGACTCAATGCATACTAACATTGTTACAAAAACAAGACTAAAGAAGGCTTTATATAGGGTCAAACATAGACTTGACCTCTATAAAAGCATACATGAAAAGTCAACATTATAAAAGGTAAAAACACTTACAAATTGACTCAAAACTATGATCTAACAGTTCTCGTTGCTTCCACTAGAGTCCGATTCTTGCGCTCTACAACTCCATTTTGTTGAGGCGTACGAGAGGCAGAAAATTTATGAGATATTCCAACGGACTGAAGATAGCCTTGTAGAGTCTCATTTTTGAATTACGTGCCATTGTTACTTTGTAGCTTTTGTATCCGAAGTTGTAGGAAGACTTGCACTTTTTTAATTAAGGCAATGATTATCTCCGGTGCGTCAGACATGGCTCTCAAGAATTCTAACCACATGTATCTTGAATATTCATCAACCATGACAAGTATGTACTTCTTTCCACTAATTAACTGAATACACATAGGTCCGCCAAGATCCATATGTATCATCTTGAGTGGTGATTTACAGGATGATTCCATCTTTGCTTTGTGGGAACTCCGTTTCATTTTTCCCATCTCACATGCTGAACACAAGGAATCATTCTCAAACCCCATTTCTGGTAGACCTTTGACCATGCCTTTGCTCACTAGAGTATTTATTGGTTTGAAGTTCTTGTGAGAGAGACGACGATGCCATATCCAACTCTCTTCCTTTGAAGCTTTTTCAATCAGAAAGACTGATCGAGTAGCAGATAGAGTTGGATAATTTACTGCATATAAGTTCCCGTATCTCTCAGCTTTAAAAATCTCAGAACCATCATGATCTTCTATGTGACAGTGCGTTATTGTAAACCTAACTTGGTAGAGGCTATCAGAAAATTGGCTTGTACTAAAGAGATTGTAATCCAACCATTCTAGATATAAAACTTTGTGTATGGTTATAGTGTTGTTTTTAGCATTCCGTACCCTCTGACATAACCTTTCAGCTCAGAATTAGAAAAATCAAATGTTCTTGCAGGATGTTCAACATAATTGTGAAATAGATGCTTAAACCCTGTCATATGCCTTGAACATCCGAAATCAATTATCCACAGATGACAAGCCTGCAAAAGAACAGACTACTTCGCTATAGGTACCCATATCTAGATGGGACCTTTAGTGTTAAAATTCTTTAACTTTTGAAAATCATTGATCGTGCCTTTAATACGCCATTCGTAACGAGGCTTCGACAATCATTTCCAAACCATATTAACATTTACATCATGATATTCCTTTTTCTTTGAAAACTTGTTTTGTTTAGCCTTGAATATATGAATCGGCGAGTCTAGGTTTTGGAAAAAGTTTTCCCCGAGAATAACTTTTGACTTTCTTTGGTTTGGGAATAGTGGAGTGAAATAAGAATGAGTTGTTGTCACAGTGATTGCATATGATGTTCTTTTGAGCAAATGTCATGATTTTTGATTTGTCAAAAGACTTGCATTTATTCTAGTAAAACTGACATTTATTTGTTTCAAAGCTATTACAATCAACATTACAATCACTATTCTTCACAACACTCTCTCCTTTCAGCAAAATTACAATTTTTAGAAACATTTGAAACATCCTTCTGTTCAGAAATTTTGTTTCTCCACATTCCTTTCACCTTCCTTTTCACATCTGAAACACCAAAGGAATTTGAATTATAATGAATTATTAGAAGATGAGTTAGTTTTCTTAACACCATAAGTTTCACCTCTTTCAAACATACTTGGATGCTTTACAATATCATTTGAATAAACAACTGTTGGTTTTACAAGTGTCTCAAACTCCAGATTAGATCTCACATTCCATTTCTTATCATCAAACTCTTTCTGATATGATA
Organism: Arctium minus; assembly: GCA_954870635.1. Lineage (NCBI taxonomy): Eukaryota > Viridiplantae > Streptophyta > Magnoliopsida > Asterales > Asteraceae > Arctium > Arctium minus. The sequence continues at coordinate 83,755,560 of OX941081.1, forward strand.
AATTCTTTTTGAACAAATCAATTTTCAGTTCATTAATCTGTTTACAAAGCTCTCGGTTTTCTTCTAAAGATTTATCCAATTTAAAACGAAGATCACAGTTTTCATCTTCAACTTCCTCAAGAGTCCTTTGTAAATCATATATTTGTTTTTCAAAATCAGAAGTTTGATTTAACACGAAGTCAGGCTCAAACTTTTCTATAACATGAACAGGATCTGAAGAGTTCATCATTTCATCAAAAATTGCTTCAGACATATTTTCAATGAACTAAAACTTTCTATCAAAATCCGTGACATTCGATGACTTTTCTATCTTATCTCATTTCGAGGATTCAGAAGTACTAGATTTAGACAAAAGATTCTGATCACATGTATCAGTATCTGACTCATATTCGTCATACTGACACTTGGTTGCAGGAATTATTTTATCATCGTTGACTGATTCATCATTTGTAAAAGGTGTGGAAAATAATGATTCAAATTCTACGAATTCCAGCTTTCTGGTTTTGTAGCTTGTATTCAAATCGTTGTATTGAAATCCCACAAATTTGAAACTTGATGACTGTGAATCAGAACAACTAGATTGGTCATCATCTATAACTTCTTTACCTTTAATTGGAGTAATAGATGTTAAAGTCTCGGCTTTGACAAACGTGTCACGTATGTTCGGAATCTTCTTGGCATTAGGACCCATTTTGTCAAAATTATATAAATTTTCAGGAGCCCTTTTTAAAACATCAGTTTTAGACAAACCCAAACCCAATTTTGGATTGTAAAATCTTACATCTTGGAGTTTGTTTGTCAGAAGATTCAAAGTCTGTTCAGTTTGTCCACGTTTTAGATTTAAATCCTCCAGTTGTTTAATTTTATAGTAAGCCTCGTTGTGTTCTTGGAAGCAAACTTCAAATTTAATCTTAAACTCACCGTTTTCGGAATTCAAGTTCACTAAGTCCTTTTCGAGCTCGGTGATCTTGGATGTCAAATCACCTTTTTCTCTTTTTAAATCATCTTTCTCTTTTTCCATGTCCTCGATGAAAACTTTCAATAATGCATTTTCATCTTGAAAATTCATCATTGTTTGTCTTTCAAGGCTAAGTTTACTTTTAAGAACATTGAATTCATTTTCCATGTTTTGAATTTGAGCAATTAAAGATTGAACTACCTCAGAATTATCTGATTGCCTACTTACCTCGGAATCAACATCGTAGTTATCATAAACAGGTTGTGCATGTTCTTCAACATTGGCCATCATACACACCTGAGTGAAGTGAGCTTCTTCTTCATCGGAAGTATCACCAAGCCAATTTTTATCTTCAGCCACAAGCACCTTACCATCCTCTTGTTTCTTGACCAACAAAGATTTCTTCGCATAACACTCCGAGTTCTTGACCTTCTTAAACCGACAATCTTGGGAGATATGTTCGTGCTTCCCACAATTAAAGCATCTCCCACTCTGTGGATCAATATTTTCTTCTGTTAGTCTATAGATCAAGCTATGTCAATCAATTACATAAAAACATACAAGAAAGTAGTGAGAGAAAGTAGTGAGAGAAAGCGATGAAGTCATATATCTCTTGAAATTACAAGTTACAAGAACGCTCATACAATGGCACACACAAACTCTCACACAACTAAACACTTATATATGAGAAACTCTCACATGCTTACAAGACAAAGTCAAACATAAAAGTCAAACTAATTGATCTAAACAATACATTTATAATCTCCCCCTTTTATATCAATGTGCAAAGATTCTTTATCTGCCCCAACGTGAAAAACTGCCTTGCCTGATTCCAAGCAACGATTCAAAAATCCTTATACCCCTGCAGAAATGAATTTTGTCTTCCAATGCATCAAGAACTCCTTCCAGTGCTAATCTGTCAAACTTGGGCATTGGCGTTTCACCTCGCTTGATCTTCTCTTTGTTCTCCTTGAGTCTTTGGTTCAGTTGAAGTTTAATCACCTTTATCGTTCCATCAGAAAACTTGGCAATCTCTGAAATTGTGAGAAATCTCTTCTTGTTTTCTAAATTCTTGTAAACAACTTCAAGTTCAGGCTTTTCAATAATGGTGAACAGATCATAGTTTTCAATATCTTCCAACTCAAGATTAAGCTTTGTCATGTTGACTCTCTTCTGGTTCGTTTCAATCCCCAGTTGAAAGTCAAAACAATACTTGTATTTCACATGCCTTCTCATAAATCTCTTTACAACTTCCAAGGCAAAAATGATGTTCTCTAGTCTGATAGTCATGTTTTTGAACAGATGGTAGAGATACTCAATGTCGTCCACATTTAGAAATTGAAAGTCTACTTCAGAAAACTCACACTCTATCATATCTCTTCTTTGAACCTTAAAGACTGGATACTATATCTTTTGAACTCTCCTTAGCCTCACTTGTTTCACCGTCACAATTCCAGACTTATTCTTTACAATTTCTCAGCCTTTCTTTCCCAACTCATCATCCTTGCATACTCCTCCTGATACTCCATAGGTAGATGTGAAACACTAGAACTTTGTATAGATCCATCCTCCCGAGCCTGTGTACGAATATCTTTTTCATCTCCTCCTCTAGAAACGGTGCTCTTAAAGTATTTCGCATTTGCCTGAGTTAAGCATCTGTGAGTACTAGAGGTGATTTAGGTTGATTTGACGGATCGACTTGGTTTTCTACTGGGTTATATGGAAAGTGAAGTTCAGGTTCAACTTCGGTGTTGGATTCAGGTGGGTATTCATTTATGGGTTGGCTATCAAGGATTGGGTTAGGAATTCTATTTGGGCTTGGTAGGTTTATTGGGCTAGGTTAGTTAACAGGGCTAGGTTGATTTTCTAGGCTAGATAGGTTTATTGGGCTAGGTAGGTTTTCTGGTATATCAGTAGGTTCAGAAAAGTTTATCTCTTTGAAGGTTTGGATTTTAGGTAGGTCTCTTGTGGTTTCGGGTAGCTCATGATGAACAGGACTCAGTTGGATATCATCTGGAGTACAGGATAGGATGTCCAAGATATTCTCATTTCCCTCATTATCAGAACCTATTAAACTGTTCTCTTTACTCCTCTTTAACCTTCCCAAACTTCTCATACTTTTCGTAAGCTGACACTTCTTCATCTGATGATAAATCAATAACATCTACAGCTGACATCCCAGTCAGCAATAATATCTTTTCCCTTGTAGCATCCTTAGACTTCGCAACCCTTGGTTCTACTTCTTCATTCACATACAGAATAATCTGCATTCCTTCTTCAGCATCAACTTGCTCATCATTCCTAACATCAATCATTTCAACATCTTCTTCCATATGTACATCACCTTGAGTAGTGTCAGTCTTAATAGCAATTTTCTGTCTTTTACTTATCTCCCCTTCATGATCTTGATCAGAATCTTTGCATGCTTGTTGAACTGCTCTGGTCAGCTCTTGAATGTGTTGTACCACTTCAGATTTGAAAGAATTGAATTTTATGACTGAAACACTATCTGAAGGTACCTGAGCTTGCTAGGATCTCAATAAACTAACCAAATCTGCCTCTAACTCATCAGTTGGTGCCTGAGATAACATCTTAGCATACAAAAGAGTTTTCAGCTCCTCCATTGATAGATCTGCAGGCTGGATTGGAGGTGGTGGAGGTGGCTGAACAGGCTCCTGAACTGTTGGTCCTTTCCCCTTCACCAAACTTTTAACCTTCCCCAATTCTTCTTTAAATTTCTGAGATAGAAGGTGTTTAACAGCCTTTAAGGCCCTGTTGAGAAACTCCTTTGACACAAAGTCAGGTAAACTAACTCTGGGTCACTTAGACTTCCCGTTAGCACAACAGTTGAATATTCAATAGAGTGTCCTGTGTTCAAAGTTGGCTTAGTGTTAGCAATGACAGGACTTCCCTCTAATCCTCGTAGACCGTATTGCGGTGCTACTATAGATGTTCCGATCGGGTACAAAGACTTCTGATGGTAGCAGACTGTATCAGTGTCCTAGGAATTGGAAGAGGTAATTCAAGTGGCGCTAGACTCGATTGTACTCAGAAAGGAATTGAGTCATGGGGCTGATGAACTCTAGATTCAATATCTAAGCATTCCGATTGAAAACTAGATAGTGTTTGTGCTACGTCCCCGTGCATATCTGAGACTATTGCCTATTGTGAGGCAACAAAATGGGTGGCTTGGGTGTGCAGTTGCATAAGTGGGCTACTTATGTCTGTTTCAACACCTGCTTGCAACACATGTGGCGAGGTGGTGGATGTGGTTGCCCTTCTGGATTGGTAGGTTCAGGTACACACTCGCTTCCCATATTTTTTTCTTCATTTTCTCTCGGCCTCACATTTTCAATATTTTCTACTTGATCTCCCTCAATCCTCCTTATATCTCCCAAGACATTATGAATAGCAGTTACAACAGTGTCTATTTCCATGTCCTCACTGTCTAGAGAAACATCTTTAAGAAATCCAATACTATGTTGAAGATTTTCATTATCAACATCATCATCATTGTCTTGTGCTTCGTCTGGTGCAGAAGTAGCTAATGGTACAGAATCTATTGAAGAACTAGCTGGATGATCCTACTCAGTCTCAGTGTTCTGACATTCATCGACAATCTCTTCCTGAGAGCTCAATTGATGAGTGATATCTCTCTTAAGTTGAGATGTGGAAACCTCTAGACGTGTGGCATCAAGTGTCTGAGTCTCCACAGCTTCTGGGCTAGAATCCTAACCCCCGTTCATTCCCCTCTCAGAATTTTCTCTCAGCTCTACCCGTTCCTGAACTCCCTGAGTTACAGAAACCCTCACCGACTCCTCTCTTCTAAGGATAAATTCTTGGGTAGGGATAACCAGTTCTGGTAATCCCATAGACTCTCTATAATCCCTAACGAACTCAAAGTTCGGATCAACGTAAGCTAATAGAACTGCAGGAATAGGCATAGAGTGCATGAATGTTTGCTTTTGCTTTTGTAGGTACCTCATTTCACATTCTGGTGCTACTTCATGATGTGATCTTTTGGGAATGTATCAGTAAGAACGGATCATACTTCTGACAATCAGTTGAAGAAATCTTTGGTAAGGAACATATAATGTCTTTTTGGATATCGCTTGCAGATGGCTTTTTCTTACAGTTCTGTCCAAAATGAAACTGAGTAATCCACGTCTAGATCGTACACTATGGCATGAAATAATCCCATAGTGTGCATGTTTGTGTTGTCGAGGCTGAATGCCTTGAAGTCAAGCAACGATTGATGATAGAGTTCATTTGGTAGTAGAAAGGTGGTAGATTTGACTTCTTGAATTTACTGAGAATCGACAGGGTATAGGTCAAATGTTGCTCTCCCTTCCCTTGAGTTTGCTTCCGGTAGATCTAAGATGAGTCTGAGCCTTCGGTAGGTCAGAACTGAAGTGAAATTGTCTATCCGGATTCTGAAATACTTGTTGTTGTGGCTTTCCACCACATATTCAATGGTTTTCCAAGCTTGCTGCAGATAGATGAGTGGAACATTAGCAGGTATCTGTCAGTGCTTTGTTGAGTGGATGACCTTTCAGAATTTCTATCACAAGTGGATTGACATTGAGATTGTCAAACTCCACGTGATGGTTGTTCGGAGATAGCAACAAGTATTCATTGGGGTTGATGAGGGTATGATCAGGATCACCACCAATTGCAGATTGCACATGTGATCTAGAAGATGGCATTGGTGTTTCTTTAGATACATTCGGATCATTCTCATCCATTTGGACAATAGGATCATGAGAATGTTCACTCTCCATTTTAGTACCTGAAACAGAACAAAAGAATTGGATAAAATCCAATATGTTAACAATAATCCCAAAAACTTGTTTTGTTAGAAAATATTTTGATACAAAGTATCAGAGTACAAAAAGAATGTACTTTAAGCTCACAAAGGTAGCATACTCTGTTGCAAGATACAAAATGCAACAAACCTAAAAAAATACAGATAAGATACAAAAAAAATGACCAAAACACTTGTTGTTTTGCTTTTGTTCTCAAAATGATGTTGTATCTCATGAACTCGCATAACACATTAAAATCCTGTTAAAACATATTAGAACTCTCAAAGAACAAAGTCCAAGACAAGAACTCGCATGACACTGAACTCAAGTCAAAAACTCGCTGAACACTACTCTCATTTTGAAGAACTCGCAAGAAACTAACTTCAAACCAAGAACTCGCAAGAGGCTGTGTTCAAACCAAGAACTCGCAAGAGGCTGTGTTCAAGCTCAAGAACACGCATGACACTTGTGTTCATACCAGGAACACTCAAGCCACTATTCATTCGATAATTTGAATTTTCAAACTTTTCAAATCTAAGAGATAGCTTTTAATCTGAAATTTTATCTTTTGTTAAGTTCGATTTAGGCTTAATTTCAGTTTATCATTGAAATCCAAACAAAAATTCCATCTTTAAGGATCGATTCAGTCCAACAGTTCAAAGTAAGTTCAACAGTCCAAGGATCGATTCAAGTCCAAAAATCCAAGTCAAGGAAACCTGCAAATGAAGAACAATAGAATCGAAATCCAAAAATCCAAATGAAATATTGAGTTATAAACAAGAAACAAATACAAGATGAACAGACACAAGGAAAAAACCGACACAAACCCTAAAAATACAAGATGAAATCTGCAAAGTATCAAAATTGAATACAAGAAATGATTATAAAGAACAAACAAACAACTAATCATAAACACCTACACTGAATCGAAAGTGTTGACGATTGAAGAAACTGAAAGTCGCATATAGGGTTTTGAGAGAAAAAAAATCTAAGTGAGAGAACTCACTAAATGTAGTCTGAGAGAAGTGAGCGTGTAAAATGGAAAACTTCGAATTGATACTCAGGATATGACTTGACACATGGCATGATCTGAGTGGTTGCTCACTTCATGCAAACCAAAGAAGCAGAACTTGTCGCAAATCGAAGGAGAAGTGGTGTGTGCACTTCGTGCAAGAAATGATTTGCGCGAAGTGGTGAAACGTTGATAAACTCGCATGAAGAGATATACATGAAGTCAAAACTCGCACGACACTGTTAGGGCATATCATACTTCGCTCATCCTTTGCTATGCGCGAAGTGAGAACTCGCATACCGAAGGGTGCGCGTTCTACACTTTACGTAAGCAATGATGTGCGCGAAGTTAAAACTCGCAAAACATATCTTGCACGTTTGACGCTTAGAAAATTTTGGGATTCTTCCAAAAATGGAAATTTTCCAAAAAATAATTTTCCCACTTTGCCAAAAATAGTAAGTTCTCTTAAAAACCTTTTAAGGACAAAATAGCATCTTTTTCTCTTGAAAAAAAACTTTCAGATTTAAAAAAAAAACTTTTTAACACAGACTCACATACACACTTAGAGACATTTCAATTAAGATCCCCCTTGAAGTGTGCACTGGTCTAATAACTCCCTTTGATGTATGCATTCAACATAACATATTGAAGCATGAGTCCTGATCTGACTTGATCAGAAGTCAATGTCCATGATATTTCCTTGATTAGCACTGCAGGAAACTGTCATAACTGCAAAACAGATAAAAATTTGGTACTCACAAAACATGAGTCCACTATTGTTAGAAGTATCAGACTTTGAAAACATGTATAAACCAAAACACTTATTCAAATAAGCGAATCAACTCCCCCTCAACATCAGATAAAAGAATATAACTATGCATTGAGGTTCAACATCCCAAGTTTACTGACTAAAAAATTAAATCTCTTTTCATCAAGAGGTTTAGTGAATAAGTCAGCAACCTCATAATCCGTTGACACACAATGCATTTCTATATTCCTATTCCCTACATCATATTTAATAAAATGATACCTGATGTCAATATGTTTGGTTTTCAAATGTTGTACCGGATTTGAAGTTATAGCAATTGCGCTCTTTGAGTCACAGTAGATGGGGACCTTGTTGAGAGTGTATCCATAATCTTTCAACTGAGTCTTCATCCAAAAAACTTGTGAGCAACAACTAGCAGATGCAACATATTCTGCTTCACCTGTAGAGGTTGGCACGTAGTTCTGTTTCTTGGAAGACCAACTCACAAACTTGTCTCCCAAAAACTGGCATGCTCCGAAGGTGCTTTTTTTGTCAAGTTTATTACCTGTATGGTCTACATCTGTATACGCGATTAGCTCAAAACTAGAATCTTTCGGATACCAAAGGCCCAGATTTGGTGTGCCTTTAAGGTATCTGATGATTCTTTTGACAACAGCTAGGTGAGATTCCTTAGGATTAGCCTGATACCGAGCACAAAATAGGTAGCAAACATTATATCAGGTCTACTTGATGTCAAATAGCGATGTGATCCTATCATGCTTCTGTAGGTCCGTTGGTCAACTGGTTTTTCCAGAAATATCAACATCTAACAGGCTTCCAGACTGCATGGGAGTCTTCGTGGGTGTAGAAGAGTACATGTCAAATTTCTTCGACATGTCTCTTATATATTTGGATTGATTAATGAAATTCCGTCCGGGGTTTGTTTAACTTTCAAGCCTAAGAAAAAACTTAGCTCACCCATCATTGATATCTGAAACCTACTCTTCATGATGTCTTGAAACTCATCACAAAGTGCAGGATTCGCAGATCCAAATATAATATCGTCCACGTATATTTGTACTAGTATTAAATCCTCACCTTTTTTCTTTAAGAACAAAGTTGTGTCGATTATACCTTTCCGGAATCCAGACTTAGTCAGGTATATTGATAGGGTCTCCTACCATGCATGGGGTGCTTGTTTTAATCCATAAAGCGCTTTGTCGAGCACATACACATGGTCTGGAAATTTTGGATCTATGAAACCTGTAGGTTGACTTACATATACTTCTTCATGTAGAATACCGTTCAGGAATGCAGACTTTACATCCATCTGGTAGACCTTGATATTCTTGTGTTCAACATATGCGAGAAAGATCCTGATTGCTTCAATCCGTGCTACGGGTGCGTAGGTTTCATCATAATCAATACCTTCTTGTTGATTGTAACCCTTTGCGACTAAACGAGCGTTGTTCCTAACAATTATTTCGCTCCATCTTTCTTATTCCGAAAAATCCACTTAGTACCAACTATTGTTTTGTCTTTGGGTCTTGGTACTAATCGCCACACTTCATTTCTTTTGAATTCATTGAGCTCGTCTTGCATTGCGTTAATCCATTCCGAATCTTTAAGTGCTTCAGACGGATTCTTTGGCTCCATGCTGCTTAGGAAATTTACGAACATACAGTAGTTTGCAGACACAGATGTAGTGGCAGATCTTGTTGACACCTTTGCATTCGGATAACCAATAATATTTTCCGGAGGGTGACTCTTTGTCCATTTATGCGTGCTTGGCAATACATCAATCTCAGTCGAATCATTTGAATTGTCAAATTCATCTTGAATTTCAGGTAGACCAGATCAAAGATCAATTTCTCAAAGATAAAAACGGGGGAGAATTATACAAAGATCAATTTCAAAGATGAAGAGTTTTGTCTAAGTTCGAAGTTCAAGTCAGAATTTCAATTTGCTCCTAAAAGTACATGCTGGTCAATGATTTTCTTGATATTAAGCACAAGAAATCATATGTCAGTGTTTGTAAGCTCATAAAAAATCAGAAATGAAATTTGAGCAATTTTAAACATTTAAGATTTCTCAAAACTTTATATGAATGAATAATCAAGAAAGAATAGAAATGTTTTGAGAATTTGACAATGATTAAGATTAGATCAAATGAAATGGTTAGGTTATCAAAGAATTGGAAATTTGTTTATATGAACGAATATAAACAATTTATCAAAGAAAGCACAAATTCAAACGGGAGTATTACCATCGAAAAATTGTTTCGATTTGAGACATGGTAATAACAAATTGATAAAATACTGAACCGGTGTGTATGAATACTTGACAGTATATGGATAAGATAATACACAAGTATTGATCTTTGGAAACACACGGTCAGTTAAACAATAAGCTCAAAGATTTTAAAAAAAAAAACATTTAAAAACACACTTCTAAATTCATAAAACTTTTGAGAATAAGAAGTGGTTTGAACATTTCAGAAATTGTTTTTCATGTTCGAAAGTTGTCCTTCTTTCAAACAATCTGAGATCTAAGATCAGAAATTTTTTACCTTTTTAGCTCCCCCTCAAATCATGATATAAAGATTTTAATCTTTTAAGCTTCCCCTGGATATTAGCACAATATAAAGATTTTGTTCTTTCAGTGCATTGGCAGACAGTTCAGACAACTTGGAAGTCAGTTTCTTGATTTCAGATTCAAAGATTAATCTTTCTTCTTCAAACCCTTTTTCTGACTCATTTCGCTGGCCAAATAATTCTTTAAAGAATCCTACATTTTTCTGTACTATGGCCTTCTTTTCTTTATCAAACTTCTCTCTTTCCAAAATCAGTACTTTCTCAAAATCTGAAATTTGTTGAGAAAGCTTAATGCATTTAAGCTCCACTGAGTTCTTTTCTTCATAACACTTCTTTGAGAAATCTGAGAATTTCTTTGAAAAACTTTTCTTTTCTTTTTCAAAATCAACTTTATCTTCAGTAATCTTTTGTTCCAAATCATATACAGTCTTTCTAATCTCAGCGTTCTCAGATTCCAATACCTTCGTCTTCTCTTTGAAAGCCTTCAACTTGTTTTGAAGCTCAACTGATTCTGCTTGTGGTTCAGATGATTTCTGTTCAGTTGTCTTCAATTGGCTTTGAAGAGTTATAATCTCTTTCTCTTTTTCTTTTATCTCTTTCTCTTTTTCATAAAGAATACCTGCAAAATTAGATCTATTTTTAGTACAATTTATACATTAAGGAGTTTTAACACAGTTGTACAATTTCAGTTCCAACTCCTGAATCCTTCTTAGAAACTCTGAATTTTTAAATTGCAGAGTCCTTCGTTCAGCTTCTATTACAGATATATCAGGCTTATATAGTATTGACATCTTTAAAAAGTAATCAGCTTGATGTGTATGATCGTTCCAAACTATGTATCAGAAAATCAAAAATCAGATCAAATTGAAATCTTAAAAAAAATATTTCGTAAAAATTGAAAATTTGAACAACACATGTTATGGTGCAAAGTTAAATTTTTTTTTCCATATATGACTAAAAAAAAATTTCCAGACTCATTTTGCGTTTTTTTTTTCCATATTTCGATATATGACTAAAATTTTTTTCCATATTTTGAAGTCTCATTTTTTTTTAGAGAGATATATTGCGCAAACTAGAGGTTTGCGTTTCAGTAAGGATCCGCAAACTGAAACTTTTCGTTTACTTTGAGAAGTGCAAGATGAGACTTCGCGAGTGATGTGAGAAACGCAAACTGAACTTTGCGTTTGATGAGAGACGCGCAAAGTTAGACTTTGCGTGTAAAGAGAGACATGCAAACTTAGACTTTGCGTGTACCGAGTGATACGTAAACTGATGTTTGCGTATGAAGCTTAAAACTGCGAATGTTGAAATCCTTGATACTCAAGAGGAGCTTTGCGTTTCAAACTAGACCTGAAAAATACACTAACACGCAAATTAGATCAAAATGAACCTTATACAAAGAATAAGAATGAAACGCAAATCATGATGAATGAAGCGCAAAGTAGCATGAATGAGGAGCAAACTTTCATGAATGAAGCGCAAACCGTGGATCTTGACTGATTCTAACTCAAATCGATCAAAACATGCACATTTGATCTTAAGAACTTGTCATTATTATCGATAAACAATACGAAACTCAAATATACTAACAAATTCAGATTGAAAACAACAATTTGCACAATTTTAATCAAGAACAAAAACCGAACTCGAGTTCAAGAAAATCTCAAAAAACGAAAATTGGAATTGATTTTGAACGAATTATGATATGAAAGCAAAACAAGAATCAATCACCAACATAAATCGCATCCAATGAATCCATTTTCTTGCAACAAAAATGATTTTACACAAGAAAAAAATCGATTGAACAGTGAAAAACTCGTTTTCTTGAAAAACTTTAAAGAAAATCAAATTTTCAATTCAAACCTTCAGATTTCAATTCAAATTATGATCAAATCTTTTCTAAAAAGTTTGGTTCAGCTCTGATACCAATTGTTAATCATAAAATCCCAAATACATCAAGCAATTACTCAAGATTTAGACAAATAAGATCAAGAACTAGAGAGAGAAAGTCTAGAGAGAGAAAGTAGATCTTGTATTCATATGTCTCTGAATTACAATACTATCACAACTCTCTAGCTCTGTTACAAGATTACAAACACCAACCTATTTATACCATCTATCTATTACAAAGCTTAACAATTAAGGTAACTAAACTAGCTTAGACTTAGACAATATTAACTTTTACATCATTGACTTTCCTATTAAATATTGGATACAATATTTAGACTTAACACCAGGTTCTATTGCAGTTGGACACTGTGCACTGGTTGTAGATTCCTCAGTTGCATTTCTGGCTGATATTCTCCAGATACATCAGATGTAGACGCGGGTTCAACCAACGGTGAAACCAATTCAGATGTGTTGTGTGGTGTAGTATGTTTAGAAACCACTTGAGTTTGGCTTGTGGAAGCTTCACCATTTACTTCCGATGGGCCTGTGATATCTACATTTGTAGTGAGTGTGTCAGTGTTTATTAAATTTTCTTTCTTGTTATCTTCAACAGTTATATCATTAAAAGCATCTAAAAATAACCTGTCAAGATCAGATTCAGTAAGGGTTTGAGAATGCTTAGTCTTTTGCAGATCAGGTTCTACACTGCTTGATGTATAAGCTTTGTCTTTAGGTTCGAGTTCTGAACTGTTGTATTCAGAAGTCCTCGTCTTTGATTCATCAAAGGTGATGTTGATGCTCTCAAGAACTGTCTTTGTACGAGTATTATAAATCTTGTACGCTTTGGATTGAAGTGAATATCCAATGAATATCCCATCATCAGCTTTGTCTTGAAACTTCGACAGGTTCTCTCGATCATTCAGTACATAGTATTTGCAGCCAAACACACGAAAAAAATTAACAGTTGATTTTCTACCATTAATAATTTCATAAGATGTTTTATTTAAACTCTTATTAATGATTGTCCTGTTCTGTGTAAAGCACGCAGTTGCTACTACTTCAGCCTAAAGGAACAAAGGTAGATCAAAATACGCGAGCATTGTCCGAGCAGCTTCTACCAATGTCTTGTTCTTCCGTTTAACAACACCGTTTTGCTGAGGTCTCATTGCAACCGATAAGTTGATAGAAATGCCAACGGAGTCAATATAAGATTGTAACGTTGCGTTCTTGAACTCAGTTCCGTTATCACTTGACAATTGTTGTACCGAGATTTGAAGAAGAACTTGAATCTTTTTAATGAACTTGATGATCAGATCTGGAGCTTCAGATTTTTGCCTCAAGAACTCTAACCATGTATATCTTGAATATTCATCCACCATGATTAGGATATACTTCTTGCCATTGATAGATTGAGTTCTTATTGGCCCACAGAGATCCATGTGAATAAGCTAGAGACATTTGGTGTTGTTTATAACATCTTCAGCTTGTGAGAACTTCTCTTCATCTTGCCCTTTTCACATGCAGAACAGAGTGAATCTTGTTCTATTTTCAGATCTGGAAGACTAGTGACAAGATGTTGATTTCTCAGCTTATTCAGATCTCGAAAATGCTGATGAGATAAACGGCGATGCCACAACCAACTTTCCTCAGTTGAAGTCGTAGAAATCAGACATACTGTCTTTGAAGCTTTGAGAGTCAGAAAGTGAACATCGTATAGTAAACCCATTCTCCCAACTTTGATTAATTCTGATCCACTTTGATGTTTGATATAACAATAATCCACATCAAATTCGACTTTGCACTTCTTCTCATTGAATTGGCTGATAGAGAAAAGATTATACGCCAGACCCTCCACGTACAAGACTTTTGATATTTAAATCACACTGTTCTTGATTTCGCCATAACCACTGACATATTCTTTCATCTGATTTCCAATGTTGACTGATCCTGCATAATGTTCAACGTAATCGAATAGCAGGTGCTTGTGGGCTGTCATGTGCCTTGATGCACCGGAGTCTATGATCCACACATGACAATCCTGCAAGCAACAGTCACTTCAATTTAGGTACCCATATGAATATGGGTCCTTTCTTGTTAGTATCATTGAACTTCTATAAAAAATCCAACGATCGTTTAATTCTCCATTCAAATCTGGGTCCTTTCGGTAAAGTTTGTGCTTTAACTTCAGATTTAGGAATCCATTTCCACACAAACTTTACATCAACTATTTTGTTCATTTTAAAATCTCTGTTTTGCTTATTAACAGAATAACCTTCAGCTTTTTGATAAACATTGGAATGAGCAGAAGTTTTCATGTTTTTGAACTGAATTGATTTTATTTTCTTCGAAGACTTAGGTTCCAAAGAAAATGAACTTTCATGACAGTAAGAACATTGCAATTTCGTAGCAGCTTGCGTCAATAACTCATTTCGAGAAAGAGTTTGTATTTTATTCAAACATTGACAATAAAAAATACAAGCTTTTACTACACTATTACACTTCGAACTATCAAGAGTTTTCACTTTCTTGTCCACTTTCAGCTTCTTTGACTTCTTCAAACTTCCCTTCTTTACTTTGCTATCTGTAGAACAAGCAGAGTTAGAAACATTAAAGGAAGAAGTTTTAGAACACTCTCCTATTTCATGAATACTTAACTCATTTTCTGAAGATTTTAGAACCTTTAAATCTGTTTGCATGATAGTAGCTGAAGTATCTATTGTTGAAGAATTAGACTAAACCTCAACACTTTGACTTTCAGAAGTTGGAGCATCTTTGTTAACACAAGCCTCTTTAAGTTTTGAAAGTTTGAAAATTTGGGATTCTAGATTTTTGATTTCCTTTTGTAAAGCCTCATTTTGAATTAAACTTGAGTCTAATTCCATCCCAAAATTTTCATTAGCATTTTCCAGTTCAATAATGAGAGTGATGAGAGCTGAAATCTGCCTTTCTAAATCAGAAATGGTTTTCAAGGTTGTTTGATACCCAAGGTCAGGGAATTTTGAAATATTTTCAGAAACAAATGAATTTTGAGAATGAACTTCTTCATCTTTGTCCCCTTTGATTGAACAAGAAATAACTGTTTCGGTTGTATCAGAACTGGAACTTGATTCAGAAGACTCAGGTTGTTTTGAGAAAAGATTTTCAAATTCAACGAATGTTTTCTTTTTATTTTCATAAGAAGAATTCAATTCGTCATTTTTGAATTTAATAGAATTAAAACCAGGAATATCTGAATCACTTTGTATTTATGGATAAACTTCCACAGATTCTTCTATATTCATCTTAGGAGTCTCAGGTGAAGAAATGTCTAGCTTGACAAAAGTCTCAAAAATGTGTGGTATAATCACAACAGGAGCATCACCCGACTTTTTGAAATTGTAAAGGTTTTCGGGTGATTTCTTTAAAACATGCACACTAGAAAGACCTAAGCCATGTTTTTCTTTGTAAAAATGAGTATTCTTTTGATTGTTCGTCAAAAACTTTAAGGTCTGTTATGTATGACATCTCTTGAAGTTCAAATCCTCCAACTCTTTAATCTTATTGTATGATTTAGTTCTGTCTTTCAACATAATATCATACTATAGTGTTAAATCAAGATTTTTGTCCTTCAATGAAATTATTTTCTTTTGTAGTTCAGATATCTTAGTTTGAAGGTTAGTTTTGTCCAGTTTCAAAACATTTTTCTCTTATTTTCTTTCCGCTGCCAATGTTTTATAGATTAAAGCCTGATCTTGACGTCCCTGGATTGTACTCTTTTGTTGCTTAAAATTTTATTTTTACTTTTGAAATTCAGAGTACATTAAGTTCAATTGAGACATCATGTTCAATACTTCTTCGTTTTCAGAAAAAAACATTCCGAATTGTCAGTAAGAGAGTTTACCTCAGAATCAGACTCCTCGTTCAAATGAGCTATCAGATTGTAATGAACCCGAGTCAGATTAACTTTGACCTCTTCATTCTCATCATCATCAGAGTACTCAAACCAAATCTCTTCCTCGGCTTTCAGAACCTTTCCTTTCTCCATTGATTTGGCTAGCTGGGCTTTCTTCGCATAGTACTCATAATTCTTAACTCTCTTAACTAGACAATCTCTGACAAAGTGACCAACTTTTCCACAATTAAAGCGCTTGTTAGATTTCTCTTTATCTTTCTCTTTTCTCTTTTCCTCTTTCTTCTCCTCTTTCTTCTCTTTCTCTTTCTCAAACTTGCCTCTATACTTGCTTGACTTCTAAGAATCATACTTTGGCTTGTTGTAGAACTTCTCTCTACCAAACTTCTTGTGAAAGCTTGAAGTCAACAAAGCATGTTTCTCAGCGAATTCGGTTAGCTCATCATCCTAAGATTCCTCTTGAATATCCTCCTCAAAACTTTCAGAAGACTCAATCAGGCTTCACATCAAATCTTTCTTCTTAGTTTCCTTTGAAGAGACTGAGCTTCCTTTGATCAACTTAGTCTTTCCTTATGCTAGTAAAGATAAAGAATCCTCAACTTTCTTCTGCTTGTCTTTCAACTGATGCAACTCTTTGTTGATTGCAGCATGTTCTTTAACTTTGTCTTCATGTTGATTTAGAGCAAAAAACAAGTCATACAACTTCTCCTCATCTATGTCTTTGTTAATCTGCATATGCATTGTGTAGACATCCCATTCAGGCTGGAGATTCTTGATGAATTTGAAGTTGATCTCTGATTCGGACTTCTGAACTCCATTTCTCCTCAAATCATTCAGAATGATATTTTGTTGGATGTATATTGTATTCGAGATTAAGATAGAGTGTAAAAGTTGTAATAGTTTGAATGTGAAGGGTTTGAGTTGTAAAAGTCAACTAATGTTGACTTTGTATAAATAGTGAGTTCCTTTGTTAGATAGGTGGATACGAACGCAGATTGGTAAGAACTCGCACACCTTGAGAAACACACACACGTACATGAGACTTGTGGCACATTGTTAGATTAATGACATCGATGTAATCATATGATTTTATAAATAAGATTGTGTTCTTAATATGATGTGTTAATTGTATGCTAGTAATTGGGATTATATTTGATATCAGAGCGTAGGATTCAAAAAATTTTGAAAAACGAGTTCGTATTCTGTTTCTTGGTTTCTTGAGTAATTTTTGCGATAAAATGTGTTTTTGTTAAATCTTTTGGTAGATTTCTGGTCGAAAAGTGTTAGAAAACATCTTCCTATGGTTGAATTGCAATTAGAAATTGATTTTGATCATAAATTTGTGATTTTCTTGAAATTTTTGTTCGAACGAATGTTGGTTCCTGTGTGATCATGAATTTGGATGTTTGATTGTGTTTTAGAGTTTGATTTTGAATTGGATTGATCGTTGTACTAACCTGATTGATTCTGTAAAGTTACAGCTTCTGGATTGGAGATTTCGATTGGTTTATGGACTAGATTTGATTTTTTTGGCCTAGAACTCAAGAACTCGCAAGATTTGTTCTTTTCGTACGAAGAACTCGCAGGCTTCATATTCTTTGAAAGAATTCGCATAAAAGATAATCTAAATTCATTAAGTGAAGAATTTGTATCACTGTAGTATACGAAATGTTATAGAATTCGCATAGAATTTTCTTGAAAATATCTAAGTGTTGGAATTCGTATATCTCTATATAAGAAAAGCAAGATTTCGCATAAGAGTGTTGAGCAAAAAGTTGATTTTTAAAATTTTAGGGCAAGAATTCGTAAATGAACATTATACAAATTGAACTGAATTCGCATACCTGGGCGATGCGAATTGTGTAGATTTCGCAAGTTGGAGTGGTACGAATTGTCAAGTTTTCGCATAGTGTTCATACGAATTCTCAAAGATTTCGCATATTTTTTCAAAGAATTTTTTTAAGTTCAAAATTCGTAGGAGATACGAAAAGTTGGTGAATTTTCGAAAATTTATTCAAGTAAAGAATTCGTATCCTCGTGTTATACGAATTCTGTTTGCGAAAAGCTTGTGTGCGAAAAGTTTAAATTTCTAGTATGCGAATTCCATACTTGTGCGAATTGTGAGTTTGCTTATACGAATTTCAAGTGTTTTACGAATTCTAATACAATTTTCATGTGAATTGTTATTCATTCTTAGTGTATGCGAATTCTATACTTAAAGTTTTTAGAAATTTCTGTTTCTGAAAATTTTTAAGTCTTGTTCTTAATTTGTTGAATTAGAAGATCAATACTAGCTAATTTTTGTGCGTGCAGAAGATTGATTGTCAAGATGTCTTAGATTGACGAGAAGGGAAACAAAGTTTTAATGAACAAATATTGTTTATTGTCATATATACCAGAGATTCCATCACTGAAAGCAGAAAACAAGAATTTCAAGATTCAGAACTCATCTCTTCAAGAACAGATTAGAAAACAGAAGGATGATAAAGATTTAAAGAAAGATTTTATTTGCTCAGATTGTGTAGCTAACTCCAAAATTATATTTGCAGGAATCATTGAATCAAAGGAAAAAGAGATTTCTACTCTGCAATCTAAGCTAAAGAAGTTTGAAAGACTCAATGCAAATTCTACTTGGTCTAAAAAGGAACAAATGCAAAGAGAGCTTGATGATAACAGAAGAAGAGAAAACATTGCTAGTGAGACATGTGATGGGCTTAGAAAGATAAATTCTCAAATCTTTGCGGAACGAGACTAACTGAAAGATAAAGTTTTCAGTCTTGAGGTTGAAATCAATATGATGAAAGAAAAGGACAACTGAAGAGACAAAGAGGATGTGAAGAAGGTTGAGAAGAAAAAAAGGAATTGGAGAAAGATAATGCTGAGCTGAAAAAGAAAGTTTCTGAACTGGAAGAACAAATGAACAAAAAGAAGAAAGATAGAGTTGATTTTGAAAGAGAAAGAAAAGCCTTTGCACAAAAATTTTCTTAATTCTCAAGAAAGGCATTTGAAGAGAAGAAATCAGTAGAGCTTAAATGTATGAAGATTTCTCAACAAGTATCAGATTTCTAGAAAGTTATCATTCTGGAAAGAGATAAGTTTGAGACAGAGAAGAAAAAAATTGAACAAAAGAATGATGGAGTCTTTAAAGAAATTTCTGGTCAAAGAAATTATGTGGAAAAAGAATTTGAAGAAGAAAGGACAGTGTTTGAGACTGAGATAGAGGAGCTTACAAAGAAAATATCTGAGCTGTCATCAACTATTCTGAAAGAAAAGAAGACGAAGTCTGAACTGCAAAAGAAGTTTGATATGATTTGAAAGAAAAGAAACAGTTTGTCTTCAAAGATAAAAGAACTTGAAGAGATCATGTTCAAGGTGAAGCTGACTGAGTCAAAGACTCCAGAATCAATTACTCAATCACCAAGAGATGATATAGCTGCATCCGAATGCTCATTCAAATTAGTAGCAAGTTCAATTGTCACTAATGTTTCTAATAATCCTTTGTTTGATGTAAATGATAATCATACTTCTGAACATAAAGATCAGATTCGTCCTTCTAATCTTTTCTATGACAAAAATGTTGATGGTTCAGGAAACATCAAGAAGAATGAGTCTCAGAAGAAAAGGTTCTGGAGAAGAAAAGATGAGAAAGATACAGAAAATTGGATTTGGAAAGTTAAAGGATCTTCGGAGGAGAAAAACGAAGAAAAATCATTTGTGCATACATTCAAAGCTAAAAGGAACTATGCTTCGAAAGGTAAAACTTTTGACAAACCTGATCTGGTTTATACTATAAATCAATTGATCAGTTAGCTCAAAAAAAAATTAGTTGTTCCGACTATGGTTCTTGGATAAAACAGTTAAAGACCCGTTCCTCAATGTTTCAGAACTATGGTTTTTGATTACATCAGTTCAGGACCCGTTCTTCATTGGTAACTTTGAAAATTACTATTCTCAACGGAGAATATGTAATATTGGTTTCTGAATATTTCATGAGAACCCGAACTTAAATGTTTTTCTTCTGAAGGATACTTAAAAGATAAGTATTTTCAAGAAGTTTTTTCATTTGAGGAGGAGTTACTGAGATCTTAAATGTCATATCTTTTAGGAGGTGAAAATAGACGTTTATACTTTCATTGTTATATTTATGATAATTTTAATTGTTACAGCTTTTGAGGAAGCTGAAACGATGATATTCATTTTAGGGGGAGTTAAGGTTTTATACTAAAGGTATATTTTTCTGAACCATAAACTTTATCACTTGTTGAAAGAAGGACAACTTTCACTTGTGGAAAATGATTTTTTTTAAATGTTCAAACCACTTCCTATTCTTAAACTGTTTTCAGGAATTGTGAAGTGTGCTTTTAAATGATTTTGGATACTTTCATGCTTATTTTACCGTGTGTTCTCAAAGAATAATACTTGTGTATTTTCTTTTCATATACTTTGTCAAGTATTCATACACACATCGGTTCAGTACCTTTGTTGGATCCCATATTTAATCTCACAACAATGATATAAACAATAAGAGTAATAACAGCGGAAGCAATATAGTTTAATATCAAAAGAGATTCAAATATCACAGTTCATAAAGCAGATAATAGATAAACAAGATATTCTTTGAATAAAATATTCAACTTATATTATCAGTTATAAGACTTCTTAAGCACACTTTGAACAATAAGGTGACGGTCCTATTTATAGGACCATAAAGTAAACTGTGTACTTATCTAACAAATAGAAACATGCTTGAACAGTGTCTTACCTAAGAGGTAAGATCAAGA
The DNA here is from genome assembly GCA_954870635.1 of Arctium minus. Taxonomy (NCBI): domain Eukaryota; kingdom Viridiplantae; phylum Streptophyta; class Magnoliopsida; order Asterales; family Asteraceae; genus Arctium; species Arctium minus. Next base: position 83,776,237 of record OX941081.1, read on the forward strand.
CATGCTTGAACAATGACCTACTCTAGAAAGTAAATCTTATCACTAGGTGACGTGTCATCTGTTCTTCTTTGTCAAGAAATTCAGAGTGAACATCTTTAGAGCTCTAAAATAGGATCTCTGATGAGGAGCTCTCTGATGTCTTTCCGTGAGACTGTCTCTGAACTGACATCAGAGACAGACATGCTTTTTCCGAGACTGACTCTGAACTGACTTAAGAGACAGCCTTGCTTTCTTCAGACTGACTCTGAACTGACTTCAGAGACAGACTTGCTTTCTTTACTGTTGTCTCTTGAAAGTTTTTAGTTGAAGACTGAGTTATTTTCAATACTTTCATTGGTTCAGATTTGGGGCTAACAATCTCCCCATAAGTACTGAAAATAAATAAAGAACACATAGAATATTCAAACTAGAAAGCGAAGAGGAGAAATTCATCCTATGTAAATATTACTTCTCATAAGAATTTGGAATTACAAAAGAGAATAATATTCAAAAAAAATAATTAGAACCTATCCCTTGAACATATCCTATGAAACTTCATGATTAGCTCTCTGAAGTTAATCATTGAGCCAATTTCCAAGTCTAGTTTCGCCAGTAGGTCTGCTCTGTGCCGTTCTTGCTTTACATGAATCATCTTTTGTACGCCTTTCAAGGTTTCATCAGAATACTTCGCTACTTGCGAAGCTAGAAAGATTCTCTTCTCTTGGTTCACTCTGTAGATAAAACCCAGAGGTTCTTCAATGATTGATCCAGTCTTTTGTTTGTCTAGGTTTTCGATGGTTTCCACTGGTTCAGTCACTCCGAGCTTCTCTTCTCCCAAGTTTAGAGCAATCTGAAAGTCACCTTTGGCTCTGTGTTTCATGTAAGCTTCCATTGCCCGTCTTACTTCAACCATGCTCATTCTTATCTCCCTTCTTCCTGAATCATATCTCGCAGAGCAATAGGCATATAGATGAGTGAGATCATATGGATTTAGATTTACGAGATCATTATCATTGAACTTGTAAACCTTTTGATCAGATCGAGTCACCACATAATGCCTATGTATGATTTTGTTGAAGGCGAATGTTTTTCAGTGATTTTCTCAACTTTTATTATAGGAGCATCGTTGAGAACCGCCTTTCTTGGTGATGTCTTTGCCTGTATGAATCTTCGTTCGTAATCTGGCATATCCTCTCTGATTCTTGGATTCAGAGAGATTACTTGAGTGTCTTCCATATTGAACTCACAGTATATATGCCGAAAGTGATCTTCTATCGATGCTTCAGGAGTGGATTCTAAGAATGTGGGAGGTTGAGTGAAGACCTTGGCTGGTAAACCGATGCTTGTCTTCTGAACAAGATTCTTTTGAGGAGCCTGTTCATCAACAACCATGGTTTCTTTATCCTTGGGCTGTGACTGAGTTATCTCTGAAGGTTGTTCATAGATATATCCATCTATCTCTGGAGATTCTCTTAATTCTGAAGCTGTTGAGGTATGATGAGGTTGAGCGTGTTTGAAAACATACTCTTCGACATCAATTACTTCGATCTGATCTCCAGCAACTTCTTCCGCTCTGTCAGAATATGAGTTATGTTCTTTCTCAGATTCTGAGTCAAAGGCATCTCTCATCACCATTGGTTGTCTTTCGGGTGATGAGAAAGCATCTTCAGAGGACGTAGAGAAGTCTACAAGTTGTTCATTTTCTTCCTCTTCAAGAGCTCCAATTTTCTCTGGAGTTGCATCAGTGTTGATGATGTGAAAAGTATTACCGGTGTTGTGAATGTTTGCAAAGTTTGGTTGTCATCAGAAGAGGTGGTGTTCCTCTCTGGTTCCTTCTCTTGAACTGGTACAGAGGGAGAAACTTTATAGGTGTGTTTGGTTGTATCTCTGATCTCCTTATCGTGTGATTCAGAGGCCTCATCATCATCTGAGTCCTCAGAATCATTAAATTTGGCTTTCTTCGCTGCTTCGCTACAAGTCCCACCAGAAAACTTGCATTTGTATTTGGGAGAGTTTGGTTCAGCGATTCCTTTTCCTTTGGGATCAAGAAGAGCCTTCTGAATGGATTCAATTGCTTCTGAAGCCGTGATTCTGATTTCAGCAACCTGGTCCTCTGATTTATAGTGATGAAGTTCCAGAGTAGCTTTGACCTGCTTTTGAGCAATAGTAGAGATCTTGAAAGAACAAGTTACCATTCTGCTCATGATTGCGGATTTGAAAGAGCGAAGATGACTTTTGGTGATGAGGTCTTCAGTAGTCCGGGGTGGTGGCTGTGGTGTTGCTGATGGTGCACTGACTGCTGGTACAGAGGCTTGAATTGTTGTTTTGATGAGGTCAGAGATAGAGGCCATTTGATCTGTTGAGAGTGAAGATGATCTGGTGGCTACTACCTTGTCCCTTAGTTCTTGTAGAGCCTTCTGGACATCGATGGTTGTAGATGATTGATTTTGAAGAGCAACATTCTGAGCTTTAAGAGCGGCTACCTCTAGGGATGATTCAGCCTTCTGTTTGAACAGTTCTTGTTCCAACTCTTGGATTCTGTTTGAGGAGTCCAAAAGTTGGGTTTTCAGAGTGGAAACCTCTGCTCTGAGGTTGGTGTTTTGAGAGCGAAGAGCAGAGGTCTCTGAACCGTCAATTTGCTGAAAGTTATGCTCTTTCATGGAGCCTCTGACTTCCTCACAGAATCTCTGGAACTCAGATTTTGTGAGAAGTTCAGAGAGGGGTATATTGGTTACAACATATGTAGCCAATTTTTCCTCGAGTTCAGAGGAGCCTTCGTTCAGAGCTGTTTTGATGTTATCTCTGGAAGGACTTCCATTCAATCCTTGATGTTTCGGAGAATCATCTCTGAGTGTTCTGTTCTCAACCAAGTCCTCCTCCTCAGATTCAGTGGATTGGAAGTGAATGTGGGAGTTGAGCTTGCGATCCAGGCAAGTCAATCCTTGTTCTTGTAGGTCAAGCCATTGTCCCTGAGTTGGACGGCTACTTCTGGATATCCTAAAGGGTGAGAGATGAGCCACAGAGGCATCATTATGTGTAGGATTTTCTGATGTACTCTGAGGCAACTGAGTACTTAAAGTATTGGCTAAGTCCTGTGAAGAGGGCTTATCCAAAAATTGAGTTTCCTCAGTTATGTGAACTTCAGAGGTGGAAAAAGGTACCTCTGAAGTGGCTGGGTGGTTTGGGTTCGAGATGTGCACCTCTGATTCAATAACAATTACCTCTGGATCAGGTATGCTAGATTGTGTGGTTGCAATGGGAGATGGGGTTGGTGTCCTAAAATATATGTGCCTTGAGTCATCTTTTTGTGTGGAAGGGGAAGAACTCTCAGGTTTCTCTAAGTCCTTAGAAGACTTGCACTCTTCTCTCTGAGAATCTTCAGAGCTAGTCTCGGAAGATTCATCCTCACTTTCCTCAGAGCTAGTAGAGCTATCCTCTTCACTAGCAGATGAGGTTTTTCCATAACTCCCTCATTGACAGCTCTTTCAAGTGCTCTGTCATCTTTCTCAACTTCGGTTTCTCTAGCAAGAGTACCCTCTGGTTCACTCTTGTGAGAGCTCTGAACTTTAGGGTCCTCAAATCCCTCTGAAGCCGAGTTGCTCTTACTCTCCATTCCAGGTTCAGGACCTAAGTGTGTTGGGGTTCCCAGAACTGGTTCTAGTCCTTACGCAACACTGAGATAAGAAGCTAAGGCTAAAGATTGAGGATTTACCTGATTTAGCATGTGGTGAGGGATCCTCCTTACTTCTGGATAGCCTTCAGATAGAATCGTCGGTTTGAAGCTGTTCATTATGTAGAAAGGAGTTTTGGGTTGTTCAGTGGCGATCAAAATATGGAGCTTCTCGATCGCCGCATGGATGATTAGAGATAGAAATCTAGGGAATGTTATTGAAGGAACTTTGGATGATTGGGTCGTTTATTCAGGGTCCTTTGAGAAGCATTTGTTCTTCTTCTCTATTGATGTCAGAATCATATCAAAAATTATGTCGGCCATGTCCAAGTTGCGATTGAAGAATAGGGCATACATGATTGACAGAATTTCGGGTGTTGCTTGATCCATGCTCCCCAGTTTGCAGGTGAGAGTGCGGTTTAGTACAGAGAACATGAAGTTCCAGATTGGTGGTAGATGTTGTCGTCGGAAGTTGCTCAATCTGGTGATTTCAGTGTTGTAACCTAGCATTCGAATGAACTGGAGGAAGGTTTCAGTAGTTGGGCGTTTTTCAAAACGCATGATTTAAAGTTCCTCAGTTGTTAGGAGTGGGAGAACTTCTCGTAGAACAGTAGGAGTGATGAGTATCCGACATTTTACGACTTGAGATATGTTGAAATCACCGATTATTCCGTTATGTGCATCGCTGTAGTGACTGGAAGAATACCATTCTTGAACAAACGAGAGTGGACATTCGTTGGTAGAAGCAGTTAGGGCTTGATTCAGTTCACAGTTGGAGAAGAACTCGCAGATTACTCCGTATTGTTCCTCAAATTTGGGAGAATCAAGCTGAATCACGTGATTATTGTCTTTGATTGGAAAACGATACAGTCTTGAAAATTCGCCAGATTTAGGAAAACGCTTGCACCATTCATTTGAAGATGCCATTTTTGAGTTGAAGTGAAGAAGATGAAGTTCAAATTCTATTTTGAGAGAGAGAGAGATTGTGCTCGAGAGTAATTTGTAAAAATGAATATCCGGATGTAAAATTGGTTTTGTATCCAAATTTAGAAAAAGATACACTTTAGTACATAAGGTGAAACGGCAGTGATTTGACCCTTTTGATAAAGCCGTTTAGCCTTTCACTCATCCCTCTCGTGACACGTGGTCTTGAAAATTGTTGTACCTACGGATGTAGGTTCCAAGAAAATAGGAATGGGGCACCATTTTTCAATATTAAATTGAATAACTTCTTTTTGCTAACTAGACAAACCTTTCGCCTTGAGAAGTAATTTAAGATATCACTTGTAATAAAAAGGTTCAGTTAATCTGAAATTTTAATTTCAAATGATATCAAAAATTGCTAATTAGTTACAAGTTCTTGTTTGAGGAATGACTGGTCTGAAAGTTGTTGACTCCCCCTTGACAGATGATTTGAAAAAAAATCCTCAATTTCAGAGACTCGGAGATGAATTTCAGAGACTCTGAGATGAATTTCAGAGACTCTGAGATGAATTTCAGAGACTCTGAGATGAATTTCATTGATTCTGAGATAAAATTCAGAGACTCTGAGATGACATTTGAAAAGTTCTTTTTCTCCCCCTTGACAAAAGAACAACCTTTTATTTTTCTCCCCTTGTCATGTGTTTGGAGAACATTCAGAGACTGATATTGACATATGCTACTTGGTTCAGAGGCTCTGATAATTTGATCAGAGACTCTGAGTTTCTTCCTTGTTAGGTAGTCATATTCAACATTCCTAACTTGCTAATTAAAAAATTGAACCTTCGTTCATCTAAAGCTTTTGTGAAAATATCAGCAAGTTGGAGATCAGTGGGTACAAAATACATTTCTATTGTTCCCCTTTCAACATGATCTTTTAAGAAATGATACCTTACATCAATGTGCTTTGTCTTTGAATGTTGTACTGGATTGGCAGAGATGGCTATGGCACTTTTTGAATCACACAGAATGGGTATTCTTTCATATTGTTGGCCATAATCTCTGAGCTGAGTTTTCATCCATATTACTTGAGAGCAACAACTAGCAGCAGCAACATATTTTGCTTCTGTAGTTGAAGTTGAAACACAATTTTGTTTCTTGGATGACCAACTTACCAGCTTATTGCCCAATAACTGACAGCACCAAGAGGTACTTTTTCTGTCATGCTTACATCCTGCATGATCTGCATCAGTGTAAGCTGTTAGATCAAAACTAGAAAGTTTTGGATACTAGAGGCCTAATGAGGGTGACCCTCTCAGGTATCTGAAAATTCTTTTGACAGCAGATAAATGAGATTCTTTTGGATTTTCTTGATATCTAGTACAAAGACATGTTGCAAACATTATGTCAGGCCTACTTGCAGTTAAGTATAATAGTGATCCTATCATGCCTCTGTAGGTTTTGATATCCACAGATTGTCTTGAAGGATCAGAGTCAAGTTTGACTCCGGTGGCTAGAGGCGTTTTCAGAGAAGTTGAATCATTGAGTTTGTATTTTTTCAAAATTTCAGAGACATATTTAGTTTGACTTATGAAAGTACCTTCTGAAGTTTGTTTTACTTGTAAGCCCAGAAAGAAAGTTAATTCTCCCATGAGGCTCATCTCAAATTCACTCTTCATCAACTCTGAAAACTTGTCACAATACTTTTGATTTGTAGAGCCAAATATAATGTCATCAACATAAATTTGTACTAATAGCATCTCATTTTTGTACCTTTTGATGAATAATGTTGTATCAATTGTGCCCTTTTCAAATCCATTTTTAATCAGAAAAGTGGACAGAGTTGCATACCAAGCTCTTGGAGCTTGTTTAAGTCCATACAAAGCCTTATCCAAATAATAAACATGATTAGGAAACTCTGTACTTTCAAATCCAGGTGGTTGCTGGACATAAACTTCTTCATTTGATTTACCATGTAGAAAGGCAGATTTAACATCCATTTGATAAACATTGAATCCTTTGTGTGCAACATAGGCTAAGAAGATTCTTATTGCTTCTAGCCTAGCTACAGGTGCAAAGGTTTCATCAGAATCAATACCTTCTTCATGGCAATATCCTTTAGCAACCAACCTGGCTTTGTTCCTGATTATTATTCCATCCTCATCCATTTTGTTTCTGAAAACCCATTTTGTTCCAATTGAAAATTTTCCTTTAGGAAGGGGAACTAGGGTCCAGACTTTGTTTCTTACAAACTCTTGAAGTTCATCCTGCATTGCAAAAATCCAATGAGGATCTTCAAGAGCTTCTTTTACCTTCTTTGGTTCAATAATGCTCAAAAAGTTTACGTAGAAGCATTCATTGATTATGGCAGATCTTGTTTTAACTCCTTCTGATGAGGATCCAATTATTTGATCAATTGGATGATCTTTTGTCCATCTTGAGATTGGAGAAAAAATTTGGGGTGGAGTTTGAGCTTTAGAGATGACAGTTGGTGACATCTCTGTTGTGCTGTTCAGAGACTCTGAAGTTGGTTCCAAAGATGGTGAAGCAGATTATTGAATTTCTTTACTATTTGTTTCTGGAGTTACTTCAGACACTCCTTGATCATCCTCTTTTTGATCTTCAGCTTCTTCTGATTCACTTTGCTGATCTGAATTTGGTGAAGCATAAGGTGTTAATTCAGAGGGTTCAGAAAGGGTTGTACCTGTTTCTTGAGGTCCTTCTGAATTCTCTCTTGGTCTATCTCTAAAGATAACTTCAAAGTTATCTTCATCATCAAAGAAATCTTCAAATATTCTGTTTAATTCAGATTCCCTTGATGGTTCAGAGATAGGTGTTGAGAAACTTTCTTTTTGTTCAGAGCTTCTATTGTCATCAAAAGTGATATTGATGCTCTCTTGGATGGTCCTTGTTCTAAGATTGAACACTCTGAAAGCTTTTGAGGCTAATGAATATCCAATGAATTTGCCCTCATCAACTTTCTTGTCAAACTTTCCAAGAGATTCTCTATCGTTCAGAATGTAACATCTGCATCCAAAAACATGAAAATATTTAACATTAGGTTTCCTATTGTTAATGAGTTCATAGGATGTTTTCTGAAATCTCTTGACAATTGTAGCTCTATTCTGAGTAAAGCAGGCTGTTGCCACTGCTTATGCCCATAAATTTGTTGAAAGATCAGATCCAGCAAGCATTGTTCTTGCAACTTCAACAAGTGTTCTGTTTTTCCTTTCAACTACTCCATTTTGCTGAGGGGTTCTTGCTGCAGAAAAGTTAGGAGTAATGCCTTCCTCTGATAAATAAGAATTGATTTTGGCATTTTTGAACTCAGTTCCATTATCACTTCTAGTTTCTGAACTTTGCTGCTGAATAGAACCTGTAATTTTTTCAACAATCTTATCAAAATTTCATGTACATCAGATTTGGCTCTGATGAATTCTATCCATGTGAATCTGGAAAATTCATCAATCAGAACCAGAATGTATTTCTTACCTGCTAGACTCTATATTGATATATGACCACAGAGGTCCACATGAAGCATGTGCAGAGGTCTATGACAGTTGTTTTCACTTTTGGTTTTATGGGAAGATCTTTTCATTTTTCCCATTTCACAAGCAGAACAAAGATGATCTTTGTTAAACTTCAGAGATGGTAATCCCTTAACCAAATTAAGTTTAACTAATTTATCAAGTGAGGAAAAGTTTAGATGTGAAAACTTTTTATGCCAGAGCCAGACTTCCTCTCTATTCAGAGATACAAGACAAAGTTTCTCTGAATCAGTGTCTTTGATTTTGGTAAAATTCATCCTGTAGAGCTTACCTTTTCTGTCTGCTCTGAGTAATTCTTGACCTGATTCTGAGTGAATAAGTGAACAACATTTTCTTTGAAATTTCACATCAAAACCATGATCACAAAGTTGACTTATGCTGATCAGATTGTGTTTTAATCCATCCACATAAGTAACCTTTGATACTAAAACATTTCCTCTTGATAACTCACCATATCCTTTAATCTGTCCTTGCACATTGTCTCCAAAAGTAACTGCTCCTCCAGATTTTGCTTTGAATGAGGATAGAAGTTCCTTATCTCCAGTCATATGCCTTGAACATCCAAAATCTAAGTACCAGATTGGCATTGACTGATTCTGCAAGACAGATTATTGTTTCTTAGGTACCAATCTCATTATGGGTCCTTTTATGTTAGACTTTGGTGGATTTGTATGACTTTTTGGCATCTCAAAATACCGTCTCAATTCATCCTATTTCATCAGATTCGGGATGTGATATGGTTCCGAAGGATGAACCGGATATGGACAGTTCCAACAAGATTTCATTCTTGAACAAAAATGCCCTCTGTGTGGCGACATGGGGGCGAAAAAAGGAAAGAGAGGGATGGGGTTTCTCTTGATTTTGGCATAGTGGGCCCCCAGTGGGGGGCTCGCACGACGGAACGCATTAAATATTTACCTAAACCGGTAGGCCCTTGAGCGGATCCCACGTTTTGATGTCTTGCCGTTACTTGTCTTCTTTTGAAATTTTGTCTCTGAGATATTTTTCAGAGATTGATTCAGAAGACAATGTGATCCTCTGAAATGATTTTTCAGTTTTATCAAGAGATGAATGCAGTTGCAATTAATAGAACAAGAAGAAGTAGGAGCAAAGTTTTTCTTTTTATTAAAATCATTAGTTACATTTTGACTTCTTTTGAAACTAGCACTAGGAATATCACATGTATCCCTAACTACTTATTTCCTTTTTGCTTGAAAGACAGTCTTCTTTTCAAGTTGCTTTTTCTTGATCAAAAACATCTTCTTTTCTTTGCTGCTTACTGCACAAACAGGATCAATATGGTTAATTTTTTGTCCATTTGCCTTTTTGTTCAGGAGAGAATTTTATTGTTTTATAGGTGTAAGATTCAGAAGTGTTTGTTTTATTCTTTGCCTTTTCTTGTAACTCTTTTTCAAGTTCCAGAGATGTTTTTGCTTGTAAACACATATTTGCAAAATCAGGACTTATTGGTATTCTGGTTTTGGTTTTCAAAATTGAAATTGGAACATTCAAAATACCAGAGCCAACAGTTTCTATCCTTTTGTGAATTACATTCCCTGGTTTACAAAAAATCTGTTCATCAATCTCTTGATCAGATTCTGAATCAGAGTCAAGAAAGTCTCTCTTAGTTTTAATAGAGATAGCTACCTCTATTGGTTTTTCAATTTCTTTTGTTCTAGAGACTTTAATGATCCGTTTCATGCTTTCTTTTCTTTTTAAGTCCTCCATGACATTTTCTTTCCATGTCTTCTTAACATCATCTTCAAATGTAGTTCTGATGTTTTCATCTGACTTTGGTGAATACAGAGGGGCATTCGGATTAAGTGAACTCTGAGATACATTTTCAGAAGTACTTGTATCAGAGGTACTTGGTTCAGATGTCTCTGATTCATTTGAGATGAAAGCATCAAATCTGAAAATTTCTTTGGGATCATTGCTTTGAGGTTTTGTGAAGAGTACCTATGAAGTTTCTCCTTTTATCTGTAACACAGACTTTTGAAAGTTTTTTACTTCAGAGTATGTAGTATTTTTGAAATTCAAAGCTCTTGTTTTTGATCCCTCTGATGTTTTCATTCTTTTGAAATTATTCAGAGATGTACCTTCAAAGCTTTGGACCTTTCCCATACGGAAAGTGGAAGAAAGTGAAGTTTTCTCCAATCCAGTGAATGAATTCAACTCATTGAATCCCAGCCCTTGAGAGTCCATTTGAGTTTTTATTTTGTCGAAAACACCTTGTGCATTAACATAGCTTTTGATTTGAAGATTTTTTCTATCTAGAGATTGATGTAGGATTTCTCTTTCCTTTTGAAAAAATTTGGTTAAGGCAATAGAATTGAGCCTTTCATACCCAGATTTCTTTACTTCTTCTTCTTTTCCTTTTAAAACTTTCTCAATTTTTCTTATTTCTTCTGAAAATGATTTTTCTTTTTGCTTGTGAGTTTCTTCAACTTTGGTTTTTTCAAGAAAAATTTCTTTCTTTTCTGATTCCAGAAGATTCATTTCTCTTTTGAAAAAGATGGTCTCTTTTGTCACTTGCTCTCTTTTCTTTTTTTCTTCAAGAAACTTTTGCTCTAGATCTTGAAGTTCATTAATTAGTTTAAAAGCATCTACTTTAGGATCACTATCAGAGGTGTAAAGAGAGTTTACCTTTTCAGAGTTCTCTTCTGATGCTCCATTAGTTTGATTTCCATCTGAAAAAGCCATACCACAGAGATTGGTAGGCTCTTCCTCGCCGTCGCTTGTTGAGTCTGATAGCCAGTCTTCCATTTCTGCTACAAGAACTCTTTCTTTTACGTTGTACTTGTATTTGTTCTTGTACTAATCTTGATATTTGACAAGTTTTCCTCTGCAATTTGCAGAGAAATGGCCTAGTTTTCCACATCTGAAACATCTTCCATCATTTTGATTTGTTGGAAGAGTGGTAGGTTTTGTCTCTGGCTTCTGTTCTTGAGGTTTGAAGTATCTCTGTGGCTGTGGATACCTTGGTTGAAATGGTTGTTGAGGTCTTGATTGTTGTGTTGCATCATTATTGTTGAAGTTTGTACCCTTTTGATCACTATATGGAATGAATCTGGGTTCTTGTTGAAATTTGACACCATCTTGTTGAAATCTTCTTTCAGGATTTATTCTTTCTTCTTTCTCTCTCCTTCCTTCAAATACTTTCTTACCAAATTTCTTGTTAAATTGATAAGTGATTAATGCAAGAGATTTGGCGAAGGCATTTATATCATCTTCTGAGTCTGAATCTGAATGATTTTCTTCTGCCATTAGGACCTTTTTGGATCTTCTTTTTGTTTCCAAACCTTTTTGTGACTCTTCACAGTTGTTTTCTTTCGAAATTTGTTTTGAAACAAGTGCAAGGGGTCCACCTAAAGAGGTTTTTGATTTTTGCTTCATAACTTCCTTTTCATGTGCAACAAGAGTGCCACAAATGTCAGTTAATGACCATGACTCAAGATCTTGATTGGCTTGTATAGACATGGACAGTTGTGACCATTCTTCATTTAAGCTTTTCAAGAAAAGAACGTTGTTTTCCTCTTTTGTTCTTATCACTCCAAACTTTCTGCATTTGTTGATAAGAATGTTGAATCTTGAGTAAGTTTGGTGTAATATTTCTTCTGGTAGAGCATGAAAATCATGATATTCATTGATGCATAAATCTCTTCTATTTTTCTGGGTTTGTAGGCCTCCTTCAAGTTGATTTAACAACTGATCCCATATCTCTTTTGCAGTTTTACAAGAATCAAGTTCTTGAAAGATATCAATGGGAATGGCCATTATAAGTAATCTAACAGCTTTTGAGTCATTATCCATCATATTAGTTTCTTCATCAGTGAAGTTTGTGGTTTTCTTTTCATAATATGCACGTATTTCAGCAGTATCTGCTGTTGCAGAAACTCTTGGTACTAACACCATTGGAATGTGAGTTCCAACGTTCACTGATCTAAAAAGATCCTTGTCCATACCTTCTAAAAAATTTACCATCCTTATCTTCCATTGGGGATATTCATCCCTTAAAAGTGTAGGACGTTTTGTTAATGACCCAGCTGTATAAATGGCACTTATGCTTGAGTTTGCCATTTTTGAAAAAAGATGAAGATTTGAAGAACTGATGCTTTTTGTATTGAACAGTGATTTACTATCAAATCTTGAGCATATGGTGTTCTTTAATAAACCAGGTTTATATGAACATGCACTTATATTGAAAGTTAGAATCAATGAGATGTAAATCTATCCGAGTATGCAGATGCGATCTTTCTTTGTTTAGAAAACAAAGGAGGCTCTGATACCAGTTGTTGGATCCTAGATTTAATCTCACAACAATGATATAAACCATAAGAGTAATAACAGCGGAAGCAATATAGTTTAATATCAAAGGAGATTCAAATATCACAGTTCATAAAGCAGATAATAGATAAACAAGATATTCTTTGAATAAAATATTCAACTTATATTATCAGTTATAAGACTTCTTAAACACACTTTGAACAATAAAGTGATGGTCCTATTTATAGGACCATAAAGTAAACAGTGTACTTATCTGACAAATAGAAGCATGCTTGAACAGTGTCTTACCTAAGAGGTAAGATGAAGACATGCTTGAACAGTGACCTACTCTAGAAAGTAAATCTTATTACTAGGTGACGTGTCATCTGTTCTTCTTTGTCAAGAAATTCAGAGTGAACATCTTCAGAGCTCTGAAATACGATCTCTGATGAGGAGCTCTCTGATGTCTTTCCATGAGACTGTCTCTGAACTGACTTCAGAGACATATATGCTTTCTTTGAGACCGACTCTGAACTGACTTCAGAGACAGACTTGCTTTCTTCAGACTGACTCTGAACTGACTTCAGAGACAGATTTGCTTTCTTCACTGTTATCTCTTGAAAGTCTTTAGTTGAAGACTGAGTTATTTTCAATACTTTCATTGGTTCAGATTTGGGGCTAACAACCTTTTTTGAACTTGTTATTACCATGTATCAAAAGTGTTAGGTCAAAATATTGTATCCAAGATTTAATAGGAAAGTCAAAGTTGTAAAGTCAACAATGTCAAAGTCAAGGTTGTTTAGGTCTTGTTTAGTTTACTTAGCTATTAAGTCTTTGTATAACTTGTAGGTATAAATAGGATTTATGCCTTGTAAGTTTGAAAGGATCTTAATTGTAATATCATTTCAGATGTGAGATCAATGACTAATGCTTTCTCTCTCTACTTTCTCTCTCTAGTTCTTGAATGTCATATTCTTGATTGAGATTGCTTGATTTGTTTGGGATTTTGCATTCACAATTGGTATCAAAGGTATACCAAACAATTTTCAGAAAGATTTCACAACAAGTTTAGATCGATTTCTGGATTTTTGGATCAAAAAGTTAGATTTTCTTGAAAATTTTAAAGAACACAAAATTTCACTGTCAAATCAAATTTTCTATGATTTGTTGTTGATTGTTTGTGAAAATGATTTCATTGTGTTTGAATTCTATGCTAGAATGATTCTTGTTTCAATTTTATCACAGAATGATCACTAAATTGATTTTCATTTATGAAAATTTGGATTCTTGAGTTCATTCAGATCGTATTCTGAAAAACATATTTATGGTCAAATTCGTTTTAAATTGTTGTTTTTAGATTGATAGATTGATGTTGAAGTGATCGGTTAGAATAATTGATCATATTGTTGTATTTTTGAGAATCAATTTTGCAGATTTTTGAATATTCGCAGATCGATTGGTGAATCAGGGAAGAACACACAAACAAGATTCAAACTATATGCAGTTTATCTGATTTACAAGCTTTTGCATCAATTGTGATTGGTTGTTTAATTGTTAGTGAGGCGGTTCTAGTTTAAAGGTGATTTGTGTGTTTCAATTTGATTGCAGGTTAAAATTTGATTGGATTGTTCTTGTTAATGGGGCGGTGGATGCCAAAATTATAAATAGCAGAAATTGTTTTAGTTGTTTGATTTTTGCGCCACTCACCACTGGCCCAAACTTCATTCTTTGCGCCACCCATTAAAAATGTGATTACTTTTGTGCCACTTTCTTGTTTGAAGGGATTTTCAAATGTAAATCTGCATGTTGATGAGTTTTGCGCCACTCAAAGTTTTGAGTTTTGCGCCACTCAAAGTGTTAAGTTTTGCGCCATCAACTAACATTCTTCAAAGTTAATATTTGATTGGCTTTCAAAATGATAATTGAGAAGTGGTCTACGAGCCAATCAAATTGAGAGTTTATATTTTTCAAAGTTCATATATTTGCGCCAATCAAATTGAGAGTGGTGCTAGTGGAATAAAAGTTTTGTGATTGGAAGCTACATGATAGTGGGGCGGTGGTAATGTGATTTCAAGTGTGGATTGTTCAATTTGATGTTTGAGCCATTTAGACTATTTGTTTTGCGCCACTAGTTTCTCGCGCAAAAGATTACTTTGCGACATCTTCATTGAAATTGTTTTGCGCCATTGATTGGTTAATAGTCTGTGGATTATTTGTGCAGGTTATAATATTTCTGTGGTTTGCGCCATCCAAGAGTTAACTATGCGCCACTTTCTTTAATTGTTGTGCACCACCTTTGTCATCAAGTTTAAAGTTAGTGGGGAATCAAATTCAATGGTAATTTAAATGTGTATGGCCGGTTGTGATGTTAATCAAGTTGAGAAGAAAATTCTGATTGGAGACATCAATTTTAGTGGGTCGGTGGTTTATTTGTTTTGCGCCACAAGCTTCTCGCGCAAAAGCTCACTTTGCGCCAACTTTATCTCTTTTGCTCCATGGTCATTATAAAATTAGTGGTTAGTGGAATTATTTGTGTAGCCAATTGGATTCATTGATTGTTGTTAATGGGACGGTGGTGGAGGTGAAATTCAATCAATGGCTGCAAATTAATTCATTTGATTTGTGCCGATCATTAACAATTTTGCGCCATCAGTCTTCTAATTTGCGCCAATCACAACTTGCGCAAACTTCATCATTTGCGCCAATCAAGTGATTTGCAAGTTCATGTTCATTTGATGAAAGAGTTCATGATTACATGGTTGATTTGCAAGTTCCAATTCTAAATGATCTGCAAATTTCAGTTAACTTGATCTGTGAATTTTAAGTCAAAGAATTCTGCACATTTAACATTCATTTTGTTTTGCAGATTCTCAGTTCATATGATTTGAGAGAGTTTATGTGGATTTTAGTGTTTTGAGAGTTCCAACAATTGAATTTTTCTGAGATTATTTTGTAGTGATTTGAGTTTGACTTTCAGTCAAATTCTTCAGAATTGTTTGGGAACGATCATTCTTATCAAGCTGATTTCTCTTTCAAGATGTTAACTACAGTCGAGAAAAGAAAATATGTTGTCATGTACATGCCTGAGATACCGGTTATAGAAGTTGAACGAGATATACTGAAAAATCAGAATTCAGAGCTTCTGAAACAGATTCAAGAATTGAAATATCATTTGTCAAACTCTGATAAATCTGGCTGTATACAGTGTATTAATTCTATATCTAATTTTTCAGCTGTCATCAATGCACAAGAGAAGGAGATAAAAGAGAAGGAGATAATTATTGTTCAAAAAGAGAATACTATTCTGTCTCATTAAAAGGAAGTCAAGCTGACAGAGAGAAAGATTATAGATCTTCAAAGCCAACTGAACAAAAATCATCTAAAATGCAAGTTGAATCAGTTATACTTCAAAACAAGTTTAAGGCTTTCGAAGAGAAGATATCTACTCTGGAGAAGAAAAATGCTGATCTGATTAAAAGCATTCAAGCAGATAAAGAAAGATAAAGTTTTTCAAGAAAAGAAAGTCTTTGGAGATTGAAAAAAAGAAATCTGAACAGAGAAATGTTGGGATCTTGAATGAAATTTCTGATAAAACGAAGAACTTACAAAAAGATTTCGATCTTGAACGTTTACATTTTGAATCTGAGATATCTAAGCTCATATCCAAAATAACTGTTCTATCTTCAGATGTTAAAAAAGAACAGAAGGCCAAATCTGATTTGAAAATAAAGTTTGACACATTGACTTCTGAAAGAAACAGTTTATCCAAAAAGATAAAGGATTTGGAAGCTGCAAACTATGAATTGTCAGAAAAGATTACAACTGATGTGATTGATCAATCACCTCTTGATAATTCAACAGATTCAGTCTGTTCGTTCAAAACAACTTCAAGTTCTATTCATGAGAAAAATGTTTTGAAAAAGAAAAGTGTCAAATCTCAAACTGTCAAATCAAATCAGATTCGACGATCTAATCTATTTTATGACAAATCTGTTGATGGTTCAATAAACTTTTATATAAAATATCTTGGAAAGTAATATGAGAAAAGTCAGATGGTCTGGAGAGTTAAAGATTCTGAAGAAAAGAAGAATGACAACGAATATGCATCCACAACAAATGCCAACAAGAACAGAGTGCATAAAGGTAAATCTTTTGATAATCCTGATATGTTTTACTCTACTAATCACTTGATCAGGGTTGCTCAGAAGAAAATATGCTCTTCTTACTGTGGAGCACATGACTTTGAAAGTAAATTTTTTGTAAATTACTGGTATGGATCATATTATGTTTCCCCCACAAGAACTGCAACTAGCATTTCAGGACCCAAATACCAATGGGTACCAAAAGCTAAATCTGTGTTGCAAGCACCCAAAGTTTAAGGGGGAGCATAGAACTTAGGCTTTTGAACAAAACAGTTCAAAACCCGGACTTTAATATCAAAACTATGGCTTCTAAGTAAGTCAGGTTAGAACCCGTACTTCAACGAAGTTTGACTTCTAAACACAACAGTTTAGGACTCGTACTTCAGTGATCAAAAGACCTTACTCCTGTCCAGATAAGAGATTGTTCTCAATTACTAGAATGAGGAAGTCAACCGTCAAGGGGAAGTACATTATTGTCTGAAATACATTGCATCCGATAAGATATAACTGTCTACAATTCACAAGGGAGTTGTATTGATCTCTATCAAGTGCTTTTTCATTGATAATATATTTGGAAGATATGATGGTCTACAATTCAAAAGAGAGTTGTATTTGATCTCTATCTTGTGCTTTTTCACTGACAGATTTTAGATGCATAATTTATAGGGGGAGTAAAGGTGGTGGCTTCTGATCACATGACAGATCAGGACCCCTTCTTAAATGTTCAAACATGGATATTTTGCAAATATCCAGGGGGAGCTTAATAGACCTAAATCATTCTATCATGATTTGAGGGGGAGCTTAAAGGTAAATATCTTCTGATCTAGATCTCTGATTGTTTGAAAGAAGAACAACTTTCAAGCATGGAAAACATTTTCTGAAATGTTCAAACCACTTCTGGTTCTCAAAAGGTTTCATGAATTAAGAAGTGTGACTTTTAAATGTTTTTCAAAATTTGAGCTTTATTATTTAACTGATCGTGTGTTTCCAAAGATAAATACTTGTGTATTATCTTATTCATATACTGTAAAGTATTCACACACACAAGTTCAGCACTTCATTTGAACTTCTTATTACCATGTCTCATAACGAAACAATTTTTCGGTGGTAATACTCCCGTTTGCTTTCAAATGTTGTTGAGCTTCAATCATCATTTCTAATCTTGTGCTTTCATTGCAAAATTGTTTATATTCGTTCATATAAACAAACTATCAAGTTCTTTGATACCCTAACCATTTCATGTCAATACTTATGCTATTTGATATGATTGATACATTGTTAGATTCTTAAAACAATTCTTTTGATTTCATTTCATTCATTCAATATCTTTGTTTTGAGAAATCTTCAAAGTTAAATTGCTCAAATCTCATGAGCATAGATTTTGACAATGTTTTTATACATTTTGTGCTTAACTGTTCATGTTAAACTGTTAAGCAACCATTATTTTTAGGACTTACATGGGATTCATGTGTGAGCTTAAACAGAACTTCCATGAATTCACGTAAGCCAGTGTTTCCTACCCAGGAACTTATCCTTGAGTGATTGAGGGGTGAGGGGTCAAAATCAAAGAGTGGGGGAGATAAGTCATCTGGTTAAGTTTTTCTCAATGTGCTGAGCGGAAAAATGGAAAAGAGAGTTTGGTTAGAAGTGAGCTTTAATGTTAAAAAGAAAGAGGGTGTGAGAATAGAGTTAAAAGAATATCAGAACTCTGCACCAACTACTTTCTAAATCGGGCAGCCACATCTAATGATTGGTTCACATTCTTTGGTGACCATTATTGAAACAGTCAGTGAGCCCATGCCAACTCTTGTTATAACCCCACCATCCACTCGTTTCTTTCTTGAAAAAGAAATGTTTCATTTTCATTGGGGACGCAGCACATCTGCTATCTAGTCTTCACTCGGAAGATTTAGATATTGAAAAAGAAGGAAAGTTTCCCCACCTTCGCACCTCTTTCATGCACATTTAGTCCGTGTAATATCTGTTGTTGTCTCAACAGTTTACACATTTTGAGCATGATCAAGCTAAATAGCCTCAATCATTCATACACTTTCACGTACACACAAGGAATACGTTTTCTTGTCATAACATTCATAGAAAATTCCTTTGTGGTTTTCGATGATTGAATGGAAGCCCTAGGGGAGTGATCATCACCAAAGCTCCTTTCCAATGTACATCCGTTGTACAAAGTGTCTCCGTGCTACTTACAGACATTCTAACTATTTCATTTGTTGATTCAGGGTTACACTGTTCATTATGTCTGAATTTGAAAAGATTCGGATATATATATTTCTTGAATTGACGGATACTCAAATCAAAGGGCGGAGAATGTCATATTATCATGAAGGGGATATTATTTGTCATTACAAAGGGGGAAATCAAAGAAAGCGCTGAAATTGAAGATGTTTTGATGATCATGATGCTCACAATCATCAAAAAGGGGGAGAATTTTACAAAGATTCAATTTCAATGTCATGAAGAAAGTTCAAAGTGAAAAAGTTCAAGAAAGTTCAAGTCAGATGAAAAGAAATCATTCCGAGATGATTTAAAGTCAAATCAGACAGATGATTGAGAAAGTTTGTTTTTCGGAAGACGGTCCAGAGATCACAAGAGATGAAGATACAAGTTTTTTCAAAGATTCCTCAATCAAAGATGTTGAAAAGTTCAAATATGAAGATTTCAAAGTTGTTTCAAAGTTGAAGTTTCAAAGGAGTTTCAAGTATTCTGTTTCGTGTTCAAGACATGTTGACTCTCCAAAGATGTTAAGTGCAAAAGACTTTTCAAGATTCTTCAAAGACTGAAAGACGGAAGATTGTTAAAGTTTCAAAGTTCAAAGTTGTTAGAGACAAAAGCTGAAGAATCAAGAGCTGAAGACTAGTGTCAAATTTTTATTAAATCTTGAATACAAAGGGGGAGATTGTTAGGTCAAAATATTATATCCAAGATTTATTAGGAAAGTCAAAGTTGTAAAGTCAAGAATATCAAAGTCAAGGATGTTTATGTCTTGTTTAGTTACATAGATATTAAGTCTTTGTATAACTTTTAGGTATAAATAGGCTTTATGCCTTGTGAGTTTGTAAGGATCTTAATTGTAATATCATTTCAGACATGAGATCAATGACTAATGCTTTCTCTCTCTAGTTCTTGAATGTCATATTCTTGATTGAGATTGCTTGATTTGTTTGGGATTTAGCATTCACAAAAAGTTTAATCTTTCTATGGTAATTCAACATTGTTTTGAAATCATTTGTTTAACCCATTTGCTATTCAACGTTGTTTTGAAATCAGACATCATTTCTATTATAAATGTGCTTTCATTGGAAATATGTTTATATATCATTCATATAAACATCTTACGTCTTTGATATCCCAATTTATAATTCTTCATGAAATATTTGATCTGTTTAAATTATTGTCAGATTCTCAAAACATTTCTATTCTTTCATGATTATTCATTCATGATTATTCATTCATACAAAGACTCTGGCTCTTATGACCAAAGAGTACAACAGAGGTCTAAAAAACAATCCCATGTTCAACAGAGGAAGGGATGAGAGAGATGAAAGGAATGGATACGGTGAGTATGAGAAGGGGATGTTTGGAAGAGAAGAGTTAGTTTGGAAGAGAAGAGTTTGATGAGCAGAAACATCTAGAGAATAGAAGAGATGATAGGAGATATGTGGAGCACCAGAAGGAAACTGAGTGCCCTCTGAGTGTTGCTCAGAGGAGTGATGGAAGAGGAGGAGAGAAAGTTGTGAACAACAACCCGCATAACAAGGGTTGCTTCAAGTGTGGAAAACCTGGACACTTTGCAGCCGAGTGCAGAACTAATACCAATAGAGGCTAGCCGGTCAGAGACGCTGCCTTTTTCCAGAAAAAGGCAGAGTACTACATGCAGAGGTCACTGATGGTCGAACAAGACAATATCGTGACCGATGAATCCTCTGACGAAGGGATACAAATGCACTCATCTGTGGGATGGTAGAACTCAACTCTTCAGAAGCTGATATTGAGGTATCCACATCTGACTCAATCTCTCATGACTCTAATTTTTTTTTTTAACTTAAAGAGGAATTCCTTGCTTGCAAAAACACATGCTCAGAGCTCGAGAAGAATCTTACCTTCTATGAGCGAGAAAGTAGACTTCTTACTCAAGAGAAGGATAAGATTTATGATGAAAGGAAATCTCTTATAAATGAGCATAATTCTAAAAAAAATCTTTGAAAGAAAAGGATATCTAACTCGATAAAGCTTTAAAATTAAAGATTAAAGAGCTAAAGGATAATAAGAGTGACAGATTAAACGTTATTTCACTAAAGAACCTTTTTCAAAAAGAGAGAGAAGTCATTCACCAAGAGTTGCTCGATAGAGACGTCCTAATAAGGAAATATCAGGACACACAGAAGGTGCATGAAAATGTAAATACCCATGTCGGCAGAATAGGTATAGGGTTCCCTGATATAGACCCCAATATTGGAAATAAAAAAAACAAATCTCTGGCAAATATCTTCTGTCTTGGGAAATTTTTAAAACCAAGTCTTCCAAATCTAACTTATACCTTTAAAAGGTGCATAACCTCTGAAAGATCACATGAGAGGAATCCTCTGGTGATGACTAGTGTTTGGTATGAAAACAATGACATGTCATCATCAACCTCTGAAAAGAGGAAATCCATTCCAAGGAAATATCTGTCTCAAAAACAGATAGGAAATCTTCAAATTTAGACATCCAGAGTGTTAAATTCCAGTTTATCAAGTTCTATTCAATTTCAATCACAAAACAGAATGATAAGAATCAAATATCCAACCTGTTTCAATTTCCAATTTCAATTCTCACAATTCGTATACAAATGTCTCTAAACACTTTCTTTCCCTACAAACTCAGCTACTCTCTCTCTCTAACTTGCAACTGTTAATACACCTAACTACTCTTAACTAGTCATATGTATATTAAACCAAGACACATACGTACAAACACAATACAAAAAAAGACTTTGACTTTTGACTTTTATTACAATGACTTTGACTTTCACTTTGAGAGTTGACTTTGAGCTTTTGACTTGGTTGACTTTAGCTTCAGTCTTCATAATCTTGTATCCAACAAATCTTCTCTAACAACCTCCCCCTTTGGATTCAAGATCATCTCAAAAGGATTTCGCAAATCAATCTCCTCCTTTAAGCTCAATTTGTGTAATCACCCCCTTTCTAAACAATCTTCAAACATTCTGTCTTCAAAAACTTTTGTAATCACTCCAAAGTCTGTCTTCAAAAATAGTAACAATCTCCTGAAGGTTGTAAAACCTCTTTCAGACATCGGAAAGAAATTATCTACAGATTCAGCTCAGTTTGCTTCAGCAAATAGTCTTCAAAGAAAATTTCAGTAAAATTCAACTCGTCTTCTGAAATCCTTGAACTTTTCTCTTTCAGCTTTCAACAAACTTCAACAATCTTCGCAAAACCATCTTCGAACTCCATATTTATTGAGTTCTTCTCCCCCTTTTTGATGATAGAAGCATGAAATCATCAAAACTTTACCAGAAATGTGCATGACAATCTGATCTGACCACTGATCTTTTCAAACGAGCCTCTGACCATCTATCGATCAAGATGATATGCCTCTGAATCTTTGCAAATTCAGACAAATTATGAGTGTAACACCTGAATCAACAAATGAATCAGTTAAAATGTCTTTCAGTAACATGAAGTCACTGTATGTAACGAATACACATTGGATAGGAGCTTTTGTGTTGGGTCTGAATATGCCAAGGATGGATACTACTGCTAGTTGAAAGGTATTACTACTGCTTGTAATTTTAATACTGCTAGTAGAATTAATACTGCTTGAAAAGTTAGTGCTGCTACTTGAATAGTTAGTACTGTTTGGAGAGTTAGTACTGCTAGTTGTTAGTAGTGTTGAAGATTACTATTGCAAGCATGGTTAGTACTGCTCAACGATTAATACTGCTGAGGATGTTAATGCTGCAAGATGATTAATGCTACTAAAAGAAGGTTAGTGCTGCTTCTAAAGATAAAGAAGACTTGAAAATAAAGATGAGTTGGAGATAAGGCTGAAGATAATTATGGTATTGATGTTGAAGATCAATTTTATTTTGATAATTATCATGTAATCAAATCTGTATATATAGTATAGAAGTCTTTGTTAGAATGAACAATTATTCATACGTTTTTGTTTAGAGAGAATTAACCTCAAGAATAGTTTAGATCCTTTCTATAGAGAACTATAGAACATCTGTTGAGCCTATTCAACAGATTGAGGTTTTGTGTGTAATCATCAAGTTGAATTAATATAACTTGTGATTTGAGTTATATATATTGTTCCATTGATTTTCTGTTAAAGTGTTTTTCCACAACTTCTTTAACATAAGTTTCTGAGTGTGTTGCTTAAAATCTTGTTTGAATTTCGATCCTGACAAGTGGTATCAGAGCTTTCAAAACTCAGAAATCTAAAATCATGGACAATTCAAGCGACAGTGTTTTGGTATCAAAGGTTCACATGCTCAAACCCAATGAGTTTGACATGTGGAAGATCAGAATCAAGCAGTACATTCTTCTCACAGACTTCTCAATGTGGGACATCATTGAGAATGGTCCTTCTGATGGAGGAAAGATGAAGCAGAAGGAAAGAGACCTCCACCAAAGACAGATGGAGAGAGAAAGTTGAGGCAGACAGAGATGAAAGTTTTGAGCACTCTGCTTTTGGCTATACCTAATGAGTACCAACATCAACTCTGCAACTGTTCTGATGCACAAATTCTTTGGAATTCTCTGGAGAAAAGATTTTCTGGTACCAAAAGTACCAAGAGGAATCAGAAGGCCATCCTAAAGCAGCAGTATGAGAACTTCATGTCTACAAAGAATGAGTCCATGACTCAAACTTTTGATAGATTTAATAAGCTAATTGGTGAATTGGCTACTGTTGGTGTCCAGATAGATCAAGATGATGTTAACAGAAAATTTCTAAGATCTCTTGGTGATGAATGGACTATGTACACTGTCTCCTTCAGACATAAGGACCAATTGGAGGACAAGGAATTGGATTACCTCTATAATGACCTTAGGGTGTTTGAAGTAGAGGTAGAATCAAAGAAGAGGCCCTCTAGATACGCATACAATGCTGCTCTTTTATCATCCACTACTGATTCTGCTGCTAATACAGAATCAGTTAGTGTTGTCCATGGATCAAAGCAAGATGGATCCAATGACTCAGTTTTAGAAGCTTTTCTAGCCAGTCATGCTAATTCCACTCTAATTAATGATGACTTAGAACAGATAAATGCTGATGATCTGGAAGAGATGGATATTAAGTGGCGGATAGCTATGCTGACTATGAGGGTAAAAAGATTCATCAAAAGGACTGGAAGGAACAACTTTGCTCAAAAAAGAGAAGATGGAGTGGGAATTGATAAATCCAAGGTTGAATGTTACAAGTGTCACAAGCTGGGGCACTTTGCAAGAGAATGCAGAAGTGGAATGCCTCAACAGCATACTAGCAACCATCAACCATCACAGTCCACTAGCTTCAACAGTAGGAACTCTTCTCAAGCTCTTGTTTCCCAAGAAGGAATGGGATTTGATTGGAGTGACCAAGCAGAAGAAGCAGTTCAGAATCAAGCTTTAATGGCTAGAGTTACAGAGTCAGCAAGCACTGATATTCCCACAGAGGTAACTTCTAATCTTTGCTCTAAAACCTGTATTGAAACTGTTAAAAAGTACAGGGATCACAATCAGAGTATGTGTGATGACCTTAAAAGGTTAGAGAAAGATAGAAGAGAGTATGTTCTGATTGTTGAAAGGTTTGAAGAACAAATTAAGTCTTACCAGGCTAATGAACTTCAACATTCCTATGATACAAACTACTGGAAGTGGGAGAAAAATCAGTTAGAGGTTAAGCTTAAAAAGTCTGAAGAGGAATGTGAGAAGATAAGGAGTGATTTTGAGAAAGCAAAGCTGGACATTGAGAAATATTCCAATGCTTCTAAAGCAATGGACTCACTTTTAAAAACTCAAGTCCATGACAAACTTAGAAGAGGAATAGGCTACAACACCACACCTCCACCATACAACAATAACTATATTCCTCCCACCTCTGATCTCTTAGAAAGACAGGACAAGAAGGAATTACCTGAAGGAGCCACTGAAGTAGATCCTTTAGACAAAGTAGTGGTGGGGGCAGATTCTGAAGAAGAGGACTCTGAGTGTAAGAAAGAGAAAGACCAAAAAGATATTCCCCTAGAAAACCACATACTGACAAATGAAAGAGGGGGTAAACCTTTTGTCAAGAGTGAGAAAGTGAAGTATGGGGAAGAGACTGTTAAGAATGAAAAAGCCAAGACCTCTAAGAGAGGGAACGGAAAGGTACAGGGAGGTCATTACATGCAAACCACTGTTGTTAATCCCTGTACTTGTAAACAGAATCAGCCCCAAAAACATGGTAAAACAAGTGGAAATCAAAGAAATAGAAATAAGAAGTGGGCATTAAAACAAGGAATTGATCTGAGAAAAATTAACAGACCAAAGCCTTGTTTTATCTGTGGCAAGCTAAATCATCTAGCCAAACACTGTTATTTCAATCCTATTAACCAAAGGATCAGTTTTCAAAGAAATATACAAAATCCTGTTGGTTATAGGAAGCCAATAAAGAATCATATGGTTGAGAATGTGAGAAGGGCACCTATAAAATCTCATGTTCATAATAAGTTTGCTAATAAGCCAAGGAGTAACTTAAAGACGAAGAAAGCAAACAACTTTGTCCAGGTTTGGGTTCCAAAAGTAAAGAAATCTGTTAGTACTGCTATTTTAAATAGTACTGCTGACAGAAATAATGTTGTTGCAAGCAATACTACTGCTAACCCAGTTAGTACTGCTAACAAAGTTAGTACTGCTAACCCAATTAGTACTGCTAATAATGTTAGTGCTGCTAAAAAAGTTAGTACTGCCAATCAAGTTAGTACTGCTTCCAGTGACAGGCCCATTATTCTGACAAAGTATTCAAGCAATAAGATTCCTCAGTTTGATAATCTCATCAAGTCTGAATATGAATATGTTGATGAGAATGGGAAACCCAATACCACTTTGGCTTGGGTTCCTATTAAAAACTAACTTCTTTATTAAATGTGCAGGGCAACCAACAGCTCAAGGGAAGGAGCATTTGGCATGTCGATAGTGGTTTTTCCAGGCACATGACAGGTAACATGGCTTTCCTTCAAAATTTCAAAAGAATTGATGGAGGACATGTTGCTTTTGGTGATAATCCAGCAGAAGGTAAGATAAGTAGAAAAGGTAATGTGTCAAAAGGTAAGATAATCTTTGAGGATGTATACTATGTTGAGCAATTGAGATACAACCTGTTAAGTGTATCACAGGTCTGTGACAAGAAACATAGCATATTATTCACTAATACTGAATGTATTATCCTTGCTCCAAGGTAGTTGATGAAAGTATGATACTACTTAGAACTCCTAGAAAGGACAATGTTTATTGCTTAGACTTGGAGAGTGTAGTTTCGAATTCAACTTTAAATTGTTTATTTTCAAAAGCTTCAGTAGATGAATCATCTCTTTGGCACAGAAGGATGTGTCACATGAACTTTAAAACAATGAACAAACATGTGAAAAACAACCTTGTAAGAGGTTTGCCACAAAAGGTATTTTCATGTGATGATCATTGTGTTGCATGTCTTAAAGGCAAACAACACAAAACTTCTCATAAGTCCAAAGAGATAAATACAATCTCTTCACCTCTTAATTTACTGCATATGGATCTGTTTGGCACTACAAATATGATGAGTATTGGTAAGAAATCCTACTGCTTTTTTATTGTTGATGATTTCTCTAGATTCACTTGGGTCTATTTTCTGAGGACTAAGGATGCGACAAGTGGACTGATCAAATCCTTTGTTCTTAGAATTGAAAACCAAACAAATCTAAGAGTTAAAGTCATTAGGTCTGATAATGGAACTGAATTTAAAAATAATGACCTAAACAACTTTTGTGAGGAAACAGGCATTGAGAAACAATACAGTGCTCCTAGGACTCCTCAACAAAATGGTGTTGCTGAAAGGAGAAATTGGACTCTGATAGAATCTGCTAGATCTCTGTTGGCAGATTCAAAACTTCCAATCACTTTTTGGGCAGAAGCAGTTAATATTGCCTGCTATGTTCAAAACAGAGTTCTAGTAGTAAAATCCCAAGACAAGACACCTTATGAACTTTTTAAAAAGAAGAAACCTTTTATTGGATTTTTCAAACCATTTGGGTGTCCTTGCACAATTCTCCATACCAAAACTCACCTAGGCAAGTTTGATAGCAAAGCTTAGGATGGGTTTCTTGTCGGTTATTCATCTCAAAGTAAGGCCTACAGAGTTTTTAACACCTCTTCTAGGATTATTGAGAAAAGTGACAATGTCAAATGCAATGAGAACACACCAAATCAACTTGGTTCAGGTCCAAACTGGCTATTTGACATTGATTCACTGACTAATTTATTGGGTTTCAGTAATGAGCATAATACAGGAACAGGGACAGAACAGGTACAAGTAAAAAGACAAGAGTTTGTGCTGTTCCCAACACCTACTGCTGATCCTGTTGAATTCTGTGTGACAACCGTCAAGATTAGTGCTCAGGTTAATTTCTAAGTTAATGAAAATTAAGATTTAAGTATTTTCCACTCCTTAAATTGTATAAAATTTTTAAGATAAAAGTTTCCTAAAAATTTAGGAGGTTGCGTAGAATGCCCGGAACAGTCCAGTAACTGACCGTCACAATTCAGAAATGCCAAAAATATTGATTAAGGTCCAAAATATATAAAATATATAAAATTATAAAGTTATATTATTTTAGTTGAAATATTTTCACTTTTTTTCATAAAAGTTGTTTTAAGCAAAAATTGAGAATCGGGTATTCCGGTTCTCGAATATATCTGATATTTTAATGAAATAGACTAAGTATTTTAATTAATTTTTTTTTATTATTTCTTTGATTATTCATGGACACTTGTCATGACAATAAAAATTAGTCATTATATATTTATTTTTTTTAAAACCATTTTATTTAAAAACAAGAAAGGAGCTTATTATCTCATTTTAATCAAAAACACCCTTCATCTCCCTCTCCCTCTCCTCCCTTTCGGCCGAACCACCACCACCCCCATCTCCATATCATTTTCAAAATTTAAGCTAAATCAAGAGTGAAATCAAGAAATTGGACATCAATTTGAAGATTAGAACAAAGTTTGCACATCAATTTCACAAGGTATCATCCAAAAACCTACCTTTTTGTCTACACTTAGGTATTTTTGGTTTTAACTTGAAATATTGAAATTATGCATAATGTGGTTATGAAAATTGGGTTTTTGTTCATGAAATGGATTACTTTTGGTAGATACAATGTTATGTTGCAAGTTTTGATTAGAATTTCAAAGAAAGAAATTGGTTTTTCATCAAGAATCTTGGTTTGATGTTCATGCATAAGGAATTTTGATACATTAGTGGCTTATTCTTTCACTTAAAGAATGCATGCATATAAAGCTTGAAATATTGATGATAATGGTATAGTGATTATGTTTGCATGAAGAATAGTTTAGCTTACATATGTTCTTAAGATGGAAATTCTCAAATCCAAATGATTAAGAACATAAAAGTGATGTTTATATCACTTTAGTTAGTAGATTGTTCATATGGGTGTTGGATGAGCATCTAAAGATTGCTATGAGTCCATAAATCAAAAGGTTATCATCTCAAGACTATGTTATGATTGATTATGGTGTGATAACATATGGTTATTTCATTAAACCAATTGTAAAATGATCACCATTTCAAAATTTCATAATCTTAACTTACTGCAGATTTGCTGTCCAGAAAATGGACCTACTTCCAACATGCATAAATCATGTTCTACATGTCAAAATTTGGGCTTTTTGCTTATAGACTTTAATTTAGGGTGTTAGCTTTCTAAAAAGTCCGAAAACACTAATTTTGGAGATGATTTGAGCACTTAAATGGATTTTACAAGAAAATGGTGCAATCTGTCCAGTGAAGACAGATTCATACACCTATCTTGTGGAGGCCATAACTTCCTCATTTCTTATCCCAAATTAAGTGAATCTTTTTCCAAATGATAGGATTTTGAGTTAGGTTTACACCCATATAAGGATTATTGGCTAATTCAAAGAATTGATACCCCAAAAGCATGCTACAAGTGAGGTATGTCACTGATCCGGAAATCAGTGACACACTGCTTTGTGGAAATTATTTCAGGTATCAAAACTCATCCAAAAATTATGAAAAAGTGCAGATTTACTCTTTACACACTATGGTATTACCACAAAAAGTTTGGTGAATTCATTCCTTTGGGAAGATATGTTTCTATAGTGGTTTTATTGACTAAAATTTTGGACAGCTTCTGCTGAATTTTCAGAAAAGTGATCATAATGAGATCTAGACTAGTGTTAAGGCATAATAAGACTATAATTGATCTAAATATGGTTTTGGTTATTGACACCTACTTAATGGAATTTCATAAGTTGTTGGGACGGGTCATTTGGACATAGGAACGGGTATTAATGTATTTCCTCTATGGCAACCTTCACTATAGGAAACCAAGGAAGCGGCACCTATTTTGAGCACTATCGTTAAGTTTCCAAGTTAACTCTCAAGGTGAGTATTCACAGCCCCTCTTTTATCGTTTTACGTATTTTGGGGTGAAAAGCATGCTTAAGTACGATTTTAATGATTCATGAGTTAATTGAAATGTTTTGCGCTGTTAAGTCGCCAAGGCTTGTTTTCAAGCATTTTAAAAAGTAAGATGTATGACGTTAAATAGTTGGTATGTTGAGTATTTAAGAGTTAGTCCCCAGACGACACTACTATTAACCCAGAAAATTGGGCCTATAGTATTAGTGGATAGCGCTATTTGGGCTTGACCAACCCCACTTCTTACAGCTGACGAGCTAGGAGTGCACTATACTAGAGAAGTGATTGAACATGTGGCGCTTGAGACCACCTCTGAGTCAAGGCACACGGGGCAAAAACTAGGGTCCGGGACGGTTTAGTAGTGGCTCAACCAAGTTTAAGTTATACCGACTCAAGTCATACGTAAAGCAATACTCATGAAAATTTTCAAGTTAAGCTAATGAGCACGAATATGCTCCAAGTATTTGAGCACGTATATGCTCCAAGTATTCAAGTTAAGCTTTTGAGCATGAATATGCTCCAACTATCAAATCTTGCATATAAAATGTTTTGTGCATAATTAAAACCTGTGAACTCACCAACTCTTGTAGTTGACCATATTTTTGTACATGCTTTTCAGGTAATCAAGAAGGTAAATTTTAAGGGTCGTTCTGCGTATAACATGAATATGCTTGGGGGATGTACAAACTTTTGGACAATGCTATCTTGAATTATCTCAGGATTGTAATTTCACGATAAACTTTCTACTATTAAATTTTGTAATGTATTTTTATTAAATGTATGGTGGTTGAACTTTATGCTTGTGGATTGTTTATCGGAAACTGTTATACCCCGTGTTTCCGCTTTAGCGGGGTGTGACATTCTGTGACCAAGATAAGAAAGATACTTCAGATTCAAAGGACACTGAACCAGCTCAGAATGAAGAGGACAGAGGTGAAAAGGAAGATCAGCCCTCAGATTCAGGAATCAAAGGTCCTGAGATGCCAGTTTTGGAAGAGGATGACACAGATGATGATTCTTCAGTGTATCGTGGAAGCACTCCATAAATGAATGACACCAATCTTGATGTCAATCTTAATGAGGAGGTTGTTAATGCTACAAGAACTCAGAAGAATCATCCTCCTCAATTAGTGATTGGTGACATCAATTCTCCAATGATCACAAGGCAACAAAGCAAGATAGGGGGATTGAAAGATCTACAATCAAGTTTATTATCTTGCTTTCTATCACAGGTTGAACCCAAAAAGTCATTTGATGTAATTAAGGATCCAAGCTGGATAGAAGCAATGCAAGAGGAGCTACTGCAGTTTGTACTGCAAGATGTATGGGATCTGGTAGATCTTCCAAAAGAACATAGAGCAATTGGCACAAGATGGATCTTCAAGAACAAGAAAGATGAGAGAGGGATTGTAATAAAGAACAAAGCCAGAGTAGTGACACAAGGGTATACTCAAGAAGAGGGTATTGATTATGAAGAA
Source organism: Arctium minus (assembly GCA_954870635.1). Taxonomy (NCBI): domain Eukaryota; kingdom Viridiplantae; phylum Streptophyta; class Magnoliopsida; order Asterales; family Asteraceae; genus Arctium; species Arctium minus. The sequence continues at coordinate 83,806,949 of OX941081.1, forward strand.
GTATTTGCACTAGTGGCAAGGATAGAGGCAATCACGCTAATTTTAGCCTATGCTTCTTTCATGAAGTTCAAAGTCTACCAGATGGACGTAAAGAGTGCTTTTCTGTATGGAAGAATTGAAGAAGAAGTATATGTCTGTCAGCCTCCAGGATTTGAGAATCCAAGTTATCCTGACAGAGTATACAAATTGAAGAAGGCACTCTATGGGCTACATCATGCACCAAGGGCATGGTATGACACTCTGTCTACCTATCTTTTGGAAAATGGCTTTCAAAGAGGAATCATAGACAAGACTCTGTTCATTCAGAGGAAGAAGAAGGACATCCTAATAGTGCAAATCTATGTGGATGATATTATTTTTGGATCCACAAAAGATCAAATGTGTAGAGATTTTGAAGATTTGATGCACAAGAGATTCAAGATGAGTTCTATGGGAGAACTTACCTTCTTCCTAGGCTACAAGTTAAGTAGAAGAAAGATGGGATATTTCTAAGCCAATCCATATATGTGCAGGACATTCTTAATAAGTTTGGATTCTCAGACTCAAAGCCTGCAAGCACACCCATGGAGACACACAAACAGATCACTGCAGATCTTGAGGGGGAGGATGTGGATGTTCATCACTACAGATCCATGATTTGCTCCCTCGTGTATCTCACTCCTTCAAGACCAGATATCATGTTTCTTGTTTGTGTGTGTGCAAGATTTCAAGTAAGGCCTAAGCAGTCACACTTTCAAGCAGTCAAGAGGATATTCAGATATCTCAAAGGCCAACCTAGATTAGGTCTTTGGTATCCTCATGACTCACCATTTGACCTACTTGCTTATTAAGACAGTGACTTGGGTGGTGCAAATTTGGATAGAATGTCAACTTCAGGGGGATGTCAGTTTTTGGGTGTAAGACTAGTATCATGGGAGTGCAAGAAACAAACCACAGTTTCCACATCTACAACAGAAGCAGAATACATAGCTACAGCAAGCTGCTGTTCTCAAGTACTCTGGATTCAGAATCAAATGTTGGACTATGGTATGACCTTTCTTCACACTCCAATCTTCATAGATAACAACAGTGCTATTAGCATTGTTAATAATCCAATCAAGAACTCCAAAACAAAGCATATAAAAATTAGGTATCATTTTATCAGAGACTGTAATGAAAAGAAGCTAATTCAGGTTGTGAAAGTCCATACAAGTAATCAATTTGTTGATCTATTCACTAAAGCTTTTGATGTGGGTGGATTCACATTTTTGGTCACAAGTGTGGGCATGATAAACTCTGAATAAGCCTATTATCTTTTGTCTCATGTACTTGTGTAGATTCCTTCCTGTCTACGTTCCCATATTGTATTGTGCATGGTGCTACTAACCTTGTGTGTTTCAGTGTTTCAGATTGCTTCAAATGGTAGTTGGTACTTCTAAATCTGTTAATACTGCTCGCTATATTACTCATGATAACTTTTAAAAAATGGTCAAGTATGGTTACTACTGTTAGGTGGTTTATACTGCGAGTGCAAAGTTACTACTGCTTGCCTTATTTATACTGCTAATCAGTGTTACTACTGCTGGTATGTGTTAATACTGCTAGTCTGTGTTAATGCTGCTAGTCCGTGTTAGTACTGCCAGTATGTGTTACTACTGCTAATATGAGTTAATACTTTAAGTTAGTTAATACTGCTAGGGTACTTAGTACTGCTTCTAACTGAAACCCTCCACCTATAAATACCCTTTGTGACCGCCAAAATATAAACGACTCTTTGAACTTCCATTGCATCTTTTCTCTCTCTCTCGATTTCTTGCTTACCAGTGTCAACTCTAGTCACGATTCGAACTCTAGAATCAATCAGAAAGATGGCAGGACGAGCATTCTTTGATGAACAGAACGAACTCGCCATGTTACAGAAACCAAAGTAAGCTGAAGGTTTCCATGCCATAGTGGATTTCCTCAAATCCTCACACATCGCCCACGCTCTAACTGTCAATCCCACAATCTATGTGGAACATCAAAGACAGTTTTGGGCCAATGTTATTATTCATTTTGAAGAAGGGACTCAGGTCATTCAAACAAGGGTGTGTGATAATCTCCTAACCATCATAGAGGAGTGTATTCGCATCCATCTATGCTTAGATGATGCCTCAGGTATAACCTCTTTATCTAAGGAAGATCTTTTCCAAACTCATAGTAATATGGGGTATGAAGGTCCTACTGATGTATTCAAGTTTTTCAAGAACCGATTTTCACCACAGTGGAGATTTTTTGTTCATACCCTACAACATTGAATTTCATGAAAAACAACTGGATGGAGTGAGTTTAGCAGTACCTTAGCGTATGCTTTGGTTTGCTTAGCAACCTCTAGAAAGTTCAATTTCTCACAAATGATTTTCAATGATTTTATGTCAAACCTGGATACCAAATCCAAAAGCTTTTATATGTATCCTAGGTTTATACAAGAGATTATATGAGTGTTCCAGAATCTAGTTTCTAATCAAACAATCAAACAAACAAGATAAAACAAATCAATTACCTGTTTGATTTCTTTCAAATTCAATCTTTACACTTTCTCTCTCTAGAACTCTCTCTTTCTCTCTCTACAATCTGACGTCTCACAATTCAGTTCTCTCTAATTCGTATATATCAAAATACAAAGAAAACAAACTATTTATACTAACTACTAATTACAAGGAAAATACAAATACAAAATACATTGACTTATTACAAATAGACTTTGACTTTTAATGAGATTTGACTTTAGCAGCTTTGACTTTCTCAACCTTGACCTTCAGTATTCTTGATCTTGTATCCAACAGATTTATGCTCTAACAATCTCCCCCTTTGGATTCAAGATCATTGTTGAAAGATTTAGCAATTAAATCTTCACTTTAAGCTATGTCTGAACAATCTCCCCTTTTCCTTTAACAGTCTTCTTTCTAAAGTTATCTTCAAATGATGAACAATCTCCCCAAATCTCTCATAGAACGCTTTCAGACTTTGGAAAGAAATTATCTTCAGAATCAGCTTGAATTGCTTTTCAGCAAATAATCCTCAAAGAAAATTTCCACAAATCTTCAGAAATTCTTTGATCATCTTCAAATCTTTACTTTGAATCTTCTGTCTTGGCTATTTGAGAAAATCATCTCCCCCAATTTTGAAAATCTTTAACATTTCTTCATACCATCTCCCCCTTTTTGATGATTTGAATATCTATATCATCAAAACTTTACTTCCAAGAAATGTCATTGACCGTTCTGATCTGTCAAACTGAGCCTCTGATTCTGTGATCCAGAACCAGTATTCATCCAGATCTTTTCAAATCCAGAAAAAATAAAAACATGTAACTCCTGAATCAACATATGAATCAGTTAATATGCCTGTCAGTAACACAAAGTCACTGTGTGTAACGAATACACAATATAAAGGAACTTTTTGATGTTCAATCCCCCAGGGCTTCCATCCAATCATCGAAATACCACAAAGGCAATTTCTATGAATGTTATGACAAAGAAACAAATTCTTTGTGTGTTCGTGCACATGTAGAAAGAATTAAGCACGAATGATTGCTTTTCAATAAGGCTCAAAGTTGTGTAAACCACTGAGACAACAGTAGATAAACACAGACTCAATGTGCATGATTGAAGTGCGAAGGTGGGGCAGACTTCCTTCTTTTTCAATATCCAGATTTTCCAAATGAAAACCAGATAGATTATATGCTGCATCCCCAGAAAAATATGAAACATTTTCTTTTTGAGAAGAAAATGAGTGGTTGGTGGGGTTTAAGCAAGAGTTGGCATGGGCTATTTGCCTGTTTCAATAACGTTCACCAAAGAGTTGTGAAACGCTAGTAATGTGGCTGCCCGGCTCAGAAAGTAGTTGGTGCAGAGTTTGATATTATTTTACTCTGATCTCACACCCTCTTTCTTTTAATCATTAAGCGCACTACTAACCAAACTCTCTTTTCTATTTTACCTCATAACACAACCCACACTCATTTCTTTTTGACTCCTCACACTCAATCTCTATGGAGTAACTTCTTGGGTAGAAATCACTGGTTAACGTGATTCCATAGAAGTTCAGATAATTCCTAGCACAAAGAACCCAGTAATCCTAAAAGAACATGTTGCTCAAAATGGTTTATCTTGAACATGTAAATCATAGAAACTATGGGTCAGATATATGTATACTCATAAAATATATTATGAAGATTTGAGCATTTGAAACATTGAAGTATTTTCAAACAAGTATATTAAAAGAATTATCATGAATGCAAGAAACTTGTTTGAAAATCTGACATTGTGTGAAAAATGATCAGAATTGAATGATATAGCAATGAAAGCTTATGGTCGAGAATAATTGATATTTGTCTATACGAAACAAAATATAGACATTCTTGAAATGACCGTTTCGAAATGAAATATCGCTCAAAATTCTTTGAATACAAGCGGAGTGTCTTACCATCGAAGAAAAAATTGTTCCAATTTAGAGACATGATAAAAACATATTTAACAAAGTCAAACCGGTGTGTGTGAATACTTGAAAGTATATAGAAAAGACAATACGCAAGTATTTATCTTTGGATACACACGGTTTGATTATCAATGAAGCACAAAAATAAAATGAAAACATTTAAAATCACACTTCCAAATTATAAAATCTGTTTAAAATTCGAGAAGTGGTTTGAACATTTAAGAACATGTTTTCTATATCTGAAAGTTGTCCTTCTTTCAGATACATTTGAGATTAAGATAAGAAATTTACCTTTTCGCTCAATCTTAATACTCATAAAGTCAAGCTGTCGTCATTTAGATATGATCGTGTCAGCTTCTCTCATCCTGCATAAATCTCAAAGTCTAGTCAAAATTTATTCACAAAAATTTATTTGAAAATAAAATGACATAAAGCAATAAAACGATTAATGTACGAGTTCTGATTTGAAGTAATCAGAAATCATAGTCTTACTCCTTTTGACTTATAAGCTCCCCCTAAAATCATGAATCACAAAAATGTTGTCAGTTAAATATAATGCATAAATTAGTTTTGATCCCCCTCAAATGAACGTAGATCATCTAAAATCTTCTCTTACTCCCCCTGAGATCATGAGCAAACAATTAAAGTGTAGATATCCTTCAGACATAAAGATAAAGAAAATGATGAAAAATAACAATACGTAACTTTATGAGGTAATGACCGATTATGTCTTAAGATTTAACATACCAAGCTTAGAGACAAGAAAATTAAATCTCTTTTCATCTAAGGGTTTGGTAAATAAATCTGCTAGTTGATAATCTGTTTTTACAAAATAAAGTTCAATTGTTCCTTTTTCTACATTATCTTTTACAAAATGATACATGACATCAATGTGTTTGGTTTTCGTATGCTGAACAGGATTAGCAGATATCGCGATTGCACTCTTCGAGTCACAATAGATTGGAATTTTATCAAACTTGAATCCATAATCTCGCAGTTGTGTTCGCATCCACAAGACTTGAGAGCAGCAACTGGAAGCAGCTACGTACTCTGCTTCAGCAGTCGATGTGGAAACGCATAACTGTTTCTTTGAAGCCCAGCTAACGAGCTTGTCTCCAAGAAATTGAACGTGACCAGAAGTACTCTTTCTATCCAACATGCAACCTGCATGATCTCCATCTGAATATGCAGTCAGTTGAAACCCTGTATCTTTAGGATACCACAGACCAAGATCTGCAGTCCCCTTCAGATATCTAAAAATCCGTTTGACAGCAGCCAAATGGGATTCTTTGGGAACAGCTTGATATCTAGAACATAAGCATGTTGAAAACATAATATCTGGTCTACTCGATGTAAGATACATTAACGATCCTATCATACCTCTATAAGTCCTAACATCAACACTTTTACTCGAAAGATCAGTGTGGATCTTAGTACCTGGTGCCATCGGGGTTCCAATTGGTTTACATTTTTCCATTTTGTACTTCCGAAGAATGTCCAAAATGTACTTAGATTGGTTAATAAAAATCCCCGTAGAAAGTTGTTTAACTTGTAGTCCGAGAAAGAAATTCATCTCTCCCATCATACTCATTTGAAAACGTGACACCATGAGGTTAGAAAAGTTTTTACAATATTTTGGATTAGTAGAACCAAATATTATATCATCAACATATATTTGAATAAGAATAATATCAGCTTTTTCTTTCTTGATGAATAAAGTAGTATCAATCTTACCTTTGGAAAAACCAGACTTGACCAAGAATTTGGATAAGACGTCATACCATGCTCGAGGGGCTTGTTTTAATCCATAAAGGGATTTGTCCAAAATATATACATGATCTGGCTTATCTGAATTGACGAACTCTTCTGGTTGAGATACGTACACTTCCTCCTTAAGAATGTCGTTCAGAAAAGTTGTTTTCACATCCATCTGAAAGACTGTAAAGTTTTTGTGAGCTGCGTAGGCAAGAAACATTCTGATTGCCTCTATAAGCGCTACTGGAGCATACGTCTCATCATAATCAATGCCTTCCTCTTGCCGGTAGCCTTTGGCAACAAGTCTAGCTTTGTTTCTTATGACGATACCATCTTCATCCTTCTTATTCTTGAATACCCATTTAGTTCCTATCACGGTTTTACCTTCTGGCTTAGGAACTAATCTCCAAACCTTTAGGGCTTCAAACTGATTGATCTTTTCTTGCATTGCAGATACCTAGTCCGAATCAGCAAGAGCCTCAGATACTCGTGTTGGCTCAATCTTGCTGAGGAACGAGTCATGCATACATTGGTTAAGTGTCGCTGACCTAGTCTGTACAGGCTTGTTGAGATCTCCAATTACTTGATGTAATGGATGCTCTTTGGTCCAGCGATGCTCATGAGGGAGTGGAGTAGATGAAGTTTGAACATGATCATCATCTAGAAATTCACTTTCAGAATCTTCAGTTTGAATAACAAGAGGAGGGTTTTCAGTTGAAGTCTCAGGTGCAAAAGTATCAGTTGGAACAGCAGATTCTGGCTGTTGAGTAGACAATATATCACAACCAACTGAAACAGTTACTTCTGGCTCAATATTTGTTTGTGCATCTTCAACTGTAGGAGTAACAATAGGAATGTGAGTTTCAGACTGAACGGGGGATGCTTGTTCAGTTATGACATCTGAAGTGACCGGATGATTGCAAGTTGTGTCTTCAGACCTGTCAGTCACAGCAGATTTAGATACATTAGAACCTAGAAACTCATCATAAAAGAATTCAAATAACAAATCTAAATCAGTTAAATGTGAAGTAGAAGAAGAAGCGTTATTCGAATTTGTCGCTGTAGAAACAGGTTCTGGACTGATCTGCCCAGAAGCTAATACTCCAGTAATAACGGGTTCTGAACTAGTTTGATCAGAAGCCATATCTTCATCAAATGTGACATTAACGCTCTCAACAACTGATTTTGACTTCTTCAGATAAACACGATATGCTGCAGATGTTGAAGAATAACCGATAAAGATGCCTTCGTCCGCCTTAGCACTGAATTTATTCAGACTCGCTCTGTCATTAAGCACAAAACATTTACACCCAAATACGTGAAAATATTTGATAGTTGGTGTTCTGTTGTTGATCAACTCATATGGCGTCTTTTGAAACTGGCGGTGTATCATAGAACGATTTTGAGTATGGCATGCAGTCGACACAGCTTCTTCCCACAAGAATAGAGGTAAGTCCGATTGGCTGAGCATAGTCCGAGCGGCCTCGACTAGCGTTCGATTTCGCCTTTCGACTACTCCATTTTGTTCAGGCATTCTAGCAGCAGAATACTGATGTGAAATCCCAACTGATTCGAGTTATTCATCAACAATCTTGTTCTTGAATTATGTGCCATTATCAGTACGAAAAAACTTGACTGGTCGTTGCATTTTCACCTGGGTCGTCTTTAAGAAAGTAATGAGAACTTCCGGTGTCTCATCTTTTGAACGAAGAAATTTGACCCACGTGTATCTTGAATAATCATCCACAATAACCAACACGTATTTCTTTCCACCCAAACTCTGAGTTCTCATTGGACCACACAAATCCATGTGTAACAATTCTAACGGATAACTAGTGCTTGGTTCAATCTTCGTTTATGTGCAGCTCTCTTCATCTTACCCTTTTCACATGCTGCGCATAAGTGTTCTCGTTCATATTTCAGCTCAGGAAGTCCTTTGACCAATTTCCCACGAACCAGCTTGTTGATATAACGAAAGTTCAAATGAGATAAACGTCTGTGCCAGAGACAACTTTGTTGCATTGAAGCTTTTGTCATCAAGCAAACTTGATTATCAATCTGAACTTCGAACAAATTGATGGTGTAGAGGTTGGTCTTTCGATTTCCAGATAAGAGTTCTGTTCCATCTTCAGTGCGAACTGAGCAACTCTTAGACTTGAAGTTGACCTCTAACCCTTTATCGCAGAATTGACCTATGCTGAATAAGTTGTGCCCCAAGCCTTCGACATAACTCACCTTACTTATCGTTATGTTGTCTTGTATAATGTCACCATATCCTAAGATAGGTGAAAGCTGATCGTTTCCAAATCTGACATTGCCACTGAATTTCTCTGTATAGTTAGACAATAAAGCTTTTTGCCCAGTCATATGCTTGGAACAACCACTGTCCAAGTACCACATATGCCGGGTCTGCAAGAAAAATTAGGCAATAATAGATTTAGGTACCCATTTGAAAACAGGCCCTAACAGTTTAGTACAAGATTTTGGTATCCACTTAAAAATGGACCCTCTGTTCTTTTGAAAACTTTTACAAACATTTGATCTTGAACAATTAGCATGATAAGATCCATACCAATCAGAAGAATTATGAGAATAAGCAAAATCATTTCTCTGATAAGAAGAAGATGTAGTAGTAATAGGAGACAATTGAATCAATTGTTGTATTGAATATCTCTTGTAAGAAGTTACAAGGTTTTGATTATTAGAAGCAATTTGATCAATCACATCAGTATTACTACTAACTGATTTATTACAAGTATTATCAGAAACTGATTCTACTATCTCATCATCCCTCCGTTTTGGACTCCATTCAGATTGAGCTTTCGACTTTTTCTTCTTTAAATATGAAACATAAGACATAGATTTATTAGGAAAAGCAGATTTCTGAAATTGAGTTTTCTTCCGTGTACCAGTGTATTTCTGTTTCTGTAATCGCTGTTTCTTATGTTTCTTACCATGGGCATAGTAATCAGCAGTTACAGAAACTGATTTACCAACCTTAGTTGATGATTCAACAGTATTTACACCACTTGGTAACACTTTGTCTTTTTCAAGACAAGTAGAATGAGCAGGAAGTTTAGAATGAATGTCAAACATATCAGATTCTTCCATGCTCCCATCATCAGAATTAAAAGAATCATTTACAGACTCAAATAAGTCATCAGAATTGTCAGAAAAAGTTTAAGATGCCATTGAAACTGTAGAACACTTTGATGAGTTAATTTGAAAAATAGTGTTCTTTAAAACGGTAGAAAATACATTTTGTTGAATATCCACCAAAATCTTTTCATCAAATAAAACATTTTCAAGCTCATCTATTTTTTTTTCAAGGATAGATGTAGGAACATAAACCTTTGCAATTTCAGGTTTTGCCTTCATCTCAGATGCGGAATAACTAACAAAATAGTCGTTTGAAAATACTTTTGGTGTTTCGGAAAGATAACTATCATTTAACTTTACATAGTTAAATAGTAGTTGCATTTTCTTTTTATTCTTTCTGTTTTCAGTTTCTTTGGCCTCTACTTCGTCTGGCAATTTGGTAACGAATTTGGGTTTTAAATGATTATGTTTACCAGCACATGCAAGAAAATCATAGTTATAAAGTGCCGGTTATTTTCTGATGGCTTTCTTAAGATAATGGGGGTTGTTAAAACCAAGTCCCCATCTTTGCTTAACATCAGCTTCTTCATCAGGGGCATTAAGAAAAATAGTTTGATCTGTTTGACCTCTTTTATAAAGTTTAACTTCCAGACCATTTACCTTTTTGTTCAAATTCTTGTTTTCAACCTGCAGTTTATAAACAGTTAGTGCAGATTCATTCTTTTCAAACTCATATTTAGACACTTTACCTTCAAATTCAGAAATCTTCTTTTCAAAAGCATCTACTTTTGATTTAGAATCAGAATCAGATTTGCGTAAAGAATCAATCAAATCTTTGTTCGAAATAACAGACGTATTAAGTTCAAAGATCTTTTTGTTCTTTTTAGCAACCCTTTCCTTTTCCTCTTTCAGTTTGTTTTGCAATTTTTGAAGCTCAACCACCATGGTTTCCAATTTGGTAATGAAATCTTTTGGAGTTAAGTTTAATACCTCATCATCTGCATCATCATCTGACTCGTCATCTTTTACTTCTTTGCCCATGAGACAAATATGAGCATTCTCTTCCTTTTCATCTTCTTCTCCTTCTGAGTGATCCAACCAAAACCCATCTTCAGCCATTAGAGCTACACCTGCTTCTTGTTGTCTTGCCAAAAGCAACTTGTTCTGATAGTACTGAGAGTTGCGAACTTTCGGCTTCCGACAATCTTTAGCAAAATGACCCAACTTGCCACAATTGTAGCATTTGATTGAATCAGTTGCTGGCTTCTCAACAGCAGTGTAATCATTCACAAACTTCTTCTTCTCATCCGGTTTCTTCTCACCATACCTATTCTCTTCAAATCTCTTGCCTTCCACCCTCTCTCGGTGCTCGTGGTTCTTTGAACTTGATGACGAATAGCGTTGAGAATTTGATCCCGGCTTCTTATAAATTTTTTTTTGAAATGCACGGGTCAGCAATATCATAGCTTGTTTCAAACTTTCGCCATCATCACTATCTGATACAGAACCAGACTCTGAACTTGAACTCACTATCTTTTTCTTCTTCTTCTCAATCTTCTCTTTCTTTTCTTTCTTCTTTTCACCAACAACCAAAGCTATAGGATCAGGAACCTTCTCAGCCTTTTTCTTTTCAGCTCTTTTCTCCTCTACCTCTTCCTCATTCTGCCGTAATGTCTCATAAACATCGTGAAGAGGTATTTCATTCAAATCTTTCATTTGTTTCATCCTACGTGTGTGTTTCTTCCATTCAGGACGTAGGATGCTCAGAAATTTCACATTGTTTTCCAGCTGCTTCTTTTTGACTTTGTTCTTAGTCAGCTCATTCAGAAGCAAAGTGAATCTTTCATAAGTGTCTTCAAGACTCTCATTCTCTTTTGCCTTGAATTCCTCATAGTTATTGATGCAGTTGGCCACCTTTATCTGATTCCCGACTTTTGATCCCATCATCATCTTTTCCAATTGATTCCACATCTGTTTAGCATCATGTTTGAAGCTATCAATTTTGATGTATATGTCATTTGGAATGCTTTGAAGTAAAAGAGATCTCGCTTGTTTGTCAGCTTTAAATCTACTCTTCTGTTCTTCTGAGTACTGAGAAAATTCAACTTTAACTGGTTTTGTCTTTATTTCTTTTTCCACATCTTCATCAACACCATCAATATCATCACCATCAACATCATCAGCAGGTACATGAATTATGATTGGTTTCATGGGACCTTCGGTGATAGACAGAAGTATATTCTCTCCATTTGAGTGCCGGTCCACGAAATCCAAAAACCTATCATTCCATTGTTCATACTCGCCTTTGAATAGAAATGGAGGCTTTACATCGGTTCCGATTGAGAGAGCATCTTTGGAAGTCATTTTTGTAAATCCTGTTTGGTCAAAATATGAAATCACAAGAAAAATCTTGACAAGAAATTCAGAGATTTTGATCACAGAAAGAACTATGTCCCCCTAGACTATTAAAGGCCATATTACAGTTTTGAAAATTTCGAAAAAATTGACTAAGTATCAGAACTTGCAAGTCACTATTGAACTCGCAAGCCCGAAAACTCGCAAGCTGATAAACTCGCAGACTGATAAAACTCGCAGAGATTTGCGCGATTGAGAAACTCGCAAGCAAACGCGCAGACAAACTCGCACGCAAACTCGCAAGCAAACTCGCAGATAGAACTCGCTGATCAAACACGCAGATCGAACCCGCAGACGATTAAACTCGCAAGTGCCTAAACTCGCTAACAACTGTTCACACTAGAACTCGCTACCAGAGATGTGCGCGTTTCCCAAACTCTCACGTCGAAGCTTGCGCGTTTGAACAAAACTCGCTAGCTACTCTTGCGCGTTTTAGACCAAAATTCTTCTTTCAACTTGCGCGTTCTACCCTGATGAACCTTGCGCGTTTCACGACGAACTAGCGCGTTTTACGAAGAACTTGCGCGTTCTAGCGATCTAGCGTGTTCTTCCGTTTGTCGACCCAAAAACCATCTTTTTCAACTGAAATCGATCTTTTCTTAGTCCAAATGATCTGAAACTCTGGATTGTTGCTCGATTACAACTCTAGAATGAATTACAACTCAAGAAATTTACAAACAACAACTTTACAGTTCAAAAATCGATGAAACAGTAACTTTACAACTCGAAAAAAAAAAACTTAACAAAAACTTACAAAATCGAATGAATTACAGTACAGTACTTGAAATTGATTACAAAAACTCAATCTAATACACTTTTCGATCACTTCCTAACACAAATTTGCTCCAAAAACACTCTGAAACTCATAACTCAATTTTGAACAGTAACGAACACAGAGACGATGAACAGTAACTCGTTTCTTGATTTTCTTGATCTGATTTCACCTTTTGGATCTGCTCTGATACTAATTGAGTGTTCCAGAATCTAGTTTCTAATCAAACAATCAAACAAACAAGATAAAACAAATCTATTACCTGTTTGATTTCTTTCAAATTCAATCTTTACACTTTCTCTCTCTAGAACTCTCTCTTTCTCTCTCTACAATCTGACTTCTCACAATTCAGTTCTCTCTAATTCGTATATATCAAAATACAAATAAAACAAACTATTTATACTAACTACTAATTACAAGGAAAATACAAATACAAAATACATTGACTTATTACAAATAGACTTTGACTTTTAATGAGATTTGACTTTAGCAGCTTTTACTTTCTTAACTTTGACCTTCAGTATTCTTGATCTTGTATCCAACAGATTTATGCTCTAACATTATACTAAAGGAATTGATGGATCTACCCTCTTTTCAAGAGGTGTATGTACCAAAACCTCCCAAAGGGAAGGTATTCTTAAACATGAAAAGGCCCTCCAAGGACTTTTCTGGCCAAGACACCCCATTGTGCTCTACAATGATGGGTGTGTCACATTCCCATGGTGAGGCATCAGTGTCAAAGCCCTCATCAGACAACCAAACTGATGACCTACCCACACCACTCATTTCTAGTAATCCTTCTCAGATTACTATTGAAAAGCCCACATCCCCCGTCACCAAAATCTATATAAGGAAAAAGGTAAAGAAGGTTCCTTCCTTTCTTGTACCTTCACCCCCATATCCTTCAAGCCCTCTAATAGAGCATTCTCCATTAGAGAATATCGATAGGGAAACCACAGGGGTGTTTCCCAACCCCAAGAAGGTGCTCACTAAGGAGCAGATTGAGCATGTGGGCAGTGAGGCTCACACTACTGACTTTGCACAAAGTGCAGGGCAGGACAGTGTGAACATCCCTAAGACCTTCCCCATGACAGCTTTGGGTGAGCAATCATCCAAAGGTCCCAGGTGCCAAGAAACCAAGGGGGTAAAGGGTGCTTCTGCTAGGCAGAAGACCTCTACTAAAACATCCGAGGATCCTTCAAGGGTGGTCAACACACCCAAAGTAGGTGAGGACATATATAACTATGATGAATTGATGGAAACTATGGGCAATATCAATCTTGATGTCATCAAACAGGGTGCTGACATAGAGGAGATGAAATTGGTGATTCTGTTTCAACAAGTGCAGATTACCAAACTAAAGAAAATGGTTCTGAGGTTGGTGTAGAAAAAGAAAAGAAAGCAGTATGTATTGAGGGAGAGACAAGCTAAAGGGGAGAGACAAGCTAAAGGGGAGAAACAAAGCCCAGTTGGCATGGAATCTAAATTTGAGGGGGAGTTGGGTACAGAAGCAGAAAGTAGCAAAGAAGCAGAAAAAGCAAAAGAAGTAGAAACTTCTCCAGCAGCAGAAACAGAATTATCCAGGGAAGAAATAAAAATTGCTGAAACATTGGTGAAGGCAAAGCTTGACACTCCCAAAGCTACTCCAAAGGCTAAGGGAGTGGTAATCCAAGAAGAAGGATCATATCAGAAAAAGAAAAAGATCAGTATGGAGGATGCAAAGAAGATGGGAAAGGAGAAAATGGTTGAATCTGAGCAACCATTGAAGAAACAGAAACATATTAAGTTGGATGAAGAAGTGGCCAAAAAGCTTCAAGAAGAGATGGAAAAGGAGGAAGAAATTCAATCTTCCAAAGATAGAGAGCTTGCATTGGATATGGCCAAAAAGTTGAATGAAGAATATCAAAGGAGTTTAAAGCCTGCTGTTGTTAAGAAAGTAATAAAGAAAGCTGTTGTGCAAAGGCAAAGACAACCTTCCAAGACATACTTAGCAATCAAGAAAGAAGGAAAATGATAAACTTCCTGAAAGGAGCTATTGGAGTTCCTGAGGGAATGTTTACAAGTATGTCCTTTGAAAAGCTTGAAGAACTCTACCAGAAGAAGATGGCCAAACTAAAAGGGGACTCGACTCAAAGGGAAGAAGTTGAAAGGAAGATGAAAGAGAGGCATGATCTCAACATACAACAACCCTTCCCTGAAAGTGAAGAAGGAACTCCTATAAAGGAAAAGAAAGAAGATAAGAAAGAAGAGACATTGGCTCATCAAATTGGAGTAATTAAGAGAAATAAATCAATTGCCACCAAGCCAAAGGCAAAAAGCGCAAGAATTGAAGAAGAAAGAGCAGAAGTAGAAGCAGAACCTACTGATAAACCTTTAGCAGAGCCAGAGCAGAATCCAGAGCAGTCAAATCAACAATCAAATGAGCAGTTTGACTTGTACATGACAGTGACAGATGAAGATCCAGTACAAGTTGATCCTATTTCTATGAAAGCACCAGAAATTATCTTTTGGGATATTCTGAAGGACAACAGAAAAGAATACTTCAGATTCAAAAGAATGGGTGATCAGTTTGAAGGGTATGCAACTTAGAGAAAAATCATCAGAAGTTGTTCCAGGGCTGACCTAGAGGAAATGTACAAGGTTGGAACAAAGCTGTATGAGTCTGTGTTGCAAGGGACTGAAATGAGCCTACTCAAGATTGCTAGGGAATACTTATGCATGATGTTTGAGCCTGAGAAAGTGAAGCATAGGATCAAAGATCTACATCATGAGTATGGATTTAAACGGGTTGATCATTGGATGCTATTTGAAAACTGTGGTGTGTATATGATAACAATTGACAAGAGTTATCATGAATACTATCTAGTGGACAAGATTTATGATCACAGCAAGGCTAAACTACAAGCAATGTTGAAATCAAAGTTGGTATGTTCAAAGAACTCAGAAATGGCAAAGATAGTAGTAAAGAGAACTATCAATCAGAGTTTAGGTCTGAATTCTGATTTGGGAATCTAGCTGAAGTGTTGAAAGCATCATGAAAACCCTATGCTGAAGAACTTAACTTCTCATTCTGAAAAGTTAAGTTAGGGGGAGATTGTTGGGTCTGAATATGCCGAGGATGGATACTACTGCTAGTTGAAAGGTATTACTACTGCTTGTAATTTTAATACTGCTAGTAGAATTAATACTGCTTGAAAAGTTAGTGCTGCTACTTGAATAGTTAGTATTGCTTGGAGAGTTAGTACTGCTAGTTGTTAGTACTGTTGAAGATTACTACTGCAAGCATGGTTAGTACTGCTCAAGGATTAATACTGCTGAGGATGTTAATGTTTCAAGATGATTAATGCTACTAAAAGAAGGTTAGTGCTGCTTCTAAAGATAAAGAAGACTTGAAGATAAAGATGAGTTGGAGATAAGGCTGAAGATAATTATGGTATTGATGCTGAAGATCAATTTTATTTTGATAATTATCTTGTAATCAACTCTGTATATATAGTATAGAAGTCTTTATTATAATGAACAATTATTCATACGTTTTTGTTTAGAGAGAATTAACCTCAAGAATAGTTTAGATCCTTTCTATAGAGAATTATAGAACGTCTGTTGAGCCTGTTCAATAGATTGAGGTTTTGTGTGTAATCATCAAGTTGAATTAATATAACTTGTGATTTGAGTTATATATATATACTGTTCCATTGATTTTCTGTTAAAGTGCTTTTCCGCAACTTCTTTAACATAAGTTTCTGAGTGTGTTGTTTAAATTCTTGTTTGAATTTCGATCCTGACATTTTGTGATGTTCACTCCCCCAGGTATTCCATTCAATCATCGAATAACACAAGGTTAAACTATGAACGTTTTGACATAAAAACAAATTTTCTGTGTTCTCGTGCTTGAAAGAATTAAGCACAGATGATTGATTTTATAGGCTCAAAATTGTGTAACCCATTGAGACAACAACAGTTAAACACAAACTCAATTATGCATGATCGAAGTGCGAATGTGGGGCAGACTTCCTTCTTTTTCAATATCCAGATTTTCTAAATGAAAACCAGATAGATTATGTGTTGCGTCCCCTTTAAAATATGAAACATTTTCTTCATGAGAATAAAATGAGTAGCTGGTGGGGTTTTTATCAAGAGTTGGCATGGGCTAGTTGCCTATTTCAATAATGTTCACGAAGAATTGTGAAACACTAGAAATGTGGCTGCCAGACTCAGAAAACGTTGGTGCAGAGTTTCATATTCTTTTTCTCTGTTCTCACACCCTCTTTCTTTTAATCTTTAAGCTCACATTTAACCAAACTCTCTTTTTCATTTTACCTCATCACACAACCCACACTCAAATATTTTGACTCCTCACTCTTCGATCACTCAAGGATTAACTTCTTGAATAGGAAACACAGGTTAACGTGAATCCATAGAAGTTCTATTAAGGTCACACAATGAACCCATGTAATCCTAAAAGTACAATGTTGCTCAACATGGTTTAACTTTGCAGTTAAACACAAACAATACATGTCAGATGTATGTATGCTTATGAAGATAATCATGAAAATTTTAGCATTTTAAACATTGAAGATGTTTCAAACAAGTATATTGAATAAATGAAATGAATACAAGATACTTTTTTGAAAATCTAACATTGTATGAAAAAAAATCAATATCTGAATGATTTATCAAGTAAAATTTAGGTCAGGAAAAATTGGATATAGTCTATACGATTCAAAATATATACAAGTCTTGAAATAAACGTTTGAAATGAAATCACGCTCAAACTTTGGATATCAAACGGGGTGTATCACCATCGAAAAATTTATTCAATTTGAGACATGCTGATAACATATTCAACAAAAGTTAAACCGGTGTGTGTGAATAATTGACAGTATATAGAAAAGATAATACGCAAGTATTAATCTATGGAAACACACGGTTTGTATAGCAATGAAAGCACATGAAACATGAAAACATTTTAAAATAGCAATGAAAGCACATGAAACATGAAAACATTTTAAAATCACACTTCTATATTCATGAAATCTTTTTAAGAATCAGAAGTGATTTGAACATTTAAGAATATGTTTTCATATCTGAAAGTTGTCCTTCTTTCAGACACATTTGAGATTAATATTAGAAATAAACCTTTTCGCTTAGTCTTAAATCTCATCAAGTCAGCTCTACGTCAAATATGATATTATCGTTTAAGCTCTCTCTCAATTCTTCAAAAGTCAGAAAGTCGTCAAAGTACAAAGATTTATTCACAACATTTATTGAAAAGTAAATGACATAAAGTAGTAAAACTTTGAAATTACGAGTTCTGATCAGATATAATCAGAAATCATATTCAGTACTCCTTATCTCTTACTCCCTTACAATTATGCATATGAAAATTTATCAGTGATAAACATATGCAAAAATATAAACTCCCCCTCAAATGAATGTAAATCATCTTAATTTCTTCTCTCACTCCCCCTGAGATCATGAACAAATGTAAGTGCATATATCTTTCAGAATAAAATGAAGAAAAATAACAATAACGAAAACTTTAGTAGGTTACCACAAATTAAGTCTTGAGATTTAGCATACTAAGTTTTGAAAAGAGAAAATTAAATCTCTTTTCATCTAAAGGCTTGGTAAATAAATACGCAAGTTGGTAATCAGTGTTTACAAAATAAAGTTCGATTGTACCTTTTTCGACTTTATCTTTGATAAAGTGATATCGTTTGTCGATGTGTTTGGTCTTTGTATGTTGAACATGATTCGCAGATTTGGCAATCACGATCTTCGAATCACAGTAGATCGAGATCTTGTTGTATTTGAAGCCATAATCTCAGAGTTGTGTTCATCCACAACACTTGAGAACAACATCTCGTCGCAGTGATGTACTCTACCTCAATTGTTGATGTGGAAACATAGAGTTGTTTCTTTGAATCCCAACTCACAAGTTTATCGCCCAGAAATTTTATGTGACCCGATGTACTTTTCCTGTCAAGCATACAACCTGCATGCTCTGCATCTGAATATGTTGTAAGTTTAAAACCTGTATCCTTAGGATACCACAGACCAAGATCTGCAGTGCCCTTTAGATATCTAAATTTTTTTTTACCGTAAACAAATGAGATTCTTTTGGATTAGACTGATATCGAGCACATAGACATATAGAGAACAATATATCTGACCTACTAGAAGTTAAATACATCAAAGAATCAATCATCCCTCGTGTTGGGAACTGAAGAATAACTCAAGTGATTAATTGTCACACCCCGCTAAAGCGGAAACACGAGGCATAACAACTCCGATGTCATAGCACAAGATTATAACATACCAACATTTACTTAATTTTCAAAATACATTACATTTTTAAGAACGCAGTATCGTCATTGTTTACAATTCCCAAACTTAAAATATAACGATACGCATAAAGCAAAATAATCTTGCTTCAAAATATGAAGTGCGCTGCTAAAACATCATGGAATTACCTTCTTGATTCCTGAAAAGCATGAATAAAAACCAAGGTCAACTCCAAAGAGTTGGTGAGTTCACAGGTTTTAAATATGCACAAATCATTTTTATATGCAAGTTAACACTTGTAAAACATACCTATAAACCAACTTCAGTTCTTTGATTCATGAGTACCACAATTTAATTTCTTTATGATAAGTGTATGCAAAGACAATATTACGTTGAGCCACTACTAAGCCGTCCCTGACCAATTTCAACGCCCCCGATGAACTAACTCAGCGGTGGTTCAAGCCACATGTTTAGTCATCTTCTCTAGTATAGTGCAACCCTGCTCGTCAGCATTAAGGTGGGCTTGTCACACCAAATAGCGCTATCCACTAATACTATAGGCCCGATTTTCTTCGAGTTAATAGTAGTGTCACGGGGTCTTAACATTAAAAACTCAACACATCAATTGCATACTTATCATATAGCTTATAATTCCAAATGCTTTTAACAAAGCCTTATAAATTGCCAATTCGCAATACTTTCAAACAATTCTCATGAATCTTTAAATACGCAATTTAAACATGCTTTCCACCCCAAAATCAATTAAAACGATAAAAGTGGGGTTGTGAATACTCACCTTAACGAATGTAACGGGTGAAGCTTTACTTTAATACTTATTGAATTTTGTCACGCCCTTAATTTCCCTATACAAGAGTTGCCATAAAGAAACACATTAATGCCCTATTCCGATGTCCAACCAATATGTCCAATTGTCCCATGAAATGCCATCAAATAAGTTTCTTAGTCCATATCCAATTTTAACTATACAAGGTTCCAAAATACAATAAAACAAAAATTAAGCTTGATAAAATTACCTTTCTGGATTCAGCACATGCTGTCCAGAAAGTTATCCGGTAAATTCAACACGGAAGCTTAACTTCCCAAGAGAATTATTAAATCACAAATTTTGTGATGATACTATATTATGTTTAGAGTAAATCTGCATTTTTTTATAATTTTTGAATAACTTTTGATACTTCAAATAATTTTTACAAAATAGAGTGTCACTGATTTTCGGATCAGTGACATACCTCACTTGTAACAGGCTTTTGAGGTATCAATTCTTGGAATTAGATAGTGATCCATATATTGATGCAAACCTAACTCAAAATCCTAACATTTGGAAAACGATTCACTTATTTTGGATGAGTAATGAGGGTGTTATGGTCTCTACAAGATAGGTGTATGAATCTGTCTTCACTGGACAGATTACACCATTTTCTTGTAAAATCTATTTAAGTGCCCAAATCAACTCCAAATTCAGTGTTTTCGGACTTTTTATAAAGCTAACACTCTAAATTAAAGTTTAGAAGCAAAAAACCCAAATTTGGACATGTGGTTTGTGAGTTGTGCAAGCTAGAAGTGAAGTCCATTTTCTGGACAGATTCTAGAATGAAGTTAATACTATTTTAAACCACAAAATAATGATCATTAGACATTGTTTTTGATTATAAACCATGTCTTCACTCCTCATTACATGAAAAACTAACTTATGCATCATGGATTCATTGCAATCAAAATGCTCATCCAATTGCATGCATGAACACAACATAAAGAAAATATGACATTAACATTATTACAATGTTCTTAATCATGTAGAACTTGGGAAATTCCTTCATAAGAACATTTTTATACTAACATTTCATTATAATAACATAATCATAATTTCAATAATACCAATATTTTAGTGGTTTATGCTACCAAAATTCAACATTTTCATCATAAACCCTAACTTGATGATAAACAAGTTTTCTTTGAAAAATAAGAGTCAAAAACTCATTGTTTTGAATATTTGAACATAAATTTGAAAGATATTTTATCAATAAAACCTAATTTATACCACATTTAGATGAATCTTTTGCTCCTCAAACTCAAATTTCAAAATATGAAAACATGCATAATAAGAATGTAGTTTTTGAGATTACCTTGGAGATTTGAGAAAGAAACTTGATTCAATCTTCAATTTGGAGATGGATTCTTGATTGTATTTTGATTTTTAACAAAGAAGAAAAAAAAGAAATGGAATGGTGGTGGTGGTATTCGGCCGAACAAGAGGGAGGAGAGGGAGAGGAGGTGAAAGGTTAAAATTGAGAATGATGGTAAGTCTTGTTTTTTTTTAAATTTGTTTTTAATTAATAGATTAATTATACTATATGTAAAATCAAGACAAGTGTCCTTAATGACTCACCATCATATATAAAAAAAAATTAATTTAATATTATTAACTAAATTACTAGTCTAATTTATAAAATATCAGATATAATTGAGAACCGAAATACCCGATTCTCATTATTTGCTAAATAAATGTCAAATTTGAAAATTTTGCAATGCAAGAGAAATTATCATACAGATTTTTATAGTTTAAGGATTTTGGACTTTTATTCCCTTATTTGGCATTTCTGGACAGTGACGGTCAGATGCGGAACTGTTCCGGGTTTTTAACGCAACTTCTAAATTTTTCGGGAAACTTTTATCTTAAAGGCTTTTAATAAAAATTTAAAAGTGACAAAACTTATAAATTAATCTGAGGGTGCTAACCTTAATATTCAGAATTTGACAGGTGTCACAGTCTCCCTCCTTCAAAGAATTTCGTCCCGAAATTTATGACTGATATTTCTGGACAGGCTTTTCATTAAACAACTTAGGGTACTTGCGTTTCATGAAATCTTCTCTTTCCCAAGTATATTCAGGTCCATGACGTGAATTCCAACGGACCTTTAAAATTGAAATTTTGCTGCGCCTAAGACGTTTAGTTTCACGATCAAGAATCTCAATAGGTTCCTCTCTAAAACACAGGCGCCCATCAACTTTTACTTCATCTGGGGACACAATCATAGATTTTTCTATCAGACATTTTTTTTAAATTTGACACATGAAAAGTGTCATGAATAGCACTTAACTCTTGAGGTAGACTCAGCTTATAGGCTACTGGTCCAATTCTCTCCAGTATCTCAAATGGACCAATATATCTTGGATTTAGCTTACCTCTTTTCCCGAATCTGATCATTCCCTTCCATGGTGATACTTTCAGAAGAACTTTATCACCTTTTTGAAATTCTAAAGGTCTTCTGCGATTATCAGCGTAACTTTTCTGACGATCTCTTGCAGCTTTGAGTCTGTCCTTGATGGTTGATATTTTATCGGTGGTTTCTTGTATAATGTCAGGCCCAATCAGTTGACTATCGCCAATTTCCACCCAACTAAGTGGAGATCTACACTTACGTCCATAGAGAGCTTCATATGGCGCACATTGAATGCTGGTGTGATAGCTTTTATTGTAAGAGAATTCAACTAACGGCAGATGCTTATCCCAGCTTCCTCCAAAATCTATAGCACAAGCGCGTAGCATATCTTCCAAAGTTTGAATGGTCCTTTCCGTTTGTCCGTCTGTCTGTGGATGATATGCAGTACTCAGATCCAACCTGGTATCCAGTGCTTTCTGAAATGCTTGCCAAAATCGGGAGGTAAAACGACTATCTCTGTCAGAAATGATAGATAAGGGTACTCCATGCCGAGAGACAATTTCGTCTATGTACAATTGTGCCAATCTTTCTATTTTGAAGTCCTCTCTTATAGGGAGAACATGCGCAGATTTCGTAAGTCGTTCCACAATGACCCAAATTGCGTCGTTCCCTTTTCCAGTCCTGGGTAGTTTGGTGATAAAATCCATAGATACCTGATCCCATTTCCATTGTGGTATCTCAGGTTGTTGAAGAAGTCCAGAAGGTTTTTGTTGCTCTGCTTTGACTTTAGCACAAGTCAAACATTTACTCACAAATTTAGCAATGTCCTTCTTCATTCCTGGCCACCAATAATATTCCTTCAATCCTTTGTACATTTTATCGGCTCCTGGGTGAACCGAATACCTTGATTGGTGAGCTTCTTCCAAAATAATTGATCGCAGATCATCAACCTTTGGTACCCAAACTTTCTTCTTGAAATATTGTACTCCATCTAATTGTGATTCAAACTCTTTTTCCAAATTATGCAAAGCTTCGCAACAAAGATTTTCTGCTTTCAATGCTTTCTCTTGAGCTTCACGAACTTGTGTCTTAAGGCTTGATTGGACCAACATTCCCAAAGCTCGTGTCCTTGTTGGTTTTACTCTTTCTTTCCTGCTTAATGCATCAGCTACCACATTAGCTTTACCAGGATGATACTTTATTTCGCATTCATAATCATTAAGCAGCTCAACCCATCTCCGCTGTCTCATGTTCAACATTTTCTGATCAAAAATATGTTGAAGACTTTTGTGATCAGTATAGATGGTACATTTAGTACCATAAAGGTAATGCCTCCAGATTTTTAATGCAAATACTACCGCTCCCAATTCTAAGTCATGAGTGGTGTAATTCTTTTCATGAACTTTGAGTTGTCTTGACGCATAAGCTATAACCTTATTCCTCTGCATTAATACACATCCTAAGCCTTGATGTGATGCGTCACAATACACCACAAAGTCATTCGTACCTTCCGGTAACGCAAGAATTGGTGCGTCACATAACTTGCGCTTAAGTATTTGAAATGCTTCCTCTTGTTTTTCTTCCCAGACAAATTTCTTATCTTTCTGAGTCAGTGCTGTCAGCGGTTGAGCGATTTTTGAAAAATTCGCTATGAATCTTCGGTAGTAACCTGCCAGACCAAGAAATTGACGAATTTCCGTTGGTGTCCTTGGAGTTTCCCATTTCTTAATGGCTTCAACTTTTGCCGGGTCAACATGAATTCATTTTTCATTAACCACATGACCCAGAAAGTGTACCTCTCGAAGCCAAAATTCACATTTGGAAAACTTAGCATACAACTTCTGATCTTTGAGAAGTTCTAAGATCAACTTCAAATGTTTCTTATGATCTTCCTTACTTCGCGAATAAATCAAAATGTCGTCTATGAATACAATCACAAATTTGTCTAAATACGGCCGACAAACTCTATTCATTAAATCCAAGAAAACTGTCGGTGCGTTCGTCAATCCAAAGGGCATAACTAGAAACTCATAATGTCCATAACGAGTTCTAAATGCCGTCTTATCAATATCCTCTTCACGAACTCTCATTTGATGATATCCAGATCGCAAGTCAATCTTTGAGAAATACGTTGCGCCTTGTAGTTGATCAAACAGATCGTCAATTCGAGGAAGTGGGTATCGATTCTTGAGGCTTAGCTTATTGAGTTCTCTGTAATCGATACACATTCGGAATGTTCCATCTTTCTTCTTAACAAAAAGAACTGGAGCTCCCCATGGCGAAGAACTGGGTCTGATAAATCCTTTGTCAAGCAGCTCTTGGAGTTGTTCACACAGTTCTTGCATTTCGGATGGCGCCAAACGGTATGGTGTCTTGGCCACTGGTGCAGCTCCCGGAATTAAATCAATGCGGAATTCGACTGGTCTCGGTGGAGTTAGTCCGGGTAAGTCTTCAGGAAACACTTCAGGAAAGTCTCGAACTACAGGAATATCTTGCAAACACTTCTCCTTGGTCTCTTTATTGACTACATGAGCTAAAAACGCACTATATTCTTTCCTTAAATACTTCTGCATCTTCATGCAGGATACTATTCTTAACTTCCATTTGGATTTTTCTCCATGTACTATAAGTACTTCTCCTTTAGGTAACGGAATTCGAAGAGTCTTTTCGGAGCAACATATTTCCGCTTGGTTATTAGACAACCAATCCATGCCCACAATTATGTCAAAGCTTCCTAACTTTATTGGAATTAGATCTATCTTAAATTCCTTTTCAGCTAGACTTAGGGTACAATTCGAAAATACATCTCCAACCCTAATCTCTTGTCCGTTAGCGAACTCAATGACATAAGTTTCTTTTAGCTTTTGGGGCATTTGATTAATTTTTGATCTAAAACTTAATGATACAAAGCTTCTATCTGCTCCGGAATCAAACAATACAGATGCACGATGATTATTTAAGAGAAACGTACCTGTGATCACATCCGGATCTTGTCTTGCTTCTTCCGCTCCAATTTCAAATACTCGGCCTCGTGCTTGACCTTTTTGATTCCTCTGATTGACCGGTCGAGTCTGGTTTACGTTCATCCTTCTGATAAATTTGGGTCAGGCATTTCTGAAGTGGTCCTGACTCCCACACTCAAAACAAGCTCTCTTTCCCCCATTCTTACAATCTTTCGCATAATGACCTCCTTTGTTACATTTGAGACAAATAACACAATTTCCGAAATGACGATTGTTGCACTTGCCGCATCTCGGATATACTTCCTTTCCTTCATCGGCTGTTTGAGTCTGAATTCCATAATTACCCACCGTTCTCTGTTCCTTCCCTCTTCTTCTGTCAAACGGTCTCCTTGAAGTTTCCTCGACCTTCCTTTTTCCTTTGACTTTATCATGAATGAAAAGTCCCGATCGATTGACATTATTGGTGAGCTTGGTTGCCAGATTTACCGCCTCCTGAATGGTTTTTTGGATTACCCGACGTCACATCCCCTCGGATTTCTGGAGCTAAACCCCAGACATACCTGTCTACTCGATTCTCTTCTGGTGTAACCAGAGGTGGGACCATCTTCGCCAGCTCATGAAATCGTGCCGTGTACGTATCAATGTCGTTTCCTTTCATCTCATGCTCCCATAATTCTTCTTGTAATTTCTGCATTTCGCTTCTTGAGCAATATTCTTCCTTAAGCATTTCTTTAAACTCATCCCAAGTGAGTTTGTTAGCTACTTCCCTTCCTCGAGTCTGCACTTGAGTGTTCCACCACGTCAGTGCTCTTCCTTGTAGTAAGCAAGCTGCGAATTCCACTTTGTTTGCTTCCGAGCATTTACTTATGTGAAGAACGGATTCCATTCCTTCAATCCAAGATAATAACCCAACCGCTCCTTCGGTACCGCGGAATTCCTTTGGGTTACAAGACCTAAAAGTCTTATATGTACATTCTTTTTCTATATTTGCACCGACTCCTGGTTGATTAGGTTGGTTAGCATTTAAACCTGCTGCTATCTGACTGACTATGTTAGGAAGTGTGGCTAAGATTTGCTCGGATACGAGTCGTGCAATCTCAGGATCTTCTCTTCTTGGCGGCATAATTCTAATGCAACAATTTATTTTAAAGCCTCGTCAATATTTAACTCCATATTCTTATTTCCCTTATTTCTATCCTATAATCTTAATACAATATAAATTATATTTGTTTATTCATACCTCCAATACATCATACATCAACCTCATAGTATTGAAATTCACAATTTTATAAACAAACATAAACAATATAACTTAAACATATTCACTATCAATAAAATACTACGTCAAACATTCAACATTCATCCAAAAGTAATAGCTATGCTATTTAATAATGTATTAATACGACGAGTTACATATCTCCAAAAATAAAGTTAGTCATCCAAATATCCATCAATAAACCACACTACTAATGCCTGAAAAATGACATCATCACCCATGCTATCACAATCACCAAAAGTCCCATCATCACAGATAAACAAGTGCGCAGCCATGCTACCATCTCCCTAGTTTCCACCAGTTCCCTCATAATCCCACTCATAGTTTGATCACCCGTACTTACCATTGATATAAGTCCATTTAAAATCTGATCACTTGAATTCATTATAATCATGAGTGCATCGATGGAATGCTGCTGATGATCTATCTCCATTCTAACTCTCTCCACTTCTCGAGCCATACCCGAGACCCAGTAGTTTTCTAACGCTGTCATACCGGCTGGTTGAGACACTGGTATTTCAGCACATGGCGGTGGCGATACCCTCCGATCCCTAAGTCGAGAAGGCCCCGCCTCGTCCCTACGTGGGACAGGTGTACTCTCTCGCTCGAAAGTGGCGGGTGAAGTCGGCTCCAAAGTGGTGTGACCGATCTCTCCGGTGACCGATCGTAATCTGAATAACCGTGCTCAGATGGGTCAAAATCATCACTCGTCGGAGAATTTCTTCTAGGGATATAGGTGAGGTAACCTGATTCGTCAGGCGACTGATCTTGGTGAGATGGTGATCGTGACATAATGACTGCGATAATTAATAAAGTTTTAATTGTCAATCATGCTATAATTTTTATAAAAAAATCAAAAGTACCATGCAAACTCACATAAAAGTCATGCTTTTCATTTTTGTATCAAAAAGTTTCTATTTTTAGTAATTCCTAGTATAGCCAATCCATGTCCCCTTTATACACACTTAAATTAAACAAAGTTGATCAAGCTTTGTTTAAGTTAAAATATGATAATGTGAAACACATCTTAGTTATACTACAGCGCACCTTAATTTGAAAACTTTATTTGTAAAAGGTTATAGTGTGTGGTTTTAAAATAAAACCGGTATTCCCTATAACCTATGGCTCTGATACCAAATCTGTCACACCCCGCTAAAGCGGAAACACGAGGCATAACAGCTCCGATGTCATAGCACAAGATTATAACATACCAACATTTACTTAATTTTCAAAATACATTACATTTTTAAGAACGCAGTATCGTCATTGTTTACAATTCCCAAACTTAAAATATAACGATACGCATAAAGCAAAATAATCTTGCTTCAAAATATGAAGTGCGCTGCTAAAACATCATGGAATTACCTTCTTGATTCCTGAAAAGCATGAATAAAAACCAAGGTCAACTCCAAAGAGTTGGTGAGTTCACAGGTTTTAAATATGCACAAATCATTTTTATATGCAAGTTAACACTTGTAAAACATACGTATAAACCAACTTCAGTTCTTTGATTCATGAGTACCACAATTTAATTCCTTTATGATAAGTGTATGCAAAGACAATATTACGTTGAGCCACTACTAAGCCGTCCCTGACCAATTTCAACGCCCCCGATGAACTAACTCAGCGGTGGTTCAAGCCACATGTTTAGTCATCTTCTCTAGTATAGTGCAACCCTGCTCGTCAGCATTAAGGTGGGCTTGTCACACCAAATAGCGCTATCCACTAATACTATAGGCCCGATTTTCTTCGAGTTAATAGTAGTGTCACGGGGTCTTAACATTAAAAACTCAACACATCAATTGCATACTTATCATATAGCTTATAATTCCAAATGCTTTTAACAAAGCCTTATAAATTGCCAATTCGCAATACTTTCAAACAATTCTCATGAATCTTTAAATACGCAATTTAAACATGCTTTCCACCCAAAAATCAATTAAAACGATAAAAGTGGGGTTGTGAATACTCACCTTAACGAATGTAACGGGTGAAGCTTTACTTTAATACTTATTGAATTTTGTCACGCCCTTAATTTCCCTATACAAGAGTTGCCATAAAGAAACACATTAATGCCCTATTCCGATGTCCAACCAATATGTCCAATTGTCCCATGAAATGCCATCAAATAAGTTTCTTAGTCCATATCCAATTTTAACTATACAAGGTTCCAAAATACAATAAAACAAAAATTAAGCTTAATAAAATTACCTTTCTGGATTCAGCACATGCTGTCCAGAAAGTTATCCGGTTAATTCAACACGGAAGCTTAACTTCCCAAGAGAATTATTAAATCACAAGTTCTGTGATGATACTATAATATGTTTAGAGTAAATCTGCATTTTTTTATAATTTTTGAATAACTTTTGATACTTCAAATAATTTTTACAAAATAGAGTGTCACTGATTTTCGGATCAGTGACATACCTCACTTGTAACAGGCTTTTGAGGTATCAATTCTTGGAATTAGATAGTGATCCATATATTGATGCAAACCTAACTCAAAATCCTAACATTTGGAAAAAGATTCACTTATTTTGGATGAGTAATGAGGGTGTTATGGTCTCTACAAGATAGGTGTATGAATCTGTCTTCACTGGACAGATTACACCATTTTCTTGTAAAATCTATTTAAGTGCCCAAATCAACTCCAAATTCAGTGTTTTCGGACTTTTTAGAAAGCTAACACTCTAAATTAAAGTTTAGAAGCAAAAACCCCAAATTTGGACATGTGGTTTGTGAGTTGTGCAAGCTAGAAGTGAAGTCTATTTTCTGGACAGATTCTAGAATGAAGTTAATACTATTTTAAACCACAAAATAATGATCATTAGACATTGTTTTTGATTATAAACCATGTCTTCACTCCTCATTACATGAAAAACTAATTTATGCATCATGGATTCATTGCAATCAAAATGCTCATCCAAATGCATGCATGAACACAACATAAAGAAAATATGACATTAACATTATTACAATGTTCTTAATCATGTAGAACTTGGGAAATTCCTTCATAAGAACATTTTTATACTAACATTTCATTATAATAACATAATCATACTTTCAATAATACCAATATTTTAGTGGTTTATGCTACCAAAATTCAACATTTTCATCATAAACCCTAACTTGATGATAAACAAGTTTTCTTTGAAAAATAAGAGTCAAAAACTCATTGTTTTGAATATTTGAACATAAATTTGAAAGCTATTTTATCAATAAAACCTAATTTATACCACATTTAGATGAATCTTTTGCTCCTCAAACTCAAATTTCAAAATATGAAAACATGCATAATAAGAATGTAGTTTTTGAGATTACCTTGGAGATTTGAGAAAGAAACTTGATTCAATCTTCAATTTGGAGATGGATTCTTGATTGTATTTTGATTTTTAACAAAGAAAAAAAAAAGAAATGGAATGGTGGTGGTGGTATTCGGCCGAACAAGAGGGAGGAGAGGGAGAGGAGGTGAAAGGTTAAAATTGAGAATGATGGTAAGTCTTGTTTTTTTTTTAAATTTGTTTTTAATTAATAGATTAATTATACTATATGTAAAATCAAGACAAGTGTCCTTAATGACTCACCATCATATATAAAAAAAAAATTAATTTAATATTATTAATTAAATTACTAGTCTAATTTATAAAATATCAGATATAATTGAGAACCGAAATACCCGATTCTCATTATTTGCTAAATAAATGTCAAATTTGAAAATTTTGCAATGCAAGAGAAATTATCATACAGATTTTTATAGTTTAAGGATTTTGGACTTTTATTCCCTTATTTGGCATTTCTGGACAGTGACGGTCAGATGCGGAACTGTTCCGGGTTTTTAACGCAACTTCTAAATTTTTCGGGAAACTTTTATCTTAAAGGCTTTTAATAAAAATTTAAAAGTGACAAAACTTATAAATTAATCTGAGGGTGCTAACCTTAATATTCAGAATTTGACAGGTGTCACATTAATGCTGCTGGTTGAAATTTACTACTGCTAGAAGAGTTCAAAGTTAATACTGCTGAGTATTACTACTGCTAGTAGAATTAATACTGCTAGTCAAAGTTAGTGCTGCTTGAACAAAGTTAGTACTGCTTAGCTACTTAGTACTGCTAGTGGTTAGTGCTGCTTAGTAGTTAATGCTGCTTGAAGAAGTTAATGCTGCTGAGCATAGTTAGTGCTGCTTATGACTTGAAGATCCGGATGGAAAGGATGACAGCTGGAAAGAATCAAGATATTCATGGAAGGCTTGAAGATAATGATGGAAGAGATACTGAAGATATTTTATTTATTTGTAATTATCTTTTTGTTCAGTATATGTATAGTTTTGACAGGATAGTGATACAGATTTACAGATTAATTCATTCATTCTAAGTTTTAGAGAAAATCAACCTCAAGGCATAGTTCCTAATTCTAGAGAAGTAGAATTCGTCTTGAAAGAGCTTGTTCTTCAAGATTGAGGTTGAGTGTGTAATCTTGTGATTTTAATACAAGTTTGCAAAGTGTTTATCATATACTCTTTGTTTACTGTTTTATTGAATATCAAAGTGTTATTCCGCAAACTTCTTTGATATTAGTTTATGAGAATTTATTCTTGTTAAGAATTCGATCCTGACAAGTGGTATCAGAGCCTAATTCCCTCAGAAACATCTACTCTTTCATTATGGAAAACTTTGCAGAATCAAACAGTACTCTGGTCTCTAAGGTCCCACTGCTCAAACCCAGTGAGTTTGACATGTGGAAGATCAGGATCAGACAATACATTCTTCTCCCTGACTACTCAATGTGGGATATCATTGAGAATGGTCCTTCTGAAGCAGGAAGGATTGGACCAGATGGGAAAAGACCTCCACCAAAGACAGATGGTGAGAGGAAGATCAGACAGACAGAGATGAAGGCCTTGAGCACTCTGCTCTTGGCAATCCCCAATGAATATCAGCATCAATTTTGCAACTGCACTGATGCTCAGATTCTCTAGAATGCTTTAGAGAAAAGATTTGCTGGCACTAAAAGCATCAAAAGAAATCAAAGAGATGTTCTAAAACAGCAGTATGAGAACTTCACTTCTTCAAACAATGAGTCTATGACTCAAACTTTTGATAGGTTCAACAAACTCATTGGTAAACTGGCTACTGTAGGGGTGAAGATGGAGCAAGATGATATCAACAGGAAGTTCCTCAGATCTCTTGGGGATGAATGGACTATGTACACTGTCTCATATAGACAGAGTGACAATCTGGAAGAGAAGGAACTTGATGATCTATATAATGATCTAAGAGTTTTTGAAACTGAGGTAGAATCCAAGAAAAAGCCCACTCGTTATATCCACAATGCTGCACTTCTTTCAACATCTACTGATACTACTGCTAACCCTGAAGCAGTTAGTACTGCCAGTGGAGTAAATTCAGAAAAAGGCACTGGAACTATCTTTGAAGCCTTTTTGTCCAGTCATAGCAACAATTCTTTGATTAATGATGATCTGGATCAACTTCACCCTGATGACCTAGAGGAGATGGACATTAAATGGCAGATGGCTATGTTATCTATGAGGGTGAAGAAGTTTATTAAAAGAACAGGAAGGAACAACTTCTCTCAAAGAAGAGAAGATGGAGCTGGTTTTGACAAGACTAAGGTGGAGTGCTATAAGTGTCACATGAAATGACACTTTGCTAGAGAATGCAGGAGTGTTGGTCCAAACAACAACCACCAACAAGCTCAGAATGGAGGCCAACAAGTTCAGAATGGAGGCTACAATCAAAACAAGAACCCTGCTCAAGCCCTTGTTTCTCAACAAGGAATGGGATTTGACTGGAGTGACCAAGCTGAGGAAGCCATTCAGAATCAAGCTCTAATGGCAGAAGTGTCTGATCTCCCCTCTGAGGTAATTTCTAATCTTTGCACTAAATCTTGCATAGACACTGTCAAAAGATACAGGGATCACAATCAAAGTATGTGTGATGACCTCAAAAGATTAGAAAAGGACAGAAGAGATTATGTGTTGATAGTAGAGAGATTTGAAGAGCAAATCAAAGGCTTTCAAGCTAATGAACTTCAACACTCTTATGACACAAACTATTGGAAGTGGGAAAAGAATGAGTTAGAGACCAAACTGTCTAAGTCCTTATAAGAGAATGATAGGCTGAAAGAGGAACTGTCTAAAGTTAAGCTTGGCATAGAAAAGTTTTCATATGCTTCAAAAGTAATGGATTCTCTTCTAAAGGCTCAGATTCATGATAAGATGAAGCCTGGTATTGGTTACAACAATACACCTCCTCCTTACAACAACAACTATATCTCTCCTACTTCAGACTTGTTAGAAACCAAGGAGAAAAAGGACTTGTCTGAGGAAGCTTTTAAGATAGATCCTTTGGATGAGGTAGTAGTTAAGGATTTGACTGAGAAAGAAGCCAGTGAGAATAGGGATAATACTGTGAGTAAAAAGATACCATTAGAAAACAACATTATCACCAATGAGGGATGTGGGAAAATCTGGGTCAAGTCCAAGGAGATAGAGAAGACCAAAGGAAAGGATAACAAGGTCCATTACAAACAAACCACGGTTGTGAATCCTGGATCTTGTAAACAGTGTGCTTGCAATAAAGCTAAGAGCCTAAATTCTGGTATAAAAAGAGGTAATCAAAGAAACTGGAATAATCAATGGGCTCAGAAACAAGGAGTTGATCTGAATAAAATCAATAGACCAAAACCTTGTTTCATATGTGGCAAGTTGAATCATTTGGCTAAGTATTGCTTCTTTAACCCTGTTAATCAACAGATAAACTTTCAAAGATTTGTGCAAAAACCTGTTGGTTATAGGAAGGCTGGAAAGAAACATGTGATGAAGAAATCTGTTGAAAGTAAAGGCCCTATGAAAAATAAGGTTTTAAAAGAAAGTGTTTTACTATGGGTACCTAGAAGTACTAACAGTGTTAGTACTGCTGAAAATATTAGTGCTGCTAACACAGTTACTACTGCTAACAGTGTTAGTACTGCTGAAAATATTAATGCTGCTAACACAGTTACTACTGCTAACAAGGTTAGTACTGCTAAGCATGCAAGTGCTGCTAAGGCAGTTAGTACTTCTAAAACCAGTATTGCTTCTAGCAAAAATGTTTCCAAGCCTATTATTGTGACAAAGTACTCCAAGAATGAGGAGTCAAAGTTTAAAAATCTTGTCAAGAAAGAATGCAAGTATTTTGATGAGAAAGGGGTACCCAAGACCACTTTGGCTTGGGTTCCTATTTCAAACTAACTGTTTATCTTATGTGCAGGGCAACCAACAGCTCAAGGGAAAGAGCATTTGGCATGTTGATAGTGGTTGCTCTAGGCACATGACAAGCAACATATCATGCCTTCAGGATTTCAAACATATCAATGGAGGACATGTTGCTTTTGGAAATGATCTTACTGGAGGTAAAATAAGTGGCAAAGGTAATGTCACAAAAGGTAAGATGACATTTGAGGATGTCTACTATGTTGATCAGTTGAAGTACAACCTGTTAAGTGTATCATAGGTTTGTGACAAACAACATAGTATATTATTTACAAATACTGAGTGTATGATCCTTGCTCCAGGGTTCAAGGTAGTTGATGAAAGCATGATACTACTTAGAACTCCAAGAAAGGACAATGTTTATTGTCTAGATATGGACAATGTTGATAGTGATTCATCCCTGAACTGTCTTGTTTCAAAAGCTTCTGTGGATGAATCCTCTCTCTGGCACAGAAGGATGTGTCACATGAATTTTAAGACTATGAACAAACTTGTTAAAAACAACCTTGTAAGAGGTTTACCTTCAAAAGTCTTTTCATGTGATGATCATTGTGTGGCTTGTCTTAAAGGCAAACAGCACAAGACTTCTCATAAGACCAAAGAGTTAAATTCTATTTCTTCTTGTCTCCAGTTATTGCATATGGATATGTTTGGTCCTACAAATGTTATGAGTATAGGCAAGAAATCTTACTGCTTGGTCATTGTTGATGATTACTCCATATTTACTTGGGTATATTTTCTAAGGACTAAGGATGAGACAAGTGGACTGCTCAAATCCTTTATCCTAAGAATTGAAAACCAAACTAATCAAAAAGTAAAAGTCATTAGATCAGATAATGGGACTGAATTTAAAAATCTTGATCTAAACACCTTTTGTGAAGAGAAAGGAATTGAGAGACAATATAGTGCCCCTAGGACTCCTCAACAGAATGGAGTTGCTGAGAGGAGAAATAGGACACTAATAGAGGCTGCCAGATCTCTGTTGGCTGATTCAAAATTGCCAATTACCTTCTGGGCTGAAGCAGTTAATACTGCTTGTTATGTCCAAAACAGAGTTCTAGTAGTCAAGCCAAAGAACATGACCCCATATGAGCTTTTAAATAAAAGAAAACCATTTATTGGATTTTTCAAACCTTTTGGGTGTCCTTGTACTATTCTCAATACCAAATCTCACTTAGGTAAGTTTGATAGCAAAGCAGATGATGGTTTTCTTGTTGGTTACTCATCTCAGAGTAAGGCTTACAGAGTCTTTAACTCTTCTTCTAGAATAATTGAAGAAAGTGACAATGTCAAATGCAATGAGAACACACCAAATCCAATTGGGTCTGGTCCTCAGTGGCTATTTGACATTGATTCACTAACTAACTCTTTTGGTGTCAGCAGTGATGATTATGCAGGATCAGGGAGTGGAGGATCAGGAACTACACAAGTTCAAGACAGTTTATCTCAATCTGTGATCTTTCCCATACCCACAGTGGATCCTGTTGAAGACTGTGAAAAGGAACCATCTACTGAACCAAGTCAGAGTGAAGAAGAATGTAGAGATGAGGAGACTCAAGTCAATAAGGAATCAGAAGTAGCTGCTGAAAACACCTCACTTGAGTTGAATGACTCAAATCTAGAGGTGGTACTTAATGAAGAACCTTATCATCACACCAGAATTCAAAAGAATCATCCTCCACAACTGGTAATAGGAGATATATCCTCTCCTATGATGACTAGAAATCAAAGCAGGCTACAAGAATTGCAAGATCAACAACATACAGTGCTTTCTTGCTTTTTATCCCAGCTTGAGCCTAAGAAGGCACATGATGCTATGAAAGAATCTAGTTGGATAGAAGCAATGCAAGAAGAGCTATTGCAATTCAAACTGCAAGATGTTTGGGATCTGGTAGACCTTCCTAAAGGACAAAGAGCAATAGGAACAAAATGGGTCTTCAGGAATAAGAGAGATGAAAGAGGTATTGTGATAAGAAATAAAGCAAGGCTGGTGGCTCAAGGGTATACACAAGAAGAGGGAATAGACTATGATGAAGTATTTGCACCTGTGGCCAGGATAGAAGCAATTAGATTATTCCTGGCTTATGCTTCTTATATGAACTTCAAAGTCTATCAAATGGATGTGAAAAGTGCATTTCTTTATGGCTCAATTGAAGAAGAAGTATATGTCTGTCAACCACCAGGGTTTGAAAACCCAAGCTATCCAGACAGGGTATACAAATTGAAGAAAGCACTTTATGGATTGCATCAAGCTCCAAGAGCATGGTATGACACTCTATCATCCTATCTCTTGGAAAATGGTTTTGAAAGAGGAGTCATTGATAAGACTCTATTTATCAAAAGAAAGAAGAAGGATATCTTGCTGGTCCAAATTTATGTTGATGATATCATTTTTGGATCCACAAGAGACAAGATGTGCAAGGAGTTTGAGGAACTAATGCATCAACGGTTCAAAATGAGTTCCATGGGGGAACTTACTTTTTTCCTTGGACTCCAAGTTCAACAGAAGTCAGATGGAATCTTTATCTGTCAGTCCAAGTATGTGCAGGATATTCTAACCAAGTTTGGTTTCTCAGATTCAAAACCTGCCAGCACACCTATGGAGACACACAAGCAGATAACAGCAGATCTTGAGGGGGAGGATATGGATGTTCATCATTATAGATCCATGATTGGCTCTCTCATGTATCTTACAGCCTCTAGGCCAGATATAATGTTTCCAGTCTGTGTATGTGCAAGATTCCAAGTTAGGCCAAAGCAATCTCACTTTCAAGCTGTCAAGAGGATATTCAGATATCTCAAAGGGCAACCCAGATTGGGACTTTGGTATCCTCATGACTCATCCTTTGACCTACTTGCATACTCAGACAGTGATCTAGGTGGAGCAAACTTGGACATAAAATCTACTTCTGGAGGATGTCAGTTTTTGGGTGCAAGACTAGTTTATTGGCAGTGCAAGAAACAAACCACAGTGTCCACATCTACAACAGAGGCAGAGTATATAGCAGCTGCAAGTTGCTGTTCTCAAGTCTTATGGATACAAAATCAAATGCTGGACTATGGGGTAACCTTTCTACACACTCCAATTTTTATTGATAACAACAGTGCTATTAGCATTGTGAATAATCCAGTCAAGTACTCAAAGACAAAGCACATTGAGATCAGGTATCACTTCATAAGAGACTGTAATTAAAAGAAACTTATTCAAGTTGTAAAGGTTCATACTGACAACCAGTTTGCTGATCTATTCACCAAAGCCTTTGATGTGGGTAGATTCACTTTCTTGGTAACAAGTGTGGGAATGATCAACTCTGAATAAACTCCTTATCAAAAAGTGATTCAATACCTGTCCATTATGTATTCTTGGTGGTCCTCATCTGTCTCTTCACGGAATTCATAGCAGTCCTCAGTTCATCTTAAGTAGAAAAGAGTAAGTATTATTACTACTGCTAGTGCATAGTTAATATTGTTTTCAGTTAATACTGCTAGTGGTTAATACTGCTCTCAGTTAATACTGCTAGTGGTTAATACTGCTAGTTCAGTTAATACTGCTTTCAGTTAATACTGCTAGTTCAGTTAATACTGCTTGTAGTTAATACTGCTTTCAGTTAATATTGCTTGTAGTTAATATTGCTTTCAGTTAATACTGCTAGTTAAGTTAATACTGCTCTCAGTTAATACTGCTAGTGGTTAATACTGCTTGTAGTTAATACTGCTTTCAGTTAATATTGCTAGTGGTTAATACTGCTCTCAGTTAATACTGCTAGTGGTTAATACTGCTAGTTCAGTTAATACTGCTTGTAGTTAATACTGCTTTCAGTTAATACTGCTAGTTCAGTTAATACTGCTCTCAGTTAATACTGCTAGTGGTTAATACTGCTTGTCGTTAATACTGCTCTAGGTTAATACTGCTTATGTCCCGTATACTATAAATACTCTTTGCCCGCCTAAAAGCTCATAACGACTCTTTGCATACTGTTCACTTTCGCTCTAAACCCTTTCTCTCTCAAGTTCAAAGTTTTCAGTCAAGAATCTTCAAGGCCAATGGCATCCATGGCGTTCATAGACGAACACAATAAAATAGCGATGCTCCAAAAGCCAAAACAAGCTGAAGGTTTTCACCAGATAGTCGACTTTCTGAAGTCAAGCCATATTGCCCATGCTCTCACTCTATCTCCTACCATCTTTCTAGAGCATCAGAGGCAATTCTGGGCACACGCCACCATTGTTACTGAGGATGGTGTGCAAATGATCAAGACGACAGTGTGTGGCAAGCCATTGACAGTTACTGAAGAGGTAATTCGCATCAGTCTACGTCTAGACGATGCCTCTGGTATAACTTCTATCCCTAATGATGAACT
Source organism: Arctium minus (assembly GCA_954870635.1). Taxonomy (NCBI): domain Eukaryota; kingdom Viridiplantae; phylum Streptophyta; class Magnoliopsida; order Asterales; family Asteraceae; genus Arctium; species Arctium minus. The sequence continues at coordinate 83,844,789 of OX941081.1, forward strand.
GTTTTCTACTCTTCCAAGAATTTGGTATGGAGGCCCATTGGGTATTTTTAAGTTCTCAAAAGCTAAATTCTCACCCCAATGGCGTTTTCTTGTTCATACCTTGATGCACTGCATTTCTAAAAAGACTACTGGATGGAGTGAGTTCAGCAGTCCCATTGCTTATGCTTTGGTCTGTTTGGCAACTGCTAGAAGGTACAATTTTTCACAAATGATTTTCAATGATCTTGTCTCAAACATGGGAAACAAAAAGAGCTTTTATATGTATCCCAGGTTTGTTCAAGCTGTAATCAACCACGAATTGACGGATATTCCTCACTCTGAAGGGATATATGTACCAAAACCCCCTAAAGGCAAGGTTTTCTCAAATATGAGAAGATCTGCTGAGGACTCGGAAGGAGTGGACACCCCATTGTTCTCTACAATGATAGTGGTGTCCCAAACTGATGAAGGTATGGCAGCAGGGTCAAGGCCCCCATTAGACCAACCCACTGCTAGCCAATCCCAACCTTCCCACTCTAAATCAATTCCCCAGTCTCTTCTTGATAAACCAACTTCACCAATCACCCATACTTACAAAAGGAAACAGGTAAAGAAGGCTCCTTCCCTTCTTGTACCATCAACCACTAAGCCTACTAGCCCTCTAAGGGAAAATTCTCCCTTAGAGAATATCCATAGGGAAACCACAGGGGTGTCTCCCAACCCCAAGGAGGTGCTCTCTGAGGAGGAGGTTGAGCATATGGGTACTGAGGCTGCCTCTACTTCTGCTAGCACAGAGAAGGACAGTGGTAACATAAATAAGACCTCCCCCATGGCAACTTTGAATGAGCAATCATTCAAAGGTCCCTGGTGCCAAGAAACCAAGGGGGTGGACAGTGCTTCTGCTAGGCAGAAGACTTCCACTACAAAAAGATCCAATGATCCTTCCAAAGAAGGTAACACTTCTGGAGAGGGTGAGGACAGATATTCTTACTATGAATTGATGGAAACAATGGGCAACATCAACCTAGATGTTCTCAAACAAGGGAAAGAACTTGAAGAAATGAAATTGGTAATCTTGTACCAACAAGTGCAGATTACCAAACTCAAGAAATTGCTGATGAAGCTAGTACAGAAAAAGAAGAAGAGACAATTTGTGCTAAGGAGAAGGAAATCTGGGAATGATGCTCCCAAAAAGGGGGAGATCAACATGGAAGAAGCTACAAAAAAGAGGGAGCTTGATGGGATGAAATATGGTGATGAGGGGGAGAAATTTGATGTTGACGGGGAGCAGGAAGCAGAAACAGAAAGAGAAACAGTGCAAATAGAAACACAAGAAGCAGCAGTAACAAAAGAGCAAGCAGTAGAAACCATTAATACTGCTAGTTCAAGTAAAGCAGCAGAAATGGTTAATACTGCTGAAATTAAACAAGCAGCAGAAACAGTGAAAGAAGTATTAACAGATCTTGAGATTGCAGAAACCTTACTTAAAGCCAAGAATGATACTCCCAAGGTCACTTCAAAGACCAAAGGAGTAATCATCAAAGAACAAGGTGAAGTGATCAAGAAAGATAACAGTAAGAAGGCAATGAACAAAGACAAAGGAAAAGCAAAGATGGTGGAATCTGATCAACCAGTCAAAAAGCAAAGGTTGGTTGAATCAGATGAAGCCTTAGCCAGGAAGATGCAGGATGACATTGAAAAGGAAGAAAGAGTTCAGGTTGAAAAGGACAGGGAGATGGCAAAGGCTCTAGCTGCTGAACTAAATGAAGCCTATCAACAAAGCCTGGCAACTGAAATTGCACAGAAGAAAGCTAAAATTCTGAAGAAATCAGTGGTGGTCAAAACAGCTGCAAAGAAGAGAAAACCCTCAAAGACATTCCTAGGTACCCAAGAGAGAAACAAGATGATTATATTTCTCAAAGGTGCTGTAGGAGTCAGAAAGGAGATGTTCTCCAAGATGTCTTTTGAGAAGATTAAAGAGCTGTATGATTCAGAGATATTAAAGCTTCAGGGAAATGAAACTGCAAGGGTGGAGATGGAGAAGAGGATGAAAGAAAGTAATGACTTTCTGATACAAAAGCCCTTTCCAGATGACCAGGAAACACCACCAAAGAAAGAAGCCACTCTGGGTGAAAGTCTAAGGACTTTAAAGAGAACCAAGATGATGGCAAGGAGAAAGTCAATCAAGAAGCCTAGAATAGCTGAAGGAGAGGTTGAGAAGGTTGCTGAAGAAGAAGGGGCGCCTGAGTCATCTGAAAAGAAAGAATCTTCAAGTACTGATGATTTAAAGATGTACATGGTAGTGATGGACAAAGTTCCTGAACCAATTTCAGCAGAACCTGTTGGTATAAAGCCTCCTGAAGTTATTCACTGGGATACATTGACAGTGGATGGAAAAGAGTATATTAGACTCAAGAGGAAGGATGATAAGTGTGAGGTATTCAACACTTGGGTCAAGATTGTCAGAACATGCTCTAGGTTAGATCTTGAAGAAATGTTTGAGATAGGAATGAAGCTGTATGCAGATATACTGAAGGCTCCAGGGATTTCAATTATAAAACTGGTGATGGAGTATCTATATATGATGTTCAAGCCTGATGAAGTAAAGCATGTGATCAAGAATGTGTTCAAATCAGTCAACAAGTGGACTCTATATGAAACTAGTGGAGTATATGCAGTGACTTTGGATTTAAATCACACTGAATACTTTCTAGTGGATAGAGTATATAACCATAGTAGATTAAAGCTTCATGCCATGCTGAAGAAGAAGCTAGGATGTGTTCCAGATTCAGAAATGGCTAAATATTTGATCCAAAGAACAATTAATCAGAGTTTGGGGTTGGATGCAAACACTGGAATTTAGGCCATGATAGAGTTTTGGGAGCATCTTGAAGAAAATCTGAAGAACTTGACTTCTCTTCCTAAAAGTCAAGTTAGGGGGAGATTGTTGGGAACTGAAGAATAACTCAAGTGATTAATGCTGCTGGTTGAAATTTACTACTGCTAGAAGAGTTCAAAGTTAATACTGCTGAGTATTACTTCTGCTAGTAGAATTAATACTGCTAGTCAAAGTTAGTGCTGCTTGAACAAAGTTAGTACTGCTTAGCTACTTAGTACTGCTAGTGGTTAGTGCTGCTTAGTAGTTAATGCTGCTTGAAGAAGTTAATGCTGCTGAGCATAGTTAGTGCTGCTTATGACTTGAAGATCCGGATGGAAAGGATGACAGCTGGAAAGAATCAAGATATTCATGGAAGGCTTGAAGATAATGATGGAAGATATACTGAAGATATTTTATTTATTTGTAATTATCTTTTTGTTCAGTATATGTATAGTTTTGACAGGATAGTGATACAGATTTACAGATTAATTCATTCATTCTAAGTTTTAGAGAAAATCAACCTCAAGGCATAGTTCCTAATTCTAGAGAAGTAGAATTCGTCTTGAAAGAGCTTGTTCTTCAAGATTGGGGTTGAGTGTGTAATCTTGTGATTTTAATACAAGTTTGCAAAGTGTTTATCATATACTGTTTGTTTACTGTTTTATTGAATATCAAAGTGTTATTCCGCAAACTTCTTTGATATTAGTTTCTGAGAATTTATTCTTGTTAAGAATTCGATCCTGACACCTCGGTTGGTTCTAACATCAACAACTTTTCCCAAAGGATCAGTGCCAATCTTAGTTCCTGGTGCCATCGGGGTTCCAATAGGTGTACAATTTTCCATTTTGAGTTTTCTAAGAATATCAAAAATGTACTTTGATTGATTAATAAAAATCCCCGTTGAAAATTAATTGACTTGTAATTCGAGAAAGAAATTCATCTCTCCCATCATACTCATCTGAAATCTTGACACCATGAGGTTAGAAAAAAATCCTACAATATTTTGGATTTGTTGAGCCAAATATGATGTCATCCACATAAATCTGAATTAAAATGATATCAGATCTTTCCTTTTTAATAAACAAAGTAGTATCGATCTTACCTTTTGAGATACCAGACTTGACTAGGAATTTAGGTAATACTTCGTACCAGGCTCGAGGGGCTTGCTTCAGTCCATAAAGAGCTTTGTCCAGAATGTAGACATGATTCGACTTTTCTGGATTGACAAAGCAATCAGGCTATGAGACGTAGACTTCCTTCTTGAGAATGCCATTTAGAAAGGCAGTCTTCACGTTCATTTGGTAGACGGTGAAGTTCTTGTTGGCGGCATATGCAAGAAACATGCGAATAGCCTCAATACACGCCACTGGAGTATAAGTCTCATCATAGTTAATACCTTTCTCTTCACTATATCCCTTAGCCACTAGTGTTGCTTTATTTCTGATCACGTTACCATCTTTCTCCTTTTTGTTCTTGAATAACCATTTCGTGCCGATAATGGTTTTACCTTCAGGCTTAGGCACAAGTCTCCAGACTTTTAATGCTTCAAACTGATTCAGCTCATCTTACATTGCAGTTACCCAATCTCAGTCGTCTAAAGCTTCAGATACACGTGTTGGCTCTACCTTGCTCAGAAATAAGTCATGCATACACATACTTAATGTAGCAGACCTAGTTTGCACCGGTTTAGATGGATCTCCAATGATTTGGCTTATAGGGTGCTCTTTGGTCCACTTGTGTTCATGAGGGAGTGGATTTGACATAGATTGATCATGATTCTCATCTAAGTATCCATTTTCAGTGTCTTCTTGTTCATGGAGGAGTTTAGTTGAAGTATTTGGTACAAAAACATCAATTGGTTTCAACAGTATCTGGCTGTTGAGTAGACGTTACAGTGCAACCAACTGAGTCAGCAACTTCTGTCTCGACATTTTCATGTACAGCTTCAACCGAAGGAGTAGATGTTTGAAATGGAGTTTTTTGCTGAATCGGGGGAACGAATTCAGTAGATACATCTGAAGTGACTGGAAGATGACCACTTGACTCTTCAGGTCTGTCAATCACAACAGATTTAGGCAATTTAGATCTAAGAAACTCATCATAAAAGAATTCAAACAATAAATCTAATTATGATAAATGAGATGTAGATGTAGAGGGTTTATCAGAATCAGTAGCATTAACCACAGGTTCTGGACTGATTTGTTCAGAATCTAACACTCCTCTAAGTATGGGTTCTGAACTATATTGTTCAGAAGCCAACTCTTCATCGAATGTAACATTTACGCTCTCTATGACAGTCTTTGACTTCTTCAGATAAACTCTATAGGAAGCAGACGTTTGAGAGTATTCGATGAAGATGCCTTCGTTGGCCTTGGGACTGAACTTGTTCAATTTCTCTTTATCGTTCAACACGAAGCACCTACATCCAAAAATATGAAAGTGTTTAATGCCAGGTGTACGATTATTTATTAAGCATACGGAGTTTTACCAAACCCGCGGTGGATTATGGAACAGTTCTGCGTGTAGCAAGCAGTCGATACAAATTCGACCCATAGAAACAAAGGTAGATCTAATTAACTAAGCATAGTTCGAGCGGCCTTGACTAGCGTTCGATTTCGTCTCTCTACTACTCCGTTCTGTTTTGGCGTTCTGGCAGCAGAATATTGATGTGTTATCCTGACCGATTCAAGATAATCTTCTACAATGCTATTCTTGAATTCTGTTCCGTTATCCGTTCATAGAAGCTTGATTGTCTTTTGCAGATTCACTTGGGTAATCTTTTAGAAATTGATGATGACTTCGGGCGTCTCATCCTTTGTTCTCATAAATTTGACCCATGTGTATCGCGAATAATCACCCACAATCACTAATACATATTTCTTGTCGTTTATGCTTTGCGTACGCATAGGACCGCAGAGATCCATATGCAACAACTCAAGTAGAGAACGTGTACTAGGTTTAGGCTTCGGGTTATGAGAAACTCTCTTGATCTTGCCTTTCTCGCACGCTGTGCACAGATGTTCTATTTCGTACTTAAGCTCAGGAAGTCCGTTGACTAATTTGCCCGTGACCAGTTTGTTGATGTAACGAAAATTCAGGTGATAAAGCCTTTGATGCCAAAATCAACTTTGTTGCAGCGAGGCTTTTGACAGTAGACAAACCTCATTGTTAGTCTGGACTTTTGACAGATTAATCGTGCAGAGGTTAAACTTTCTCGTGCCGACCAAGAGTTCCTTACCGTCTTCAATACGCACTGAACATCTCTTGGCCTTGAAATTTACCGCTAGGTTTTTGTCATAGAACTATCCAATACTGAACAGGTTATGTCCTAATCCTTCCACATAGCTCACCTTTGTAATCTTCACGTTGTCTTGAATTACATCACCATAGCCCAGAATTGGTGAAAACTGGTCGTTCCCGAATCGCACGTTCCCGCGGTATTTCTCTGTATAATTAGAAAAAATATCTTTCTGCCCAGTCATATGCTTGGAGCAACCAGAATCCAAGTACCACATTTGACGGGTCTACACAGGAGAAATCAGGGAACAACAACTTTAGGTACCCATTTAAATCTGGGTTCTATCAGATTAGCGCAAGATTTTGGCACCCATATAAATTTGGGTCCTCTTTTGGTTTGAAAAACATGAGAAGCTTTACAATTATAAACATGATAAGTACCAAACCAATCATCAGAATATCGGTGAGAAAAAAAATTATTTCGTCTAGATTTTGATGACTTAGTAGTAGACCGAGAAAATTGGAGTAATTGCTTTATTGTATATTTCTGGTAAGGAATTCAATTTTTTGTTTATTAGAAGCAACTGTACCAACTACATCAAAACTACTATCAATCCATCTATTACAAGTACTATCGAGACATGATTCTGAACTCTCATCAATCTTCCGTTTGGTCGCCATTCAGTTCGTTCTTCTGACCTTTTCTTTTTCAAATCTGAAACAAAAGATTTAGATTTGTTAGGAAAAACAAATTTCTAAGTTTGTCTTTTCTTAAGCTTACCAGTATTATTCCATTTCTCTGAGCGCCGTTTCTTTTGATTCTTACCTTTCTCATAATGATCAGTACTCACAGAAACTGATTCACCAACCTTAGTCGATGATTTACCTACTTCATACACACTTCGTAAATTTTCAGAGTTAATAATAAAAGCAGAACGATCTGGAAGTTTAGCATTAAAGTGAAACATACCAACACTTTCATCAAGACACCCATCATCATAATTTGGAAAATCATTTGCAGAAGCAATTAAGTCATCAAAATCAACTTCTGAAGCTTGAGGTGCCTTAGAAGAATTTGAACACTCATTGGATTGAATTTTAAAAACGGTGTTTGTTATTACAGTAGAAAATACAGTTTGTTCAATGTCAACCAAAATTCTTTCATCAGATAAAACATTTTCTAGATCCATTATTTTGCTTTCTAATACGAGTGGAGGAATGTAAATCTTAGATTTAATCGGTTTTGCCTCCATCTATGTAGTAGAATATCTAGCAAAATAATCATTTGAAAGAAACTTTGGTTTTTCTGAAAGATAACTGTCATTCAACTTTTGATAGCAGAATGGTAGTTGCATTTTCTTTGTATTTTTTCTATTTTCATATTCTTTGGCCTCAACCTCTTCAGGTGATTTGGCAACGAATTTGGGTTTCAAATGAGTATATTTACCAGCCGTAAATAGAAAATCAAAGTTATACAAAGCTAGTTGTTTTTTGATGGCTTTCTTTAGATATTGTGGGTTATCGTAACCGAGTTCCCACTTCTCTTTAACATCAATTTCCTCATTAGGTCTGTTTAAGAAATTGGTTTGATCTGTTTGTCCTCTTGTATACAATTTGGCTTCCAAACCATTTACCTTTTTCTCTAAGCTCTTGTTTTCAACCTGCAATTTATGAGCTTTTAGTATACATTCTTGTTTCTCAATATCAGATTTTGAAAGGTTGGAAACAATTTCAGAAATCTTATTTTGAAAACTATCTTTTTCAATTTTGAAAATCAGAAGCAGATTTGTTTAGAGAGTCAATCAAACTTTTGTTCCCAACAAATTCCTTGTTGAGTTCAAAAATCTTTTGACATTTCTTTACAACTCTGCTCTTTTCCTTTTTCAGCTTAGATTGAAGATCTTGAAGCTCGAACATCATGGCTTCCATTTTTGTTATAAAATCATTTTCAGAATAGTTTAGTACCTCATCCGATGTTTCTTCATCTGATTAATCAAACTTCACCTCTTTGCCCATCAGGCACATATGTGTTGTTTCCTCCTTTTCATCCTCGTCGGAATGGTCCAGCCAGAACTCGTCCTCAGCCATTAAAGCTTTTTCGACTTCTTTCTGTTAGGCCAGTAGCATATTTTGCTTGTAGTAGTCTGAATTTCTGACTGTAGGCTTCCGATAGTCCTTGGCATAGTGACCCAACTTTCCAAAATTGTAGCAATTAACCATATCCTCAATCCTTTTATTAATACCATAATCATTTACAAACCTTTTCTTCTCCTCAGTCTTTCTATCTCAAAATTTCTTCTCCTCGAACCTTCTTCCTTCCACCCGTTCTCTGTGCTCATGATTCTTCGACCCTTGCGAGTACCTTTGAGTATTCGAACGTGAATTCTTGTAGAACTTCTTTTGAAATGCACGGGTCAGCAGTAGCATTGCTTGTGTCAAATTTTCTCCATCAACACTGTCAGAGTCTGAATTAGCAGACTCATCTGAGCTTGGGAGCACAATTTTCTTCTTCTTCTTCTTTTCTTTCTTCTCCTTCTCTTTCTGACCAGCCACCAAAGCAATCGGGTCAACTATTGTCTCATCTTTCTTCTTCTCACTCTTTTCTCTACGACCTCCTCTTCATTCTGCCTATGTCACATAGACTTCATGCAATGGAATGTCACTGAGGTCTTTCATCTGCTTCATTCTTCTTGTGTGTATCTTCCATTAAGGTTGGTGAATGCTGAGGAATTTGACGTTGTTCTCGATTTGCTTCTTTTTAACTTTATTCTTTGACAGCTCATTCAGAAGAAGTGCAAATCTCTCGTATGTATCCTCCAGACTCTCATTCTTTTTAGCCTTAAATTCTTCGTAGTTGTTTATGCAGTTTGCTACTTTCATCTGATTTCCGACCTTTGACCCCATCATCATTTTCTGGAGTTGATCCCACATCTTCTTAGAATTGGCTTTGTAGCTATCAATTTTGATGTAGATCTCATTTGGAATGCTCTGTAAAAGTAGAGATATGGCTTCCTTATCGGCCTTATATCTACTTTTCTGTTCTTTAGTGTACTGAGAGATATCTTTCGGAACAATCTTTGTCTTTTGGGCTCTATCAACATTTTCATCTTACCTATCTGATGACTCTTCATTAGGTATTTCCGTAGTAGTGGGAGTCATTGGACCCTCTATGGTAGACAAGAGAATGTTCTCTCCGTTTGCATGTCGATCAACAAAGTCAAAGAACCGATCCTTCCACTGCTCATATTCCCCTTTGAACAGAACCGGGGGTTTCACATCAGTACCAATGGAAAGTGTGTCCTTGGAAGTCATCATGTTTCAAAAGTTTACAATAAGAACTTGACAAAAGATCCAAGTGAAATCAAGATACAGAAAAATCTTAGAAAGAAATTCAGAAAAATAAATTCCAAAAATCTCTAAGTATGGAATTCGCACAATTGAGTGAAGCACAAGGAATTCTCACACAGAATTCTCACACTACAAATCGCACAACTACAGAATTCACACACAACTCAAACTAACCTTAGAATTCGCACAATAAAAGAAATCAGAATTCGCATTGTTAGAGCATGTTTATGTTAGATACAAGATCATGAAGATCAGAGGTCAAAGTACAAGAAGTCAAAAGCTGGAAAATCAACTCTCAGTGAAAGTCAAACTCAAAGTGTAATAAAAGTCAAAGTCATTGTATATTGTTTTAGTTTTTTGTTTTATAGCTTAGTATAAATTGTTTGTTTCTCGTGTCTAATAGACATATGACTTGAAGAGTTTTGTACGCAACCTGAGAGAGAGTTGTAGAGAGAAAAAGTATTGTTCTAAATAGAGAAAGTCATAAACTGATTTGTAATACTTTGATTCTTGAATTGAATTGAAACATGTAGTTTACTAATCTTGTTTGTTTGGATTGTTTGTAATTAGAAACTTGAATTCAGGGACACACAATTGGTATCAGAGCAGATCCAATTTGAAATCTTTCAAGAAACGAAGTACGACTCTGTGTTCGTAGAGCTTAGATTCAATTCTGATTTTGAGTTAGTTTTTTGAGTTGTAATCGATTGGTTAGTGACCGAATAGAGTATTAGAACGAGTTTGTATAGTTTGATTAGTCAATTGCACTGTAATATTCTTGAATTTTCGAAATATGTCAAGTTTGAGTTTCACGAGTTCGTCGTACACTGTAATGGAACAAATTGTATCGATTGTTGATTTTTGTTAAAACTGTTAGATAGGATTTTGTTCTAGGTGTATAAGTGATTGATCTGTCAAAGTTTCAGATCGAAATTTGAGGTCTGGGTGGGTCTGTAGTTGATTCAGAGGTGTTTTTCTTCTAAAACTGAAGAACTCGCAAGACTCGTCTCAAGAACTCGCAGATTGTCAAGAATTCGTAATCTTTGAATGAACTCACAGAAAGTCTCAAGAATTCGTTGATATCATCAGATTTCGCATTGTTAATTTCTAAAAAAATTTCATAAGGACAGAATTCGCAGTACTCTGTATTGCAAAAAGCATAGAATTCGTAATTGGGTCTTTTGCGAATTTCGTAGAATTCGCAGAGGATTATTTTGAAAAAGTTTTATGTTCAGAATTCGCAATTGTCTTTATTGCGAATTGTCTAGAATTCACATTACTCTGTTTTGCGAATTGCTCAAAATTCGTAGTTTTTCGAGAATTCGCAAAAGAGTAGTCTACGAATTCTTCGTATTTTACGAAAAGTTTTGAAAACTTTCAAAGTGTAAGATTCGTAAGTCTCTGTCTTGCGAATTTTATCACATTCTTGCTTGCGAATTCTGTTTGTTTCTTTTAGCTTGGGAATTCTAATTCCAATCTTGCGAATTCCTTGTGTTTTAAGTGAATCCTACGAATTCTTTGTACTTCTAAGTGTATTCTGCGAATTCTAGACTTAGTGAATTTCAGAAATTCCTTTGACTAGTTCATTTCCGGGTTATTAAATATTCTTCTGATTTATATTGGACTAACGGTCAGTTTCAAGTTTGTGACAACTGTCAAATCTATGTCAAAAGGTTAGCTTCTGATTTAATAGAAAACAATTTATAGCGTTGTCACTCCTAGAAAATTTATTAAAGCCTTTAAGTTAAGAATTTCCTGAAAATACGGAAGTTGCGTAGAATACCCGGAACAGTCCCGTGTCTGACCGTCACTGTCCTGAAATGCCTAAAATTAAGATTAAAGTCCAAAATCCATAAAATTTTAAAGTTATAAGGTTATAGTTAAGTTATTTTCATCATTTTGAATATTGGTTGTTTTTAGCAAAAAATGAGAATCGGGTATGACGGTTCTCAATTATATCTGATTTTTAGAAATTTGTCTACATTATATTATATTTAAAAGTTTATTTTTTTATTATTAAAAAAAAAGAGTGATTAATCACCTATGACATGTGTCATCATCTAAATTTCTTTGATTAATAAATTAATTAATTTAATTATTAGATTAAAAAGGGTTTTATCTCATTTGAAAAACAAATTCTTCCACTCCCTCTCTTCACCATTCACGGCCGAACCATCACCATCACCACCACCATCTCCATATCATTTTCAAAATTGAAGCTAAATCAAGAGTTGAATCAAGAAATTTGACATCAATTTGAAGATTAGAACAAAGTTTGTACATCAATTTCACAAGGTATCATCCAAAACCTACCTTTTTGTCTACATTTATGTATTTTCGGTTTTAACTTGAAATATTGAAATTATGCATGATGTGGTTATGGAAATTGGGTTTTTGTTCATGAAATGAATTACTTTTGTAGATACAATGTTATTGTTGATCCAAACTCTCTCAGTGATTTGATAACGACCCTCTTCTATACTTAGTGAAAATTACGTTTTAATATGTATTAGTGTTTCACCATCAGCGATCAGACTGAGTCTGTTCAGTTATCGCTGATAGTCTTTCTTATAAACATTTCTATGTATTAGTGTTTCACTATCAATGATTAGACTGAGTCTGTTCAGTTATCACTGAGTTTCTGATGTAAACAGTAACGTAATCCCTGAAGACAAGTCTCGCGTCAACATATGTTCATAGCTGAATCAAAGACGAAACTGCTGAACAAAGATAAGTCTACTAGTGACCTGATGCGGATATCAGTGAAGCAAAGACAACTCTACATATACGCGAAGGAACATGATGAAAAGCTTCAGCGATTGCTGAAACTCTTTATCTTTGAAAGAAGAGATATTCAGCGATCAAAAGATCACAAAGCTTATGTCTCAAGTTTCCTTTTGTCTATCCTTGCACAAACTAGTACTATGTGTCAGAACGGACATGTCTCTGCCATCATACGTACAACAACTCTGTCAACTACACTGTTCATGATCCGGCCGAAAGCATGTCTCCCAAAAGTCAGACTCCCAAAGCCAATCTATGAACGCCACGTGTAAAGTACCCTGCCATGCATTTAATGCATATGGTATAAATAGGAAGCTCACCCCTTCATCTGAAGATGTGCTCAATCCTTGAACTCCATATAGAAACCCTTGTTTTCTATCTCTCTTAAATCCCCCATTCTCTGAATTTCTTGTGCAATCATCTTAGTGTTTCTTAAGTTTGTTTAGATTAAGTCTGTCTTAATCTTATTCCGCAACAAACTTGTAAATTGTATTTTGATTTATCAATAAACAATTTATTAAACTTTAATTTCTGTGTTTGTATTCAACCCCCCCTTCTACAAACTTGTTAAGCACCTTCGGGACCAACAAGTGGTATCAGAGCAGTTTGTTTAATCTAATAAACAAGATCTTGCTGTATACTCTTCCTTGCTATTCTAAAATGGCACTAAATACAAACACAAACTACTATGATAATAGTTCACTTTCTAAACCTCCTCGATTTAGCAGAGATAACTTTTCTCTATGGAAAAATTGAATGATGCAATTTCTTGAAGGTGCAGATCCTACTATCCCTGAATATATAGAAAACGGACCCTATGAACCTGTTAGAATTATAGTTGCAGTTCCCGCTACTGCCACCACTGAAGCTATCCCTGAACGATATGTCGTTAAGGAAATAAGACAGTGGAGTGATGAAGATAAAAAAAAGGTAGGCATAGATGCAAGAGCAAAGACCATTATCTCAATGGCTCTGCCTGATGAAGTTTTCCATTCCATCATGCATCTGAAAACTTCTAAAGAAATGTGGGAAACCATATGTGTTCAATATGAGGGCACCACTGAAATTCAAGAGACTCGAAAGATTAACTTGGTAAGACAGTATGAAAGTTTTATCGCTGGTAAGAATGAATCTCTTTCTGACATTCATCAGCGGTTTAACTGCCTAATCATTGACCTAAGAACTGTTGGAAGGACCTATTCTAATTCTGAAGTCCTAACAAAATTCTTGGAAAGTCTTCCTGAAAGCTGAGACAGTTATTCAATATGTCTTAAGCTGACAAAAGACTTACATACTCTCTCTCTAAGCACTCTGTATGGAATATTGCTCAACTATGAGCAATCTAATCTCCTGAAGAAGAATCTTGTAAAAGATTCTAAAGACTCCAAAAGCACTCCTATTGCTTTAGTCTCTTCAGAGATAATTCCATCTCAACAATCTACTCTCACCATCACTGAGTTAGATTCTGAATCTGAGGATCTATCAGACCCTGATCTTTCAGAGTTTGATGAGTCCTTAGCACTCTTGACAAACTCTTTTAAGAGATTTGCAAGAAAGAGAAACTTCCGAAGAAGTAAACCTCTCTCTCTTACTGAAAAGCCAAAATCAACTCCGGTTGATAAGGCTACAGCAACTTGCTATAACTGCGAAAAAATTGGACATTTTGCAAGTGAGTGCAGGTCGAAAAAGGTCTTCAAACCTTCTACCTCAAGAAGATCCAGTGATGACAAATACCATAAGCTGAAGAACAAATATCAAAAGTTGAAAAGCTATCAGCGAAAAGGTAAAGGTCTCATCGCTGAAGAACATGACTGGGCTGAATCAGAAGAATCATCTTCTGATGAAGAAGTCGCTAATCTTTGCCTCATGGCTGAGATTAAAGAAAAAGTAGAAGAACCATCTGAACCTTCTATGAGCTACATATCATCTCAGGTATCTATCTCTACAAATCCATCTCTGCCTGAAGCTGAGAGAAGTCGCATTGTTGATGTGCTGATGATTGACCTTTATAATGCTCTAAACGACAAAACTCAAGCTGAAAATAAAAATGTCTATTTAACACAAGAGCTAGAGAAATGTCATGAAAAGATCAGTGAACTAAATCTTTTAGAAGAAAAGTTGAAAGATCAAGTCATTATAAATGAAATCATCAGCATTGAACGCGAACAAGCCATCGCTGCTCTAAAAGCAGAAAAGGCTCATGTTGAAAAATGGTGCAAATCATCAACAAAGATCTCTGAGATAATAAATGCTCAAACTCCTGAAAGTGATAGAACTGGTCTTGGTTTTTGGACACTTCTTATAATCAATTATATCCCTGTTCTTCTTCAAATCCCATCACTGAAAAAAAATCCAAAGACACTAAGTCTAAGGAAAAAGGAAAGTCCATTCTCCTTCCTCAGAAGGCAACCAGGAAAGCAAAGCTGAAAATTCCTTCTAAACCTTCAGCTAAGCAATCCTCTAGCTCTGTGATAGAAATTTTTGATCTTTGTCCTCCAAAGCTAAAGATTGACCTTAGACCAACGAGATCTGAAGAAATGAAAATCCCTCGCATATCTCATGAGAAAAGCCTTCTCGGACCTGGTCCTGCTCATCTTAAACTTGCAAAACCTTCTACTGATCCTAAAACCATTTTCAAATACAGAAAATGTTATCACTGTGGTTTTACTGATCATATTGCAAGTAAATGTCCAAATGCCACCAAAGCTGATAAAACAGCTAAAGTGAAGAAAAATGCCTCTAAAGCCAAGAAAGTCACCAAAGTTGAAAAATCAACCAAAGTGAAATATACCACTAAGGTTAAGAAATTAATCAAAGTGAAGATTACCACTGAAGCTGAATCTTCATCAGCTAAGAAGACTGTTGAATCTTCCTTATCCACTAACTCTGAAGGACCCATTGAAAAGTGGGTACCAAACAACGCTTAATCTTCCTTATGTATGCAGGGATAAAAGGGCATCTGGTATCTCGATAGTGGATGTTCTCGTCATATGACTGGAAAAAGAGACCTGCTCACTGAATACAAGGAAGAGAAAGGTCCCTCTGTGACCTTTGGTGGAAATGGAAAAGGATTTACCCGAGGGTTTGGTGTCCTCAGAAATGGAACAACTACCTTTCGAAGAGTCGCTTATGTAGCTGGACTGAAGCACAACCTTCTAAGCATCAGTCAGCTATGTGACAAAGACTACGAAGTTCGCTTTTCTAAGAAAGCATGTTCAGTGGTAGATGAAAAAGGAAAACTTGCTCTCAGTGGTTATCGCAGAGAAAATATCTATGTAATAGATATGGACTCTACTATCACTGAAAACTTATGTTTTCTCTCTAAGGCCTCTTCTGATGTCAACTGGCTATGGCATAAAAGGCTCTTTCATCTAAATTTCAAAACCCTGAATTCTCTCTCATCTAAGGAACTGGTTTCTGGTCTTCCTCAGCACTCATATGCTAAAGAATCTCTCTGCTCAGCATGTGAAAAAGGAAAACAAACAAAAGCTAGTTTTAAGTCGAAACAAGTTTACTCAGTGACAAGTCCTCTTCAGCTCTTGCATATGGATCTGTTTGGCCCTGTCAACATCCAATCAATAGCTGGAAAGAAATATACGCTTGTCATTGTAGATGAATATTCACGCTACACCTGGGTTATCTTTCTTCGCTGTAAGAGTGATACTCCAGAAGAACTAATATCTTTTGTGAAAAAGATGGAAGTGCTGAATAATCTTACTGTTCGTTCAATAAGAAGTGATCATGGAACTGAATTCAAAAATAGTTCCCTGAACAAATTCTTTGAGAACAAGGGAATCTCTCACAACTTCTCTTCACTAAGAACACCTCAGCAAAATGGAGTCGCTGAAAGAAGAAACAGAACGATCATAGAAGCTGCTAGATCAATGCTCAGCGATTCTCACATCCCTACTCAATTTTGGGCAGAAGCTGTAAACACTGCATGTTTTACTCAAAACAGATCGCTGATAATAAAGCGATTTGGGAAGACAGCTTATGAACTTTTTCTTGGAAGAAAACCTTCTATCAGCTTTCTTCATATCTTTGGTTGTCAGTGCTATATCTTAAACAACAGAGATCAACTTGGAAAGTTCGACCCAAAAGCCGATGATGGAATATTTCTAGGATATTCCTCCATCTCCAAAGCCTACAGAGTTTTCAACAAGAGAAGACAAACCATAGAAGAAACAATTCATGTCACTTTTGATGAAACTCGCTCAGCGAACTCTAAACCAATAGCTGACAATGAAGAGTTAAATGTTTGGATGCTTTCTCACTACAGAGAAACAGAACCTTTCTTCCCAAACCATCAACATTCTGATCCTCCAACCGCTGATGATGATCCGAACATTATACATCCTACCGCTGAATCCACCTCATGGGTCTCAGCAGAACCTCTAAACACATTACTACCATCAAATCTGCCTTCGTCTGAAAACCTTTCTAGTGAATCTACTCAACAGTTAATCGCTGATGAACCTCAAACGTCCTCATCAGTAAACATTCCAATTGTTGATCCAACCTCTGAGTTAAGCAATCATGCTCCTGCTCAGCGATGGACCAAAGATCACCCAATAGATCAA
This sequence comes from Arctium minus, assembly GCA_954870635.1. Lineage (NCBI taxonomy): Eukaryota > Viridiplantae > Streptophyta > Magnoliopsida > Asterales > Asteraceae > Arctium > Arctium minus. The sequence goes on from OX941081.1 coordinate 83,861,595, forward strand.
ATTCTTGGTGATCTCGAAGCAGGTATTCAGACACGACGAAGCTCAGGTAATATCTGTCTCTTTGTAAATTTTCTCTTTTTAATAGAACCAAAAAAGACTGATGATGCCCTCAGAGATCCAAATTGGGTTAGCGCTATGCAAGAAGAGCTGACTGAGTTCTCTCGAAACAAAGTTTGGAATCTCGTTCCTAGACCATCTGATAAAACTGTAATAGGCACCAAATGGGTGTTTAGAAACAAGTTAGATGAACATGGAACTGTAACCCGCAACAAGGCTCGACTTGTTGCTCAGGGATACAGACAAGAGGAAGGCATAGACTATGATGAAACCTTTGCCCCTGTGGCCAGGCTCGAAGCAATTCGACTATTCTTAGCTTATGCAGTCTATAAAGACTTCATCGTTTATCAAATGGATGTAAAATCAGTGTTCCTAAATGGAAAGCTAAATGAAGAAGTCTATGTAGAACAACCACCAGGGTTTTATGACCCTAAGTATCCAAATTATGTTTATAAACTGGATAAGGCTCTCTATGGACTAAAACAAGCCCCTCGTGCTTGGTATGACACTCTCTCATCTTTTCTTATCTCTGAAAATTTTGAACGTGGCAAGATTGATAATACGTTATTTTTCAGAAAGATAAAAGGTCATATAATTCTTGTACAAATATATGTCGATGACATAATATTTGGTTCTACTAACCCATCTCTGTGTACTCGCTTCGCTGAAAGAATGAAGAAAGAATATAAAATGAGTATGATGGGTGAGCTGACATACTTTCTTGGTCTTTAGATTAAACAATCTGACAAAGGTACTTTTATCTGCCAAGGTAAGTATGTTAAAGATATGCTGAAGAAGTTTGATCTCACACAAACTTCAGCGATGAAAACTCCTATGGCACCACCCCTGATACTTAACAAAGATCCTTCTGGTAAACCTGTTAATGTCACTGCCTATAGAGGAATGATAGGCTCCCTGCTGTATCTAACAGCGAGTCAACCTGACATTATGTACTCTACTTGTTTATGTGCACTCTATCAATCTGAACCCAAGGAATCCCATCTGATCGCTGTAAAGCGAATTTTCAGATATCTGAAAGGAACTCCTAACCTCGGTCTTTGGTATCCCAAAGACTCAGGGTTCGATCTAACTGGTTATTCTGATAGTGATTTTGCAGGCTGTAAACTCGACAGAAAGAGTACCACTGGTGGATGTCAACTCCTGGGAGGAAAGCTGGTAAGTTGGACAAGCAAGAAGCAAAATTCTGTGTCCACTTCCACAGCTGAAGCTGAATACGTAGCGGCTGGAAGCTGTTGTTCTCAAATCTTGTGGATGAGAAATCAACTATTAGATTATGACCTTCAGTTGTCAAAGATTCCTATCTATTGCGACAGCACTAGTGCTATCGCTATAGCAAATAATCCAGTGCTACATTCAAAGACGAAACACATTGAGATCAGATATCACTTTATCAGAGATCATGTGATGAATGGTGATATTGAACTTCACTTTATCCCTACTGACTTTCAGCTTGCCGATTTATTCACCAAACCTCTTGATGAGACAAGGTTCAACTTTCTCATCAGTGAGCTTGGAATGCTGAACCTCGAAGAATAATTCTTCAGCGTTCATGTATTGGGTCAATAATCAAAGTTCCCCTTTCATCATTCTCTGATAAACATTCTGACTCTCAGGTATGTTCTCTCCTTTCCCTCAAAGATGTTTTTCTTCAAAATATAAACTTTAATCACTGAACTTTCTTCAAATGATTAAAATCTTTTTGAAAAATACATTAATCACTGATATTTCTAGTCAGTGATCCTTTAAAAGTAAAATCTATCCCTATCTTTACAATCAGGGATACTTTCAAAAAGGAAAATCTATCACTGACTTTTCTTCAGTGATAATTTCAAAACGGACAAATGTACAGTCTTTCTCTTCTATGACGTCATTTGAACCGACAATCCACGACATGCCTTTTCTGACACGTTCGTCCGTTGCTCTTCTATCCAATCAACTTCATGGAACGTGTCAATGTCATGATGATCCTTTCTTTTCCCGCTTCATTCCTTCTCTCTCTCTTCTCTCTCTCTTCTCTCTCTTAGTATAAAAGGAATTCTTCTCTCCTTTATACGGTTTACGCTTTCAAAACTGTAAACGCAAGAAACATTTTCTCTCTCAAGAACACTCAAGCAAGTAAACCCAGCACATTGAATCTGCAACTCCTTTTCTTCAATATAAACAGGTTTATTTCATGTTTATGTGCATTGTTCGTATGCTTTCTTATTCTTTTTAAAATCCTACTCGTTTTCTATGGATTTTATAAAATGTTTTTTTAAAACTAAAGATCATTCTTTCTGATTTTATGTTTTTTTTTTAATAAAAACCTTTTGGTTTTTAAAGTGTTCTTCATTCTTTCTACACAGAACACTATTTTTTTTCTATTCTTAAAAAATAACTCGATATTTTTTCAGTTTCTTTCCTAATATGGAATCTGGTAAAACATCTTCTTATTTTTTTAGTCTAAATCATTTCTTCTATTATGCTTCTTTCCATAACAGAAATGACACAGTCTTCAATCGTTGCTTCCAAGCATGTACGATTCGCTCTCACTGAAGTTGAGATTACTAAATGTAATCATTTGGCAAGACTCGAGTTCAAAGCTGACAAATACCCTCATCTAGTGGAAGCTGCTGAATTCCTCAAACAATCATGTATAGCTTACGCGATCACTGTGGATCCTAAGCCTTCCAAGACGCTACTCCAGCAGTTCTGGTTCACTGCTGATGCAACTGAACTCACCAACAAGAAAGGTGAACGAGTCCCTGCTATCTCTTTCAGCACGGACTTGGGGCCAGGGAGCATGACCGCTCTTAGCCTCAGGAAATCTTTAAGATTCCCTGACAAACCAAAGAGTGGGTTCGACGCACTCCCCACTGATGATGAGCTGATATCATTCCTGGACGCTATGGGCTATTGTTGGGAAAACAAACCGAGATCTTCTATTCCCAACAAGAAGCTCACCAAGATCCTCAAAGCTCAGATGCCATCACAACTGAACTTTATCTTCTCGCACATAATTCAGTGCATGAGCGGGAAGAGTGGTTCGCTGGATCAAGCCAGCAAAACACAACTGCAGATGGCCTACTCCGTTATCGCTGGTCAAAACTTTGACTACGCCACAACAATCTTTGAAGACCTGAGGTCAAGATTAGAGAAGCCTGAACGAGATCCCAAGATCTCGTACGTACGTTTCATATGTACGTACATCAAGTTCCTCTATCCCAACACCTATCCCACCAAAGATGATGGCACTTTTGCCAGGATTGGTCAACGATCACTGGAGGTAAAGCAAATTGCTGATGAGGTAAGTATCTCTCTCCTTCGCTCTCGTCTCTCTCTCCACTCTTCTTCATCTTCAGTGACCACGCAGACGATTCCTTCGTCTGCTATCCCTGTCGCTACCACTACTTCTAAACGACCATCAGCTAGTCCGATTGGTCCTTCCAAAAAGGCCAAAAAGACTAAGGAAAGTACACCCTCTAGTACTATACCTGAGGGAGCATCTCAACAATCTACCTTAGATGCATTTGTGGGTCTTTCCTCCACAACTCCAGCAGTCACTCAACCTGTCGTGTCAGCGATTTCGATCACTGTCACATCATCAGTGACCCCACCTACTATCTCATTCGCTGAGATTAACCCCAACCCTACTTCTATCCCCAAAACTCTTGCCTTTTCTACTCATTTGGTCTCTGAACCCGCTACCTCTTCTTTACCTATAGGACCTGAACATCAAACTTTTGAGGAATCTATGCAGTTCTACAAAATGTTTGATACGTCAGGTACACCTATAATCCTAAACACTTCTCTCCCCACCTCTCCAAATAAGCCCGTATCTGAACTAACATTATTTTCAGGTCCTAGTTTGGCGTCTGTTGACACGCATGTCAACAGTCTGGGAGAAAAGGTGAACGCTCTCACCAACACCATCAACGACACCACCAGCGCTGTCAATCAGGCTGGTGAGGAGCTGAAGAAGTTGACCGCGACCTGCTCATCTAAAGCTGAGAACTCCCAACTTTCAGCTGTTGAAGAACAAGTCGTCCAACTCAAAGAGTCATCTCAACTCTTTCAGGGGCGATTTGAGTCTCTTACCACTGAAGTCTGGGGTCTCTCTTCAAAGGTTGACCTCTGCACGTCCCTTCTTCAGCAAATTCTACAAAAGGTGAATGCACAAGCTCCAGCGCTGCCTTCATCCTTCACTGAAGATGATCGTACCAACCTCAACATCGCTGTGGAATTCATCCATGATGCCACGTGCGACATCTCTGCGGTTGAAGACCGGGTCAAGCGTCTGGAGGCTGACGTCCAAGTGCTAAAAGCTTCAACAGCTACTCCAGCAGCTGAACAAACCCCTACCGCTGGTAATGACAAAGTGGGGGAGAAAGCTGAAGAAACTTCTATCGCTGCTGCTGGGGAAGCTAAGACTCCAAAGAAACCTCCCTCTCAATCTGAGGGGGAGAAGGTAAAACAATCCTCATCTATTCATTCTATTCTCTTTGAAGATGATGAGGAAGAAGACGATGAAGAGGAAGATCTAGATCTTGATGATCAAGAAAAGGATCAGCCCTCCGATGACGACGACGACGATGAAGAAGACCAATCTAAGTGGTTCTCCAAGCCGAACGTAGCATTAGGGACAACTTCGCAAGAGGTTGTCAAAGCAGGGGTGAGAGGTGATACATCTTCAAGCGCTCCTTCGCAAAGAAAAGACAAGCAACCAATCGCTGAAGAATGCTTGAGGACTGGATCACAATCTGAGGGGGAGCATCCTTCTCAGGTATGTCTTTCAATTGTACCACTCTCCTACTCTTTCCAAACCCCTATTTCCTTCTAGCCTTTATCTCTCTTTTTCTAAAAATATACACTTATCCCTTCTTTCCTTCATTTTTCTATCCAGACAGTTCTCACCCCTGCGTAAGGGTTCTGAACTACAAATAATTCTAGCTACTATCGCTGAAGAAATAATCCCAATCTCTATCACTGAGATTGATGAAGAAGAAGAAGAAGAAGAATATTCCCTGGTCCATCCAGGAAGGCCCTCTCAACCATATCATTGGTCAGAGGAAGTAGTGAAGAAAAGAGTTGAAATGATCGCTCAACTAGAAAGTCAACGGCTGAAAGTCCCTCTTCAAACATACACAGAGCTCGACTTCCTCACTAAAGCCGAAAGAGAAGAATCTGCCAAAGCTGAGAAACTGATCGCTGAATGCATACAAGATGCTAAGATCGCTTTAAAGATTCAGTCTTCTCTAGTCAAGGACAAAAAGCTGAAAAGCAAACCTGTGGAAGTTCAAGATGCACTGCTGAAAGAAATTGAAGAGGAACGCTCCAAAGAACAAGAGATCAACGACAGGTCTGTCGAATGGTGCAAACAGAAGATGGATTATCGTTCTGATCTTCTTCCAATATCAGCCGTGACTATCTCTGGTCGCAAGAAGAAGGATCAACTTTCAGTGACCATCGAGATTACCAGAGAGGATGGAACCCAAAAAGCTATGTACGTATCCAAACTTGAGAGCTTCGGATTTACGGAATGGTTAGAGTTCTGTGATGCGCTGAAGACTTCCAAATCTACATACAGAGTCTACGTTGAAGGACTTCTTGAAGCCCTCATAAATAGAGTCACTTCTGTACTGAAGCTGCCATCTCCTCTTCCTCCCAAATCTTTGAAACTCAAGAGACGAATTGGGTCCTCCTCCTCTGAAGACATCGCCATCATCAGAAATGAAACTTCTATCAAATTTTCAAGAGATGCACTGTTTGGTCCTCCTCCCGATCTTTCAGTTCTGGATCTATCTCTGCCTCCTGGTGGTCCTTTCCAAGGTGGTCAAGTAATTGACGATCCTTATGGAGTGTTCTTCAGAGATGATGATGAGGAACTCAGATTTCAAAGAGTCTCTGAGATTGCTATCTATCCTCTGAATCATCTCAAGGATGTCTTATACTTATGGTGTGACTTCTCCCCTGCTGCTAAGAAAATCAAAGAAATTATCAGCCAAGCATCTTTGGAACGAAGACAGAAAGGAGAAGAAATACCTGAGTATATGATCAATCCTCCTAAATCTTCTTTTAATAGCTGATAGATTAGTTTCCTTTTCTGTAATCTGTTAGTTATACTTACAGTAGTTAGTTATTCACTTGTACTTATGATTTTCATATCTTGTAATTCTATCCCTGAATTAAATGAAAATTGCAGTGATGTACTTAACCCTATCAGTACTGTAAAAGATCCCTCAAAATAGTAATTGGGACATGCATGCTATGATCCTTTTTATTCCTATATTTTGAATCATAAAGTAATTTTCTTTAGTTACTTTGTCATTATCAAATAGGGGGAGATTGTTGATCCAAACTCTCTCAGTGATTTGATAACGACCCTCTTCTATACTTAGTGAAAATTACGTTTTAATATGTATTAGTGTTTCACCATCAGCGATCAGACTGAGTCTGTTCAGTTATCGCTGATAGTCTTTCTTATAAACATTTCTATGTATTAGTGTTTCACTATCAGTGATTAGACTGAGTCTGTTCAGTTATCACTGAGTTTCTGATGTAAACAGTAACGTAATCCCTGAAGACAAGTCTCGCGTCAACATATGTTCATAGCTGAATCAAAGACGAAGCTGCTGAACAAAGAGAAGTCTACTAGTGACCTGATGCGGATATCAGTGAAGCAAAGACAACTCTACATATACGCGAAGGAACATGATGAAAAGCTTCAGCGATTGCTGAAACTCTTTATCTCTGAAAGAAGAGATATTCAGCGATCAAAAGATCACAAAGCTTATGTCTCAAGTTTCCTTTTGTCTATCCTTGCACAAACTAGTACTATGTGTCAGAACGGACATGTCTCTACCATCATACATTCAACAACTCTGTCAACTACACTGTTCATGACCCGGCCGAAAGCATGTCTCCCAAAAGTCAGACTCCCAAAGCCAATCTATGAACGCCACGTGTAAAGTACCCTGCCATGCATTTAATGCATATGGTATAAATAGGAAGCTCACCCCTTCATCTGAAGGTGTGCTCAATCCTTGAACTCCATATAGAAACCCTTGTTTTCTATCTCTCTTAAATCCCCCATTCTCTGAATTTCTTGTGCAATCATCTTAGTGTTTCTTAAGTTTGTTTAGATTAAGTCTGTCTTAATCTTATTCCGCAACAAACTTGTAAATTGTATTTTGATTTATCAATAAACAATTTATTAAACTTTAATTTCTGTGTTTGTATTCAACCCCCCCTTCTACAAACTTGTTAAGCACCTTCGGGACCAACAGTTATGTTGCAAGTTTTGATTACAATTTCAAAGAAAGAAATTGGTTTTCCATCAAGAATCTTGGTTTGATGTTCATGCATATGGAATTTTGATACATTAGTGGCTTAAACCACTAATTTGTGGTGTTATAAGATTAATATTCTTGTTGTTTTCTTGAATTATGATCAAAAGAGTTTTTAGTATCACTTAATCTTTCACTTAAAGAATGCCTGCATGTAAAGCTTCAAATATTGATGATAATGGTATAGTGATTATGTTTACACAAAGAATAGTTTAGCTTACATATGTTCTTAAGATGGAAATTCTCAAATCCAAATGATTAAGAACATAAAAGTGATGTTTATATCACTTTAGTTAGTAGATTGTTCATATGGGTGATGGATGAGCATCTATAGATTACTATGAGTCCATAAACCATAAGGTTTTCATCTCAAGACTATGTTATGATTGATTATGGTGTGATAACATATGGTTATTTCAATAAACCAATTGTAAAATGATCACCATTTCAATTTTCATAATCTTAATTTACCACAGATTTGCTGTCCAGAAAATGGACCTACTTCCAACGTGCATAACTCATGTTCTACATGTAAAAATTTGGGCTTTTTGCTACCAATCTTAATTTTAAGGTGTTAGATTTCCAAAAAGTCCGGAAACACCCAAATTAGAGGAGTTTTGATCACTCAAATGAATTTTAAGAAAAAGTGGTGCAATCTGTCCAGAAATGGCAGATTCATACACTTAACTTGCAGAGGTCATAACTCCCTCAATTCTTGTCCAAATTGGGTGAATCTTTTTTCACATGAAAGGTTTTTGAGTTATATTTTCATACATATAGGTATCATTGTCTAATTCTGAGTTTTGGTATTCCAATTGTTAGCCACAAGTGAAGTACGTCACTGATCTGAAAATCAGTGACACTCTGTTTTGTGGAATATTTTTGGGGTATCAAAACACCTCCAAAAATTATAAAAAAATGCATATTTATTCATTACTCAGTATAGTAGTAACACAAAAATTTTGGTTGTATTTGTCCTTTGGAAAGATAGGTTTCTGTTACCATTTTGTAGACCAAATTTCTGGACAGCAAGAGCTGATTTAAAAAAAAAATGGTCTTAATGAACTTAAATCTTGTATTAAGGTATATAAGGACTTAAAGTGATTTAAGGATGGTTTTGGACATTAAAAAATACTTAACGGCATTTCATTAGTCACTTGGACGGATTACTTGGACTTAGGGACGGGTATTAATGTAAATTCTTGTGGCAACTTTCGTTATAGGAACCTTTGGGATTGACAACCGTCGGCTAGCGCTACTATAAAGTATCCGCATTCACTTCGCAAGGTGAGTAATCAAAGCCCCGTTTTAGTTGTTTTAATTGATTTGGGGTGGAAAGCATGCTTAATTAAATTCATTAAGATTCATGATTGGTTATAATGTGTTGCGTTTATTAAATCGTTAAGGCTTATTTATAAACACTTTGAATTATAATGGTATGACGTTGAAATGGTTGGTATGTTGAGTCTAAGTGAAGTAAAGTCCCCTTGGTACACTACTATTAACTCATCTGAAAATGGGCCTATAGTATTAGTGGATAGCGCTATTTAGTCTGACAAACCCACCTTATGCTGACGAGTAAGGGTGCACTATGCTAGAGAAGTGATTATCTATGTGGCTTGACCACCGCTGAGGTAACTCACGTGGGGCGTTGAAAGTTTAAGTCCAGGACGGTTTAGTAGTGGCTCAACGTGGTTTAATAAATACCGACTCAAGTCATACAATTGTTGAATTGGCAATACCCATGAATCGTTTTCAAATTAAGATATCGAATTATTCGATAAAGTTCCGTTTATCAAACTTTGCATATGAAATATTTTTGTGCATCATTAAAACCTGTGAACTCACCAACTCTTTGTAGTTGACTTTGTTTTTATACATGCTTTTTAGAGAACAAAGAGGTTAAGCCATAAAGTTTATACCACATACGTCTTGGTCAAACGCGGGAATGTTTTGTTTTGTATAAACCAACTTGTTTAAGACATGGGTTTGTAGTTGATGATAAATATTATGTCTTTGAATATTGTAATATGTTACGAAGTGTATGTATGGTGGTATGACTTTATTCTTGTGCTATGCGTATCGAGCTGTTATGCCCCGTGTTTCCGCTTTAGCGGGGTGTGACAGAGTTTCTTATTGAATTTTTTCAAAAACAGGATGACTTCCAGAGAAGCTTTCAAAGTTGGAACTGATGTGAAACCTCCTGTTTTAGCCAAAGGAGAGTATGAGCAATGGAAGAATAATTTTCTGGATTTCATTAAAGGCTATGATTTGGGAAAATATATCATAATATCTCTGTGTTAAGGAAAAATGAAAACTCCAACAAGGACTTATGCGTTTGTGGGAGAAAGTAGAACATTGGAAAGTAAAGAGATTCCAATATCACTTGATCAGTACACAGATGAGCAGAAAAAGAGATATGAAGCTGACAAATTGGCCAAAGTTTTTATTTTGCAAGGAATTTCAGATGAAATTTCTATCAATTTAGATAGTAAAAAGGCTACAGCAAAACAGTTGCGGGATCAGCTTGAAAATAGATCAAAGTTGTCTTCAAGAGAAAAAAGTAAAGATTTTGGAATCTGAGAATTCTGAGCTGAAAAGAAAGATCTCTGATTTGGAAATTCAAATTATCCAAATCCAGCAAGTAGCTTCTGTTGACAATTATGAGAAGAAGATTTCTGATCTGGAAGACGCTAATGCTAAACTTCAACAGACAATATCAGATTTGGAACGAAAGATGGTCAAAGATAAATCTGATTTTGAGAAAGAAAAGAAAGAGTTGATCAGAAATTCTCAGAACTTTCCAAGAAGAGTTGTGAAGAAAAGAAGATGGTTGAGCTTCAATGCATCAAGCTTTCTCAACAAGTGTCTGACTTCGAGAAAGTAATCATTTTGGAAAGGGAAAAGTTTGCCAAGGAGAAAAAGGCAATTGAACAGAAGAATGTCGGAATATTCAAAGAAATATCCAGTCAGAGAAAGGATGCTGAAAAATATTTTGAAGAAGAAAGAAAAATGTTTGAAGCTGAGATTAAGAAGCTTAATGACAAGTTATCTGAACTATCAGAGAATGTACTGAAAAAACAGAAAGCGAAGTCTGAATTCAAGAAAGAGATTGACCTGCTTGTCAAAGAAAGAGACGATTATTCTTCAAAGATCAAAGAGCTTGAAGACATTATTTCAAAGGTGGTGGTGACTGAGCACACAACTCCAGAGTCACAAATCCACACACCTCGAGATGATTCAACTGATTCTGAATGTTCGTTCAAGACAGCTGCAAGCACACATAAGAAAACTGTTTCATCAAAAAGGTCAGTTAAATCATATGATCAAATTCGTAGTACTAACATTTTCTTTGATGAAAATGTAGATGGTTCAGATACATACAGAAGAAGAAGGAGATATGAAGAAGAAAAGCTACTTTGGAGAGTGAAACAACTCGAGGATGAGAAAAACGAAGAAAAGAAAAGTAAGAAGTCATGTGTACATGCGACAAAAGCCATGAAGAACAATGCGTGAAAAGGTAAACCTGATCATGTCTACTCGAGAGATCAGGTAATCAGGTTGTCAAGTAAGAAATATTATTGTTCCTGCTGTCGTACACATGATCATGTTCACAAAATTAGTGATCATTACTGGTATGGTTCTTATTCGATTACCCCTATTAGAACTACAACTCACAAACATGGACCCAAATACCAGTGGGTACCAAAGCCGAAGAATGATTCTGTGATGCAGGCACCTATAGTTATGGGGGAGTAAGAGAACCAAGGCTTCTGAATAAACCAGTTCAGGACCCGTACTTCAACGGAGTTTGACTTCTAAACACAACAATTTACGATTAATACTTCAAAGATTAAAAAAAAAATAATGATACTCCTGGGCTGATATGAGGATGTAGTCCAATACTCAAATGAGGAAATCAACCTTCAAGGGGGAGTACATATGTTTCTGAAAATATGACGAACTACACTTCAGGGGGAGTTGTAGATCTCTATCATGTGCTTTTTCACTAACAAATTACAGATGCATATTTTCTGGGGGAGTTTGAATGATTTCTGATTACTTCAGATCAGAACTCGTTCACTCAATGTTTTACTGCTTTCTGTTGTTTACTTTTCAATTAATTTGTGAATAAAATTGCTTTGACATCACTTTGAGACTTTTGCAGATTGAGAGAAGCTATCAAGATCATATCATTATGATTTTAAGCTTGGCTTCATGAGATTTAAGACTGAACGACAAAGGTTAAATTTCTTATCTTAATCTCATATATGGTTGGAAGAAGGACGACTTTCAATCATAGAAACCATATTCTTAAATGTTCAAACCACTTCCCACTTCTTAAACATATTTCATAATTTGGAAGTGTGGTTTTAAATGTTTTCAAGATTTACTTGAGTTTGAATGTGTTACAAACCGTGTGTTTCCAAAGATAAATACTTGCGTATTGTCTTTTCTATATTCTTTCAAGTATTCACACACACCGGTTTGACTTATTGTTCAAAATGTTCTTACCATGTCTCAAATTTGAAACATATTTTTCGATGGTAAGACACACCGCTTGAACTTCAACGAATATTGAGTGTTAATTCATTTCTACACGTTCCATTCAAGAATGTCTATATTTTGTTTCATATAGACAATATCCATTATTTTTTACCATAAACCTAAACAACTATATCATTTCTTTCTGATCATTTTCATACAATGTCATATTTTCAAACAAGTCTCTTGAATTCATGTTTATTCATTCAATTTACTTGTTTGAAATATCTTCAATGTTTAAAATGCTCATATCTTCATGATTATATTATAAGCATACAAACATCTGGCTTGTATTTGAGCTTGACCTGTTCAAGATAAACCATTTTGATCAACATATGCTTCATAGGAAAATATGGGTTCTTTGTGCTAGGACTTAAATGAACTTCTATGGATTCACGTTAACCAGTGTTTCCTACCTAAGAAGTTACTCCATAGTGATTGAGTGTGAGGAGTCGAAAAGAAATGAGTGTGGGTTGTGCGTTGTGATAAAATAGAAAAGAGAGATTGGTTAGATGTGAGCTTAATGATTAAAAAAAAGAGGGTGTGACAACAGAGTAAAAGAATATCAGACTCTGCACCAACTTTTTCTGAGCCGGACAGTCACATTCTAGTGTTTCACAACTCTTTGGTGAACATTATTGAAATAGGCAATTAGCCCATGCCAACTCTTGACAAAACCCCACCAGCCACTCATTTTCTTCTCAACAAGAAAATGTTTCATATTTTAAGGGGACGCAACACATTATCTATTTGATTTTGATTTGGAAAATCTGGATATTGAAAAAGAAGAAAGTTTGCCCCACCTTCGCACTTCAAACGTGCACATTGAGTATGTGTTTATCTAATGTTGTCTCAGTAGTTTACACAATGTTGAGCCTTTTATAAAAGCAATCATCATATGCTTAATTCTTTCTACACTCGCACGAGCACACAAGGAATTTGTTTTCTTGTCATAACATTCATAGAAATTTCATTTGTGGTGTTTCGATGATTGGATGGTAGCCCTGGGGGAGTGAACATCACAAAAGCTCCTTTACAATGTGTATTTGTTACACATAGTGACTTCGTGTTACTGACAGGCATATTAACTGATTCATTTGTTGATTCAGGTGTTACTTTCATAGTTTGTCTGGATTTGAAAAGATCTAGATGAATACTTTGTTTGAATTGGCAACGAATCAGAGGCTCCGTTTGTAAGATCAGTGGTCAGAACATATAAAGACATTTCTTGTGAAACTTTTGATTCTATAGATGCTCTATTCATCAAAAAGGGGGAGATGAATTAAAGAAATGTCTGTGTCAGAATTTTCAAAGTTAAAGAATTGTTTGAGATCAAAGGTTAATTGTGAAAGAAGGATGGAAAGTTGAAGATTTCTGAAGATGTGCTGAGACTTTACAAAAAATTTTCTTTGATGGTTAGTTGCTAAAGCAAACAAGATGAAAATGAAGATAATTTCTTTCTGAAGTCTAAAAGAGGTTTCTTATAACCTTGAAGAGATTATTGAAGATCATATCTATCATATTTGGGGGAGATTGTTAATTTGTTTCAAAGACAGACTTGGGAAAGCTACAGTCAAAGAAAGGGGAGATTGCAATGTTTGTGCTTAAAGAAATGACTGAATTGCAAAATCTTTCAAAGATGATCTTGAATCCAAAGGGGGAGATTGTTAGAGCATGTTTATGTTGGATACAAGATCATGAAGATCAGAGGTCAAAGTACAAGAAGTCAAAAGCTGGAAAGTGAACTCTCAGTGAAAGTCAAAGTCAAAGTGTAATAAAAGTCAAAATCATTGTATATTGTTTTAATTTTTAGTTTTATAGCTTAGTATAAATTGTTTGTTTCTCGTGTCTAATAGACATATGACTTGAAGAGTTTTATATGCAACCTGAGAGAGAGAAAGTATTGTTCTAAAGAGAGAAGTCATAAATTGATTTGTAATACTTTGATTCTTGAATTGAATTGAAATAGGTAGTTTACTAATCTTGTTTGTTTTGATTGTTTGTGATTAGAAACTTGAATTCAGGGACACACACGCATGAAGTGTTATGCGCGTTCTAGGAATTCGTATACAACTCTATGCGAGTTCTAGACCTAGAAAATTTTGAAAATCAAACTTTTCGCATACACACTTTTCGCATAAAACTTTTCGAACAACACACTAATACGAATTCTAGAGTTAGAAAATTATTTGAAAAAGAAAGAATTTGTATCTCACACATATGTGAATTCTGAGGAATTCATATATAGTTAGATGCGAATTCTTAAGAATTCGTATCCTACCTTATACAAATTCTACATTTGGAAGAATTTTTCACAAAAGCTTTTCGCACAAACGACTTAAGCGAATCCTGACAATTCGCACGAAAAAAACATGCGAATTCTAGGAAATTCTCAATACACACACATGCGCAATCTATGCAATTCGCACAACATCCATCTGCGAATTCTACCCTTGAATATTTTCATAATCAAATTTTATGCGAAAACAATGGATTTGCGAATTCTAGATGTTAAGTCTAATTTTGTAGTAATCATTGTATTTATTCTCAGTTGTCTTTACTGTTCTTAGAGTGATTATCTGTTTTGGTTAAGACCTGGAGTATTTAAGTCCCCTTAGGCCTTTTTTTTGTAACTTTGGACACATATTTTGAATACATCAGATTACTTTGGAGCTCCTACTTTCTCTCTCTACTTTCTCTCTCTAGGATTTAGAGATTCTTTGACATTCAATTGGTATCATAGCAATCTGAATCTTGAGAGAACTGAGATAATTCGTTTTCTGTTTTCTGAATTTGTATATTAATCGAAAACTTGATCGATTTTCTTGAATTTTTCAAGAAAATCTCGTTTTCTTGATTTTCCATCAAATTTGGATTGTTTTGTGATCGATTTGTGTTGAATTTGATTTCATTAGAATCGTTTTTAGTAATCGATCATATTTGCTTCACATAATTTTGCATGAAAACCAAGTTTTGATCGTTGAATTTGAGATTTAAAAAGTTTCTGGAAAAACACGTTCTCCTACTGTTCTTTCATCAAATTTGTGATTTAGTTGTTTTTTAATCGAAATTGGTGCTTGAAAGTTGTTAAAAGAATGTTTTTGATCATCAGTGTGTGATTTTCTTGCTTTAATTTCATAGATATAATCTTTCTTGCGAAATTTTCTTGTTGTTCTTCGGTTTGCGCAAGTTCTTGTAGATTTGCTCAAGTTCTTATTGGTTTGCGCAAGTTCATAATACTTTGCGCAAGTTTATTGTGTTCTAATTTTTGTGTTAGTGTTTTAGGTTTTCGCATCAAGCTATATACACAAAGTTTGTTTTGCCTATCAAGTGAATTCCAAGAAGTAAAGTTCTCGTATCATCAAGTTTCCGAAAAGCTTAGTTTTCGTTTCATACATCTCACGCAAAGGTTCTTTGCATATTCCAAAGTTGGGGTTCAGTTTGCGGTTCAAGCTTATTACGCGAAGCTCAGTTTGCGTACTCTGTTACTTACGCAAAGCTTAGTTTGTATATCCTTCTTCTTACGCAAAGCCCAGTTTGCGCAATCTTCTTGTTCCGGAAAGCTCGGTTCTCGCATCACTCAGCTTACGCAAAGTCTAGTTTGCGGATCTCACTGCTTACGCAAAGTCTAGTTTGCGTGTGTTCTAGACTTGGAATTTTTTTTTGACTTTCTGATTTTCTCAAAGATGTCTTTGCAAGCTCAAGTGTACAAGAATGACCTGATGATGTCATTGGGGTCTGACACACGTCCTCCTGTACTGATCAACGAGAACGAATTTGAACAGTGGCAGGACCGATTTATTAACTTCATAGACAGACAACTGAATGGGGATAACATGATGAAATCTCTAACTAAGGGTCCTATGGAGAGGCCGATGAAAGTTATACCGGCTACAACAACTACTCTGGCTTCAATTGTTGAGAAGTCTCTGAGAGAATATGATGCTGATGAATTATTGAGATATCAAGCTGACAGTCAGGCAAAGTCTAATCTGATTCTTGCTCTACCAAATTCGATCTACAACAGAATTGATTGCTTCAAACAGAATCCTATGCTTATGTGGACTCAATTGGAAAATATCATGCTTGGTACAGCTGTGTCAACTCAACTGCGTCAGACCAGATACATGAATAATTTGGAGAAGTTCAAAGCTAAGGATGGGGAAAGTTTGAAGAGCGTATTTGATAGATTTTGAGCTGTCATCAATGATCTGTATAAGATCAAAGTTACCAAGACTGAATTGGAGGCCAACCTGAAGTTCCTGAATGCACTCCAACCTGAATGGAGCAAGTCATGTCATAGGATGAGAAATGATGTCAGGATTTCTACAATGCCCATTCAGGAATTGTATGAAATTCTGATGACCGATGAATCCATGGTATTGGAAAAGAAGGCAAAGTTGGATAAGAAGAATAAGCCTAAGTCAGTGGATCCGATTGCTCTTCTGGCTAGCCAACTGGCTGAGCAAGCTTTATCTGAATCTGTTTTTGATGGTTCCACAAAAGATGATGGTGAAGCCTTGGAGAAAGCAATGATACTTCTCTCACAACACTATCAGAAAAAGTTTCAGCGTAAAACTGGATCCAACAATCTCCGTTTCACTTCCGGCTCAAAGAAAGTTGAACCTGGTGCACCATCAAAGGCATACACTCCAAAGTATGAACCAGTTAAGGTGACTGAATCGAAAAAGGAAGAGAAAAAGGTGATGAACTGCTTCAACTGTGGCAAACCAGGTCATATAGCAAAGGATTGTAGAGTGAAGGTTGTTAAGGACTCAACTTTCTACAGAAAGAATATGGAACTGGCTGAGAAGAGAGAAAACGGAACTATTCTGATGGCTGAAGAGGAGTACTGGTTGGATCATTCAGATAACGAGGCTGAAAATGAAGAGACTGCAGCCATGTACTTCATAGGTGATGACAAGAGCGATGATGAAGAAGATGACAATTCCACTGATGATTCTGAGGTAATTTCTGAGATTCATGTTAACTTTGTTTCTTCTCAATTGAACGTTATTGTCAATGCTTTACATGATTTTCGTTCTAAGTTGATTTCTAAAATGCTTGATAATCAAGAAAAGTCTGTTTTGATTGAAAAGTTGAAAATTTCTCTGAAAGATGAAAAGATAATTTTAAAAGACACAAAAGAGAAATTTCAAAAGAATTTGAATGACTTAGAATTATCAAATCAGACTTATCGTGATTCTTTGACTGAATTGACTGATTTGAACAAAAGTTTATCTGATAAAACAATTGTGTTAGAAGAAAATTTGTATAAGAGAAATCAAACTGAGAAGATTATATATATGAATAAGCCTAGGAGTGACGAGGCTATAAAAGAAAGGTGGGGACTTGGTTTTGAAAATCCTCATTGTCTAAACAATGTTATTTCTAAAACCCCAACCTTATATAATATTGATTATCTATGTCAGGATCTGATTCTTAACAAGAATAATGAAACTCGTAAACAATATTAAAGAAGTTGCGGAAAAACACTTTAATATTCAAATATCAATGTAACAGTAAAGTAGAAATCACAACTTGTAAACTTTATTGAATGATTAAAGTTACAAGATTTCACACAAAACCTCAATCTTGATGAACAGGCTCACCAAGACGAATTCTACTTCTCTAGAACTAGGGTTTTAAACCTTGAGGTCAATTCTCTCTCAAAACAAAAACTCAGAATTACTCGTCTAACAAACTATTCTGAATAAATCTATACATATACTGAAAATAAAAGATAATTACAAAACATAAAAGATCTTCAGTATATTCTTCCATAATTATCTTCAACCTTCCATGATTATCTTCAAACCTTGATCTACGCGTCTTACCATGACTATCACATAAGCAGTATTAATTCATAGCAACATTAACACTCTGAGAAGTATTAATCTTCACCAGCAGTAGTAACTATGCTTAGCAGTATTAATTTCTACAAGCAGTAGTAATTTGGCTCAGCAGTATTAACTTGTCTCAGAAGCAGTAACCATGTTGTACTCGCAACAGTAATCATACTTAAATAAATCTTCAATTCCCAACAATATCCCCCTAACTTGACTTTTAGAGAAGAGAAGTCAAGTTCTTCAGATGCTCCCAAAACTCCATTGCTCATAATCCTGTATCAGAATTTAGCCCCAAACTTTGATTAAGAGTTTTGTGGATCAAGAATATTGCCATTTCAGAATCTGGTGCACAACCAAGCTTTTTCTTCAACATAGCATGCAGCTTTAGCCTGCTATGGTTGTAAACTCTATCCATTAAGAAGTATTCAATGTGATTTGTATCCATAGCCAGTGCATATACTCCACTTCTTTCATACAGAGTCCAGTTGTTAATGGTTTTGAAAACATTTCTGATAATATGTTGAACTTCCTCTGGCTTGAACAACATGCATAGATATTCCATCACAAGTTTTATAACTGGTATCCCTGGTGTTTTCAGCTTATCAGCATATAATTTCATCCCCACCTCAAACATTTCCTCTAAATCAGATCTGGAGCATACTCTTACAATCATGGCCCAAGTAGGATACACTTCAAACTTGTCATCTTTCCTCTTAAGCCTGATATACTCCTTTCCATATACTTCCATGGTATCCTAGCGAATAATCTCAGGAGGCTTGACACCAACCGGTCCAGCTATTATAGGCTCAGGCACTTTTTCCATCACCACCATGTACATATTCACATCAGAAGTACTGGATGGTTCTTCCTGAGATTGAGCTTCCTGTTCATCAGATTTAGGTGCCCCTTCTTCTTCAGCTACCTTCTGTTCTTTCTCAACTTCTTCCTCATCCACTCTAAGTTTCTTAGTTGGTTTTCTTCTTGCCATCATTTTTGTTCTTTTCAAAGTCTTCAAACTTTCATCTAGAGTAGCTTCCTTCCTTGGAGTTTCTTGATCATCCGGAAAGGGTTTTTGTATTTGAAGGTCATGCCTCTCTTTCATCTTCTTTTCCACTTCAACTCTTGCTTGGTCATTTCCTTGTAACTTAGTCATCTATGCCTCATACAAACCATTGATTTGATCAAATGACATTTTTGTGAACATTTCCTTTTTGACTCCCACAGCACCTTTGAGGAAAGTGATCATCTTCTTTCTCTCTTTAGTGCTAAGGTAGGTTTGTGAAGGTTGCCTCTTCTTTGCACCCATTTTGATCATTACAGGCTTCTTTATAAGTGCAGTTTCCTTCTGTGCCATCTCTGTAGCCAAACTCTTTTGATATGCTTCATTAAGCTCTACACCTAGAGCTCTTGCCATCTCCCTATCTTTTTCCACTTGTTCTTTTTCTGCTTGCTCAAGTTCTGCCTAAATTTTCTTAGCCAAAGCTTCATCTGACTCAATCAACTTTTTCTTTTTAAGTGGTTGGTCAGATTCCACTATCTTGGTTTTGCCTTGTCCTTGCTTGCTACCTTATCAGCACTAGCTTTCTTGATAACCTCAGCATTGTCTTTGATGACAACTCCTTTGGTCTTTGAAGTGACCTTAGGAGTGTTATGTTTAGCCTTGATTAGAGCTCCAGCTATCTCAATTTCTTCCAAATTTCTGCTAAGGAGGTCAGTTAATACCTCTTGAACAATTTATGCTTCTTCATTTATTTCAGCAGCATTAACTGTTTTTGCTGCTTTACTTGCTTCAGCAGCATTAACTATTTCTGCTGCTTTCTTAAACACTGTTTCTGTTTCTACTGCTTGTACCTTATCCCCATTACCACCAGCAAACTCCCCCTCGTCTCCATGTTTCTGCCCCTTATTCTTAGCATTCTCCATGTTGACCTCAGCTTCTGACTCCCCCTTTTTGGGAGCATCATCCACTGGGTTCCTTCATCTGATCTCAAATCTTTTCTTTGACCTTCTTTGAACCACCTTCTTAACCAACTTCTTTAAGGTGTTGATTTCTTCTTGCTGGTTGATGATGACTTTCTTGAGTTCATTTACAACCTTCTTTTGAGAATCCAGTTCAGTTGCCATTTTTGACATGGCAGAAATCAATTCCTGGTAGTCATATCTATCCTCACCTTCTCCAGGAGTGTTACCCCCTTTTGAGGGATCATTGGAATGTTTAATAGGGATCTCCAGCCAGACTGAAGCACCACCTATTCCATTGGTTTCTAGGCACCCGGGACCTTTGAATGATTGCTCACTCAAAGTTCCGTGGGGAAGGTCTTAGTGATGTTACCACTGGCCTCCTCTGTGCTAGCAGGAGCAGTGGTAGCCTTCTCACCCACATGCTAATGCATCTCCTTAGTGAGCACCTCCTTGGGGTTGGGAGACACCTCAGTGGTTTCCCTATGGATATTCTCTAATGGAGAATGCTCCATTAGAGGGCTTTGAGGTTCTGGGTTTGTAGGAGGTACAACAAGGGAAGGAGCCTTGTGTACCTTTCTCTTAGTATAAGTTTTGGATATAACTGGGGTTGGCTTAAGAACAAAGGACTGAGGGAGTGATATAGTGGTTGAAGGTTGGGTTTGGCTATCAGTAGGATGGTCTAGTGAGGGCCTTGACCCTGATGTCATACCTTCTTGGTTGTGGGACACCACCATCATTGTAGAGAACAATGGGATGTCAACTCCTTCCGAGTCATTGGCAGATCTTTTCATATTTGAAAAGACCTTGCCCTTAGGGATTTTAGGTACATATACCGCATTAGACTGAGGCATATCCGTCAATTCAAAGGTGATAACTTCCTGAACAAATCATGGATACATATAGAAACTCTTTTTATTATCCAAGTTTGACACAAGGTCCTTGAAAATCATTTGTGAGAAATTATACTTTCTGGCAGTGGACAAGCACACCAAAGCATAAGCAATGGTACTACTGAACTGACTCCATCCAGTAGTTTTTCGAGAAATACAGTGCATAAGAGTATGAACAAAGAAACGCCATTGGGGAGAAAAGTTAGCTTTGTAAAATTTGAAAACACCCAGTTGGCCTTCATACCCCATTCTTGTGAGATTGGAAAACAAATCCTCATTAAAGATAGAGGTAATACCTGAGGCATCGTCTAGTCGTAGACTGATGCGAATGACCTCTTCAGAGATTGTCAAAGGTTTGTCACACACCCTTGTCTTTATACACTGCACACCGTTTTCAGTAACAGCGGTGGCATTCGCCCTAAATTGCTTCTGGTGCTCAATGTAAATTGGTGGTGACACTGTAAGAGCATGAGTTATATGACAGGACTTGAGAAAATCAACTATTTGATGGAATCCAGCAGCCTGCTTAGGCTTTTGAAGCATTGCGATCTCATTGTGTTCATCAATAAACGCCATGGATGCCATCTGGCTTGAGGATTCTTGACTGAAACACACTTGTTGCTTGAGAGAAAAGAGTTAGAGAGAAGACGAACAATATTCAAAGAGTCGTTGTGAGCTTTTTGGCGGGAAAAGAGGGTATTTATAGATTTCAGGAAAGAATCAGTATTAACCCTAATTTCAGTTAAAGCACTACTAACCCACTCCCAGTATTAACTGAGAGCAGTAGTAAGCAACTAGCAGTATTAAATAACTAGCAGCATTAACTAACTAGCAGTATTAACTAACTAGTAGTATTAACTAACTACCTGAAGTAGTAACTCAGACTAGCAGTAGTAATAATGAACCTGCAGTAGTAACTTTGCACTGGCAGCATTAAAACTGCACTGGTAGTATTAACGATACTTACACTGTTGAAGCTTGTGTTAGTCTGAGCAAGGAAATAAACTTCCTGAGAAAGATGATTAGTAGCACCAAAAGATAAACAAATAACAGGTATACAAACACTTTTTAAACATGAGCTCATTCAGAGTTGATCATGCCCACACTTGTGACCAAGAAAGTGAATCTACCCACATCAAAAGCTTTAGTGAATAGATCAGCAAAATGGTTATCAGTATGAACTTTAGCAACTTTAATAAGCTTCTTTTCATTGCAGTCTCTAATAAAGTGATACCTGATTTCAATGTGCTTTGTTTTGGAGTGCTTGACTGGATTGTTAACAATGCTAATAGCACTACTATTGTCAATGAGGATTGGAGTGTGAAGAAAGGTTACCCCATAGTCCAGCATTTGATTCTGAATCCATAGAACCTGAGAGCAGCAACTTGCAGCAGCAATGTACTCAGCTTCTGTTGTGGATAAGGACACTGTGGTTTGCTTCTTACACTTCTAAGAAACTAGTCTTGCACCTAAAAGCTGACATCCTCCTGAAGTAGACTTTCTATCCATATTAGCACCACCCAAGTCACTGTCTGAATATGCAATCAAGTCAAAAGTAGATTCATAAGGATACCAAAGACCTAATCTAGGTTGCCCTCTTAAGTATCTAAAAATCCTTTTAACTGCTTGAAGATGTGATTGCTTTGGCTTGAATTGGAATCTGCACACACACACACTGGAAACATGATATCTGGTCTTGAGGCTGTGAGATACATGATAGATCCAATCTTTGATCTATAAAGATGGACATCAACATCCTCCCCCTCGAGATCAGCAGTGATCTGTTTGTGTGTTTCCATTGGTGTGCTTGCTGGCTTTGAGTCTGATAAACCATACTTATCTAGGATGTCTTTCACATACTTTGATTGACATATGAAAATCCCATCTTTCTGCTGTTTCACTTGAAGCCCAAGGAAGAAAGTGAGTTCACCCATTGAACTCATTTTGAAGCTCTTGTGCATCAACTCTTCAAAGTCTCTACACATCTGATCTTTTGTGGATCCAAATATGATGTCATCCACATAGAGTTGAACAAGTAGGGTGTCCTTCTTACTTCTTTTAATGAACAGGGTCTTGTCAATGATTCCCCTTTCAAACCCATTTTCCAAGAGATAGGTAGACAGAGTATCATACCATGCTCTTGGGGCTTGATGTACACCATAGAGTGCTTTCTTAAGTTTGTATACTCTGTCATGATATAATGGATTTTCAAATCCAGGGGGCTGACAGACGTATACTTCTTCATCAATTGTTCCATATAGAAAGACACTCTTCACATCCATCTGATATACCTTGAACTTCATATATGAGGCATAGTGTTGGGAACTGAAGAATTGCACAAGTACAACACAAGTAAAGTTAATGCTGCTAGAAGAAAAAATTACTACTTCTAGTTGGTACTTCTGTGGTTAATGCTGCTAGTTGAAGAATAATGCTGCTAGTTGAAGATTAATGTTGCTCAACAAGTTTAGTACTGCTAGTTCAAAGTTAGTACTGCTTGAAGAGATTAATACTGCTGAGCATGGTTAGTACTGCTGGAGTTAATACTGATCAGAGTATTAATGCTGCTGAAGAATAATACTGCTTATGAGATTGAGATCAGAATTACAAGGATGACAGCTGGATAGACTGAAGATTATGGAAAGCTTGGAGATAATGATGGAAGATTATACTGAAGATCTTTTATTCTTTTGTAATTATATTTATCTCCAGTATATGTATAGAATTGATTAGAATGGTTAGGGTAATAATTTCATTCTACGTTTTTGTTCTAGAGAGAAAATGAACCTCAAGGCATAGTTCCTAATTCTAGAGAAGTAGAATTCGTCTTGAAAGAGTCTGTTCTTCAAGATTGAGGTTGTGTGTGTAATCTTGTGATTTTAATCATTCAATACAAGGTTACAAGTTGTTAATCATTTACTGTTTGTTTACTGTTACATTGAATATCAAAGTGTTTTTCCGCAACTTCTTTGATATTGTTTCTGAGTATTCATAATTCTTGTTGAGAATTCGATCCTGACAAGTGGTATCAGAGCAAGTTCTCTCAGAAACATCTATTCATTCATCATGGAAAACTTTGCAGAATCAAACAGTACTTTGGTCTCAAAGGTTCCAATGCTCAGACCCAATGAATTCGATATGTGGAAGATCAGAATCAAGCAGTACATACTCCTCACTGACTATTCTATGTGGGACATCATTGAGAATGGCCCTTCTGAAGCAGGAAAGATTGGTGCAGATGGAAAGAGAACTCCACCAAAAACTGATGCTGAAAGAAAGACTAGACAGACAGAGATGAAAGCCTTGAGCACTTTGCTCTTGGCTATTCCCAATGAGTATCAACATCAGTTCTGCAACTGCACTGATGCAGAGATGCTCTGGAATGCTCTAGAGAAGAGATTCTCAGGTACCAAAAGTACCAAGAGAAATCAGAAAGCCATTCTGAAGCAACAATATGAGAACTTTATGTCAACCAAGAATGAGTCCATGACTCAAACTTTTGACAGGTTCAACAAGCTTATTGGTGAACTAGCTACAGTGGGAGTACAAATTGATCAAGATGATCTAAACAGGAAGTTCCTAAGGTCCCTGAGTGATGAATGGACCATGTATACTGTGTCTTTCAGACAGAATGATCAACTGGAAGAAAAGGAACTTGATGATCTACATAATGATCTAAGAGTTTTTGAATCTGAGGTAGAGTCTAAGAAGAAGCCTTCTGGATATGTTCACAATGCTGCACTCCTTTCAGCATTAATTGATTCTACTTCCAATCCTGAATCAGTTAGTGCTGCCAATGGAGCAAATCAAGAGAAAAGCAATGAAACTCTATTTGAAGCCTTTCTGTCCAATCATGGAAACTCTTCTCTTATTAATGATGACTTGGAATAAATCCATCCTGATGATCTTGAAGAGATGGACATTAAATGGCAGATGGCCATGCTCTCTATGACAGTTAAGAAGTTCATCAAAAGAACTGGGAGGAACAACTTCTCTCAAAGAAGAGAAGATGGAGCAGGATTTGACAAGTCAAAGGTGGAATGCTATAAATGCCATCAGAAGGGACACTTTGCTAGAGAATGCAGAAGTGGAATGTCACAAAACAATAACCACCAACAAGCTCAATCTGGAAGCTTCAATAATAACAGAAACTCTGCACAAGCCCATGTCTCTCAACAAGGTATGGGGTTTGACTGGAGTGATCAAGCTGAAGAGGCCATTCAAAACCAAGCTCTAATGGCAGAGGTGTCTGATCTCCCAACAGAGGTAACCTCCAATCTTTGTTCTCCAAATTGCATTAACACTGTTAAAAGGTATAGGGATCACAACAAGAACATGAGTGATGACCTTAAGAGATTGAAAAAGGACATAAAAGATTATTTGAGGATTGTTGAGAAATTTGAAGAGCAAATTAAGGGTTTTCAAGCCAATGAGCTTCAACACTCTTATGACACAAACTACTGGAAGTGGGAGAAGAATGACTTAGAAATTCAACTGATCAGATCCAAAGAGGAGAGTGAAAAGTTAAGAGGAGAACTAGCTAAAGTCAAGCTAGATGTAGAAAAGTTTTCCAATGCCTCTAAAGCAATGGATTCTTTACTACAATCTCAGATTCATGATAAACTGAGAAGAGGAATAGGGTACAATACCACACCACCACCCTATAACAACAACTACATTCCTCCTAGTTCAGATTTGTTAGAAACAAAGGATAGGAAGGACCTACCTGAGGGAGCCACTGAGATTGATCCCTTAGATGAAGTAGTTGTTAAAGATAAATCTGAGAAAGAAGTTGTCAAGAATAAGAACAACACTGTGAGTGGTGAGATTCCTATAGAAAACCACATAATCACCAATGAGGGATGTGTAAAGAATTGGGTCAAGTCCAATGAGATAGAGAAGACTGAGGGAAAGAACAAGAAGGTTTACTATAAGCAGACCACTGTTGTGAACCCTATTTCTTGCAAACACTGTGCATGTAATAAATCTGAGCCCCAAAAACATGATAAACCAAGGGGAAATCAGAGAAACTGGAACAATCAATGGGCTCAGAAACAAGGAGTTGATCTGAATAAAATAATCAGACCAAAACCTTGTTTCATATGTGGTAAATTAAACCATTTGGCTAAGCATTGTTTCTTTAACCCTATTAACCAAAAGATGAACTTTCAAAGATTTGTGCAAAAACCTGTTGGTTATAGGAAGGCTGGAAAGAAACATGTGGTTAAGAAATCTGTTGAAACCAAAGGCCCCATGAGAAAAAAGGTTTTAAAAGAAAGTATTAAAATGTGGGTGCCTAGAAGTACTAAAACTGTTAGTACTGCTGACAGGGATAGTGCTGCTGGAAGCATTACTGCTGCTACCAGTGTTAGTACTGCTGAAAATATTAATGCTGCTAATACTGTTAGTACCTCTTCAAAGGTTAATACTGCCAACACAGTTACTGCTACTAACACAGTTACTACTTCTAACAAGGTTAGTACTGCTAAGCATGCAAGTGCTGCTAAGGCAGTTAGTACATCTAAAACCAGTACTGCTTCTAGCAAAAGTGTTTCCAAACCCATCATTGTGACAAAGTACTCCAGAAATGAGGAGTCAAAGTTTAAAAATCTTGTCAAGAAAGAATGTAAATATTTTGATGAGAAAGGGGTACCCAAGACCACTTTGGCTTGGGTTCCTATTTCATACTAACTGATTTATCTTATGTGCAGGGCAACCAACATATAGCATATGGCATGTTGATAGTGGTTTCTCTAGGCACATGACAGGCAACATGTCATGCCTTCAGGATTTCAAGCATATCAATGGAGGACATGTTGCTTTTGGAGATAATCTTACTGGTGGTAAAATAAGTGGAAAAGGTAATGTTACAAAAGGTAAGATAACATTTGAGGATGTCTACTATGTTGATCAGTTGATGTACAACCTGTTAAGTGTATCACAGGTTTGTGACAAACAACGTAGCATATTATTTACTAATACAGAGTGTATGATCTTTGCTCCAGGGTTCAAAGTAGTTGATGAAAGCATGATACTACTTAGAACTCCAAGAAAGGACAATGTTTTTTGTCTAGATATGGACAATGTTTCTAGTGATTCATCTCTGAACTGTCTTGTTTCTAAAGCTTCTGTGGATGAATCCTCTCTATGGCACAGAAGGATGTGTCACATGAACTTCAAGACAATGAACAAACTTGTTAAAAACAACCTTGTAAGAGGTCTACCATCAAAATTCTTTTCATGTGATGATCATTGTGTTGCTTGTCTTAAAGGCAAACAGCACAAAACTTCTCATAAGACCAAAGAGTTAAATACTATTTCTTCTTGCCTCCAATTATTACATATGGATCTGTTTTGTCCTACAAATGTTATGAGTATAGGCAAGAAATCTTACTGCTTAGTTATTGTTGATGATTACTCTATATTTACCTGGGTATATTTTCTAAGGACTAAGGATGAGACAAGTGGACTGATCAAATCCTTTATCCTAAGAATTGAAAACCAAACTAATCAAAAAGTAAAAGTCATTAGATCAGAAAATGGGACTGAATTTAAAGATCTTGATCTAAACACCTTTTGTAAAGAGAAAGGCATTGAGAGACAATATAGTGCCCCTAGGACTCCTCAACATAATGGAGTTGCCGAGAGGAGAAATAGGACACTAATAGAGGCTGCTAGATCTCTGTTGGCTGATTCAAAACTGCCAATTACCTTCTGGGCTGAAGCAGTTAATACTGCCTGTTATGTCCAAAACAGAGTCCTAGTGGTCAAGCCAAAGAACAAGACCCCATATGAGCTTTTAAATAAAAGAAAACCATTTATTGGATTTTTCAAACCTTTTGGGTGTCCTTGTACTATTCTCAATACCAAATCTCACCTAGGTAAGTTTGATAGCAAAGCAGATGATGGATTTCTTGTTGGTTACTCATCTCAGAGTAAGGCTTACAGAGTTTTTAACTCTTCTTCTAGAATAATTGAAGAAAGTGACAATGTCAAATGCAATGAGAACACACCAAATCCTATTGGGTTTGGTCCTCAGTGGCTGTTTGACATTGATTCACTAACTAACTCTTTTGGTTTCAGTAGTAATGACTATGCAGGTTCAGGGTGTGAAGGATCAGGAACTACACAAGTCCAAGACAGTTTATCTCAATCTGTGATCTTTCCCATACCTACAGTGGATTCTATTGAAGACTGTGAAAAGGAACCATCTACTGGACCAAATCAGAGTGAAGAAGAAAGTAGAGAAGAGGAGAGTCAAGAAGATAAAGACCCAGAAGTAGCTGCTGAAAACACCTTAGTGGAGTTGAATGACTCCAATCTAGAGGTGGGACTTAATGAAGAACTTAGTCATCACACCATAACTCAAAAGAATCATCCTCCACAGCTGGTAATAGGAGATCTATCTTCTCCTATGATGACTAGAAATCAAAGCAGGCTGCAAGAAATGCAAGACCAACAGCATACAGTGCTCTCTTGTTTTTTATCCCAGCTTGAGCCTAAGAAGGCACATGATGCTATGAAAGAGTCCAGTTGGATAGAAGCCATGCAAGAAGAGCTACTGCAATTCAAGCTGCAAGATGTTTGGGATCTGGTAGACCTCCCTAAAGTCCAAAGAGCAATAGGAACAAAATGGGTCTTCAGGAATAAGAGAGATGAAAGAGGCATAGTAATAAGGAATAAAGCAAGGTTGGTGGCTCAAGGGTATACACAAGAAGAGGGAATAGATTATGAAGAAGTATTTGCTCCTGTAGCTAGGATAGAAGCAATTAGATTATTCCTGGCTTATGCTTCTTATATGAAATTCAAAGTCTATCAAATGGATGTCAAAAATGCATTTCTATATGGATCAATTGAAGAAGAAGTATATGTCTGTCAACCACCAGGGTTTGAGAACCCAAGATATCCAGACAAAGTATACAAACTAAAGAAAGCACTTTATGGACTGCATCAAGCACCAAGAGCATGGTATGACACACTGTCATCCTATCTCTTGGAAAATGGCTTTGAAAGAGGAGTCATTGATAAGACTTTATTCATCAAGAGAAAGAAGAAGGATATCTTGCTGGTCCAAATCTATGTGGATGATATTATCTTTGGATCCACAAGAGACAACATGTGCAAGGAGTTTGAGGAACTAATGCATCAAAGGTTCAAAATGAGTTCCATGGGGGAACTTACTTTCTTCCTTGGACTCCAAGTTCAGCAGAAGTCAGATGGAATTTTTATCTGTCAGTCCAAGTATGTGCAGGATATTCTAACCAAGTTTGGTTTCTCAGATTCAAAACCTGCCAGCACACCTATGGAGACACACAAGCAAATAACAGCAGATCTTGAGGGGGAGGATATGGATGTTCATCACTATAGATCCATGATTGGCTCTCTCATGTATCTTACAGCATCTACGCCAGATATAATGTTTCCAGTCTGTGTATGTGCAAGATTCCAAGTTAGGCCAAAGTAATCTCACTATCAAGTTGTTAAGAGGATATTCAGATATCTCAAAGGGCAACCCAGATTGGGGCTTTGGTATCCTCATGACTCATCTTTTGACTTGCTTGCATACTCAGACAGTGATCTAGGTGGAGCAAACTTGGACAGAAAATCTACTTCTGGAGGATGTCAATTTTTGGGTGCAAGACTAGTGTCATGGCAGTGTAAGAAACAAACCACAGTGTCCACATCTACAACAGAGGCAGAGTACATAGCAACTGCAAGTTGCTGTTCTCAAGTCTTATGGATTCAGAATCAAATGTTGGACTATGGGGTAACCTTTCTACACACTCCAATTTTTATTGATAATAGCAGTGCTATTAGCATTGTTAATAATCCTGTCAAGCACTCAAAGACAAAGCACATTGAAATCAGGTACCACTTTATAAGAGACTGCAATGAAAAGAAACTTATTCAAGTTGTAAAAGTTCATACTGCTAACCAGTTTGCTGATCTATTCACCAAAGCATTTGATGTGGGTAGATTCACTTTCTTGGTAACAAGTGTGGGAATGATCAACTCTGAATAAGCTCCTACTTAAAAAGTGGTTCAATACCTGTATATTGTTTATTCTTGGTGGTACTAATCTTCTTTTTCAGGAAAAGTATAGCAGTACTCGGTCCTTCACAAAGCTTAAAAGTGTAAGTATGATTAATACTGCCAGTACAGTTTTAGTACTGCCAGTACAATTTTACTACTGTCAGTATTCAGTTAATACTGCTAGTTAGTTAATACTGCTAGTGGTTAATACTGCTAGTTAGTTAATACTGCTAGTGGTTAATACTGCTTTCAGTTAATACTGCCTTCAGTTAATACTGCCTTCAGTTAATACTGCCTTCAGTTAATACTGCTCACTGTTAATACTGCTTTCACTAAAAAAAATTTAGGGTTAGTACTGCTTATAACCCACAAGCTATAAATACCCTTTCCCCGCCTAAAAAGTTCATAACGACTCTTTGCATACTGTTCACTTGCGCTCAAACCCTTTTCTCTCAAGTACCAAATTTTCAGGCAAGAACACTCAAGTTCAATGGCATCCATGGCATTCATTGACGAGCACAATGAAATCGCGATGCTCCAAAAGCCAAAACAAGCTGAAGGTTTTCACCAGATAGTCGACTTTCTGAAGTCAAGCCACATCGCTCATGCTCTCACTGTATCTCCTACCATCTTCATAGAGCATCAGAGGCAATTCTGGGCCAATGCCACCATCGTTACTGAAGATGGTGTCCAAATGATCAAGACAAGGGTATGTGAAAAACCCCTAACAGTTACTGAAGAGGTGATACGCATCTATCTACGTCTAGACGATGCTGCAGGTATAACCTCTATTCCTAATGAGGAGTTATTCTCAACTCTTACAAGAATGGGGTATGGAGGCCCATTGGGTGTGTTTAAGTTCTCAAAAGCTAAATTTTCACCCCAATGGCGTTTCTTTGTCCATACCCTTATGCATTGTATCTCTAAAAAGACTACTGGATGGAGTGAGTTCAGTAGCACCATTGCTTATGCTTTGGTGTGCTTGGCCACTGCCAGAAAGTACAATTTTTCTCAAATGCTTTTTAATGATCTTGTCTCAAACCTGGGAAGTAAAAAGAGTTTTTATATGTACCCCAGGTTTGTACAAGAAGTAATAACCCATGAATTGACGGATATACCTCATTTTGATGGGGTATATGTACCAAAAATTCCCAAAGGTAAGGTCTTTTCAAATATGAAAAGATCCCCTCTGGACTCGGAAGGAGTTGACACCCCATTGTTCTCTACAATGATGGTGGTGTCCCACACTGAAGAAGGTATGGCAGCAGGGTCAAGGCCCTCATTAGATCATCCCACTGCTAGCCAATCCCAACCTTCCCACTCTATATCTATCCCACAGTCCCTACTTCATAAGCCCACTTCTCCAATTACCCAAACTTATACAAGGAAACAGGTAAAGAAGGCTCCTTCCCTTCTTGTACCATCACCCACTAAGCCTTCTAGCCCTCTAAGGGAGAATTCTCCCTTAGATAATATCAATAGGGAAACCAAAGGGGTGTCTCCCAACCCCAAGGAGGTGCTCACTGAGGTGGAGGTTGAGCATATGGGTGCTAAGGCTGCCACTACTCCTGCTAGCTCAGAGGAGGTCAGTGGTAACATACATAAGACCTTCCCCATGGCAACTTTGGGTGAGCAATCATCCAAAGGTCCCAAGTGCCAAGAAACCAAGGGGGTGGATAGTGCTTCTGCTAGGCAGAAGACTTCCACTACAAAAAGATCCAATGATCGATCAAAAGAGGGTAACACTTCTGGAGAAGGTGAGGACAAATATAACTATTATGAATTGATGGAAACCATGGGAAACATCAACATGGATGTACTCAAGCAGGTCAAAGATATAGAAGAACTTAAACTTGTAGTTCTGTCCCAACAAATCCAGATTGCCAAGCTAAAGAAAATGGTGACAAGGTTATTGCAAATGAAGAGGAGAAAGCAATTTGTTCTAAAGAAGAGGAACAATGCTCAAGATGCTTCCAACAAGGGGGAGAAGCAAGAAAGGGAAACAGAAAAAGAAAGTTCAGTTGAAAAGAGAGCTGAAGTTGAGGGGGAGACAGAGGATGTAATAGAGGTAGAAACTGAAGTTGCTCAAGCAGCAAAAACTGTTAATGCTGCTGAAACAGCAGAAACAGAAGAAGCAGTAACAGGGCTCTCTGTAGAGGAACTGGAGATTGCAGAGACTTTGGTTAAAGCCAAGAATGACACTCCTAAGGCTAGTCAAAAGGCCAAGGGAGTGATCATTAATGAAGGAGGAGGCTCAAAGAAGAGAAAAGAAACAAGTCAAGCAACTTTGAAGGAAAAGGGAAAGGAAAAGATAGTTGAAACTGAACTACCTTCAAAGAAAAAGACTCAGATTGAAATGGATGAGGAGATGGCAAAGCAGCTTCAAGAGAAAATGGAAAAGGAGGAACAAATTCAAACTCAAACAGATAGGGAACTTGCAAAGATAATGGCCAGAAAGCTAAATGCAGAATATCAAAAGAGTTTAAAAGAAGCAGCTGAGGCCAAGAAGTTACCTGTCAAAAGAATGTCAATTCAAAAGCAGAAAAGACAACCCTCCAAGACCTTTTTGGCCAATCAGGAAAGAAGAAGAATGATTAACTTCCTAAGAGGTGCAATTGGTGTCAAAGGGGAAATGTTTACCAACATGGCATACAGTCAGGTTGAGGATCTGTACAAGAAAGAGATGGCTAAGCTTCAAGGGGACTCCTCACAAAGGGAAGAGGTTGAAAGAAGAATGAAGGAAAGACATGATCTAAACATTCAGCAACCATTTCTTGAGGAAGTTACACCTACAAAAGAAAAGAAGGAAGAACCTGAGTTTGTAAGTGTAGAGACAAAATCTGCTAAAAGGGTGAAGACAATTGCTTCCAAAAGGCAGTCTAAAAGGACAAGGGTGGAAGAAGCTGAAAAGGAAGCAGGACCTTCAGTCACACCTTCAACAGAACCTGTGCAGAATCTAGAACAGTCCAAAGAGCAATCAGATGAGCATATGGGGATGTATATGACTATAGTAAAACCTGTACAGGCTGTTCCAATCTCCATGAAGGCTCCAGAGATCATCTTTTGGGATATTCTAAGAGATAATGGAAAGGATTTCTTTAGACTCAAAAGAGAAGGTGGTGCATTTGAAGCATATTCAACATGGGGGATAGTAATCAGAGGTTGTTCAAGAGCAGACATAGAGGAAATGTACAAAGTGGGAATGAAACTCTATGAGCCTGTGTTGAAAGGTACTGAAGAGGATCTTCTTAAAGTAGCAATGGAATACTTATGTATGATGTTTGATCCAGAGAAGGTGGTGCATAGGATTAAAGATCTTCATCAGGAGTATGTGTTCAAAAAGATTGATAATTGGATACTCTTTGAAAACTGTGGTGTGTACATGATTACAATTGATAAATGTTATCATGAATACTACCTAGTTGACAAAATATATGATCATAGCAAGCAGAAACTTGAAGAGATGTTGAAAGCTAAGCTAGTATGTGCTAAGGATTCTGAAATGGCCAAAATTGTGGTGAGAAGAACTATCAATCAAAGTATGGGCCTAGATCCAAATTTGGGCAACTGAATGAGAGGTGTTGAAAGCATCTTGAAGATCAGATCTGAAGAACTTGACTTCTCTTCCTAAAAGTCTAGTTAGGGGAGATTGTTGGGAACTGAAGAATTGCACAAGTACAGTACAAGTAAAGTTAATGCTGCTAGAAGAAAACAATTACTACTTCTAGTTGGTACTTCTGTGGTTAATGCTGCTAGTTGAAGAATAATGCTGCTAGTTGAAGATTAATGCTGCTCAACAAGTTTAGTACTGCTAGTTCAAAGTTAGTACTGCTTGAAGAGATTAATACTGCTGAGCATGGTTAGTACTGTTGGAGTTAATACTGATCAGAGTATTAATGCTGCTGAAGAATAATACTGCTTATGAGATGGAGATCAGAATTACAAGGATGACAGCTGGATAGACTGAAGATTATGGAAAGCTTGGAGATAATGATGGAAGATTATACTGAAGATCTTTTATTCTTTTGTAATTATCTTTATCTCCAGTATATGTATAGAATTGATTAGAATGGTTAGGGTTATAATTTCATTCTACGTTTTTGTTCTAGAGAGAAAATCAACCTTAAGGCATAGTTCCTAATTCTAGAGAAGTAGAATTCGTCTTGAAAGAGTCTGTTCTTCAAGATTGAGGTTGTGTGTGTAATCTTGTGATTTTAATCATTCAATACAAGTTTACAAGTTGTTAATCATTTACTGTTTGTTTACTGTTACATTGAATATCAAAGTGTTTTTCCGCAACTTCTTTGATATTGTTTCTGAGTATTCATAATTCTTGTTGAGAATTCGATCCTGACACATAGGCTAGAAACAGCCTAATTGCCTCTACCCGTGCAACTGGATCAAAGACTTCCTCATAGTCTATGCCTTCTTACTGAGTGTACCCTTGTGCCACTAGCCTTGCTTTGTTCCCGATTGCTATTCCTCTCTCTTCCTTTTTATTTCTGAAAATCCACTTGGTGCCAATTGCTCTATGACCTTTTGGAAGGTCCACCAAGTCCCAAACATCTTGCAATTTAAACTGTAGCAACTCTTCTTGCATGGCTTCTATCCAACTAGAATCTTTCATTGCATCATAAGCCTTCTTAGGCTCAATCTGAGATAGGATGCAAGAGAGTATTGTATGCTGCTGATCCTGCAAATCTTGAAGTCTGCTTTGATTCCTAGTCATCATAGGAGAAGTGATGTCTCCTATTACCAACTCAGGAGGATGATTCTTCTGAGTTCTTGTCTGATTACTAGGCTCTTCATTAATTCCCACATCTAAATTGGAGTCATTTAAGTCAGCTGAGGGGATCTCATCAGCTACTTCTGGCTCTTCATGCTCTGGATTCTCCTCATCTCTTCTTTCTTCTTCACTCTGAATTGGTTCAGTAACAGTCTTCGTTTCACAGATTTCCACAGGGTTCATTGTAGGTATGGGAAAGATCACAGACTGAGGAATAATATCTTGTACTTGTTCATCCCCTGATCCTCTACTTCCTGGTCCTGCATGATCATCACTACTGAAACCCAAAGAGTTAGTTAGTGAATCAATGTCAAATAACCACTGAGGACCTGAACCAATAGGATTTGGTGAGTTCTCATTGCATTTGACATTGTCACTTTCCTCAATTATTCTAGAAGAAGAATTAAACACTCTGTAGGCCTTACTCTGAGATGCGTAACCAACAAGAAAACCATCATCTGCTTTTCTATAAAACTTTCCTAAGTGAGTTTTGGTATTGAGAATGGTACAAGGACACCCAAAAGGTTTGAAAAAACCAATAAATGGTTTTCTTTTATTTAAAAGCTCATATGGTGTCTTGTTCTTAGGCTTGACTACTAGAACTCTGTTTTGGACATAGCAAGCAGTATTAACTGCTTCAGCCCGGAAAGTAATTGGAAGTTTTGAATCAGCTAACAGAGATCTAGCAGCCTCAATCAGTGTCCTATTCCTTCTCTCAGCAACACCATTTTGTTGTGGAGTCCTAGGAGCACTGTATTGCCTCTCAATTCCTTTTTCCTCACAAAAGGTGTTTAGGTCAAGAATTTTAAATTTAGTACCATTATCTGACCTAATGACTTTTACCTTTTGATTTGTTTGGTTTTCAATTCTTAGAATAAAGGATTTGATCAGTCCACTTGTCTCATCCTTAGTCCTTAGAAAATATACCCAAGTAAATCTAGAGTAATCATCAACAATAACTAAGCAGTATGATTTCTTACCTATACTCATGACATTTGTAGGACCAAACAGATCCATATGCAACAACTGAAGAGAAGAAGAAATTGTGTTCAACTCTTTGGACTTATGATAAGTTTTGTGTTGTTTGTCTTTGAGACAAGCAACACAATGAACATCACATGAAAAGACTTTTGAAGGCATACCTCTTACAAGGTTGTTTTTAACAAGTTTATTCATTGTTTTAAAGTTCATGTGATACATCCTTTTGTGCCAAAGTGATGATTCATCCAAAGAGGCTTTTGAAACAAGACAGTTTAAGGATGAATCATTTGAAACAGTTTCCATATTCAAACAATAGACATTATACTTTCTTGGAGTTTTTAGTAGTATCATCTTTTCATCAACTACCTTGAATCCAGGAGCAAGGATAATGCATTCTGAATCAGTGAATAATATACTATGCTTTTTGTCATAAACCTGTGATACACTTAACAGGTTGTACCTTAACTGCTCAACATAGTAAACATCTTCAAAGGTCATCTTACCTTTTGTTACATCTCCCTTACCACTAATCTTACCTCCATCTAGAGTATTACCAAAGACAACATGCCTTCCATCAATTTTCTTGATATTCTTGAGGCAAGCCATGTTCCCTGTCATGTGCCTAGAGCAACCACTATCAACATGCCAAATGCTCTTTCCCTTGAGCTGCTGGTTGCCCTGCACATAAGATAAATCAATTAGTATTGACTGGGAACCCAAGCCAAAGTGGTCTTGGGCCTCCCTTTCTCATCAAAGTACTTTCACTCCTTTTTGATGAGATTTTTAAATTTAGAATACTCTTTACTGGAGTACTTTGTCAAGATGATTGGTCTAGAAGCACAAACACTAGAAGCAGTACTAATTTTAGAAGTACTAACAGAGTTAGCAGCACTAACAGGTTTAGCAGTACTAACAATGTTAATTTTAGAAGTACTAAAACTCTCAGCAGCACTAACATTGATAGCAGCAGTATTGCTTCTGGCAGCACTATCTTTGTCAGTAGCACTATTTGTTGTAGCAGTACTAACAGTTTTAGTGCTTTTGGGAACCCACATCTTGACACTCTCTTTTACAGTCTTTTTTTTCATGTGGCTTTTAGATTTAACAGGTTTCTTAGCCACATGGTTCCTTTCATCCTTCCTATAACCAAAGGGTTTTTCCACAGATCTTTGAAAATTTATCCTTTGGTTAATAGGGTTAAAATAACAGTGCTTGGCAAGATGGTTCATTTTGCCACATATGAAATAAGGTTTTGGTCTGATGATTCTACTCAGATCAACTCCTTGTTTCTGAGCCCACTGATTATTCCAATTTCTTTGATTGCCCCTCCTTTTATCATGCTTTAGGGGCTCAGACTTATTACCTGCACACTGTTTACAAAGAACAGGATTCACAACTGTAGTCTGCTTGTAATGGACCTTTTTAGACTTTCCCTCAGTCTTCTTTACGTCATCAGATTTGACCCAAACCCTTCCACCACCCTCATTGGTAAGAATGTTGTTTTCTAAGGGAATCTCACCACTCACAGTATTATCCTTACTCTTACCAGCTTCTTTCTCAGTCTTGTCCTTAACAACTACTTCATCTAAAGGATCTATCTTAGTGGCTCCCTCATGCAAGTCCTTCCTATCCTTGGTCTCTAGCAAGTCTGATTTAGGAGGGATGTAGTTGTTGTTGTATGGTGGTGGTGTGGTATTGTACCCAATTCCTGGTTTAAGTTTATCATGGATTTGGACCTTTAGAATTGAATCCATGGCTTTAGAAGCATATGAAAACTTTTCCACATCCAACTTAACCTTGGCTAGCTTTCCTCTCAACTTTTCATTCTCCTCTCTAGACTTTCTCAGTTGGATTTCTAGCTCATTTTTCTCCCACTTCCAGTAATTTGTATCATATTTGTGTTGAAGTTCATTGGCTTGGAACCCTTTAATTTGTTCCTCAAACCTCTCAACAATTTTCACATTGTCTTTTCTATCCTTTTCTAACCTCTTAAGGTCATCACTCATACTCTGGTTGTGATCCCTGTACCTTTTACCAGTGTCTATACAAGTTTGAGAACAGAGATTAGAGAGTACCTTAGTTGGAAGATCAGATACCTCTGCCATGAGAGCTTGATTTTGAATGGCCTCTTCTGCTTGATCACTCCAGTCAAACCCCATTCCTTATTGAGAAACAAGAGCTTGAGCAGAGTTTCTGTTCTGGTTGAAGCTTCCAGTCTGAGCTTGTTGGTGATAGTTGTGAGACACTCCACTTCTGCATTCCTTGGCAAAGTGTCCATTCATATGACACTTGTAGCACTCCACCTTTGACTTATCAAAGCCTGCTCCATCTTCTCTTCTTTGGGAGAAGTTGTTCTTCCCAATCCTCTTGATGAACTTCTTCACCCTCATAGAAAGCATGGTCATCTGCCATTTAATATCCATCTCTTCAAGATCATCAGGATGAAGCTGTTCCAAGTCATCATTGATTAAAGAGGAGTTACCATGGCTGGAAAGAAAGGCTTCAAAAACAGATTCATTGCCTTTTTCTTGATTTACTCCATTAGCATCATTAATTGATTCAGGGTTAGCAGTAAAATCAGTTGATGCTGAAAGTAGTGCAGCATTATGAACATATCCAGTAGGCTTCTTCTTTGCTTCCACCTCAGATTCAAACACTCTCGGATCATTGTACAAATCATCCAGTTCCTTTTCTTCCAATTTCTCATTCTGTCTGAATGAAACAGTGTACATGGTCCATTCATCTCCAACAGATCTGAGGAACTTTCGGTTGACATCATCTTGTTCCATATGGAGTCCAACAGTAGCCAACAGTAGCCAACTCACCAATTAACTTATTGAATCTATCAAAAGTTTGAGTCATAGACTCATTCTTTGAAGATGTAAAATTCTCATATTGCTGCTTGAGAATATCCCTTTAATTCCTCTTAGTGCTCTTGGTGCCAGCAAATCTCTTCTCTAAAGCATTCCATAGAATCTGAGCATCAGTGCAGTGGTGAAACTGATGTTGATACTCATTAGGAATGGCCAAAATCAGGGTGCTTAAGGCTTTCATCTCCAATTGCCTCACTTTCTTCTCAGCATCAGTT
The DNA here is from genome assembly GCA_954870635.1 of Arctium minus. Classification (NCBI taxonomy): domain Eukaryota; kingdom Viridiplantae; phylum Streptophyta; class Magnoliopsida; order Asterales; family Asteraceae; genus Arctium; species Arctium minus. The sequence continues at coordinate 83,900,132 of OX941081.1, forward strand.
TTTGGAGGTGGTCTTCTTCCATCTTGTCCAATTTTACCTTCAGCAGAGGGACCATTCTCAACAATGTCCCACATAGAAAAGTCTGCAAGGAGGATGTACTGCTTGATCCTAATTTTCCACATGTCAAACTCATTAGGTTTGAGTATGGGAACCTTTGAAACAAGAGTACTGTTTGATTCAACTGTGTTGTCCATGATGAATGAAGGTTTCTGAGAATACTAGGCTCTGATACCACTTGTCAGGATCTGATTCTTAACAAGAATAATGAAACTCAGAAACAATATTAAAGAAGTTGCGGAAAAACACTTCAATATTCAAATATCAATGTAACAGTAAAGTAGAAATCACAACTTGTAAACTTTATTGAATGACTAAAGTTACAAGCTTTCACACAAAACCTCAATCTTGATGAACAGGCTCACCAAGACGAATTCTACTTCTCTAGAACTAGGGTTTTAAACCTTGAGGTCAATTCTCTCTCAAAACAAAAACTCAGAATTACACGTCTAACAAACTATTCTGAATAAATCTATACATATACTGAAAATAAAAGATAATAACAAAACATAAAAGATCTTCAGTATATTCTTCCATAATTATCTTCAACCTTCCATGATTATCTTCAAACCTTGATCTACGCGTCTTACCATGACTATCACATAAGCAGTATTAAGTCATATCAACATTAACACTCTGAGCAGTATTAATCTTCACCAGCAGTAGTAACTATGCTTAGCAGTATTAATTTCTTCAAGCAGTAGTAATTTGGCTCAGCAGTATTAACTTGTCTCAGCTGTAGTAACCATGTTGTACTGGCAGCAGCAATCATACTTAAACAAATCTTCAGTTCCCAACAATCTAACTCTTGCGAATTATGCTTCTCAATTTAAAATTGACTGGTTGAATGAAAAGCAAGTTTTAGAAATTGAAAATCAAAAGAAGATGCATAACAAGAAAATGGAAATGCCATTTGTTTATACTTCTGAAAATGCTAAGTATTTTCCTGAGAAACCGAAGAAGTCTAGAATTTCCAAAAATGTTTTAAATGTCAAGTCTTCCAATCATTCTTCATTACCAACTGATTTTGTTGATATATATGCAACTAACACTAAAAAGGAAAATGTATCTCCAGTTTCCTATGATTCTAGGAAATACATTCCCCCAATAGTGTTGGAAGGTAAGATAGTTGATATTGAAGATAAATTGGAAGAACAAAATCTTCAAACTGATTTTGAAAACAGTTTATTTCGTTTCATAATGAAATCAAGTTTGGAAGATCAAATTTCTTCTGGATTTTCTAAAGATTCTAAGGGAAATACTCAAGTTTCTAAAAATAATGTGCATTTGCGCAACCAGTTGGTTACGCAAACCGACACTTTGCGCAAGTCGTTGATCGCACAATGTTCAGTTTGCGCAACCAATGCATTGCTCAAACCTCCTCCTGACTTGTGCTTTTCTGAAAATTCTCACTCCAAGGCAAGTTCATCTATGTCGAATGCTCAGGTTGATTTCTTAAATAAAGTTTCTTCTTCTACTTCAATTGTTGATGATTCTTTAACGCTAAATGATCAGTATTATAAAACAAAAACAAAGCGTAAAAGAAGAAGGTCAAAGAAGTCAAGGAAACATGATAGTGTCTTGTCTGAAAATTCTAATTCTTCTGATTCTTCTGTTTCAGATCGGACTGTGAAGAGATCACAAAAGCTGATATGGATGATCAAGAAGAAATCTATAGAGTCTGAATTATTAGAAGATACTTGTGTAGTGAATCTTTGTGACAATGATACATTTGTTTTTTGTAATAAAAATACAAAATATTCAATTCCGCAAATGATTCACATTGCAAAGCATGTTTCATCTTCTTCTAGTTCTGATTCTAATGATTACGTTTATTCCTCTATTGATGATTGCTTTCATGAGAATTATAAAAATTATTTTTCAAAAAGTAAAAGACACAAATCTAACAAGAAGGGACCCATAAGCATATGGGTACCTAAATCTGTGTAGTTTCTGTATGTGCAACTTAGTCATTTATGGTATCTGGACTCGGGGTGTTCCAAACACATGACTGGCAACAAATCACTACTTTCCAATTATAAAGAAAAATGTTGCGGTCGTGTTTAGTTTGGAAACTGTGAGACTGCTCCAACTCTTGGTTATGGTGATCTTGTTCAAGGTAATATAACTGTCAAGAGAGTCAGCTACGTCGAAGGTCTAAGCCACAACATATTCAGCATTGGACAGTTCTATGATAAAGATCTTGAAGTTAGCTTCAAATCTAAAAGAGTTGTTGTGGAGAATGATAGTGGACAAGATCTACTAGTTGGAAAGAGAAGATCCAATCTGTATACTATTGATCTTTCCAAAGTCAACATCCCATCAGACATCTGTCTACTTTCTAAAGCTTCTGTTCATGAAAGTTGGATTTGGCATCGTCGACTAGCTCATCTCAACTTTAAGTACATGGATCGCTTGGTCAAGAATGATTCAGTGAGAGGTCTTCCAGTTCTCCGTTTCCAGAAAGACCACCTCTGTCAGGATTGTGAGAAAGGAAAGATGAAGAAAGCTCCTTACAAACCAAAGCATGAACCCTGTACTTCAGACATACTTGATTTACTGCATGTTGATTTATGCGGATCAATGAAGACAAAGAGTATTGGCAAGAAAAGGTATGTATTGGTGGTTGTTGATGATTACTAAAGATATACATGGGTGAAGTTTCTCAAATCCAAAGATGAAACCCAGACATTCTCATCAACCTCATCAAAACAATTCAGACCAACAAGCAAAAGAAAGTCAAGGTTGTCAGATCAGACAATGGTACTGAATTCAAGAACAGTACTCTTCAAGATTTTTACGAGGATCAAGGAATTCAACGATAGTTTTCTGCTGCTAGAACCTCGAAACAGAATGGGGTTGTTAAACGTCGCAATAGAACACTTGTTGAGGCTGCCAGATCTATGCTTGCTTATTCTGGTCTTCCTTTGTCTCATTGGGCCGAAGTCGTGTCAATTGCCTGTCATACTCAGAACCGCTCAATTCTGCATCGCCGATTCAACAAAACACCATATGAGCTGATGAACGATATCAAATCGAATGTCAAATATTTCAATTCATTTGGGTGTAAATGTTACGTTCTGAATGACAGGGATAATCTGAACAAGTTTAGTCCGAAGGCAGATGAGGGTATTTTCTGGGTTATTCTTGTAACTCTGCAGCTTACATAGTCTTTCTGATCTCAACAAGAAAAGTGATAGAGAGTATAAATGTTAAATTTGACGAAGCTGCTTACTTGGTTTCTGGTCAACCAGGCTCGATACCCGTACTTACTGGGAATTCAGCTTCTGAACAAATCAGTTCAGAACCTGCACTTCAACCGACAAATCAGGATTCTTCTTCTTCCTTACTTAATCTTCTGATCTTGATTTTCTATTTGAGAATTTTTATGATGATCTTCCCAAATCTAATTCTCATAATGTTTCAAATGTTTTGAATCAAGATATTGCGACTACATCTACATCTAATTCCGCTGCAACTATCTCTGACACTGATACTGTTCCAGTCCCTCTTGTCATTCAAACAAGTATTTCTGCTTCTGATCAAGTACAATCAGAGAATGTGCAATCAGAACCGGAACATGTGAACACTGAACATATTGAAGAAGAATCTTCCCAAGATCAATCTGTTCTGGAAGAACAAGTTCAGGATGAAGAACAATCTGTTAATGTACAATCAACACTTCCAGAGTCTGATTCTGAAGTTGTTGAACTTCCTCCTCCTCCTCTCGAGACAGTATCTTTATCTTCATCTGAAATAGAAGCTTCTGAACTTCTCTCTCAACAATTAGAAGTGGTTCAAGATGTAATTGATCCTCTTCCTCATACCACAAAATGGACAAGATCTCATCCAATTCATCAAATTATTGGAGATCCTCAAGTCAGTGTGTCTACACGTTCCAGGATGGTTACGTCCAATGAATGTCTCTTCACTTGCTTCATAAGCAAGATTGAACCAACAAAAGTCTCTGAAGCGTTGGAGGATCCAGATTGGATTATAGCTATGCAAGAAGAGCTCAATCAATTTGACGCGCTGAAAGTTTGGAAACTTGTACCACGGCCGAAAGGAAAGAGCATAATTGGAACAAAGTGGATATTCAAGAACAAGAAAGACAAAGATGTTATCGTTATTCGGAACAAAGCAATATTGGTATCCAAGGGATATCAACAAGAAGAAGGAATTGACTACGACGAAACATTCGCGCCGGTGGCCAGATTAGAAGCTATTAGGTTGTTTCTTGCCTTCGCTGCTTATCGTAATTTTACTGTCTATCAGATGGATGTCAAGACAACATTCCACAATGGAAAACTGAAAGAAGAAGTCTATGTTTCTCAGTTAGAGGGATTTGTTGACAAAGATCGTCCTGATCATGTCTATTTTCTCGATAAAGCGTTGTATGGCCTGAAACAAGCACCGCACACATGGTATGATGAGCTGTCAGACTTCTTGATCAAATCTGACTTCACCAAAGGATCTATCGATACTACTCTTTTCATTTATAGATCAAACTTGGATATTTGCTTAGTTCAAATATATGTAGATGATATTATTTTTGGTGCGACTAACAAATATTTATGTACTTGGTTTTCTGATCTTATGACTTCTAGATTTCAGATGAGCATGATGGGAGAAATCAATTTCTTCCTTGGCTTACAAGTGAAGCAGCTTCCAGATGGAATCTTCATCAATCAGTCAAAGTATGTATTAAAGAAATTCAAGATGGACAAATCTACTTCAATCGGCACGCCTATGGCACATGGAGCCAAAATCGGACTTGATCCAGATGGAAAAGTTGTGGATCAAAAGACATATAGAGGAATGATCGGATCGCTGATGTATCTCACAGCAATTCGCCCGGACATAATGTTTTCTACATGCTTATGTGCCAAATTCCAAGCAAAACCAAAATATTCTCATTTTCTAGCAGTCAAGCGCATTTTTAGATATATTAAAGGAACTCCTTATTTAGGTTTATGGTATCCTAAAAGTTGTGACTATAAATTGATTGCTTATTAAGATGCAAATTTTGGCGGTAATCAATTGGACCAGAAGAGTACCTCAGGACATTTTTAATTCATGGGAGACAGACTGATAAGTTGGGCATCGAAGAAGCAGAATTGTGTTTCTATATCAACTGCAGAGGCAGAGTACGTCGCCGCAACTAGTTGCTGTGCTAAAGTGCTTTGGATGAAAACGCAACTTCGCGATTACGGGATTCTATACAAGACAATGACAATCTATTGTGACAGCAAATTCGCGATCGCGATATCAGTCAATCCGGTCCAGCACACTAAGACCAAGCACATAGATATGCGGTACCATTTCATAAAGCATCATGTGGAAGAAGGTACTATTGAATTATATTTTGTACCAACTGAATATCAACTTGCTGATATTTTTACAAAAGCCTTAGATGAAAAACGTTTTAACTTTCTGCTTTCAAAACTTGGCATGTTGAATTTAAAAGTTTAAATCTTTACAAATTTTATTCTATAAAGTAAAATTTTACAGATTTTCTTTCTTTTGAATAAAATGTTGTCTAGGATCTTTTACAAGTTCTTTGTTTATATTAGAGTTTTATATGTTCAACTTTCAAGTCTTACAATAGTCAAAAAGTCAGTAACATGTTTGTAGCTTTTGATTATGCTTTAAAGATATGTGAGTCAGAATATTTATAGTTTACTTTGCTTAGACTACCTAAATGATCAGAATTATAGATCGGAATGAAAATATGGGCTAAGATTTTAAACGTTGATCTAGTGATTGAGATGAATAAGAAATTCTTAAAATACAGAACTCTCTGAGTTTAAAAGTTTGTACCTGTGACCTTTCTGGTTTGGGAAAGTAAGTTCCGTGGAATGCTTGTCATCTGGTCCCTAAGGTCGTTTGGTCTGGGAGTGATCGTACCCAAATCCTTCTATAGAACTAGATCGAAAGTCATGTTCTACTGGTATGAATGGGTTTAGGATATGTCGATGTAGCCTTTCTGATCTGGGAAAGTAAGTTCCAAGAGGTTCTTGACACCTAGTCCCCTAAGGCCAACTGGTCTGGGAGCGGTTGACCCAAATCCTGCAATAGTGTCAGATAGAAAGTTACGTTTACGGCATGTTCTTTACTTACCGAACTCTTTGATTAAAAGATGACAAAGTGCACAATTCTTAAAAGATGCCTTAGAGCACACTCATGTGAAGATGCCAATGTGCACACTGCTAAAAAGATGCCAATGAGCACACATCTCATTATACTTGGTGATATGTTTGAGTTGCGATAAACCTGTAAATTTGTGAAAGTCTTAATTTTCGATGGCTTAGTGTTAGTATATGCAAAGTTCTCTATAATATTTTTACAATTGCATTTTTCTTGAAGCTAATCGAAGTTCGCATGCGAGCACACTGAATAGATAGCTGGAAGTTCTTGAACCTGAACATGTCTTAACTTGATATGCAATGAAACATGTTCTTGTATCCAACAACATATATTTGATTTCAACTGATTGATAAATTTGTGAAATTTTACTGAGTAGACTTTAATTTGTTTAGTGTTTAAAATTTTATATGTTCAGTTGTTTCAAAATTTATATTCAGTATTATTTTCTTTTTAAAACTGATGTCTTAATGTTTGTGTATCAATTTTGTGTCATCTGGTCTGTGCATATTTCGAGGGGGAGAGAATACTTAACTGCCAATTTTGAACAACAGTCTGTTTTTGAGGGGAAGTGAAAATAGCTAATAATTTATTTCACATGCTGATCAGAAAATTTTCAGGTAAGTCTTTCTGATATTTCTACAAAAATGCTTTTCTAATTTGTTAATTTATGTGAATTTGTGTAGGGGGAGTAAAAAGAACTTGACATGTAAGTTTACTGACCTTTTTTTAGGAATGATTTTTTTTTAAAAGTGTTATTTTTTTTAAGTAAATTTTTTTAGTATTAAGTGTTTTTAGTTTAAATAGCATTTGTCCTGTTCATTTTACTTTTCTCGCTCCCTTTTTTATATTTTGAACTTTCAACTGTTCATCTTCTTCTCTCTCTCTGTGCGCCGATTTCCTATTGTGGTCTCAGTATTGTGTTTTAGATTTCAGGTTTGTATTTCCTTTTAGTTTTGTTGTTGATTTGTAGTTAAGATTAGTTTACTTTTGTTTATATTTGATTTTGATTTTCTTTCTCATCGTGTTCATCAGATTCGAAGTGTTTTTGTTTAAATCGAGTATTGGGTTTCATTTAGTTCCTTTTTTCGAACTCCAGGTATGTCTTTTTACCATTTAATTTGATCTTTAAGGGCCTTAATTTCTTGTTTTTATGTTTCTCGGATCTGAACTCACGAAAACTAGGGTTTTCGTATCAAGTATGATGTCCCGCAAAGGTCACTTTGCGCAACCAACAGGACACGCAAAGTTTAGTTTGTGTATCCCGTTGGTCACGCAAAGTGTCCTTTGCGTATCACACTTGACACGCAAACCTCGATGTTTTCGTGTTGTTTGTTTAAGTTTAGTTTGTGTCTCTTCAAGGACACGCAAAGTCTACTTTGCGTAACCTGTTGGTCACGCAAAGTCTACTTTGCGTAATCTCTTTGATACGCAAACCTTGTCTTGTGCTAGTTTGTTGTTTTGTTTAGTTTGCGAATCACTTAGGATACGCAAAGTCTACTTTGCGTAACCTGTTGGTCACGCAAAGTCTACTTTGCGTAACCTTCGTGTCCCGCAAACTTTGTGTTTTGTGCTGAAAGTTTTTTCAGGTCTTGTTTACGCAACAAGTTCATCACGCAAACTTTAGTTTGCCTAATGAACTGAATACGCAAAAGTTTGCGTATCTTGCCTGTTCCGCAAACTGTTCTTTGCGTATCATGTTCATTGTGCAAACCTCCCTTTGCGTTTCTAACATGTTGCGCAAACCAGACTTAGGAAATTTTTTCAATTTTTCAGTTTTCTTACTTTGTTTAATTTTTTCGTCGTTTTTTGTTTTCCAGGTCTAAATGTCTTCTCATACCCAAACTGATCCAATGATACAAGATGAGAATGTGGTTCTCGATGATCCGTCTGATCAAGCTTCACACGAGACGCCGATGCCGTCTGTTCCTTTAGTAGGGGCTAATCTATCTGCATCTCGCCGAACGCCGAACGATGTTTTTCCAATCATGTTGTACATTCTGTCATACAAGCCGAACAATTACTTTGTGGATTTTGACAGAATCAAGATACATCCGGTGATTCGAGCGATTCTCAAAGGTCATCCTCTTGCACAGGTTCTTACTTCATGTGGTGATGTTCCAGAAGTCTATATTCAACAGGCATGGCACACAATATCAAAGAATGAGCTCGTTCGACCTCATAACTTTTATCTTCAGATTGATCAGTTCGATTCCTTTCTTTCTTACAAGCGCCTACGTCTTATTCTGGAGATACCAGAGCCCAACTCTAGACCAGGCCGAACTACATATGACAAATTTCCTTCTGAAGACGATGTTCTTGAAGGAATTAGAAATCTTGGATATACTGGCAGATTGAACAGACTTAGTGATTTTGACAAGTCACATCTTCCTCCAGTTTGGTATGCTCTCTTCTCAGTTCTCATCAGGTGCCTCACAACAAAACATTATGGAACGGATAGTGCTAGTCTTCTGTATCTCCAATTGTTCCATGCAATCATCTATGACTTGCATGTCGACTACACATATGTATTCTGGACTGAACTCTCGGAAAGGGTACAAGACAAGCTAACAAACAAGAAACACAAGTTCATTCCATTTATCAGATTCTTGTAGCTAATCATTCGAAGTGTGCTCAGAAGCAATTCAACTGTTCCACGCAGATTATCCTGGCCTAAGGTTCCAGATACAGAGATGACGTACATTTAGAAGCTGAAGCGGTCTTTCAACTATTCCTTGCCTATTCCTTCCAATCTTATTACGACATATGTTGATCCATCTGATCCAAGTATCATTGAATATTGTCTGGACAATGATATCTTTCTGGAAGTTGATCAAGCTGATCCGTTACATGCTGAACAAGAAGTTGAAGTTGCCGAGCAAGAAGCAGAAGTCTCTGCAGAACAAGAAGCAGTTGCAAATCAACAAGTTGATGTAGTTCTAGCTGATCTTGAATTTGAGGATGAAGATGGTGATAATGTTGATACTGCTATTGATGCTGATGTTATTGCTGATGAAGATGAAAATAGAGATGCTGATGATGCCATTCATGATGATATTTCTGGCAATAAAGATGATGATAATGATGATCATTATGGTGATGATGCTGATCAACCGAGTCTTCGGGTCTATGCAAGACAATCCAAGGAATCAGAAGTTGGTATTTCAACAAAAGTTGTATCAGAAGATGAATATGTTCATGTTAATCCTTTAGTTGCTCGTATTCAAGTAGATGAATTGGATATAGCGTTTGCTCAATCCTCAGCTCCAGTACAGAGTCAAGCTCCAGCTACTTCTCTTGCGGCTATTCAGTCTACAACCGTTTCAGCTGTAGAACTTTCTTCTGTTCAAGCTCGGGTTTGAGAAATTCAGATAAATTCTCTTCTTTGAATGAGTTAATTCAAAAGATGAGTGAGCAGTTTGAAGAGCACAAGCAAGCAGAAATTCAGAAATTGCGTGCTTTCTTCAAGGGAAAAATGTCGGAAATTGATACATCCTCTATCCCTGAAGTAATTCCGTTCAGACGCCCATTTGGGTTGTGATTATAGAACCATCTTCTGCACCCGTCTCAACTACTGCTCCACCGATTGTATCTCTTCCGATTCCTTCTTTGTTTACACAGTCTGCGGGCATTTCTACATCAGCTCCTATTGGTTCATCTTCACGATCTTCTCTTCATGATCTTCCAATTACCGAGTTGACAGACTTCTTCTATGCCTAATGTACTGAATATTTCTGAGCACAATATTGAAAATAATATGCAGATTGTGGTGTATATGGATCCAGATGTTTTAGCAAGGGCTCAAGAGATTGAAGATTTAGAGGCAGCTAATGATATGAGATCATTCTTTGCGAATTTCATAGAAATAAATTCAGACGATGATGGAGATGTCAGATTTGAGAAAATTTGCCAAGTCAAAGAAGAGGAGTGTGATGACTTAATCGTCATTTCTGATACAGAAGATGATTATGTGTTTTTGGATGCAAAGGACGAAGAAATTGCCGACATATTGTACAGTGATCTTCCTACTCATGATGAGGTTCCTGAATCATCTCCAGTTACTGAAGCAACTCAAGTACTTGAAACTGCAGCTACTTCTACTCCTGTTGTTAGTTCAGCTCCGACTACCACTGTAATACCCAGTTTCGAAATTTGGTTAATTTTGGAAGTTAGGGGAAAAAAAGTGTAAAGTTAGTTAAAGTTCAAGGGGGTTTATTGAAAAGTTTAGTTTTTATCAAATATATAACAGATTGTATGAGATTTCAATCTCATACTGTTTTGTTTGTGGAAAAACCTAAAAGTGAAAGAGAGAAAACGCAGAGAGAAAGAAGAGGAGTTCTTGAAGGATTGATCCGGCTTTGTCAAAAAGAGGTATGTTTTTAGCTTCATGCTTCTATCTGCATGTTATAGTCGGTAAATAGACGTGTTAATCGAGCTTTTAACCGTGTATTTGATCGATTTAATCGATCAAAATAGCTTCTGGGTTTAAGAACTGGGTAACCGACTCTGTTCTTGAGTAAGACCGGAAGAAGATGTATCGGTCTTATGCCTTAGACCGATGTGCTATTAGACCGGTTGAGGCATTCGACCGGTGTTATGTAAGACCGATTGATGCCTTCGACCGGAGATAAGTAAGACCGGTGATAGGTATGACCGATCAATGCATTTGACCGGATATATGTTAAAGACCGAAGGTCTGCTTGACCGAAGGTCTGTTCGACCGGAGGTCTACTTGACCGGAGGTCTGCTCGACCGAAGGTCTGTTAGACCGGTGGTGTGATTCGACCGGTAGGATGTAAAGGACCGATAGAGATTCGACCGATAGTTTTATAATTGGTCTAAGAGGTTTTAATCAGTTTGGTTTTGACCGGGTTAAAAACAGTAGATTTCAATTGATGAGTCTTTTGAAAGAAGGAGTGTTAGTTGCAAGTTAGCTTACCTTTGTTTTTAATACCATCGTAGGTGGTGTTAAATAATAGAAGTCAGAGTTTTATTCGGAAGAATATAAGGTGAGTATTTTAAACTAAATCTTTTATGATTTGAGCAGTTATTTTATAAATGTGAGTTTTTATATACTGCGCATTTATAATATTGAAAGTTAGCAGAATTATTTCAAATGATTGATTTAATTAGTTGGGCATGTTTATGCTCAGGGTATATAAACTTGTTTTATATACTGGCAGGACCAAATGTATGCGTACATTTGAGTCAGATTTTGACCTAAGTCGGGAAGTGTGACCCGCCTGCTCGTACCGGGGAGTGTGGCCCGTTTATGCCATTAGGGTGTGTCCCTAAAATAAGGCAATGCGAGACAGACATACCGTCTTTGACGGGAATGTTGGTCAGTAGTTGAAAGTACGCTTGCGAGCATAGAAAGTGATCCAGTAGATTGATTTATGTATGTGAAACATAAATGTTTTGAAAGTGAATTAAAGAGCAAGTATGTATTGAGATATACAGTTTAGTTTAAATGTTTTAATTAATATTTGAACTGTGTAGTAATGATTGGAGGGGACTCACTAGACCTTTGGTGTAACCCTCTCTATTTCGAAATTTTAACCCTGTTTCAGGTTATCGAAAGGTAGCAGATAAAGGTAAAGAGAAGGTGTGAGCTTTAAGCAGGAGATAGAAGACTTCCTGCCATAGCTATCTTTTTGAGACTCAGTTGTGTAATAGTTAATAGTAAAGAACATTGTAAGCTTGGGACAGTATTTAGTAATGAATGTTAATTTATTATGTAAATAAATGTTCAGGTTGTTACAATTGGTATCAGAGCACTAGTTTAAGAGATCTAGGTGACCGGATGGGCCTAGACTTAAACTGAGATAGTAGAAGCACAACTGAGTAGTAGGAAGACCGTAAGAAGTTGACATTAAGGTAGTAAGGACTAGCATGTAAGGTAAATTTGGAATTCCATTTGGCCAGTGTAATTGTGAATTTACAAGTACATGTTTTTGCTTAAACTGCCGTAATGTGTAGCTTGTTAGATTGAATATCTTATGTTTATTCTTAGCAGAAGTATGTCTGAGCGAGTGACCAGGAGTAGATCTGTAGTAAATCCAGAAATGGATCCAGAGAATGAAGTCATTGCCGGAGAGCAAATAGCTAATGTCAACCCGACTGCTATCCAAGGAAAGAGTCGAGGTCGACCTAAAGGTAAAGCAGTTCAGAAAACAGCTACTCAGATAGGAGTTTCCAATGTGGGAACTCGAGGTGGGAAGACGAGTCGTGGTATTCGTCAGAATGAAAGTGTAGAGATAAGAGATGAGCAAGAGACTTCTCATCAAGAAAGTTCGGCTTCTGTGAGGGGTCGAAAGCAGACGGGTAACCGTGGTAGAGGTAGAACGCAAGGTTTTGTTACGCAAGAAACCTTTGCTGCTGAAATGGGAAAGTTGCAAGAAACTTTGAATGCTTTGTTAGCTCAGCGTGTTAATGAAGTTTCAGTAAGTAAAGAAAAGAGTGAAGATAAGTTAGCAACTGAAGTAGCAGAATCTCCAGTAACTGCTATGGGTAGTCATCCGCAGTCAGATCCCATTGTGTCAGTTAAAGCTGTAACAGGAAAAGGATGTAGTTTTAAGGAGTTTGCTGCTTGCAAGCCTCCTTCATATAAAGGGGAATTTGATCCCGTAGTAGCATTAAGATGGATAAAAGGTATGGAGTTAGCATTCGACACAAGTAAGTGTGCGGAAGAAGATAAAGTAGTTTATGCTTTGTCAATGTTGAAGGATGAAGCAGTGATGTGGTGGGATGTAGAATCTGGAGGTCAAGGTTTAGCGATAGCTAAAGAGATGGTTTGGAGTGATTTTGTAAAAGTATTCAAAACGCAGTTCTGCCCTTTGACAGCAGTCAAAAAGCTGGAAGAAGAATTCTTGGGTCTAGAACAGAAAGAAATGTCGGTCAGAGAGTATACGACCAAGTTTATGGAAAAGTCTAGATTTGCAGGAATTTATGTTCCGAATGAAGAAAGACGAGTAGAACGTTTCGTCTTTGGATTAAGAAGTGATATTCGGGAATTTGTCTCGAATAAAGAACCGTCGACTTTTCAAATGGCAGTGAATGCGGCGGAGATGAGAGAGAAAGAAAAGATCAGGCAAGCCACTGAGCGAAGTAGAGATAAAAGAAAGTGGGAAGGAACAGTTCGTGATTTCAAGTCAGTTAAGTCTGGAAAGTTTGATCAACGTACTGTTAGTAAGTTTGAAAACAAACCCTGTAGTAAGTGTCATCGAATGCATAAGGGAGAATGCAAGATTAATCAAGAGGGCTGTTATAAGTGTGGGAAGGTTGGGCATTTGGCTCGGGACTGTCAGAATTTGAGGTCTTGTTATCAGTGTGGATCTTCTGATCATATCAGGCCCAATTGTCCACAATTGAAAAAGGGAACAGTCGGAGGAAGTGTAGAAAAGGGAAGTGAGAAAAAGGGAGAGCCAGCTAAAGCCAGAGCTAGAGTTTTCAACATGTCAGCAGAAGAAGCGTCGGAGATACCTGATGTAGTTACAGGTACTTTCATTATAAATTCAAGTTATGCAAAAGTGTTGTTTGATTCAGGAGCAAATCGTTCTTTTGTGTCTCCTAATTTTGTGCATAAATTGAATGAGAAACCTAAGAAACTTAAGTGTGAATTGAAAGTAGAAGTGGCTGATAATAGTCAAAATTTGGTAGAAGAAGTGTATGATGGGTGTAGTATTGTCATTGAGGGGCAATCATTTCCACTTCGACTGTACCCAATGGGTATGGTAGAATTTGATGTTATTTTGGGAATGGACTGGTTGGCGTCTAATGATGCTTACATAGTATGTAATATGAAATTGATTCGTATAGCGCAACCAGGAAAGGAAGAGATAGTAGTATTTGGAGATCGAAGGGATAGAAAGTCATGTTTGATTTCTATGATTAAGGCTAAGAAATGTTTGATAAAAGGGTGTGTGGGATTCTTAGCTTATGTGATAGATGCTAAGAAAGAAAAGAAGGGATTGGAGTCAGTTCCGGTAGTCAGTGAGTTTCCAGAAGTATTTCCGGAAGATTTAACCACTTTGCCTCCTGATCGGCAAGTGGAGTTTCGGATTGATTTAGTTTCCGGAGCAGCGCCGATTGCAAGAGCCCCGTACAGATTGGCACCGGCAGAGATGAAAGAAATGATGACTCAGTTGCAAGAGTTGTTAGACAAGGGGTTTATTCGCCCTAGTACCTCACCTTGGGGAGCGCCAGTATTGTTTGTTAAGAAGAAAGACGGGTCTATGAGAATGTGCATAGATTACCGTGAGCTCAATAAGTTGACTGTTAAGAATAAGTATCCGCTTCCTAGGATTGATGATCTTTTTGATCAACTGCAAGGAGCGAGTTACTTTTCGAAGATAGATCTGCGCTCTGGTTATCACCAGTTAAAGGTGAGAGAGGAGGATGTGTCTAAGACTGCGTTTCGTACAAGGTACGGACACTATGAGTTTTTAGTTATGCCATTTGGTTTGACTAATGCGCCAGCAGCTTTCATGGATCTTATGAATAGAGTGTGTAGTCCGTTTTTAGATAAATATGTTATTGTTTTTATAGATGATATATTGATCTATTAACGTTCTAAAGAAGATCATGAAACTCATTTAAAAGCAATTTTAGAATTGCTGAAGCGTGAAAAGTTGTATGCCAAGTTTTCAAAGTGTGAATTTTGGTTGAAAGAAGTTCAGTTTTTAGGACACATGGTGTCGAAAGATGGGATTCAGGTTGATCCAGCTAAGGTTGAAGCCATAAAAGGGTGGGAAGCACCAAAATCGCCATCTGAAGTAAGAAGTTTTCTAAGTTTGGCTGGTTATTATAGAAAGTTCATTCAGGACTTCTCTAGAATAGCTACGCCATTAACAGTTTTAACCAGAAAGAATGTTAAGTTTGTTTGGGCAGAAGCTCAGAAAGAAGTGTTTGATAAGTTGAAAGAAAGTTTAAGTAGTGCTCCTGTTTTGTCTCTACCCAACGGGTCGGAAGGATTTGTTATTTATAGCGATGCTTCAAAGTTGGGTTTGGGATGTGTGCTGATGCAAGAAGGCAAGGTGATTGCCTATGCATCTCGTCAGTTAAAAGAGCATGAAAAGAATTATCCGACGCATGATTTAGAATTGGCAGCTGTAGTATTTGCTTTGAAAATCTGGAGACATTACTTGTATGGGATCAAATGTCAGATTTACACAGATCACAAGAGTCTGCAGTATCTGTTTAATCAGAAAGAGCTTAATATGAGGCAGCGTAGATGGATGGAGTTATTAAGTGATTATGACTGTGAAATTTTGTACCATCCAGGAAAGGCCAATGTGGTAGCAGATGCTCTAAGTCGTAAGGAGCATGGAGAAATAGCAGAGGTTGTAGCATTTAGAGTTGATGTTGTTTCCAATTTCTTGGAAGAAGTTATAAAGTTTCAAGAAGAAGCAGTGTCAGCAGAAAATTTGAAAAGTGAAAGAATAGTTGGAATTGTTAACTCGTTAGTAGTTGACAATCGAGGAGTAAAGTGTTTCAATAAGCGGGTATGGATTCCAAAATCAGGAGATCTGAGGCAGAAAGTGTTGGAAGAAGCTCATAGATCTCGATATTCAGTTCATCCTGGAACTAATAAGATGTATAGAGATTTAAAGCAAAGTTATTGGTGGCCAGGTTTAAAGAAAGATATTACTCATTTTGTTGAACGATGTCTTACTTGTTTAAAGGTTAAAGCTGAGCATCAGAGACCCTATGGGGAGCTTCAGCCGTTAGAAATTCCAGTGTGGAAGTGGGACGAGATTACGATGGATCTTGTTACTGGGTTACCGCGATCACCTAAGGGGCATGATGCTATTTGGGTGATAGTGGATAGACTCACAAAGTCAGCCCATTTCCTACCGATCAAGGAGACGTACTCACTAGAAAAGTTGGCTCGATTGTATATCGACGAAATAGTGACCAGGCATGGAGTACCGTCGTCCATAGTATCAGACAGGGATGCTCGATTTACCTCAGCATTTTGGAGAAGTTTGCAAAGGGAATTAGGCTCTCAACTGAAACTGAGCACGGCCTATCATCCGCAAACAGATGGTCAGAGTGAGAGAACTATTCAGACATTAGAAGATATGCTTCGTGCATGTGTTATAGATTTTAAAGGTTCGTGGGAGATTCATTTGCCGTTGATTGAATTTTCCTACAACAATAGTTATCATGCTAGCATACAAGCAGCTCCATTTGAAGCTTTGTATGGTCGTAAGTGTAGAACACCTCTATGTTGGAATGAGGTAGGTGAACGTCAGTTAGCAGGACCAGAAATTGTACAGTTAACAGCTGATAAGGTTGACCAGATTCGAGCAAGATTGAAGATTGCTCAAGATCGTCAGAAAGTGTATGCTGACAGACGAAGGAAACCGATAGAGTTTCAGATAGGAGATAAAGTAATGTTGAAAGTTTCACCTTGGAAAGGGGTGATCAGATTTGGAAAGAAAGGAAAGTTAAGACCAAGGTTTGTTGGACCATTTATCATCACTGATCGTGTTGGTGAAGTGGCTTATGAACTTGATCTACCAGCAAGTTTGAGTGGGATTCATCCTACGTTTCATGTGTCAAACCTGAAAAAGTGTTTGGCCGAAGCAGATATAGTTGTTCCTTTAGAAGATATTCAGATAGATGAAAAACTAGGTTATATTGAGGAGCCTCTAGCAATTACAGACCTCGAGATAAAGAAATTGAGGAACAAAGAGATTCGATTAGTGAAAGTTCAGTGGAAATTTCACCAAGGACAAGAGTCTACGTGGGAAGTAGAGGCAGATATGAAAGCTCAGTATCCCCAGTTGTTTAGCGATAGAATTCCGGGGACGGAATTCTCTTAAGGGGGGAAGATTGTAATACCCAGTTTCGAAATTTGGTTAATTTTGGAAGTTGGGGGAAAAAAAGTGTAAAGTTAGTTAAAGTTCAAGGGGGTTTATTGAAAAGTTTAGTTTTTATCAAATATATAACAGATTGTATGAGATTTCAATCTCATACTGTTTTGTTTGTGGAAAAACCTAAAAGTGAAAGAGAGAAAACGCAGAGAGAAAGAAGAGGAGTTCTTGAAGGATTGATCCGGCTTTGTCAAAAAGAGGTATGTTTTTAGCTTCATGCTTCTATCTGCATGTTATAGTCCGTAAATAGACGTGTTAATCGAGCTTTTAACCGTGTATTTGATCGATTTAATCGATCAAAATAGCTTCTGGGTTTAAGAACTGGGTAACCGACTCTGTTCTTGAGTAAGACCGGAAGAAGATGTATCGGTCTTATGCCTTAGACCGATGTGGTATTAGACCGGTTGAGGCATTCGACCGGTGTTATGTAAGACCGATTGATGCCTTCGACCGGAGATAAGTAAGACCGGTGATAGGTATGACCGATCAATGCATTTGACCGGATATATGTTAAAGACCGAAGGTCTGCTTGACCGAAGGTCTGTTCGACCGGAGGTCTACTTGACCGGAGGTCTGCTCGACCGAAGGTCTGTTAGACCGGTGGTGTGATTCGACCGGTAGGATGTAAAGGACCGATAGAGATTCGACCGATAGTTTTATAATTGGTCTAAGAGGTTTTAATCAGTTTGGTTTTGACCGGGTTAAAAACAGTAGATTTCAATTGATGAGTCTTTTGAAAGAAGGAGTGTTAGTTGCAGGTTAGCTTACCTTTGTTTTTAATACCATCGTAGGTGGTGTTAATCAATAGAAGTCAGAGTTTTATTCGGAAGAATATAAGGTGAGTATTTTAAACTAAATCTTTTATGATTTGAGCAGTTATTTTATAAATGTGAGTTTTATATACTGCGCATTTATAATATTGAAAGTTAGCAGAATTATTTCAAATGATTGATTTAATTAGTTGGGCATGTTTATGCTCAGGGTATATAAACTTGTTTTATATACTGGCAGGACCAAATGTATGCGTACATTTGAGTCAGATTTTGACCTAAGTCGGGAAGTGTGACCCGCCTGCTCGTACCGGGGAGTGTGGCTCGTTTATGCCATTAGGGTGTGTCCCTAAAATAAGGCAATGCGAGACAGACATACCGTCTTTGACGGGAATGTTGGTCAGTAGTTGAAAGTACGCTTGCGAGCGTAGAAAGTGATCCAGTAGATTGATTTATGTATGTGAAACATAAATTTTTTGAAAGTGAATTAAAGAGCAAGTATGTATTGAGATATACAGTTTAGTTTAAATGTTTTAATTAATATTTGAACTGTGTAGTAATGATTGGAGGGGACTCACTAGACCTTTGGTCTAACCCTCGCTATTTCGAAATTTTAACCCTGTTTCAGGTTATCGAAAGGTAGCAGATAAAGGTAAAGAGAAGGTGTGAGTTTTAAGCAGGAGATAGAAGACTTCCTGCCATAGCTATCTTTTTGAGACTCAGTTGTGTAATAGTTAATAGTAAAGAACATTGTAAGCTTGGGACAGTATTTAGTAATGAATGTTAATTTATTATGTAAATAAATGTTCAGGTTGTTACAACCACCGTTCCTTCAAGCTCATTTGAAGATGGTCAGTCGTCTAGATCACAAGCTGATGTTCCTCTCTCTGAACCTGTGATTCCACCGACTATCCTGGAAGAAGGACCAACTTTGACCAGACAACGGAGACAAAGAAGTTTGCAACGTAGATATTTGGCTTCCAAGCAAAGATCAACTTTTCTAGAAGATACTCAGAGTAACATCTTTGTTTCTAGAAGAAGACCGATCAACATTTTTGCAATTCTTGGAGTTGAGAAAGAGTCAGATGCCTATCAGTATGAATACTTAATGTTCATTAAGTGCCATCGCAAAAAGGAATAATATTGTTTCTTCTCCACACTTGATTGTTCGAGTCATCAGTGTCACGATCAACAAATTTGTGAATATCTGGTATCCTGACTTTGAAGTTGAAAGAAGAGATTGCAGGTGGTATATCTTCTCAGAGGCAGATTTTACTGATCTTTCCATTGATGATATTGAGTTCTTATATGATCATTTCAGGAATCTCTATCATAGAAATCAGGATGTTTCTCAGGATTTGTTCGTTATAAAAAGATTCATTTGACGGCCAATCCGATTCTTCAGAGTTTTTGATTTCCAGATGGCCGTTGAAAGTTTTCAGCCGGTTGTAAATCTTCGAAGTCCCAATCGAAGCTTGCGAAACTTAGAGTCTTATCCTCTACTCACCAATGTTCAAGATCCTTATGGAGTTGTCTACAAAAATGGCTCAAATGAAAAATGCTTTTTCAGATTTGAAGAAATTGCTCATTACTCTGATGGAACCTTAAAGGTGATCAAGCTTTAGTTGGAGCAACGTCTGAAAGAGGCTAAAAGAAGATTTTTGGAAACAAGAAGTAATGTATTTCTGGTTAATAATGATGAAATTCATCTCCTCAATAAGACTTTGGATTCTATTAAAGAGAGATTGAATTTCCGCTCCACTCTGCGACGTTTGAAAGTATTAATTGGACTTAATAGACTTCGTCAAAGAGAAGAGCGTCAATGATTCACCAAAGTTGCTTAGATGGTCAATGCTTGTTTAGAAGATTGATTTTTGAAGACCAATACGCCAATGATTACTAAGGGGGAGATTGTTAAATCTAATTTTGTAGTAATCATTGTATTTATAATCAATTGTCTTTACTGTTCTTAGAGTGCTTATTTGTTTTGGTTAAGACCTGGGGTATTTAAGTCCCCTTAGGCCTTTGTTTTTGTAACTTTGGACACATATTTTGAATACATCAGATTACTTTGGAGCTCCTACTTTCTCTCTCTAGGATTTAGAGATTCTTGGACTTTCACTAGATGCGAAATCTTGGAATTCTATGCTAGTTCTTCGAGATATGCAAGTTCTTGATGCGAGTTCTTGAGTATTCAACAAATTCTTTAGATCTTCAGCCAAAAATACCCTCTATTTCACTCAAAATCCTATCAAACCTTTGATTTTCAATCTGAAACATCGACAATTAGACCACTAATACATCTAGAATCAAATCCGACCAAAGAATGACAACAGAATACACTCAAACTTACAAATTCAATCTAATATAGTGCAAAGAACTCGTGAACACAAAACTCGTGAAATTTCAAAATTGATGATCAATTACAGTGCAAGACTCTACTAGACCTATACAAGATTGATCTAAAACATAATTCGAACCCAATCTAACAAATAAAACTCGCAAATTCACAAAAAAATTCGAAATTTGATCTACGACTCAATAAACAGTGTCGAAAACCATATTTTCTTGATTTCAACTGATACCAATTGTTAAATTCCAGTTTATTAATGTTGGATCAGTAATTGTATTAAAGATTAAGTTAAATAAGGGGTCTAGTTTGTAATAGTGTTTAATACCTTAGGGGGTATTTTAGCAATAAGTAAATAATAATTAGGTCATGTTGACCTAGGTATAAATAGGTTTTATTTATTAGTTTTAGGGTTAACAATCATAATTGGTGATTAAGAGAGGCAGCCGTATTCTCTCTATACTCACAAGAGGTATTATATGTATTCACCAAGAACACACACGGTTTAACTGACTATTCAAGGGATTGTTGGTATGTTAATCTGAACTATTTATCCCTTGATCTTTATTGTGTTGTGTGATTGTTTATCAACAATAATCTAGGCTTAACAAGTGGCATTGTGTGTCCCACAATCAATATATATCAAGATCTTAACAACAAATTTCCAATTGAAATGTTAGTTTATTGATTTCAGATTCACCAGTACACTTTCTCTCTCTAGCTCTCAAGAACACGCACAACCAAAATCTACTCTGAAAGTGTTACTTCTCTCACAACAAGGAACCAACCTATTAATACAAAGAATCTACTTGTCGCTAAACACAGTTCACGCACAAAACAGAAACGCGCAAACAACTAAGAAAAGCAAAATTACAAATTTGACTTTGACTATTTATTACACAAGAACTTTGACTTTGACTGAGAGTTGACTTTCAGCTTTGACTTTGATCTTCAGAAATCTTGATCTTGTATCCAACAGATTTATGCTCTAACAATCTCCCCCTTTAGATTCAAGATCATCACAAAAAGATTTAGCAAATCAATCTCCTCCTTAGATTCAATTTCTTTCAAATGTATCTCCCCCTTTGTTGAATTTTGTTAACTTGAAACATCTTCAAATCAGTTGTATTCCTTTCAAACACTATCCTTTAACAAATAGTAACAATCTCCCCCAAGATTGGTAGAAATAGTCTTCAATAATCTCCCCAAGATTTTCACAAACTCTTTCAGACTTTGGAAAGAAACTATCTTCAGATTTAGCACGGAATGCGTCAGCAAATAATCTTCAAAGAAAATTTCTTCAAAATCAGCATATCTTCCAAATTCTTTCAAACTTTCAAACTTTGAACTTTGTCATCTTCAAATCTTTTAACTTTTAAATTTCTGACTTGAACATTTCTTTAAAATCATCTCCCCTTTTTTGATGAATAGAGCATCTGGTTAATCAAAACTTTGTCAAGAAATGTCACTGAAATTCTGTTTTGACCACTGATCTGTCAAACTGAGCCTCTGATCCTTTGCCAATTCGAACAATGTATCCATCTAGATCTTTTCAAATCCAGACAAAATATTCGTGTAACTTTTGAATCAACACAAAGTTACTGTGTGTAACGAATACACATTGTAAAGGAGTTTTTTGATGTTCACTCCCCCAGGACTTCCATCCAATCATCAAAACACCAAAAAGGTAATTTCTATGAACGTTATGACAAGAAAACAAATTCCTTGTGTGTTCGTGCAAGTGATAGAAAGAATTAAGCACAGATGATTGCTTTTTAATGCTCAACATTGTGTAAACCACTGAGACAACAGTAGATAAACACAGACTCAATGTGCATGATTGAAGTGCGAAGGTGGGGCAAACTTCCTTCTTTTTCAATATCCAGATTTTCCAAATGAAAATTAGATAGATTATGTGCTGCGTCCCCAGAAAAAATATGAAACATTTTCTTTTTAAGAAGAAAATGTGTGGTTGGTGGACTTTAAGCAAGAGTTGGCATGGGCTAGTTGCCTGTTTCAATAATATTCACGAAGAAATGTGAAACATTAGTAATGTAGCTGCCCGGCTCAAAAATTAGTTGTTGCAGAGTTTGATATTCTTTTACTCTGATCTCACACCCTCTTTCTTTTAATCATTAAGCTCACATCTAACCAAACTCTTATTTCCATTATACCTCGTCACACATCCCACACTCATTTCTTTTAGACTCCTCACACTCAATCTCTATGGAGTAACTTATTGGGTAGGAGACACTGGTAATCGTGAATCCATAGAAGTTCATTTAAGTCCAAGCACAAAGAACCCATATAATCCTATAAAGCATATGTTGCTAAAAATGGTTTAACTAAATCAGTTAAAGCTCAAATACAAGTCAGACATGTATATGCTCATAATATAATCATGAAGATATGAGCATTTTTAAACATTGGAATATTTTCAAAACAAGTAAATTGAATGAATGAATATGAATGCAAGAAACTTGTTTGAAAATCTGACATTGTATGAAAAATGATCAGAAATGGATGATATAACAATTAAGGCTTATGGTCAAGAATAATGGATATTATCTATATGAACCAAAAATATAGACATTCTTGAAATGACGTTTCGAAATGAAATTACGCTAAAAAAATTCTTTGAAGTACAAGCGGGGTGTCTTACCATCGAAAAAATATGTTTCAAATTTGAGACATGGTAATAACGTTTTGAACAAGAATTCAAACCAGTGTGTGTAAATACTTGAAAGTATACAGAAAAGACAATACGCAAGTATTTATCTTTGGAAACATAAGGTCTGTAATCATTTAAGCACAAATAAAATGAAAAACATTTAAAATCACACTTCCAATTCATGAAATCTGTTTAAGAATCGGGAAGTGGTTTGAACATTTAAAAACATGTTTTCTATGATTGAAAGTTGTCCTTCTTTCAACCATATATGAGATTAAGATAAGAAATTTAACCTTTTAGCTTCGTCTTAAATCTCATGAAGTCAGCTGAAGTCATAAAAATATGAACTTGTAAGCTTCTCTCATTCTGCACAAGTCTCAAAGTCATGTCAAAGCAACTTTATTCACAAATTAATTCAAATGTAAAAGACATAAAGCAGTAAAACAATTAAAATACGAGTTCTGATTTGAAATAATCAGAAGTCATATCCTTACTCCTTTTGTTATACGCATAAACTCCCCATAAATTCATGCATCAAAAAAATTTGGCAATAAAATTCTATAAACTCCCCCTCAGAATAATATTGATCATCTTATAAGCTTGTCTCAATTCCCCTGAGAACATGAACAACACGTTAAAGTGCAAATATCCTTTCAGAAATAATGATAAAGAAATGAAGAAAAATGACAATAAAAGAAACTTTAATAGGTAATTACTGATTAGACCTTGAGATTTAGCATACCAAGCTTAGATACAAGAAAATTAAATCTCTTTTCATCTAAAGCTTTGGTAAACAAATCTGCAAGTTGATAATCAGTTTTTACAGAGTAAATTTCTATTGTACCTTTTTCTACATTATCTTTTATAAAATGATACCTCACATCAATGTGCGTTGTTTTAGTGTGTTGTACAGGATTAGCTGATATGGCGATAGCGCTCTTTGAGTCACAATAGATTGGTATTTTGTCAAACTTGAATCCATAGTCTCGCAACTGTGTTCGCATCAACAAGACTTGAGAGAAGCAACGGGCAGCAGCTACATACTCTGCTTCAGCAGTCGATGTGGAAACACTTAATTGTTTATTTGACGCCCAGCTAACGAGCTTGTCTCCAAGGAATTGAATGTGAACTGAAGTGCTCTTCCCGTCCAACATACACCCAACATGATCTGCGTCTCAATAAGCAGTCAGTTGAAATCCTGTATCTTTAGGATACCAAAGACCAAGATATGCAGTCCCCTTCAGATAACAAAATATCCGTTTGACAACAACCAAATGGGATTCTTTAGGATCAGCCTGATATCGTGCACACAAGCATGTTGAAAACATTATATCTGGTCTACTTGAAGTAAGATACATTAAAGACCCTATCATACCTCTATAAATCCTAACATCAACACTTTTTCCCGAAGGATCAGTGTTAATCTTAGTACCTGGTGCCATTGGGGTTCCAATAGTTTTGCAATTTTCCATTTTGAATTTCCGAAGAATATCAAAAATGTACTTAGATTGGTTAATGAAAATCCCCGTTGAAAACTTTTTTACTTGTAATCCGAGAAAGAAAATCATCTCTCCCATCATACTCATTTGAAAACGTGACACCATAAGGTTTGAAAAGTTCTTACAGTATTTAGGATTTGTAGAACCAAATATAATATCATCTACATATATTTGAACAAGAATGATATCAGCTTTCTCCTTTTTAATAAACAAAGTGATATCAACTTTACCTTTCGAAAAACCTGAGTTGACCAAAAAGTTAGATAGAACATCATACCATGCGCGAGGGGCTTGTTTCAAACCATACAAGTCTTTATCCAAGATGTATACGTGATTTGGCTTATCTGGATTTACAAACCCTTCTGGTTGAGAAACGTAGACTTCCTCCTTAAGTATGTCATTTAAAAAGGCAGTCTTCACGTCCATCTGATAGACAGTGAAGTTCTTGTGAGTTGCGTAGGCTAGAAACATGCGGATTGCCTCTATACGTGCTACTGGAGCATATGTCTCGTCGTAGTCTATGCTTTCCTCTTGTCGGTAACCTTTGGCAGCAAGTCTTGCTTTATTTCTTATGACAATACCATCTTCGTCCTTCTTGTTTTTAAATACCCATTTAGTTCCTATCACGGTCTTTTCTTCTGGTTTTGGAACTAATCTCCAGACTTTCAGGGCTTCAAATTGATTTAATTCTTCTTTCATAGCTTCTGATACTCGAGTAGGCTCTATCTTGCTGAGGAATGAGTCATGCAGACACTGATTTAAAGTTGCTAACCTAGTTTGCACTGGTTTGTTGAGATCTTCAATTACTTGGTGTAAAGGGTGCTCTTTGGTCCAGCGACGCTCATGAGGGAATGGATTAGATGAAGATTGATCATGGTTGTCATCTAAAAATCCCCTTTCAGATTCTTCAGGTTGTACATTATGAGGGAGGGAATCGGTTGAAGTAATTGGTGTAGAAGCTTCAGTAGGTACAGCTTGTTCAGTCTGTTGATCTGTCCTTACAGCACATCCTACTGACTCAACAACTTCTGGATCATCATTAGTAGATTCAACTTCAACTATTGGAGTAGGCATTTGAACTGGAATATCTTGCTGAATCGGGGAATTTGATTCAGTAGAAACATCTGAAGTAGTCGGATAAGTAATCGTTGAATCTTCAATCCTGTCAACCACAACAGGTTTATTCACATTAGATCCAAGATATTCATCATAAAACAGTTCAAATAAAGTATCTAAACCAGATAAATGATTAGTAGACGTTGACGCTTCATCTGATTTGTTCTTTGTAAGTACAGGTTCTGAACGAATTTGCCCAGAAGCTAATACTCCAGTTATCACGGGTTCTAGACTGAATTGTTCAGAAGCCATCTCTTCATCAAATGTAACGTTGATGCTCTCGACTACTGTCTTTGACTTCTTCAGATAGACACGATATGCAGCAGATGTAGAAGAATAACCAATGAAAATGCCCTCATCCGCCTTAGCACTAAACTTGTTAAGACTCTCTCTGTCGTTAAGCACAAAACACTTACAACCAAAAACATGAAAATATTTAATGGTTGGTGTTCGGTTGTTGATCCAAGCATACAGAGTCTTTTGAAATCTGCGATGTATCATGGAACGGTTCTGAGTGTAACATGCAGTCGAAATAGCTTCTGTCCACAGAAATAGAGGTAAGTCTGATTGGCTGAGCATAGTGCTAGCGGCCTCGACTAGCGTTCGATTTCTCCTTTCGACTACTCCATTCTGTTCAGGCGTACGAGCAGCAGAGTATTGATGTGATATCCCGACTGATTCGAGATATTCTTCAACAGTCTTATTTTTAAACTCTGTGTCGTTCTCAGTTCTGAGAAGCTTTACTGATTTCTGCAAATTCACCTGGGTCGTCTTCAGAAATGTAATGAGAACTTCGGGCATCTCATCTTTTGATCGAAGAAATTTGACCCACGTGTATTGTGAATAGTCGTCCACGATAACCAACACGTATTTCTTTCCGCCTAAGCTTTGTGTTCGCATCCGACCACAGAGATCCATATGCAACAACTCTAGTGGAGAACTGTTACTGGGTTCAGGCTTCGGTTTATGTGGAGCTCTCTTCATTTTCCTTTTTCACATGCTGTACATAAGTGTTTTTTCTCGTATCTCAGTTCAGGAAGTCCATTTACTAACTTTCCACTGACCAGCTTGATAATGTAACGAAAATTCAGGTGTGATAATCGTCGGTGCCAAAGCCAACTTTACTGCATCGAGGCTTTTGTCAATAGACAAACTTGATTGTCAATCTGGAATTTTGACAGATTGATTGTGTAGAGGTTTGACTTTTGATTGCCGACTAAGAGGTCTTTACCGTCTTCAGTACGAACCGAGCAACTCTTAGATTTGAAGTTGACCTCTAATCCTTTGTCACAGAACTGACCGATACTGAACAAGTTGTGTCCTAAGCCTTCGACATAGCTCACCTACTTAATCCTTATGTTATCTTGGATAATATCACCATATCCTAAGATTGGTGAAAACTAGTCGTTGCCAAAACGAACATTGCCGCTGAATTTATCTGTATAATTAGACAATAAAGCTTTCTGCCCGGTCATATGCTAGGAACAACCGCTATCCAAGTACCACATATGCCGGGTCTACAAGAGAAATCAGGAAACAATAGATTTAGGTACCCATTTAAACACGGGTCCTAACAGATTAGCACATGATTTTGGCATCCATTTGAATATGGATCCTCTTTTCTTTTGAAAACTTTTAAAAACTTTTGATTTAGAAGAATAAACATGATAAGATCCAAACCAATCATTAGAATTTTGATGATAAGCATAATCATTCCACTGATAGGTATAAGATTTAGTAGTAGCACGAGATAATTGGAACAATTGCTTTATTGAATATCGCTTGTAAGGAATTACAAGGTTTTGTTTATTAGAAGCAATTTTACCAACTACGTCATTAACACTACTAGCAGATGTATCAATAACTACATCAGGGACTGATTCCGCCATCTCATCACTCTTCCTTGTTGGTCGCCATTCAGATCTTGCTTCTGACCTTTTTTTTTCTTATATCTGAAACAGAAGATTTAGATTTATTAGAAAAGTCAGATTTCTCAAATCGATTTTTCTTGTGTTTACCAGTGTTATTATTTTTCTGTAATCGTTGTTTCTTATGTTTCTTACCCTGAGCATAGTAATCAGCAGTTACAGAAACTGATTCACCAACCTTAGTTGATGATTCACCTTTTTCATGAACACTTGGTAAAGCTTGTCCATTTATCACAAAAGTAGAATGATTTGGAAATGGAGCATTAAAGTCAAACATATCAATTTCTTCAATACACCCTTCATCAGAATTTAGAAAATCATTTGCAGACTCAAATAGATCATCAAAATCAGTCTTAGAAGTTTGAGGTACTTTTGAAGATGTAGAACACACTTTAGATTTGCAAATAAAATTTGTGTTCTTTAATACTGTAGAAAATACATTTTGTGTTATATCACTCAAAATTCTTTCATCAGATAAAATATTTTCTAACTCAATTATTTTGCTCTCTAAGACGAGTGGAGGTACATAAATTTTGGCTTGAACAGGTTTTGCCTCCATCTCAGTAAAAGAATAATTGGCAAAATAATCAGTTGAAAGAAATTTTGGTGTTTTAGAAAGATAACTATCACTCAGTCTTTCATAACAGAATGGTAGTTGCATTTTCTTTAAATTCATTCTTTTCTCATCTTCTTTGTCCTCAACTTCTTTTGATGCTTTGGTCATAAATTTGGGTTTCAATTGAGGATATTCATCATCCGCATACATATAATTTGCATTATATAGACCTGGTTGTTTTCTGATAACTCTTTCTATGTAATGAGGATTATCAAACCCTAATCCCCATTTTTCTTTAAAATCAACATCTTCATCAGGTGTATTCAAGAAAATAGTTTCATCTGTTTGGCCTCTAAGATACAATTTTGCTTCCAAACCATTTACCTTTTTCTCTAAAGTCTTGTTTTCAACCTGCAATTTAAAAGCTTTTAGTACACATTCTTGTTTTTCAGAATCAGACTTAGATAATTTTTTTTCAATATCAGAAATCTTATTTTCAAAGCAAATCTTTTCATTTTGAAAAACAGAAGCAGATTTGCGTATAGAATCAATTAAATCTTTGTTCCCAATAACTGATTCATTAAGCTCAAAGATCTGTTGATTTCTCCTAGCAACTCTGTCTTTTTCCTTTTTCACTTTTAATTGAAGGTCTTGAAGTTCAACCATCATGGCTTCCATTTTGGTCATGAAATCTTTTTCAGTTAAGTTCATTACCTCATCAGCAGTCCCATCGTCATAATCATCATCTTTCTCTTCTTTTCCCATCAAACATAAATGAGTAGTCTCTTCTTGTTCTTTTTCCTCATCAGAATGATCCAACCAGCATTCATCTTCATCCATTAATGCCCTGCCAACTTCTTGTTGCTTGGCCAAGAGCAATTTGTTCTGATAATACTCTGAGTTGCGAACCTTTGGCTTCCGACATTCTTTTGCGTAATGTCCCAACTTGCCACAGTTGTAGCATTTGATCATATCATTAGTTGGCTTGTCAGTACTTGTGTAATCATTCACAAACTTTTTCTTCTCTTCTGGCTCCCTCTCAACAAATTTATTTCCTTCCATTCTTGCTCTATGCTCATGGTTCTTTGAGTTTGATGAAGAGTATCTCTGAGAATTAGACCCTGGTTTCTTGTAGAACTTCTTTTGGAATGCATGGGTCAGTAATAGCATATCCTGCTTGAGACTTTCTCCATCATCTCCATCAGACTCTAATTCTGATTCTGAACTGATAATTACTTTCTTCTTCTTCTTCTTTTCTTTCTCTCCGACCACCAATGCTATAGGATCAACAACCTTCTCAACTTTCTTCTTCTCAGCTCTTTTCTCTTCTACCTCTTCTTCATTCTGTCGCAGAGTCTCGTAGACTTCATGTAGAGGTATTTCGCTCAAATCCTTCATTTGTTTCATCCTGCGTGTGTGCTCTTTCCACTCAGGTTGCAAGATGCTGAGAAACTTCACGTTGTTCTCAATTTGTTGCTTGTTGACCTTGTTCTTGGAAAGCTCATTCAGAAGCAGCACAAACCTCTCATAGGTCTCCTCCAAGCTTTCATTTTCTTTTGCTTTAAATTCTTCGTAGCTGTTTATGCAGTTAGCTACCTTCATTTGGTTTCCAACTCTAGAACCCAACATCATTTTTCTTAACTGATCCCACGTTAATTTGGCATTTTCATTGTAGCTATCCATTTTCACATATATCTCATTAGTCATGCTTTGTAAAAGCAAAGATATGGCTTGTTTATCAGCATCAAACTGTTTCTTCTGTTCATCCGAGAAATTAGCATACTTTTTATCCACTCTCCTTGTTCTCGGAGCTCCATCTGAATCATTACCACCAGCAGGAATCTCCTCAGTAGGTTTCTTCATTGGGCCTTCTATGATAGATGTCAGAATGTTCTCTCCATTAGATTGTCTATCAACAAAGTCCAAAAATCTCTCTCTCCATTGTTCATATTCTACTTTAAACAGTACCGGAGGCTTGACATCAGTGCCGATGGAAAGAGCGTCTCGGGAAGTCATCTTGAAATATACTGCTTACTGATCGTCAGAAATTCAGAAAAACACAAACTGGATCTACAAAAATCAAACTCAGCTAAATTTCAGAAGAAAAAAAAATCCAGAAAAATTTCTAAGTATGGAACTCGCATAACACAAGAAATAAAATTTCGCGCTAAAAACAGTGCTATGCGCATTTCAGATTCGCCCACAACAAAGTATGCTAGAACTTAGGTTCACGCAAATAGCCTTGTGTGAGTTTCAGGTTCTCGCACAATACTGTGTGCGAGTTCTGGTACTTCGCTTACAAGCTTGCGAGTTAAAGATTTAAAATTTTTTTCAAGAAATAAGAACGCGCTAAATGTAAACGCGCAAGCACATGGTCTTGCGAGTTCTGGACTTAGAAAAAATTCATTAATAACACTTCGCGCTAAATCAAAACACGCACGACACACTTCTTGTAACCTTTTACTTCGCGCACGTTGAAGAATAGGAACAGTAACAACTCGCACATAGAGTTATGCGAGTTTTAGCTTCTCGCACGACACTGTTTGCGAGTTTTACACTTCTATTTTAAAAACACAGTAGCTTGCGAGTTCTTCGAGGCTTACGAGTTCTTCATTTGCGCGAACTGGAGATCTAGCGAGTTCTTCAGTTCGATCGATTTTTCCTTCTGATTCGATTAATCACTCGACCAATTGACTTGATTCTTTGTAGGGATCCTCGAAAATGATATTCGAACAGGTTACAATACAGAATTTACACTTACAAACACAAATTGATACATTTTAATCCAATTTACAGTGCTTGAAAAACTTCGAACAATTCTCACTAAATCCAAAAATTCACCCTTAATCTGAATGAATTAGCCTAAATGAACTAAATACAAACTATTCTATTTACCAAATCGATTCAATTACAATCAAAACAACACTGAATCAATAAATGGAATGCTACAGAGATTACAACGATGAACAGTTCAATTTCTTCAAATTCGATCCGTTTTTCTGAGTTTCAATCTGATCTGATACCAATTGTGTGTCCCACAGTCAGTATATATCAAGATATTAACAACAAATTTCCAATTGAAATGCTAGTTTATTGATTTCAGATTCACCAGTACACTTTCTCTCTCTAGCTCTCAAGAACACGCACAACGAAAATCTACTGTGAAAGTGTTACTTCTCTCACAACAAGGAACCAACCTATTTGTACAAAGAATCTACTTATCGCTAAACACAGTTCACGCACAAAACATAAACGCGCAAACAACTAAGAAAAGCAAAATCACAAATGTTGACTTTGACTATTTATTACACAAGAACTTTGACTTTGACTGAGAGTTGACTTTCAGCTTTGACTTTGATCTTCAGAAATCTTGATCTTGTATCCAACAGATTTATGCTCTAACAGGTATCAGAGCCAAAGAATCAGGCTTTTTGGATTAAAATCAGGTTTATCGACATCTTACTGTGTGAAACTCAATTTTGCGATTTAATGTGTTATTATGCATAAAATCGATTTGATTAGGTGCGTTTTATGTTATTGAATATCATCTGATAGTTTAATTGCACTTTAAATCATTAATCGATTGGCTTTTTATGATTTTTGGAATCTGGGTTCATAAAACTGTCGAGTACTACTTCTATCAAATTGAGTGATCAAAAGTTATTTTTAATTATTGTTTTTGATTGTGTTTTGATCGATATATGTTTATGGATACGAAAGTATGATTTTTGCATTGAGTTTGAGTGTTTGAAGTGTTTTTTGGGTTGAAAATCGGTCAGAGAATCGAACTGTGAAGAACTCGCGCGTTTCTTCAATGACTCCACTTTTGCGCCAGTTCATAGTAGATTTTTGCGCCAATCCCAATTAGCGCAAAAGTTCATTTTGCGCCACCCTCTGTTAGCGCAAAGCCTATTTTGCGTCACACACTATACCTGTCGCTACAATAGTCCGGTCAACACACTGGTCCACAACGGTCGAATACACTCCAGTCGCACCACATCGGTCAGACACCGGTCCATACGGTCCGGTCGACGGACTCCGGTCGACGAGACACCGGTCGACCTCGCCCACACCGGTCGACGTGACACCGGTCGCAAGCACAGGTTCGTTCAAGACACAGGTCCGGTCGAGCTACACACCGATCAAAGCAAGACACCGGTCGCAACACTTGGTTTATTTTGTGCCACTGTCTATTCGCGCAAATCTCACTTTTGCGCTACCTACTGTTCGCGCAAAACATACTTCTCGCTACCCATTACTCGTGCAAAACACCTTCTTACGCCACCCTCTTCTCGAGCAAAGTTCCTTTTGCGCCAGCGCCTTTTAGCGTAAAGCTTCTTTTGCGCCAGGTTCATCTAGCGCAAAGTTATTTTTTTGCACCACTGTCCTTTAACGCATATCTATAATTTGCGCCAGATTTTCTGTTTTAATAGGTTTTATACTGTTTGGGAATTATGCATTTGATTATTTTTGGAAATTTATTTTTCTGAAAAAATTTTAGTGTAGTTTTTATCCAATTATTGATTCTAAAGATCTTATTAGTTGATTCTCTTGGTACAGATAAGTTTGATTTCTAACCATACAACTAATGATGTCGAACCAACTTCTCACAATGGGTTCTCAGTCAAAACCTCATGTCCTCATGGCTAATGAGTACCAGCAATGGAAGAAGAGAATGATCCAGTTTCTGAATCACAAGAACAGAGAATACATGGAATCAATCACTTCTGGTCCAATTGTTAGAGCATGAATTATGTTGGATACAAGATAATGAAGACTGAAGTCAAAGTTCAAGAAAGTCAAAGTTGAGTTAGTCAACTCTTAGTGAAAGTCAAAGTTGCTTTGTAATAAAGTCAAAGTCAAATCTCTTGTTTCTTTTAATTCCGTGTTAATAGATATATGGCTAGAGGGTTAGTTTTTGTTAGTAGTTGTAATTGAAAGAAGACTGAGTTAGAGAGAGAAAGTTAGAGAGAGAAAGAAGTTAACAAAGAGAGAGAATTGTAATCGTTCTTTGTGAATCAATCAAACAGGTTTGTTTAATTGTTTGTTAAATCTTGTTTGTTGTTAATTGATTGTGATTAGAACTAGAATCGGACAAACAATTGGTATCAGAGCAGATCCAATTTTGAAATCAGATCAAGAAGTTGAGTTCGTACTGTGTTCTTGAGCCGATAATCGATTTCTGAGTTTTAGTGAGAATTAGGAGTCAAATTTGATTACGTTTTGTTTGCTATGTGATATCGATCATGTCTGTATGGTTTAATTCGATAATCGCACTGTAATTGATGGATAATTTTGAGTTTTGTTGAGTTTTTGAGCTTCACGAGTCGAACACTGTAATTTCAATTAATCATTGTAATTTTCACATGTATTTGAAATTTCAGTATTGTAAATATATTTCGTATAGTGTGGGGATGAAATTGTACAAATTTTAGAGTCAGAAATCAAGTTTACTTGATTTTTGATCGATCAGATCAAGAACACGCAAGGAAAGACCAAGAACGCGCAAGATCCGAGTTTCACACTAGTTCTTCTGAGAAACGCGCAAGGTTAATCTGAAGATCGCGCAACTTTGGACAATTCTAAGTTTGAGCTAAAACGCGCAGAACGTTGTTTGCGAGTTATTCAATTTGCGCAATTAGTGTTTTGCGCGAAAGGACAATCGCGTAAATAGTGCTTTGCGCGAACAGACAAACGCGCAAGATTCATCAGGTAGAACGCGCAAGACAAATGATGATGATTTTGGCCGAAAACACGCACAGGGTTGTTTACGAGTTCTAGAAACACGCAAGTCAAAGCCTGCGAGTTTATCTCTTCAACCTGGGAGTTTGAAATTTGAGGAAATTTTTCTAAGTATTGAAACGCGCACG
Organism: Arctium minus; assembly: GCA_954870635.1. Taxonomy (NCBI): domain Eukaryota; kingdom Viridiplantae; phylum Streptophyta; class Magnoliopsida; order Asterales; family Asteraceae; genus Arctium; species Arctium minus. Next base: position 83,933,973 of record OX941081.1, read on the forward strand.
TAGACCTTAGCGAGTTCTACAAACGCGCAAGTCTAAGTTTGCGAGTTTCTTCGGAACAGTGATCTATGAGTTCATTCAATCTGCGAGTTTGTTCAAACGCGCAACTAAGCATTTGCGTGTTCAGGAAACGCGCACGCTACCATTAGCGAGTTTCAGAGATTATTTCTACCTGGGAGTTTGTCAAAACACGCAAACCTTTGCTTGAGAGTTTCATAAACGCGCAAGCTTAAGCCTGCAAGTTTCTCCTTGAATAGTGTTTTGCGAGTTTCAGGCTTTTGCGAGTTTCAGGCTTTTGCGAGTTTTAGGCTTCTGTGATCTGCGAGTTTCAGGACTTAGTCAATTTTTTTTTCTTTTGAAAATTTTATTTTCAGTATCATTTCTATATTCTTGTGATTTCATAATTGGACTAACGATCAAATTTCAAGTTCTTTTTGTTGTAACAGGATGTCTTCTCAAGGAAAAATGACATCAAAAGAAGAGATTGCTAAACTTAAAGTTGAGCTTCTTCATCTTGAAGGACGATTTACACGAAGATGTAAAAAGTTGGAAGAGTTACATATGGATGTTGCTGCATATAAATGTCATATGGAATATTATAAGAAGAAACACGATGATCAAGTTGACATTTATAATACTCTTAATGAGTAGATGCATGCCCATATAGCTTTTCTAAAGAAGACAACAGGTTCAGGTTAATATTCAGAATATTTTGCCAGATACCAGGAACATATTCAACAACTTGAAAAGGAAGTTATTCAAGTCTTGAAAGTTGATAAATGGTTGGAAGCTGAGAAATTAAAGACTGAGAATTCTGAATTAATGCAAAAGATCTCTGATTTGGAAATTCAGATAATCCAGATCCAGCAACCAGATTTTGTTGATAGTAATGAGATGAAGATTAAAAATCTGGAGGATGCTAATGCTGAGCTTCAAAAGAAAATATCTGAATTGGAACAAAAGGTAGTCAAAGACAAAGCTCAGTTTGAAATTGAAAAGAAATTATTTGCAAAGAAATTTTCAGATTTTTCAAGAAAATGTGCTGATGAGAAGAAAACGGTTGAGCTTAAATGCATTAAGCTTTCTCAACAAGTTTATGACTTTGAGAAAGTAATCATTTTAGAAAGAGAAAAGTTTTCAAATGAGAAAAAGGCCATTGAGTAGAAGAACGTTGGATTTTTTAAGGAGATATCTGATGGAAGAAAGAATTATATTTGAGTAAGAGATAAAGAAGCTGACTGCAAAGTTATCTAAACTATCTGAGAGTGCACTAAAAGAGAAGAAAGCGAAGTCTGAGTTCAAGAGAGAGATTGACCTACTTGTCAAGGAAAGAGACAGTTACTCTTCAAAGATAAAAGAGCTTGAAGATATCATTTCCAAGGTGGTGGTGACTGAGCACACGACTCCAGAGTCACAAATCCACACACATAGAGATGATCCAGCTGATTATGAATGCTCATTCAAGACAGTTGCAAGCTCACATCAGAAAACTGTTTCAACAAAAAGGTTAGTTAAATCATATGATCAGATTCATAAAACTAACATTTTCTTTGATGAAAATGTAGATGGTTCAGATACATACAGAAGAAGGAGAAGAAAGGAATATATTGAAGAAAAGCTGGTATGGAAAGTAAAACCAGTTGAAGATGAGAAGAAGAAAGAAAAGAAAGGAACTAAGGAAGAGAAGACGAGTAACAAGTCATGTATATATGCATCAACAGCTAAAAAGAACAAAGTGCTAAAAGGTAAACCTAAACTCGCTTACTCGAGAGATCAAATGATTAGGTTATCTAAAAAGAGGTATTGTTCTTACTGTAATATACATGATCATGTTCATAAATCAAGTGATCATTTATGGTATGGTTCTTACTCAGTTACTCCCATTCGAACTGCAACTAACACGTATGGACCCAAATACCATTGGGTACCAAAACCGAAAGTTGATTATGTGTTGCAGGCACCTATTGTCAAGGGGGAGTAAGAGAACCAAGGCTTCTAAGTAAATCATCTTTGAACCCGTACTTCAACGAAGTTAGACTTCAAAACACAACAGTTTAGGACTCGTACTTCAATGATCAAAAGATCTTACTCCTGTGCTGATAAGATATTGTACTCCACTCCAGTGAGGAAATCTACCATCAAGGGGGAGTACATACTTTTCTGAAATATTTTCAATCTGATAGATATGATGAACTACATTTCAAAATAGAATTGTAGATCTCTATCATGTGCTTTTTCACTGACATATTTTAGATGCATAATTTCAGGGGGAGTAAAGGTGATGGTTTCTGATTATTTCATATCAGAACTCGTACTTTAATTGTTTTACTACTTTATGTCTTTTAAGTTTGAATAAATTTGTTAATAAAGTTGCTTTGACATGACTTTTAGACTTTTGCAGAACGAGAGAAGCTGACACAATCATATCTTAATGACTACAACTGACTTTATGAGAATTAAGATTGAGCAAAAAGGTAAATTTCTTATCTTAATATAAAATGTATCTGGAAGAAAGACAACTTTCAGATATATAAAACATGTTCTGAAATGTTCAAACCACTTCCCGATTCTTAAACAGATTTTATAATTTGGAAGTGTGATTTTAAATGTTTTTATTTTATTTTGTGCTTAACTGATAAACAAGCCGTGTGTTTCCAAAGATAATTACTTGCATATTGTCTTTTCTGTATACTTTCATGTATTCACACACACCGGTTTGAATTCTTGTTCAAAATGTTCTTACCATGTCTCAAATTTGAAACATATTTTTCGATGCTAAGACACCCCGCTTGTAATTCAAAGAATTTTTTTAGCGTAATTTCATTTCGAAACGTCATTTCAAGAATGTCTATATTTTTTTCATATAGACAATATCCGTTATTCTTGAATATAAGCTTTGATTGTTATATCATTCATTTCTGATCATTTTCATACAATGTCAGATTTTCAAACAAGTCTCGTGCATTCATGTTCATTCATTCAATATACTTGTTTGAAAAATACTTCCATGTTTTAAAATGCTCATATCTTCATGATTATATTCTGAGCATACACATATCTGACTTGTATTTGAGTTTTAATTGTTCAAGATAAACCATTTTTGAGCAACATTTGTTTATAGGAAATATGGGTTCTTTGTGCCAGGAATTAAATGAACTTCTATGGATTCACGATTACCAATGTCTCCTACCCACGAAGTTAATCAATAGTGATTGAGTGTGAGGAGTCAAAAAGAAATGAGTGTGAGTTGTGGGTTGAGGTAAAATGGAAATGAGAGCTTGGTTACATGTGAGATTAATGATTAAAATATAGAGGGTGTGAGATCAGAGTAAAAGAATATTAAACTCTACACCAACTACTTTCTGAGTCGGGCAGCCACATTACTAATGTTTCACATTTTTTGGTGAACATTATTGAAACAGGCAAATATCCCATGCCAACTCTTGACTAATACCCCACCAGCCACTCATTTTCTTCTCAAAAAGAAAGTGTTTCATATTTCAAAGGGGACGCAACACATTTGCTATCTGATTTTCATTTGGAAAATCTGGATATTGAAAAAGAAGGAAGTCTGCCCCACCTTCGCACTTCAATCATGCACATTGAGTCTGTGTTTATCTACTGTTGTCTCAGTGGTTTACACAATTTTGAGCCTTTAGAAGCACTTGATGACTTAATTCTTTCTATCACAAGCACAAACACACAAGGAATTCGTTTCTTTGTCATAACGTTCATAGAAATTGCCTTTGTGGTGTTTCGATGATTGAATGGAAGCCTTGGGGGAGTGGACATTAAAAAGCTCCTTTCCAATGTGTATTTGTTACCCACAGTGACTTCGTGTTACTGACAGGCATTTTAACTGATTCATTTGTTGATTCACGGTTACATGTTCTTATTTTGTCTGGATTTGCAAAGATCTAGATGAATACCTGGTTTTGCATCGGTGAATCAATGGGTCTTGAATGATCAGTGGTCAGATCGGATACAGACATTTCTTACTTAAAGTCTTCATGATATTGATGCTCATTTCATCAAAAAGGGGGAGATGATTTTAAAGAAATGTCCAAGTCAGAAGATTCAAAGTAAAGATTTGAGGAAGATCAAAGATTTTTTTGAAGATGTGCTGATTTTGAGGAAATTTTTTTTGAAGATTATTTGCTAAAGCAATCCGAGCTGAATATCATGATAATTTCTTTCTGAAGTCTGAAAGAGTATTGTGATAGTACTAAAGAGATTGTTAAAGACTTTGTTTATCATGTTTGGGGAGATTGTTATATTCTTCGAAGACAGACTTGGAAAGATTACAATGTTAAAGGGAGAGATTGCATCTGACAGAGCTTAAAAAAGAAGACTGTATTGCAAGACCTTTCAACAGTGATCTTGAATCCAAAGGGGGAGATTGTTAGAGCATGAATTATGTTGGATACAAGATAATGAAGACTGAAGTCAAAGTTCAAGAAAGTCAAAGCTGAGTTAGTCAACCATTAGTGAAAGTCAAAGTTGCTTTGTAATAAAGTCAAAGTCAAATCTCTTGTTTCTTTTAATTCCTTGTTAATAGATATATGGCTAGAGGGTTAATTTTTGTTAGTAGTTGTAATTGAAAGCAGACTGAGTTAGAGAGAGAAAGAAGTTAACAGAGAGAGAAAATTGTAATCGTTCTTTGTGAATCAATCAAACAGGTTGGTTTAATTGTAATCGTTCTTTGTTAAATCTTGTTTGTTGTTAATTGATTGTGATTAGAACTAGAACCAGACACACACCAGTAAATCCAATGATCAGAGTACCTGTTCAAGCAGAAACTGAAACCTCTCCAGAAATCCCTGACATATTTATTCCGAAACCGTATCAGTACTTCAGTGAAAAGGAGAAAGATCTGTACAAGATAGATGAAGAAGCTCTCATTTACCTGACGATGGCCATCCCAAATGACATCTACTATCGGGTAGACAGTCGAAATTCAGCTAAAGAAGTCTGGGATGAACTAGCAAGACAATTTGACGGAAGTAAAACTTCAATTTAGGCCAAGCAAAATCTGTGCATTAATGCCTATGAGGGATTTCATGCAAGGGAAGGAGAGACACTGCTTGATACCTACAACAGATACAACATCATTCTGAATGACCTGAGGAGGAACAATATCTCTAAATCTGCTTCAGAGATAAACTATAAGTTCATTAAGAACTTGAATCCGAATGGAAGAACTTTTCCATCAACCTTCAGATGTCAAAGAACATGGCTCAAGAGAACGTAACTGACATTTTCTCTACTCTTTCTCAGCATGAAGAAGAGGTGACATCTATCAACAATGAGTCCAAGAATCTGAAGGGCTCTATGGCTCTCATAGCTGGCAAAAGAAAAATTTCAAGTTTTGGCCCAGTATCTGCTTCAAGGTCAAAGAAGAAAATATCTAAAGCTTTTGTTTCAGAGGTTACTAAGTCCGACTCTGCTTCAAGTGATGAAAAACTGGAGATTGATTCTGATGATGATATACAGAAGTTCTCTGAGAACTTGGCCATGATAAATCGTCAATTCAAGAAGAGCTTTGGCAAGAAGAAGTAATATTCAAAGCCAAAGAATGAAGGATACAAGAAAGAGAAGTATGAAATGAGATACAAGCCAAGACATGGAAGGAGAGAGGAAATATGAGAAGACAGGAAGGAAGATATAAGAGAAGAAAAGAGAGAGGAGAAGAAAGAAGAGATAAATGATGAACCGGGCATATGCTACAACTGTGGCAAACTTGGGCACTTCTCCAGAGATTGCAAGTTCAAGAAATTAAAGAACTCAGAATACTGTGCAAGGAAGTCACTCATTGCCAAGAAAGCTGAAGAGGGAAAGGTGCTTATGGCTGAAGAAGAAAACTGGTTGTACTAAAGTTCTGATGACGAGGAGTAGGTGCACTTCACCCAAGTATCCTACATGGCAAACCTGGATGGTGACGATGAAGCTTCTGAGGCACATTCCGAATATGCAAACTCTGAGGTAAGTGATAATTCTGAACTTATTGAATCTCTGATGGCCCAAATACACAATGTGAAAGATGAATTTGCTTTATTGAAAGGTAAACTTAGCTCCGCACATCAATCAGTTTTGAGTTTTCGTGATGAAAACGCTTTGCTAAAAGTTGTTATGGAAGAAAAATAAAAAGAAAAGGATGGTTTAAAAGATGAAAAGGAATCTTTAAGAAGAAAAATATCTGGTTTAGAAAAGGATCTTGTAAATCTCAATGCTGAAAAGGGTGAATTTAAAATCAAATTTGAAGTCTGCTTTCAAGAAAGAAATGAAGCTTACACCAAAATCAAGCAATTGGAGGAAATTAACATGAAACGAGGTCAGACTGAGCAGACATGAAATCTGTTGACCAATAAACTCCTAGATGAAAGGTATTATAAACTTAAACCAGGTTTGGGTATGACAATTAACGATGTTTTGAAAAAGGCACCGGAGCACTTGTATAATTTTGATAAACTTGGCTCCACAATCAGACCCATTCCTAACATTCGTGCAACCTTTGTTGAAGCAAGTACTTCTAAACCTTTTACAGAGACCAAAGGTAAAGAAGAAATGGTAGAAAACAAGTCTTGTGATACTGATTCTCAAAATTCTTTTAAATCAGTTGGTTTTAAATACAGTGATTTGAACAAAAGCTATGACACTCGAAAGATCGAATTTGCTGAGTTTGAATCAATGTTTACCACATCTTCAAAAGAATCAATCAGCAATGATACGGTTCCACCTGAGACTGAATGCAAATATGATGAGTATGAATCGGATGTTGATCCATCAACTATACCATCAGTCTCAAATCCATTGCTCCTAAACCTTTGCTTGTTGAAGAGGTTGAAGAAGAAACTGTCATCACGAATGGATCTTGTTTTAAAAATGATAAAAAGGAGTTTATGGAGAACATGACTGAATAAATGTTTTCTGATATGATGAATTCTTCAGACTCTGATCCTGTTTCTACTGCAAAAGAGTCAAATTCTGTGAGTGATCATACATCTGAATTGATGAAACAAATTGATACTTTGCAACAGTCTCTTGGAGAGATTGAAGATGAAAACTTTGATCTCAAGGTTAAACTTGAAAAATCTTTGTAAGATAATAAAGAGCTTTGCATAGAGATCAATGATTTGAAAATTACTCTATTTAAGAATGTTTCAAATGATAAACAGATGTTTAATGATCCAAGATGGAAGGTAAGAACTATTCCAGAATTTGATGCTCCTGCAAAACCTTCAGTTATTTACTCTGGTTGTCCTGAATATCCACCTAGTATTTTTTAGAAGGGTGCGACTTCAAGTAACTCTAGAAAAGAATCACCCTCTAAGATAGAGACTAACAAGATTCTTGTTTCTATTTCAGATATAAAAGGAAATGGAGTTGGGAGGAGTAAGAAGAATAAAAATGATAGTTTGAATAAAAATAATAGTTTGCATTTTAGTGAAACTTCTGTTCCAAATAGTTGTACTTTAGACTGTGATGTTTTGAAAAGTAATTCTTTTGATGGACATGAATGTCAGATTTATTCCGATAAATCTAAATTTATGATTTTTGCTCGAAAGAATTTATATTGCAAACACTGTTGGGATAACTCTTTCAAATACTACTCCACTCCAAAGTCCAAGAAAAGTAAAAGAAAAGCTAAAGTGAACCTTAATTCTAATTCTTCCACAAAACCCAAAGTGTTTCGTGCTAAGGTTACCAATCCAAGGACGAAAAATAATTTTCAGGAATTAAATGTTCAAACGGTTTGGAAATGGGTTCCAAAACCCAGATATGAATGGAGAGTGAAAGTTAAACCTACCGATATTCCTGAATTGCTTGAAGCTAACCGCGAAGGACCCATCTTGATATGGGTACCTAAGCAAAACTAATTGTTTCTTGTGCAGGCCTGTCAATTGTGGGTGATAGATTCCGGATGTTCACGCCACATGACAGGATTCAAGTACCTCTTGCATAACTATGTGGAGGATCCTGCCGGAGCAGTTCGTTTTGCAAATTCTGAGGTAGAAGGACAAGTCAGAGGATATGGCATTCTTGATTATGGAGTTGTGAAGATTCAAAGGGTGTTATATGTTGAAGGACTTGATCATAATTTGTTTAGCACCAGTCACTTCTGTGACATGAAATATCAAGTTCTCTTCACAACAACTCACTTCTATCTTGAGGATCCCGATGGTTACGAAGTCTTCAAAGTTGAACGCCATGGAAATCTATATTATGTATATTTTCCAACTTTGTCTGCCACACGTCCAGTATGCCTATTCGCCAAAGCATCTAAAGCACAATCATGGACGTGGTATCGACGCTTGTCTCATCAAAATTTCAGATGCATAGCTAAGCTACAGAGACAAGGTCTGGTCAAAGGTCTACCAGAAATGAGGTTTGAGAAAGACTCACTATGTTCTGCATGTGAGATGGGAAAAACGAGGCGAGGCTCATTCAAGTCCAAAACTGAATCATCGACCTCATCTGCACTGGAACTTCTTCATATGGACCTTTGTGGCCCAATGCGAACAGCATCTATCAACGACAAGAAATACGTCTTAGTAATTATAGATAACTATTCAAGGTATACATGGCTTGAGTTTCTTCGCAACAAGTCAGATGCGCCAGAATTGATTCTCGCTTTTATTAAGCGCATTCAAGTACGTCTTCAATTGCCAGTCCGAGCACTTCACAGTGACAATGGCACGGAGTTCAAAAATGACACCTTGAAGATTATTTTATCTCTGTGGGAATCTCACATAACTTCTTCGCAGCCTACACTCCACAGCAGAATGGCATTGTTGAACGGAAAAATCGCACTCTTGTTCAAGCTGCTCGTACTATGCTTGAATACTCTGATCTACCCATGTATATTTGGTTTGAGGCAGTCGCGACAACTTGCTTCACTCAGAATTGTACCATTGTGGTCAAACGTTTTGACAAAACTGCATATGAGTTAATCAACAATCGTAAACCTAACATCAAATTCCTTCGTGTTTTTGGTTGTAGGTGTTACATTCTACGCGAGCGTCAAGGTCTTTCAAAATTTGATAAGAAAGCGGATGAAGGATATCTCGTTGGATACTCCCTGACATCCAAAGCTTATCGAATCTACATAATTCGAACCAAGACGATTGTTGAAAGCATGAATGTCTCCTTTGATGAGAACTCTACTCGGACTTCTGGACACAAAGAACAAAGCTTCTATTCACTCTAGAATAGAACCAACATCTAAAGAATCTAATACTTTTAACTCTAACTCTACTTCTTCTGAGTTAGATTTGTTGTTTATTGATGCCTTCGATGATATTTGTGCAGACTTTGACAAAGCCATATCAACATCAACACAAAGCTCGGTGGTCCCTACTCTTTCTGTAGACATGTTTGGACCATCTGAAGAAGTCGCTGAAACTGCATCTCCATCAGGTACAACTAAACCGTTAGGTTCTGACGCTGCTGTTAATACTGATTTTGTAGTAATCATTGTAATTATTTTCCTAGTCTTTACTGTGCTTAGAGTGCTTATCTGTGTTGTTAAGGCAAGGGGTATTTAAGTCCCCTTGGGCCTTTGTTTTTGTAACTTTTGAACATACATTTTGAATATCAATTTACATTTGGAGCTCCTACTTTCTCTCTCTACTTTCTCTCTCTAGGATTTAGAGATTCTTGGACTTTCAATTGGTATCAGAGCAATCTAAATCTTAAGAGGACTGAGAGAAATTGTTTTTTGTTTCTGAGAGGACTTTCAATTGGTATCAGAGCAGAAATTTGATTGATTTTCTTCATTTTTTCAAGAAAATCTCGTTTTTAGCTTTTTCATCAAATTCAGATTGGTTTTAGATCGAATTGCGTTGTATTTGGATTCTTTAGACTCGTTTTTTGATATAGATCATATTCGATTCATACATTTTTGCAAGAAAAACAGTTTTCGATCGTTGATTTTGAGATTTAAAGGATTTCTAGAAAACTCGTTTTTTACGCACTGTACTTTCTTGAAATCGTGATTTTGTGGTGTTTAATCGATATTGTTGATTGAATTGTCTTAGAATCTTGTTTTCGATCAATCTTGTGTATACTTGTTGCTTTAATTTCATGTATATAATCATTTTTAGCAAGATTTTATTGATTTTCAAAACTTTGTGCGAGATCTAAACTTTGCGCTAGTTCATCACAGGTTTGCGCTACATTCATCGGGTTTACGCTACATTCTTCCAGGGAAATCTTCATTTTCACGAGAAGTTCAGATTTGATCAGTGTTCCTCACGCAAACCTAAGTTTGCGTCTTCTTCTATCGCAAAAAGTTTTGTTTTGCATCTCAAGTACATCAAGAAAAGTGGTGTTTGCGACTTTCATAGCATACGCAAAGATCACTTTGCGTTTTCCTTTGCTCGTCGGTTTGCACCTCGAGTTCATCACGCAAAGCTTAGTTTGCGGGATCAACACCTCAAGCAAAGTCTAGTTTGCGTCATCTGCTTATTACGAAAAGTTGTTCTTGCGTTTCACTTGGCTCGCGCAAAGCTCTCTTTGCGCCACCAACTGCTCACGCAAACCTCAAGTTTGCGCCAGATTACATCTTCCAGACTTTAATTTTTCAGACTGTGTTTGTGTTCATAATGTCTTTGCAAGCTCAAGTTTACAAGAATGACCTGATGATATCATTGGGTCTGACACTCGACCTCCCGTACTGATCAACAAAAATGAATTTGAACAGTGGCAGGATCGATTCATTAACTTCATTGAAAGACAGCCGAATGGGGATAACATGATGAAATCCTTGACTAAGGGTCCTATGGAGAGGCCGATGAAAGTTATTCCAGCTACAACAACTACTCTGGCTTCAACTGTTGAGAAGTCTCTGAGAGAATATGATGTTGATGAATTGTTGAGATATCAAGATGACAGTCAGGTAAAATCTAATCTGATTTTTGCTCTACCAAATTCGATCTACAACAGAATTGATTGTTTCAAACAAAATCCTATGCTTATGTGGACTCAATTGGAAAAGATCATGCTTGGTATAGTCGTGTCAACTCAACTACGTCAGAAAGTCTGAAGAATGTATTTGATAGATTTTGGGCCATGATTAATGATTTGTACAAGATCAAGGTGACAAAGACTGAGTTAGAAGCCAACCTGAATGAAGCAAGTCATGTCATAGGATGAGAAATGATGTCAGGATTTCTACTATGCCCATTCAAGAATTGTATGAAATTCTGATGACCGATGAATCCATGGTGTTGGAAAAGAAGGCAAAGTTGGATAAGAAGAATAAGCCTAAGTCAGTGGATCCGATTGCTCTTTTGACTAGCCAACTGGCTGAGCAAGCTTTATCTGAATCTGCTTTTGATGGTTCCACAGAAGATGATGGTGAAGCCTTGGAGAAAGCAATGGTACTTCTCTCGCAACACTATCAAAAAAGATTTCGACGTAGAATTCAATCCAACAATCTCCGTTTCACTTCTGGCTCAAAGAAAGTTGAACCTGGTGCACCATCAAAGGCATACATTCCAAAGTATGAACCAGTTATGGTGACTGAACCGAAAAAGGAAGAGAAAAAGGTGATGAACTGCTTCAATTGTGGTAAACCGGGTCATATAGCAAAGGATTGTAGAGTGAAGGTTGTTAAGGACTCAACTTTCTACAGAAAGAAGATGGAACTGGCTGAGAAGAGAGAAAACGGAACTATTTTGATGGCTGAGGAGGAGTACTGGTTGGATCATTCAGATAGCGAGGCTGAGAATGAAGAGACTGCAGCCATGTGTTTCATCGGAGATGACAAAAGCGATGATGAAGAAGAGGACACCTCAACAGATGAATCTGAGGTAATTTCTGAGTTTGATTTAAATTTTACTTCTTCTCAAATGACTGTGATTATCAAAGATTTACATGATTTACGTTCAAAGTTCATATCTGAAAAGCATGATAATCAAGAGAAGTCTGTTTTGATTGATAAATTGAAATTTTCTCTGAAAGATGAAAAGATCATTTTAAATGACACAAAAGAGAAATTTCAAAAGAATTTGAATGACTTAGAATTATCAAATCAGACTTATCGTAATTCTTTGACTGATTTGAACAAAAGTTTATCTCATAAAATAATTGTGTTAGAAGAAAAATTGTATAAGAGAAATAAAACTGAGCAGACTATATATATGAACAAGCCTAGGAGTGACGAGGCTATAAAAGAAAGGTGGGGACTTGGTTTTGAAAATCCTAATTGTCTAAACAATGTTATTTCAAAAACCCCAACCTTATACAATTTTGATTATCTAACTCTTGCGAATTATGCTCCTCAATTTAAAATTGACTGGTTGAATGAAAAGCAAGTTTTAGAAATCGAAAATCAAAAGAGGATGCATAACAAGAAAATGGAAATACCATTTGTTTATACATCTGAAAATGCCAAGTATTTTCCTGAGAAAACGAAGAAGTCTAGAATTTCCAAAAATGTTTTAAATGTCAAGTCTTCCAATCAATCTTCATTACCAACTGATTTTGATATATATACTAACATTGATAAGGAAAATGCATCTCCGGTGTCGTATGATTCTAGGAGATACATTCCCCCATTAGTGTTAGAAAGCAAATTAGTTGATCTTGAAGATAAATTGGAAGAACAAAGTCTTCAAACTGATTTAGAAAACGATTTATTTGTTTTTATAATGAAAACAAGTTTTGAAGACAATATTACTTATGGATTTTCTATCGATTCTAAGGAAAATACTCAAGTTTCTCAAAACAGTGTGCATTTGCGCCACCAGTTGGTCACGTAAACTGACACCTTGTGCCAGCCGTTGATCGCGCAAATTTCAGTTTGCGCCACCAGAGGGTCGCGTAAACCTCCTCCTGACTTGTGCATTTTTCAAAATTTTCACTCCGAGGCTAGTTGTTCAATGTCGAATGCTCAGGCTGATTTCTTAGATAAAGTTTCTTCTTCTGATTCAATTATTGATGATTCTTTAACGCTAAATGTTCAATATTATAAAAAGAAGCGTAAAATAAGAAGGTCAAAGAAGTCAAGGAAACAGGATAGTGTCTTGTCTGAAAATGTTAATTCTTCTTATTCTTCTGTTTCAGATCGGACTGTGAAGAGATCACAAAAGCTGATATGGAGGATAAAGCAGAAATCTATAGAGTCTGAACTACTAGAAGATACTTGTGTAGTGAATCTTTGTGACATTGATACATTTGCTTTGTGTAATAAAAATACAAAATATTCAATTCCGCAAATGATTCACATTGCAAAGCATGTCTCTTGTTCTTCTAGTTCTGATTTTGATGATTATGTTTATTCCTCTATTGATGATTGCATTCTTGATTGTTTACATAATAAATCTGTGAAATATAAAAGACACAAATCTAACAAGAAGGGACCCATAAGCATATGGGTACCTAAATCTGTGTAGTTTATGTTTGTGAAGCTTAGTTAGTTATGGTATCTGGATTCGGGGTGTTCCAAACACATGACGGGCAATAAATCTCTACTTTCAAATTTTAAAGAAAAATGTTGTGGTCGTGTTAAGTTTGAAAACTGTGAGACAGCTCCAATTCTCGGTTATGGTGATCTAGTTCAAGGTAATATAACAGTCAAGAGAGTCAGCTACGTCGAAGGTCTAAGCCACAACTTATTCAACATCGGACAGTTATGTGATAAAGATCTTGAAGTTAGCTTCAAATCTAAAAGAGTTGTTGTGAAAAATAACAATGGCAGGGACTTATTAGTTGGAAAGAGAAGATCCAATTTGTATACAATTGATCTTTCCAAGGTTAAAATTCCATCTGACATCTGTTTGCTATCTAAAGCCTCTTTTCATGAATGTTGGATTTGGCATCGTCGACTAGGTCATCTCACCTTTAAATATATGTATCGCTTAGTCAAGAATGATTCAGTGAGAGGTCTTCCAGTACTTTGTTTTCAGAAAGACCACCTTTGTCAAGATTGTGAGAAAAGAAAGATGAAGAAAGCTCCTCACAAGCCAAATCCTGAACCCTGCACTTCAGACATACTTGATTTACTACATGTTGATTAATGCGGACCGATGAAGACAAAGAGTATTGGTAAGAAAAGATATGTCTTGGTGGTTGTTGATGATTACTCAAGATATACATGGGTGAAATTTCTCAAATCCAAAGATGAAACTCCATACATTCTCATCAACCTCATCAAAACTATTCAGACCAACAAGCAAAAGAAAGTCAAGGTTGTCAAATCAGACAATGGAACTGAATTCAAGAACAATACTCTTCAAGCTTTTTACGAGGATCAAGGAATTCAACAACAGTTTTCTGCTGCAAGAACACCGCAACAGAATGGAGTTGTTGAACGAAGAAACAAAACGCTTGTCGAGGCTGCCAGATCTATGCTTACTTATTTCTGGTCTTCCTTTGTCTCATTGGGCTGAAGCTGTTTCAACTGCATGTCATACTCAGAACCGATCGATTTTACATCGCCGATTCAACAAAACACCATATGAGGTGATGAACAGTATCAAACCAAATGTCAAATATTTCAAGTCTTTTGGGTGTAAGTGTTACGTTCTGAATGACAGGGACAATCTAAACAAGTTTAGTCCGAAGGCAGATGAGGGTATTTTTCTGGGTTATTCTTCTAACTCTGCTGCTTACAGAGTCTTTCTGATCTCAGCAAGAAAAGTAATAGAGAGCGTAAATGTCAAATTTGACGAAGCTGCTGATTTAGTTTCTAGTCAACCAGGCTCAGAACCCGTACTTACTGGGAATTTAGCTTCTAAACAACATAGTTCAGAACCTTCACTTCAATCGACAAATGAGGATTCTTCTTCTTCTTCTATTCTTAATCTTTCTGATTTAGATTTTCCTTTTGAGAATTTTTATGATGATGTTCCTAGATCTAACTCTGAAAATGTCTCAAATATTTTGGATCAGGAAACTGAGAACACATCTATCCCCAATTCCGCTGCATCTATCTCTGACAATGATGTTGTTCCAGTACCTCATGTTATTCAAACCAGTATTTCTGCATCTGATATAGCACCATCAGAAACTGAACCTATTCAATATGAATTTGTACAAGAAGAACCTGTTCAAGAGGAATCAGTTCAGGAAGAAGAACAGACTGTTACTATTCAACCAACTCTTCCAGAATCTGATCCAGTTGTTGTTGAGCTACCTCCTCCTCCAGTTGAAACTGTTTCTATCTCTTCAACTGACTTAGAAGCTCCAGATCCTCCCTCTCAACAATTAGAAGTGGTTCAAGATGTAATTGATCCTCTCCCTCATACCACAAAATGGATAAGATCTCACCCAATTCATCAAATTATTGGAGATCCTCAAGCTAGTGTGTCTACACGTTCTCGGACGTCTACTTCCAACGAATGTCTCTTCACTTGCTTCCTAAGCAAGATTGAACCAACCAAAGTCTCTGAAGCGTTGGAGGATCCGGATTGGATTATAGCTATGCAAGAGGAGCTAAATCAATTTGACGCGCTGAAAGTTGGGAGACTTGTTCCACGGCCTAAAGGAAAGAGCATAATTGGAACAAAGTGGATATTCAAGAACAAGAAAGACAAAGATGGTATCGTTATTCGGAACAAAGCAATATTGGTAGCCAAGGGATATCGACATGAAGAAGGAATTGACTACGATGAAACGCTCGCGCCGGTCGCTCGACTTGAAGCTATTCGTATGTTTCTTGCTTTTGCTGCTTATCGTAATTTTACCGTGTATCAGATGAACGTGAAGACAGTCCTCCTCAACGGGAAATTGAAAGAAGAAGTCTATGTATCTCAACCAGAGGGGTATGTTGACAAAGACCATCCTGATCACGTATACTTTCTCGATAAAGCATTGTATGGCCTGAAACAAGCACCGAGGGCGTGGTATGATGAGTTGTCAGCCTTCTTGATTAAATCTGGCTTCACCAAAGGATCCATAGATACCACTCTTTTCATTTATAGATCAAACTTGGATATTTGCGCCAAAGTTTGTCAAGTAAATCAAGGGGGAGAGGATTTAAAGCTTCAAGAAGGATGATTTACTTTCACAAACTTTAGGGGGAGAATGTTAGTGCATTGAAAGTTTGGAAAGTAAATGTATTATAAATTGTAATTGTATAGAGCTTAAAGTTCAAGGGCTTGTGCTTACATGTTATAATATTGGTGGTAGTTGAGAGAGAGTAAGAACACACACAAAGAACACACACATACGTGAGATCTGTGACTAGATGTTAGATCTGTGATTAATTGTAATTCATGTGATTGATCTAATAAATGTGTTTGTGTCAATCTGTATGTGTTAATGCTAGTAATCACTGGGCCACAATTGGTATCAGAGCCAAATCCATTTGAAAATCAAGAAAATGTTTTGAGTCAACACTGTTCACGTTACTGTTCACGAAGTCAAAATCAATTTTGATTTTTAGTGGAATTTTTGAGTTGAATCTGATCAGGTTATGTTCATATTGTATAATCGATCGAGTATGTCTGGATAGATTTGTTAATTGCATTGAAATCGAGTATGAATTTGTGATTTTTGTTGAGTTCGAGTTCACGAGTTTCATGTACTGTTTTTGAATCAATTTGATGATTTGTGTGTTTTTAATCGAAATTGCTTGTTAGAATTGTGTTCGAAATGTGTTGGTAAGTAAATTGTCAATTTTTCAGATTGAAATTCGAAGTCTAGATGAGTTTTGGTGTGATTTTGATCGATTTTAGAGGTTTGCTTATGTTCATCAAACTTTGCGCTTGATTCATCCTGGTTTGCGGGTGTTCATCTAGGTTTGCGGGTGTTCATCCTGGTTTGCGTGTCATTCATCGAGAGTTTCTTAGTATTTGATCTGAACTTTGCGTATTCTACTTGAATCGCAAAGTGTGTAT
This sequence comes from Arctium minus, assembly GCA_954870635.1. Lineage (NCBI taxonomy): Eukaryota > Viridiplantae > Streptophyta > Magnoliopsida > Asterales > Asteraceae > Arctium > Arctium minus. The sequence continues at coordinate 83,950,814 of OX941081.1, forward strand.
ATGTGTAGTTTTGCGTTTCACCACACAAACGCAAAGTGTTATTTGCGTTTCATCAGACAAACGCAAAGTGTTTAAAAGACATATTTGCGCTCCACAGCACAAACGCAAAGTATTTCTTGCGTTCCTCAGCACACACGCAAGTAAGGTTTGCGCTCCTTAGCACACACGTAAAGTAAGATTTGCTCATCACAAACGCAAAGTAACATTTGCGCTTCACGGCACAAACGCAAACTATGGTTTGCGTACAACATCATAAACGCAAAGCTAAGGTTTGCGTTCCATACTTCAAAAGCAAAGTATGGTTTGCGTTTCACACTACTCACACGTTTTGCGTTTCACTCTGAGTTGTACTTAAATTTTTTTCTGAAAAGTTTTCTTGATTTGATTGGATTTAAAGATCTTTACTAGGTAATATTTTTCATCTGGTGTAGGTACATACATCTTTCAATCATGGCAAATGAATTTCTCTCTATGGGATCTCATCTGAAGCCTCCGGTCTTGTCTGTCAGAGATTATTCACAATGGAAGAAAAGAATGATTCAGTTCTTAAATCTAAAGAACAGAGATTATATGACATCTATCATAGATGGTCCGGGAAATCCACAATCGTTTGTACCTGGACAAGCAGCCACAGCTACATCACCAGCAATCCCAGATTGATATGTGTCAAAACCATATCAATTCTTTACTGATGTGGAAAAGGCAAGACACAAGCTAGATGAAGAGGCACTTATCTATCTCACTATGGCAATCCCTAATGATATCTACAATCGAGTAGATAGTAGGGAATCTGCAAAAGATTTATGGGATGAATTGGAGAAACAGTTTCAAGGATCAAAGAAGTCAATTCAGACAAAGTTGAATCAGAGTATAAATGCATATGAAGGTTATCATGCGAAAGAAGGAGAAACTTTGTTGGAAATATACAATCGTTTTAATGTGATTCTGAATGATCTAAGGAGAAATGGAATGAACAAGTCGGAATCAGAGATTAATTATAAGTTCATCAAGAACTTGAATCTAGAATGGAAAAGCTGTGCTATCAACATTCAGATGACTAAGGACATGGCACAAGAAGACGTTAATGATATCTTCACAACTTTATCTCAGCATGAGGATGAAGTAAAGTAGCTTGGTGCTGAAAAGAAGATGGTCAAAGATTCTCTAGCCTTAATGTCTGAACGTAAGAAAGGGTCAAGTTTCAAGTCCAATTCTTCTTACAAGTCAATGTCAAGGAAATCCAGAGCTCTCCTCACTGAAATCACTGATTCAAGCACTGATAAGTCTTCTACTGAAAGTGAAGAAAATTCAGATGAGGATATGCAACGATTCACTGAAAATCGGGCTCTTCTCACAAAGCAGTTTAAAAGCTTTGGAAATAACAAGTACAAGCCGAAATATGAAACTTACAAGAAAGACAAGTACAAACCTAGATCTGAAAAGAAGTATGAGAAAAGAGGAGAGAAGAGAGATGAAAAGCGAGAAGAGAAATGAGAAGAGAAGAGAGAAGGAAAGAAAGAAGAGACAGAGCCGAAATATAGAAGATGTTATAACTGTGGAAAACCAGGTCATTTTTCCAAGGATTGCAAGTTCAAGCGTACAAAGAATTCGGAATATTATGCTCGGAAAACTCTGTTAGCAAAGAAGGTGGAAGATGGTCAGAACTTAATGCCAGAAGAAGAGAATTGGCTCTACAAGAGTTCTGATGATGAATCTGCACACTTTACTCACGTGTGTATGATGGACAAAGTAGATGAGGACATTGGATCATCTTCTGATCATTCCGACTGTGGTTCCGAGGTACGTATTCAATCTTTAAAAGCTCAAGTTAAATTCATGAAAGAAGAGTTTAAAACTTTAAAAGGCAAACTTAGTCATGAAAGACAAACAATGTTGAATTTTCTTGATGAAATTTCAATATTGAAAGATGTTGTTAAGGAAAAAGAATCTGAGAAAGATTGTTTGAAAAAGGACAAAGATGTTTTACATTCAAAAATATCTGAGCTTGAAAGAGATCTTGTAAACTTAAAAGCTGAAAAAGGTGATTTTCAACTAAAATTTGAAGCGTGTTTTCAAGAAAGAAACGAGGCATATTGTAAAATCAAACAACTGGAGGATTTAAATCTGAAAAGAGGACAGACTGAGGAAACATTAAATCTTTTAACAAACAAACTCCAAGATGTCAGATTTTATAATGTTAAAAAAGGTTTAGGTTTTGAACCAAATACTGTTTTGAAAAGAGCACCAGAAAATTTGTATAATTTTGATAAAATGGGCTCTATTTCTACAAAACCTGATATTCATGATACTTTTGTAAAAGGTAAAAGTGTGAACGATGATGAAACTTCATCTTGTGCTGATTTCATTTCAAGTTTAAAATATGTTGGTTTTGCTTATAAAGATTTAAATGAAAGTTACAAAACAAGAAAGATAGAATTTAGTGAATTTACGTCTCTATTTTCTCCTTGTTTACCAACAGAATCAGCCAAGGTTGAAGAAAATAATACTGAATCTCAGTGTCAGTTTGATGAATCTGATTTAGAAACTGATGTTGAGAATCAAGTATTATTATCTGATTTATTCACGTCTAATTCATCAATTGGATCAAAAAGTGAAAATATCATGAATCAAAACCTTAATTATGATTTTTCAGAATTATGATTGAGGAGATCTTTACAGAAATGATGAATGCTTCAGATCCTGTTCCTATTATTGAAAAGATGGAATCAAACTCTGAGGTAAATCAAGCATCTAATTTTCAGAAACAAATCACAGATCTTCAAAAGACGATTGAAGAGTTAGAAGATGATAATGTTGATCTCAAATTCAAACTTGATAAGCCTTCTGAAGAAAACAAAGAACTATCTAGAGAGTTAAATATTTTAAAAGATGATTTGTTTCAACAAAATCTAAAGGAGAAAAAGATGTTTGACTCTACAAACTGGAATGTTCATTCTAATCCAGAGTTTGATACTGTTAATTCTAAAACTTCAGTTGTTTATACTACTACTCCTGAATATCCTCCGAGTATTTTTGAAAAAGGAGAAGCTTCTTGTAATTCAAAGCTAAAATCATCTTCTTCAAAGACCACTAACAAGATTCTGTTTCCTGTTTCAGATGTAAAAAGGCAGAATGGTAAAGGAGAAATGATGAAGAATGTGAAGGAAGACAAAGTTGCTAAAAATAAATGTAAAATCAGTGATAGTGGTAGTTTGATGTGTAAAAATTCAAACGTTTCCAAATGTCAAAGTTGTATGAATGATTGTACTTCATTGGATAAATCTAAGCTTTTGACATTTGCACATAAGAATTTTATCTGCAAACACTGTCATGATAATGCATTTATCATTCCTTTCATTCATCCTAAATCTAAAGTTGCCAGAAAAACATCTCATGTCAAATCAGTTTCAAAATCCTTAACTCATCAGGCTAAAATTTTTCATGATAAGATTGATCATTTTTCGAAAAAGAAAACATTTCATGAGCTTAATGTTAAAATGGTATGGAAATGGGTACCTAAGCCTCGCTATGAGTGGCGAATTAAGGCTAAGGAAGATGATGTTGATAAGTTGCAAAAAGCTAACAAGGAAGGACCTATCTGGATATGGGTACCTAAAAAGAAATGAGTTGTTCATTTTGCAGGTCTCACATACATGGTATATAGATTTAGGATGCTGAGCGCCATATGACAGGATTTAAGCATCTACTTCACAATTATGTTGAGGAACCTGTCGGTACTGTAAGTTATGCAAATTCTTAGGTTACTGATACATTCGAGGACACGGATCGTTAACAAATGGCATCGTGACGATCAAAAGAGTACTATACGTAGAAGGACTTGATCATAATCTTTTCAGTACAAGTCAATTCTGCGATAGTCAATTTCAAGTTCGGTTTACTGATAAATGCTGTTTTATTGAAGATAAAGATGGTCGTGCAGTTGTTAAGGCTAAGCGGAATGCAAATCTTTATTCTGTGAATTTTCCAACATTTTCTGCATCAAGACCTGTTTGTCTGATTGCAAAAGCTTCACGAGCTAAAAGTTGGATATGGCATCGGCGTCTGTCTCATCAAAATTTTGATGCGATTAATCAGCTGGCGAGACAAGGTATTGTCAAAGGTCTACCAGAACTAAGGTTTGAGAATAATTCTCTTTGTCCCTCTTGTGAAATGGGAAAGATGAAGCGAACATCTCATAAAGCAAAGACAGAATTCTCATCTTCAACACCTATTGAATTGATACATATGGACCTTTGCGGCCCGATGAGAACTCAGTCTATCAATGGTAAGAAATATATTTTGGTCATGATAGATGAGTACTCCAGATATACTTGGCTGGAATTTTTAAAGAACAAATCAGATGCAGCAGAGCTGATCATTGAGTTTATCAAGAAAATCCAGGTTCGACTACAATTTCCGGTTATATCTTTGAGAAGTGACAATGGTACATAATTCAAGAATGAAAAGCTTCAGAGTTATCTCATATCTGTTGGGACCTCTCACAATTTTTCTGCTGCCTATACTCCTCAGCAAAACGGTGTAGTTGAAAGGAAAAATCGAACACTGGTGGAAGCTACAAGGACTATGTTAGCATATTCTGAGTTGCCAATATTTATGTGGGCTAAAGTCGTAGCCACTGCGTGTTTCACACAAAACCGCACGATTGTCATCAAATGACATAAAAAGACAGCATATGAACTTATTAATCGTCGAAAACCGAATATTAAATTTTTTCGTACTTTTGGTTGCAGGTGTTATATTCTCAATGATCGAGACAATCTTGGTAAATTTGACAAGAAGGCTGATGAAGGCTATTTCATTGGTTATTCGTTAACGTCTAAAGCCTATCGTATCTACAGTAGACGAACCAAGACGATCATGGAGAGCATTAATGTGTCATTCGACGAATCATCAACGTTGACTTCTGAACACAACAGTTCAGAACTCAAGCTTAAACAGAAAGTTTCTATTCAAGACGGAATAAAACCCGAAGTCAAACAGAATAAGTCTTCTAATTCAAATAAAATTACAGCTGAATTAGACTTATTATTTTTTGATGCTTTTCTGGATATTTGTGCAGATTTTGAAAAATCAAACATATCCGCATCAACTTCAGAGGTTCCAATTATAGTTGCAGATATTTCAGGGCCTTCTGAAAATGTCACAATATCAACCACGTCAGGTACATCTACACATATACATTCTGAAGGTACTAATGTTGATTCTGTGAATGCAGATCCAAATTCTGTAACAGAAGTTCAGAGTGGTTCTTCTATTGCTCCGGAAATATTTACTTCAGAAGAGGTTGTACAAGATATCCCGAGCACATCTGTGGTTGATCAAGACTTACCTGCAGTATATGATGAATATGAGGAGGATAATACTCAAGCTGAAATTCATCTGATTCCGAGTACAATGAAATGGACAAGAGATCACCCACTTCATAATATCATTAGTGATGCACAGTCGGGTGTACAAACGCATGCAGCATCGGCTAATTTTTGTCTGTATTCAAGTTTTTTAAGTTCTCTCGAGCCGAAGAAAGCTTCAGAAGCCTTGCGCGATCCAGATTGGATACTGGCGATGCAAGATGAACTTCTACAATTTGAGAGGAACAAAGTTTGGCGACTTATATCACTTCCAAAAGGAAAATCTGTTATTGGAACAAAGTGGGTTTTCAGAAATAAGAGAAATGAATCTGGAGTTGTAGTTTGAAACAAAGCTCGCCTTGTTGCAAAGGGTTATTGTCAATAGGAGGGGATTGATTATGAAGAAACATTTGCTCCTGTGGCACGACTGGAAGCGATACGAATATTCTTATCCTATGCAGCGCATAAAAATTTTACGGTCTTCCAAATGGACGTAAAATCAACATTCTTAAATGGGATATTGCATGAAGAAGTATATGTTGCTCAACCAGAAGGATTCGTTGATCCAAAGAACCCTGATCATGTCTATGTCATAGACAAAGCCTTGTATGGACTTAAACAGGCACCAAGAGCTTGGTACGAAACTCTAACTCAATTCCTACTTGCTTCAGGATTCAAGAAAGGTACAATTGATACTACTCTCTTTCTGAAAAAGCAAGGTGATGATATGATTCTAATCCAGATTTGTGTAGACGACATAATTTTCGGTTCTACAAATCCAAAGTTTTGTAAAAAAAATTCAAGAATTATGGAATCTCGTTTTGAAATGTCAATGATGGGTGAACTGAATTTTTTCCTTGGTCTTCAAGTGAAACAGTTACCCGAAGGCATTTTCATTAATCAGTCAAAATATATTCGAGATATTTTAAAGAAATTTAACATGACTGACAGTTCAGTGATGAAAACACTGATGGCAACGGGCACACTTTTATATGCAGATCTTTCTGGCAAATCAGTAGATCAAAAAGTGTACCGTAGCATGATTGGTTCACTATTGTACTTAACTGCAAGTAGACCGGATATTATGTTTGCTACATGTTTCTGTGCGAGATATCAAGCTAATCCGAAGGAATCACATTTGGTCGCTGTAAAACGGATTCTTAGGTATCTTAAAGGTTCTACTGAGTTAGGCCTTTGGTATCCTAAGGGTTCGTCTTTTGATTTAACTGCCTATACTGATGCTGATCATGCAGAATGCAAACTGGATAGGAAAGCACATCTGGTTCTTGTCAATTCTTAGGTGATAAGTTGGTTAGCTGGACATCTAAGAAACAAAATTGTGTTTCTACATCCACCGCCGAGGCTGAATACGTAGCTGCCGCAAGCTGCTGTTCACAAGTCCTCTGGATGAGAACACAGTTAAAAGATTTCGGATATTCTTACCAACGAGTCCCTATCTACTGTGATTCTAAGAGTGCGATTGCGATTATAGCTAATCCAGTACAGCATTCCAAGACGAAACACATCGACGTGCGTTATCATTTTATAAAGGATCATGTTGAAAAGGGCGATATCGAGATGCACTTCGTGACTACAGACTACCAGTTGGCTGATCTTTTTACCAAGCCGTTGGATGAGAAGAGGTTTAACTTTTTAGTTAGCAAACTTGGTATGTTAAATGCCACTTCATGATTCTAGGGGGAGTTTTCTAAGCTTGTGTGTTATTTGAATATATCTTGGATAGTCATCACATGCTAACTGACTAAAGCGGAATCATTTTTATAATGATTACCATAATCTTTTTCTTGCAGGATATTTTATATGATAATGGCTTTTGGACAATTCAGTTCAAAACCCGTATTCAAATGTTTTCTTCTAAAGGATGCTTTCATGATTATATCTTTTCAAGAAGTTTTTCATTTGAAAGGGAGTTTAGAAATTATATTGTTATATCTTTTATAATAATATTTCTAAAAAGATTGACGTTTTACAGATATCAAGGGGGAGGATATGTATTCAAGGATACTTTAATTGCTATATTCATTCCAGGGGGAGTTAAGGATTCTGATTTACAGGTATATCATTCTAATTCTTATACTCTAATACTTGTGAAAGAAGAACAACTTTCACTTGTGAAAAATGGTTTTAAAATGTTCAAACCATTTCACGATCTTAACATGTTTTTATGATTTGAGATGTGTGAATTTTAAATGATTTTTGGTTACTTGTGAATTTTATTGTTTATCTGGCCGTGTGTTCTTTAAAAGAATAATACTTGTGTATTTTATTTTCTAAATACTTTGTCAAGTATTCATACACACATTGGTTCAGTATTTTCAAATTGATTTTGTTATTACCATGTATCAAATGATATATCTTTCTATGGTAATACTCCCGTCGTTTGGTATTAACAGTTGTTTGAATCAAACGTCATTTCATTTTAATGTGTTTTTATTGATAATATGTTTATATCTTGTTCATATAAACAACATACGTCTTTGAATTCCCAAATATTTTTCTTCATGATAATTTGATCTGATATTAATCATTGTCATATTCTCAAAACATTTCTATTCTTTCTTGATTATTCTTTCATATAAAGTTTTGAGATATCTTAAATGTTCAAAATGCTCAAATTTCATTTCCGATCTTTGATGAGCATATATACACTGACATATGATTTCTTGTGCTTTACATGTCAAGAAAACCATTGAACACCATGTACTTTTAGGAACATGGGATTCAGTGTGAGTGCTTAATAGATCTTTCATGGATTCATGATAACCAGTGTTTCCTACCTCGGAAGAAATCCTTTGAGTGAATGAGGGGAGAGGGGTCTAAAAGAATTGAGTGTGGGAGTGAGTTGAGGTAAAATGGAAATGAGAGATTGGTTAGATGTAAGCTTAAATGTTTAAAAGAAAGAGGGAGTGTGAACAGAGTTAACAGAATATCAGAACTCTGCACCAAACATCTTTCTGAGCCGGGTAGCCACATTACTGATTGGTTCACATTTCTTTCGTGACCATCATTGAAATAGGCAAATAGCCCATGCCATCTCTTGCATACAACCTCACTAGCTACTCATTCTTTTTTTAAAAAGAGAATGTTTCATATTTTCTGGGGAAGCAGCACATAATCTATCGGATCTTTACTTGGAAGATACTGATATTGAAAAAGAAGGAAAGTTGCCCCACCTTCGACCCTTTTCTCATGCACGTTGAGTCCATGTATAATCATTGTTGTCTCAGTGATTTACATATGTTGAGCCTTATGAAACACAATCATTGTGCTAATTCTTTCAAAACACAAGCACGTACACACAGAGAATATGTTTTTCTGTCAAAACATTCATAGAATTACCTTGTGTTCTTCAATGATTGAATGGAAGTCCTGGGGAGTCATCATCAAACAAGCTCCTTATATTGTACATTCGTTGTACACAGTAACTTTGTGTTACTGACAGGCATTACTAACTGTTTCATATGTTGATTCAGGGTTACAATTCTTATTTCGTTTGAATTTGAAAAGATTCAGATGAATACATTCATGGTTCAACGGCTCTTTCAGATCAGATGACAGATTTTATTACATCATGTTTTGGGGAGATTCATAATTTTCCTATTTGGGGGAGATTGTCTTTTATCAAAAACAGGAGATGAAAGTTCATGAAGAATGAGCTTATCAGATAGTGGGAAGTTTATTCAATGACAGATCTGACCTTGAAGTGTTTTAATGATTTTGATTCTTACTAATCATTAAAAAGGGGGAGATTAATCAAAGTTCAAGATCAGATTGAAGGTTAAAGATTTAAGAGGAGATAAATATTTTTCAGATGATCAAAGTCAAAGGTTAAAGAAAGCTTATCAAAGAAAAAGTTGAAGAAAGTCAGAGTTTAAAAGAAAGGTTGTTTATTCAGAATATGTAAAAGCTAATTCAAAGGGAGAGACAAGTTTGAAGATTTGTTAAAGTTTTCGAGATGTCAAAGCCAGAAAAGATTTGAAGTTGAAGTTAATTCTGAACATATGAAGACCTGAAGATTATTGTCAAATTTTTTTAATCTTGAATTCAAAGGGGGAGATTGTTAGACTGAAATTGTATTCAAGATTAAAAGAGGGTCATTGTTGTAATTAGTGTTTGTGTGTGAGTTGTAATGAGCTTAGATGGTTTGACCTTGCTTGGTCATGTTGATCTATATATAAGCAAGTCTTTGTGTTTTCTAAAAGAAGTGGAAAGAGAGTAAGTGTGTAAAAGTAAAGGTGTAATATTGGTGGTAGTTGAGAGAGAGTAAGAACACACACAAAGAACACACACATACGTGAGATCTGTGACTAGATGTTAGATCTGTGATTAATTGTAATTCATGTGATTGATCTAATAAAAATGTTTGTGTCAATCTGTATGTGTTAATGCTAGTAATCACTGGGCCACAAAATATATGTAGATGATATTATTTTTGGTGCGACTAATAAATCTTTGTGTACTTGGTTTTCTGATCTTATGACTTCTAGATTTCAGATGAACATGATGGGAGAAATCAATTTCTTCCTCGGCTTACAAGTGAAGCAGCTTCCAGATGGCATTTTTATCAACCAGTCGAAGTACGTGTTTGACATATTGAAGAAATTCAAGGTGGACAAGTCGTCATCAATTGGTACGCCAATGGCACATGGAGCCAAAATCGGACTTGATCCAGATGGAAAAGTTGTGGATCAAAATACATATAAAGGGATGATCGGATCACTGATATATCTAACTGCCAGTCGCCCGGACATAATGTTCTCTACATGCTTGTGTGCCAGATTCCAAGCCAAGCCTAAAGAATCTCATCTATTAGAAGTCAAGCGCATTTTTAGATATATTAAAGGAACTCCTTATTTAGGTTTATGGTATCCTAAGAGTTCTGATTATAAGTTGATTGCTTATTCTGATGCAGATTTTGGTGGTAATCAATTGGACCGGAAGAGTACTTCAGGTCACCTTCAATTTTTGGGTGACAGACTTCTTGTAATATCCCATAAAAATCAATAATGTTTTCCCCATGATCACCTTGCACTACAACTCCACTATTTTGAGTTTTCCTATTCTTTTCACGACTTTGGGTGTGGAACCTATACCCATTCACCATACATCCACTATACCGATTCACGGAATGTAAGGGTTCACACGACAATATACGAATTTCAGATGCAAATGTTTGTGGACAAGAATTCACCTGAATAGAAAGAACATATAATTTAGAAAGAACATATAATTGGTTAACAAAGTTTAAAATTGTTACGTATGTATTATATATATATATATATATATATATATATATATATTTAAAAACAAATCTCAAACGTAAGTCTTACACGTTGTTGAAGCCATGAAGCAAATAGTTTGTCATGAAGTTCATTTACATTGTTACAGTTTTCTCCCTCAAGTTCAATTTTGTGTGCACTATAGAAGTTAAACAAACAATATAAAATGTTATTATACTAAAAATAAAAATATATAAATCATAATTACATGATAAAAGAGTACTTACTTTATTAGCTCTTCCATTTCATGACAATTATTCAAAATGTATGTATGAATCTTCTCCAGTTCGGTGTCACTTATTTCACATATTTGAAGACTACCCAATGGACGCCCTCTACAAGAGAATACAGATATGTCACCACTATTGTCCATCATTTCATTGTTGCGCTCAACCTTGTTGAAGACGGTATCAACATCATTCAAATACATGGAACAAAAAGTTAGACATTCATTGTCTATGTATCTCTCAGCAATACATCCTTCTGGACGAGCTTTGTTTTGAACATATCTTTTTAAAGTACGCATTTTCCTAAACAAATGATAAGAAGTTAATATAATAAAACAAGAATAACAACTTTAAACATTTTAAGAAATATAATTACCTCTCAAATGGGAACATCCATCGATATTGAGGGGGACCTGCTATCTTCGCTTCATATGGCAAATGAATCAAAAGATGAGTCATGATGTCAAAGAATGATGGAGGAAATATCCGCTCCAACTTACACAAAATGACAGCAACTTTTGCCTCTTCTTTCTCAAGAACATCTAAGTACATGTTCCGGGTGCATAATTTCTGGATAAAGTCACTTAGTTCGTACAATACAAGACAAACTTCCTTTGTCAAGCAACCCCTAATTGATAACGACAACACTCGTTGGATGAAGACATAAAAATCATGACTTTTCATGCAAGACAACCGAAATTCTTCCCCTTTTATGCATCTAGATATATTCGAGGCAAATCCATCTGGGAACTTGAGTGACTTCAGAAAGTTTAATACTTTTTTCTTCTCATCCTTCGTCAAGTGGTAGCAAGCCGTAGGCATTATGAACGAATTACCATATGGTTGCAAATGTAAACTCTTCTTCAACCCTTGGTCCATCAAATCCTTACGAGATTTCCATGTATCCTTAGTCTTGCTTTTAATGTTGAATAGTGTGGCTGTCAAACTCTCGGTGACATTCTTAACAACGTGCATGATATCTATGTTATGTCTCAATTTTAGCACAACCCAATACGGAAGCTTAAAGAACACACTTTTTTTTCCAACCTCGTTTGCCATCAACATTCTTACGCTTTCTTTTATTAACAAAGCAATATGGCTCATTAATAGTAGAATCAACATCCAACAATATTTCATGGCCAGACTTTTGTGCGATTGGCTCCCGATTATCAACTTTGCCATCAAAATTCTTTTTATCCCTTCGCCATTGGTTTGAGGATGGAAAAAATCTTCGATGAACCATGTAACATATTTTTCTACTATGAGTTAAGTAATGAGACGATGTTTCATTCATACACAATGGACATGCATTGTATCTGTTGACACTCCAACCAGATAGCATACCATATGCAGGAAAATCATTTATTGTCCACAAAAGAGTTGCTCGCAGTGTAAAACTTTCTTTTCTATGTGCATCATAAGCATTAACACCAACCCACAACTCATTTAGCTCATCAATCAATGGTTGTAAGTAAACATCAATATTAATGCCTGGCGATTTGGGACCAGGAATCAACATAGACATGAACAAGTACGGGTCTTTCATACATTTCCATGGAGGCAGATTATATGGGACAACAAAGACTGGCCATATGCTATATGAATTGCTTAGGTTGCCAAATGGATTAAATCCGTCGGTTGCAAGCCCTAAACGTACATTGCGTTGATCATTGGCAAATGAAGGGAACACTCTATCAAGGTGTTTCCAAGCCTCACTGTCTGCAGGATGTCTAAGTATGTTATCATCGTTAACTCGTTTCTCCTTATGCCACCTCATGTCACAAGCAACTTGTTTATCTATGAATAACCTTTGAAGCCTAGGTTTGAGAGGAAAGTATCGAAGCACCTTTCGTGGAACCTTCAAATCATTTCCGCTAAACCGAGGCTCTTTGCAGTCATCATTTGGACATTGGGTAAGAGATGCATACTCATTTCGGTAAAGAACACAATCATTGACACATGCATGTATTTTTTCTCCTCTAAACCCCAAATCACGTATGTATTTTTTTGCTTCATAGAAGTTCCTTGGAACTAAGGCTGAAGTTGGCAATGCTTTTTTGAATATATCAAGCAAGGCATCAAAGGATTTGATGGACCAACCACTCATTGTTTTCAAATGTAAAATAGTAACAATGAACGAAAATTTCGAATAATTTTGACATCCTGGATAAAGCTCTTGGTGTGATTCATCTTCTAATCTACGAATGGTTTCTAAATCTTTGTCTGAAGTAGAAGAAGATCCATCACTAGTATGCCAATCATCACCCCATGTACTTTGACCTATGTTATTTAACATCTCATCAAGGTCATCATCATTAGCCTCATCATTTTCATTGAAGGATATATCATCATCACCATCATCGGAAACATCACAAGACGTAAATGATATATCCATCTATCATAACTAGCAGAAATCCCATTTTGCATCAAATGAGAGAATACAGTGGTTTTATCATGGCGGCGGAAATTGTTGCAAGTTTTGCAAGGGCAAGGAATGTTGGATGACTCCTCTTTGTCACGGTATGCAAAATTAAGAAATTCTCTCACACCAAGTTCATATCTGGAATCCTTTGTCCTGTGAACTATGTTCATCCAGGATTTGTCCATGTTCTCAATTAAAAGAGAATTCCTAAAAACGCTGTTATGTAAAGAGAAGTTCACACTTTTAGCAGACGAAGGACATACCCAAATGATTCTAGAAACTCTCTTAACTGTACTTTAGTCCTCGACCTATGTAGCTGGGAATAGGTTAAAAATAACAAAGGCAATAACCATGAGCTTTCGATTTTAGTTGAACAAATAACTCAACAAATAATCGAACAAATAACTCATCAGAAAGAAAAGGAAAAGCACAACTACTATTTTTAACTCAAGGTACCAAAATTTAAATACCAACTATATTTTGTATTTTTGTTGATTTTCATTTGGTTGATTTATGAATCATGAACTTGTGTTGAAGTGTTTGGCCTAGGCATTTATTATGATTTATGAGTTATTCAAATCCTACGTGGAATTGTATTATGTTGTGTAAAAGAATGCCTTACAATATGTTATTGGTGTCTGTGGTTGAAAATTAGTTACCATGATTGCAGACTATCTTTATTCATAAGATAGAACCCATGATGCCAGTCTCAAAAGAATACATTATAAGATTTATCTATATACATCATTAAAAGGATGGTTTTGAGCCAACATGGTTGTCTGTGGTGTGTAGTTTCAATGAGGAAGGTGGATGGGTAATAGTAATAAGTTCCATTTATATATGCTTTAACTTTTCTGAAAGTTTTTACACCTGAAGTCAACAGCTTTTCACATTTGGACTTGCTGTAGATGGGTGACTTTGCACTTGGTTTAAATTGACTGCTCCCTCTAGTAGCTTTGGAAGCATATAATACATAAAACAGGGATGTTAAGAATTGCAAATTAAACTACGACGTCTATCTGTCAGAGCTTGCACAAACCAAGTTCTTCTGGGATAACTTAACAGGAGCACTACCAGAGGAGAGATATGTGAATTTACCTAGGATATGCCTTATTATAGATTATAATTATTGCAGTAACATATTGACAAGTGAAGAGAAGCTATTCTACTAGCAGGAGTAAATTTATCTTTGTTTTGATGAGTTGTGATATAGTTGGGATATGTAATATCCTTATCATGTACAAACAGCAAGCAAGAAAGGAGAATTTCTGCCACGGAGATATGTGAATAGCCAGTGTAATTCATCTGGTATTTGGCATAAATGTGTGTGAGAGAGTGCCCAATATGATTTGAGTATGGTGGACAGAAGGGAGTGTTGTGTTCATTTAATCCAAATCATGTGCTATTTTGTCATTTTTTTTGTTCTCTCCAAGGAAAGACAAACATGATAATTAGAAGAGAGCTCCATATTCTTTGGCCCCTAAAAATATCTTCAATGGTCTATGAGCAGCTACTTAGAATCAAAACTACATTGAAACCTAAGATACATGGAAGGAGTTAACAAATGACAAACCTAATTGGGATCCCTGAAGTTGTTAATGTTCTTGCCATGGTTAGGGGTGTTCTCCTTCGAGTGGAATTACAAGGATGGAGAGTTTGAGCGTGTTATAGTGGTATGACGGAGACATTTATGTTCCGTCCCGAGTTCTTATATAGTTTATTTGTCATTATAAAACCAACTAAGATCAGAATAATGATGGAATTATCACTTAGTCCAAGTATTCTGCTATAATATGCATCACTTGGGTGTCATGCAAGACTAAACTTATACCTTCAAGTTTTGATGCCTGCAAACTTAAGATATATGGTAGTTTACAATTTATCGTTCTAATGGCATCCAAAGTCACAAAATATTTGTTCGCATGATCTCATCTTGTCATCTGTATTACATTGTATTGTACAACAGTAATCCTTTTATCAACAAAAGTCAAGAATGGGTACCTGACTGTATTTAGACATGCTGCCGTTGTATCTATAATCCTTTCTGTCAAATATTTGGCATCTGTGTTTGTATATACGTATTTGCTTTTACTATTTAGACATGCTTTTACTATTTATGGTCTAGATTTGCACAACGTTTCCAGATCAACAAAATTAGTTGTGCAGATATACATATCAAACCTTTCTAGTTTTCTCAAAGCGACCATATATCTATAGAGGCTCACAAAACAGGAGAAACAACTAACTTCAGTATTTCTTATGTTTGGCTTTGGCATATTTCGTTTCCTTTTATGGTCATTTGCATTTCTAATCTGGTAATAGATCTACTTCTTTATTTCAAACCTTGCCTGCATTGATGTTCATTTTGAACTATCAAATAGAATTGCTCTTGAAACCAGTTCTGTGTTTTCAGTCGTATCTGCCAGATTCTTTGTTATTTGGGACTCGAAGATGAATTAAGCATTATTGTTCAAAATGAATTTGAGGATTAAAAGAAGCAGCAACAATATTATTATGAATATTCAAACAAGAAAAATTCGAAACAGCATCAAAGAACAAAAGCAGCCTTCCTCATTGTCATGGACAATTGGTCATGGCATTTTTTTTATTATCTAAACCCTAACTTAATGTAACCAAAATTAAATCACCTAGTCCATGATGAAGTATAGGGTGAATTTAATCAAGTAAAGCATACCTAATTTAAAGTGTTTGGACTAAGCATTTGGCCACCTGGACGCGAGCAGATGGAGAAGATAAGTAAATGGAATACAAGAGAGCATCGAAGAATATTTAGCCTGAAAATGATGGACTTACCAAATCCGAGAGGTGAGCAGCAAAGGCTACCGGTGGGCAACTAGTGATGAATCGTCACGACTGCAACTACAACTCTGATTGAGAATAATCGAACAAATAAAACATCGGAAAAGGAAAAGCACAACTACTATTCATTGCACAAATAACTAGTTTTAATATTCATTGTTCAAGTAACTAACCTAGAATCAAACGGAAAAAACATAACTAGGGCTGGAAATCGTTGTGATTTGAGGGGTGCAGGAGCCGAATCTGGAAATCGTTGTGATAGAGACTTGAAATCGTTGTGTTTGAGGGTTGGAAACCGTAGGAAATGGATGGAATTCGATGTCTGATACTTCGATGTCTGATTATCGATCTCTGATGAATCATAGGAAATGGATGGAACTAGCGTCCTACTCGATAAGTCGCTGGACTCGATCTCTGATGAATCGTTGTGTAGGCTACTCGATTGGGCTTGATGCATAGGTGAATTGGGCTTAAATTTTATAAAGCAATAATTGGATACTGTGATAAAGAGGAGTATTGAGAGCCTCTATTCTAAAAGAGTTGTAAGATTTTGGGCTTGATAATTAACTTAAATCAATAAAGTTAATTAAAATATTTTATCTTAAAATGTTAAAAATTATGAATTTATTGATTTATGATATTATAGCCACAAACACTTTTAATTTAGTGACCATAATGTCTTCGTCACTATTCTTTCTAATTAACAACATCTACTAAATACTATTTAGTTACAACTAATTTTGGTCACTAATAATTTCAAATTAGTGACCTATCATTTTTAGTCACTAAATCATTTCAAACAACATGAACTATATTAAACACAATCTAGTGACAACTATTTGTTAGTCACCAACTCTTTCAAATTAATGACCACCATTGGTTTGTCATTAAAATTCTTAAATAACATCAACTAGTTAGTGACCACTAGTTTTGGTCTCTAATCATTTCAAATTTGTGACTACTTATTTTTTGGTCATTAAAACTTCCAACTTAGTGATTATTATTGTTTTGGTCACTAAATCTTACAACTTAGTGACCAAATTTATTTTTTGTCACTAAAAAATCATATTAGTGACTAAAAATTAATGACGACCTTTTTTATTGTCACTAACGTCATAGTTAGTGACCAAAATATAAGTTGTCACTAAAATCTTGGTCACTAATGTCACATTTTCTTGTAGTGGTTGTTGATTTTATGGGTTTGGTTTTCACATGTATTGTTTCACCTACGAAATAATACATGAACATGATTTTTATGGTTTCTAACTTTTAATGGGTTTTTATTTGATTTGTGGTATATATATATATATATATATAGAAAGATAGGGAGAGCGAGAGAGAGAAAGGGAGAGAATGTGAGAGAGAGTTGTTCTTTTGTTAACTGCTTAATTAGTACAAATAATGTTAACCGAGATCTTTTCGTCTTTTTTATATATTGATACCACATTCACTTAATTATTTCATTCACTTACCATTTCGAAACAAAACCGATCTGAACTTTAAACAAAAAAAATTGTTTTACATATGAACTTTGTTTGAATTTCTTTAGTTATCTCATTCATTTTCTGGTTTCACCTATGAAATTTATATATTGAATTTTAAACTAAAATAATTGTTTCACCTATGAAATTTGTTTAAATTTCCTTAATTATCCCATTCACTTTCTGGTTTCACCTATATGAATTTCAGTAAAAAATTTGGAGCTACCAAAATTTATTCACGAAACAACATTATGAACTTTAAACAAAATCATTGTTTCATCTATTAACTTTCTTTAAATTACCTTAATTATATCATTCACTTTCTGATTCTACTTATGAAGTTTGGTAAAACTTTTGAAACAACCAAAGTTCACACGAACAGAAAAAAATTTAATTCCAAAAATAACTGATTTAAGGCTTTAATGGATTAAAACCAAACTTAAGGGATAAACGAAAAATTTTAATCCCAAAAATAGTCGAATTTATTTTACAAAAACAAATCACAATTGTTTCAATATTTCCCTCTATTTAATTTCATTTAATTCATTTCTTTTTTCCTTCAATTTATAACATCCAATTTAACCATAACTTATAATTACAAAAATAAACAATTTAAATAAATTTATTACTAATTAATTAATAATTCCACCATTACATAAAAATGATAATTTAAAGGCTTGACCCAAGGTAGATATGTCATAGAATTCTGGTCAAGATTTATACCAAATATACCATGACAAAGCCACTAAATTTTGTCAACTTGGCAATTGAATAAAATTACAAGATCTCATCAATATATACATGCAACAACTTGACATGTTTGACTACTGAGATGTGTGATGCAGACTAGCTGACGAGAGTCATGTTCATTTGTCTATTTTCATTCAAAGATCCGTGCACCGACCTAACTATTTTCTACATATTCCAACAAATGTATTTCTCGTTCTCCAAAATGGAGAAAATGGAGATTTTAGGCATTTTTTGCTCCAACAGATTCTTCAAATCTTTCTCTAAAATGAAGAAAGTAGGAGAGAGAGTGTAATTTTCTCCAAATACGGAGAACTCTCCAAAATCTCCAAAAATGATTATCATGAGAGAAAATTTGTTTTTTTTATTATATTCTACCAATAAGATTTCTTCAAGTGAGATAGGTATGAAAGATAAATAATATTTTATTAGATTTATACAATATTTTAATATTATAAGTAATGATTTCATCTCCAAAATGGAGAATCTGTTGGAGATAGATGTAATTTTTATATAGATTTCGACTTTTAATTCTCCATTTTGAAGAAATTTTGAAGATGCTGTTGGAGATGCTCTCAAGTAACCTTTTTCTCATCCGTCAAAAACAAAAGTTTTCAAATTTTAGCGCGACATATATATGTTTAATCTTTTAAGAATTCTAAAAATTATGAAATTTATTTTAATTCACTCAGTTGGCTTAATTAATTTGATTTAGCAGTTAAATATAAAAGGTCAATTCCGTAATTTAATTATTAAATGACAATTTATCCAATCATTGTTTTAGAAAAGTCAATTATTATTATTATTAATATATTAGAATTGTAATCACGCTATGTCGCACGATATATTTCGACTTTTTTATGTTTTCTTTTATTCTTTGTTTTTGTCGATTTTATGATATGTTGTTGTGTGGTTTTAAGAAAACGATAATATTTTTATGTTTGAATAAAATATAAATTTGAATACCCCATAAAATTTATAAAAAATATATCGGTATTATTATCAAATTAACAATTTATAAACTCTTATTTGTTTGTATAATTTGTCTAGTTTTCTATTATAATTTAAGTTAGGTTTAATAATGTAACTTTTTTTTCATGATGATAATAATTAAATAATATGTTAGAACTCAATGATTATCCTAATTGTATTTTAGATTCCTTATATTTAGATTGAGATGTTTATCTTGTTTTTGATTATGTTCATCAGCTACATGCGACTTTAAAAAGTTGTACTCATGCATCATTACTTGTAATCTTGAATTGTAAGTAATATGTATCAATAAACAATACTTGATTCTTAAAAAATGGTTTTTAAGATTTTGTCTCAAATACTTTATAATATAGTACAAGTATGTTACTCTCTCTCCCTCAAAATTGTAACCGACCATTTTTTTTTTCTCATATCTCCCTTCCATATCGTTTTCATCCAAATGATCGATTTAACTATCAAGTTATGTGCACAACTTGAACAAACTAAAATAATAATATTTCAGATAAGGTATATACCAAAATTTCAATGTAAACAAACCAAAACAATAAGGTTTCAAATAATGAATATACTTAAATCACATAGTGAACAACTAAAATAATAAGATCTATATTGTTAGGTTTATCTGCACATTGTGAACCAGACGTATTACAATGTGCACAACCAGTGTTACATAATGTGAATGTTATTATCATATTATGCACACACAATACTATGTTATTATGCACGTTAAATGAAGATATTTTATTTTTTAGTGGAATGAGCAATGAATGGAGAGAGAAGATACAATTTAGGAAAAGAGAGAGAGAGAGAATTACAAAATATTTACAATTTTCTTATTTAAATTAATTACTCAAAGTTACTAAAATTACAATGTTGCTATATTAACCCTTAATTAAATGTAATATGTAGACTTTGAATTAGAAGGATCTCAAATAAACCCCCCCCCCCCCCCCCCCCAATATATATATATATATATATAGGGTTAGGTTCAGGGGAAAACCTCAAAAAAACGGAAAACTGAAAAACATTCTGGTAGTCTTTCATCTGGACGGTATGCACTTGTGCATATAAGGAATTTGTAACATGCACCCGTGCTTATGCACTTGTGCATAAAATCCAAAAAATACCTGTATGCACAAGTCCAGATGAAAGGCTACTAGAGTGTTCTTCAGTTTCAGTTTTTTTTTTTTTTTTTTGAGGTTTTCCCTTGAACCTCCGTCTATATATACCCCTTTTTTTGTTAACCAAGGATTTTGTATTAACTTTGTTAACCATTTTAGACCAATAAGATTTCAAAGATTTTTTAGGTTTAGTATATGTAACCGTTTTTTAGCAAGGGTAAATTAGGAATTTTAAATTTAATTAATATTATATTATATCATAATCACATTATGAGATATTTATGGGATTTGAGATAATTATAGAATTGATTTGTTTTTTTAGTTGTTTATCCTAATCTTCTTATCATATCTTTGATTTTTTTTTTAATTTTCATTCCTTCACTGTGTTCAATAATCGTCTCATATATATGCAATCACCATGTGCATTTATGCACATTAAAAGACATCCAGTCTTCATATATGCACAACAATAATCGTGCATATATGCACATAACAAATTACATATATAACTCCTTAATTTTGTTATATTCAAATTCTAAACAGTAAACAAAAATCTTATGTTTCTTATATGAACAATAAACCCTAATCCACCTTTCAAAAGCATTGACATATATGAACAATAAACCCACCCTTCACAAAGTGCATTTATGCACATTAATGAACATCCAGTCTTCATATATGCACACCAATAATCGTGCATATATGCACATAGCAAATTACATATGCAACTCCTTATTTTTCTTATATTCAAATTCTAAACAGTAAACAAAAATCTTCTGTTTCTTATATGAACAATAAACCTAAACCCACCCTTCAAAAACATTCATATATATGAACAATAAACCCACCATTCACAAAGTGCATTTATACACATTAATGGACATCCAAACTTCATATATGCACACCAATAATCGTGCATATATGCACATAGCAAATTATGCCAACACCATAGAGAGTAGAAGACGTGATCCCGAATATTTTGGGATTAGATACCTTTCCTTGATTATCAACAAATACAATTTTACCTTTTTACCCTTGTTCATATAGGAACATCAAATTTGAACCCATTTTTTTCCCTTTTTTTAATTTAAAAAACTGTTTTAATCACGACCATTAATTTTCAAGATTAAGGGTCCAGATTAGTTAACAAAGTTAACACAAAATCCTTGGTTAACAAAAGAAGGGTCCTCTCTCTCTCTCTTTCTATATATATAGGGTTGGATTCCGGTGAGAATGTAAGTTATAGTGATAAATGTAAGAAACAATCTCCACCCCTGGATCAATCCTAATTGAAGATCAACACTAATGAGATGTATCAGATCAATTCCCCTCTAAAGTGCAATTCATAGGTTGAGATTAAAAATGATCAAGGGTCCAAAGCCCTTCTTACATTTCTCGCTTTAACTCTTTTTCTTACATGATCATTCATCTCTCTCTCTCTCTCTATATATATATATATATATATTATACACACACATATATACATAGAGTGAGGTTTATATGAGAACAATAACAAAATAAGAGAATAAGAAAATGGTCGAATCACATATGATTTTACACTAAAATCATATGTGGTTTACAGTCGCGGGACATGTCGCCCCCACACCCTTCCGTTGATCGTTAATGTTGCGTTAACCGTTAATGTAAAATCACATGTCATTTTGCACGTGATTTGGCCATTTCCTTATTGTCTTATTTTGTTATTGTTCTCATTTGAATCTCCCTCTATATACATATATACATGTATATATACATATAGGTTGGCTCCGGTGAGAATGAAAGTTATGATGAGAATAGTATGAATGGATCTCCACCCTTGGATGCTCATTAGGATGAGATGAACTGAGACGCACCGAATCTATTCCCTTTATTAAACGCGATTTACGGGGTCGGGTGAGATTAAAAATGATCAAGATCCAAATCCCTTATTACCTTCTCACATTAACTCTCTTCTCATACGACCCTTCGTCTATACATATACATATATATTCAGATAGAGGAAAGTTCAAATGAAAACTCAATTTTCATTGTGCACATGAGGACAAATCTCAGGCACTTGAAAGAATGTTTGTCATGCTTTCTCATAGATTAAACGACTATATATATACAAAGGAATTCTATGTTTTAAACTAGAAAAATATACACTAAATAATTATAGAGATCAGTTATTGTTTTAAACTAGGAAAATAAATAATTGCAGAGATTAGTTACATAAAACAGAATATTTGCATAATCTGTCACACCCCTCAGTCGAAACGGGAGATCGTCGAACGCTGAGACTGTTTTAAAAGCCATTAAATAGAACCTTAGGCAGACCTTTGGTGAAGATGTCTGCAATCTGGTAACGGGATGGCACATGTAGGACACAAACTTCGCCCCGTTGAACTTTCTCACGAATGAAGTGAATGTCCATCTCAATATGTTTAGTACGCTGATGTTGGACTGGATTACTGGATAGATAAATGGCACTAACATTATCGCAATAAACCAATGTTGCTTTGGAAATCGGACATCGAAGCTCTAGCAATAGATTTCGAATCCAGCAGGACCCGGAAACAACATTTGCAACCCCTCTATATTCAGCTTCAGCATTTGACTTAGACAAAGTGGGTTGACGCTTCGAGGACCAAGAGACGAGATTATCACCAAGAAAAACATAGTACCCTGATGTAGACCGACGAGTGTCTAGACACCCGCCCCAGTCGGCATCCGTCTAAGAAATAATAGAATTGACGGATGACTTGTATAAATGTAAACCAAAATTAGTCGTACCTTTAATATATCGCATTATGTGTTTCAAAGCATCCATGTGCTCAACTCGGGGTGCATGCATAAACAAGTAAACCTATTGCACGACATATGAAATATCTGACCGAGTGATGGTCAAATAATGCAAAGCACCACACAATCGGCGATAAGAAGTTGGATCATCATAAGGAGCACTGGAGTGAGTGCTCATTTTCCCTTTTGAGTCAACTAGAGTGGGAGATGGTTTGCAGTTAGCCATGCCTGCTTTTGTAAGATTTTCCTGTGCATACTTCTTTTGAGATAGAAATAACCCATGTTTGTCCCGAGAAACAGCAATACCCAAAAAATAGCTCAATTTTCTCAAATCTTTCATGGCAAATTTAGAGCTAAGCCGAGAAATGATCCGTCGCCGGAGAGACTCCGTAGAGGTAGTAAGCACAATATCATCAACATATAAAAAAAGATAAGCATTATCATTACCGTGGTGATAAATGAACAATGAGTTGTCGGATTTGCTGTGAATAAAACCAATGGAGGCGACAAACTCTGTAAACCGTTGATACCAAGCTCGGGGTGCTTATTTCAGACCATATAATGACTTACGTAAAAGACAGACATGATCGGGTCGAGTAGGATCTTTGAACCCTAAAGGTTGATACATGTACACAGTTTCATTCAAATTACCATGTAAGAAAGCATTCTTAACATCCAATTGATGAATGGGCCAAGATTTGGATAAAGTAATGCTAAGAACCAACCGAATAGTAGCCGGCTTAACAACTGGACTAAAAGTTTCATCACAATCAATCCCCTCCGGTTGAGTTTTACCATTACCAACAAGATGAGCCTTATGTCTCTTAAAAGAGCCATCAGAGTTTGTCTTATGTCGAAAAATCCACAACGAATGAATAACATTCACATTAGACAGTCGTGGAACCAAGTCCCAAGCACCATTTGCATTTAGAGCATCATATTCTTCCTGCATAGCAATTTTCCAATTATGGTCACGTAGAGCATGAATCGGGTTCTTTGGAATGGGTGATATGGAGGTAGTATTATGAAGGGCACAATCTTGGTATTTTGGATTTGGCTTGAAGATCCCATGCCTACAACGAGTGGCCATGGGATGAGTTGGTGGTGGTAAGGAGGTAAGAGGAGTAGATGGAGTAGGCGGCATGGAGCATTGGGGTGGAGAAGAAGAGGAGGCAGGGTGGGTGAGATGTTGTGCGTCAATGCCCGAACCAGTGCTCACTGGTGATGTTGCGGGCTGGACAGAAGCAACAGCTGGTTCGGCATTCCTCACTCCAGTAGCGTGATGCTGCTGGGTGCTCGGGAAGCCAGTGCCCACTGATAATGGCGGGGCAGTGGGGAGAGTAGTATGTTGGTCATTTTGAGTAGCGTGAAGTTGCCTTAGCAATGAGTTATCGAGGGAACCCAAGAGATCGCCTAGAAAGTCATAAGTATGAGGTTGAGGTGTATGAACTTTAGAAAAAGGAAAAACTAACTCATCAAACCACACATGCTTAGCTATTATTATTTTTTGACTCGACATATCAAAACATTTGTAACCCCGATGATTGGATGGATACCCAAGAAAGACACATGGAGTAGAGTGTGTTTGAAGTTTGTGAATTTTGGAGGAAGGAAAGAGAGGATAACACAAGCAACCGAACACTCGAAGGTGAGAATAATCGGGATGTTTTTGATATAGGATTTGAGTCGGAGATTGATAGCCAAGAATTTTTGTAGGTAAGATGTTGTGAAGGTATGTAGCCATTTCTAGAGCATGATGCCAAAAATACGAAGGCATTGAGGCATGACAAAGAAGAGTACGAACAATGTTATTGATCGTTTGTATTTTTCTTTCGGCTTTGCCATTTTGAGGAGAATTGTATGGACAAGAGAAACGAAAAACCATTCCATGTTGATGACAAAAATTGGTAACAGAATCGTTGACAAACTCACGACCATTATCAAATTGGAAGGCTTTAATTTCTCGTTCAAATTGAGTCTTAATATATGTTCTAATTCGAATAAACCAATTGAAGACTTGGGAATTTGATGAGATAGGAAACGTCCACAAAAAATTTGTGTAATCATCAAGAAAGAGAACATAATATTTATGACAACGAGAACTAGGGATTGGAGAAGTCCATAAATCACTGTGAAGTATATCAAATGGCATAGTAGTATAAGACATAGAATCGTAAAAAGGCATTTTTATTAATTTACCCAAAGGACAAGAGGGACAAATGTCATTATGAGCCTTATTACATCGGATTAAGTTACTACTACGCAAAGAGCTAAGAATTGCATGTCCCAGATGACCTAAACGGGAATGCCACACACTAGGAGAAACAAATGCAAAAGCCGACGGAACAGAAGATGAAAGGGCTTGACGATATGTGAAGAAAGGATAGAGGTTGCCATTGCTATTATACCTCACTATTTTGCTCCCCATCTGCAATTCCTTTACAGAAAACCCAAAAGGATCAAACTCAATAGAAACATTATTGTTAGTAGTGAATTTTCTGACGGAAATGAGATTTTTGATCAATTTTGGGATATGTAAGACATTTTTGAGTTGAAGAGTGTTTTGGTTTAGAGATTCGTGGCCATAACCTTTGATTGGAACTTTGCTACCATCACCAACAATAATTGCATTATTCATATGTTTGCTCAAATTGAAATATGGGGACAAGTTACCTTGGGAATTCGTCATGTGAGAGGTAGCACCGGTGTCCATGTAGTAATTTGTATCGGCCACGGTCAAAGTGTGCATTGCATGCTCAATATTGGTCGGCATATAACCCGAAGGAGAAGACAGGTTGGTCATAAGATAAGCCTGAGGTGGACGAGGCCCGAGAATACCGGATTGAGGAGGGGACTGATTTGGCCTTGCTGTCCACTGAGTTGGGCCTGGACCCTGAGATGGTATGGACAAGTTGGGTTGCCCATGGCCCTTGATTCCAATAAGCCCATGGGGCAGGGGAGAACATCCACCCCGGTGATTGTTGTTATTGCAGAGAACCACCCCAACGCTGCTGTTGTTGCTGGTTGTTCCGGCCAGCAGCGTCGGCGCCGCTCCTGCCTTTGTCGCTGCCACTTTTCCCTTTGTTATTTTTCCGACCATCACCATGCGAATTCCCACCATGAGAAACTGCAGAATTTTGTGGGCTTTCTTCGTGAGCTTACTGGACCGTAAAGAATGTGTGAGAAATGTGAGCCTCCTCATGGGTCTCGGTTGCAATGTTGGCAGCGTTCCCTTGCTCCTCAAGTTCGATCATGGAACGTAGAGTATCAATAGAAGGTAGAGGATTGAGATGTCGAACGGACGTTCGAAAGGGTTTATACTCCTCCGAGAGACCTTTCAAAAGCTGTAGAGCCATTCGATTATCGGAGACCTTATCTCCTACATTCTTCAAGCTATCGACAAGGGTCTTAAGTCGGGTGCAATAGGGCTTGACACCATCAAACTTCTCAAGCTTGGTGTTTGTGAATTGAACATCAAGTTGCAATGCCCTAGCAGACTTGTTGTTGTGGAAATTTTTTTAAACGATTCCATGTATCGACCACTTTGTCATCAGGATCAATTATCGAATTGAGTAGGTCATTGGAGATTGTCCCATAAATCCATTGACGTACAATATTATCAAGTCGCTGCCAAAAAGCATTTTCAGCATCCGTAGGATCGGATTTCTTGGCCGTAGGATTAACTGGTGGAGGAATAATATGATCAATGACCATATTAGCGTGACAATGGAGTTGAAAGAGGGTCGACCAGTTGTTATATTATGTTCCATCATAATCAAGAGTGATAGGAATGCAAGTCTTGATGTTAGTCATAAGAGTGGTTGGATGGAGCTTGCTTGAATCGGCCATGGGAGAAGAAAGAAGGAAAAAAATGCGGAATAGAGTTAGGGTTTGAGAGGAAAGAAACCTAAGCTCTGATACCATGAAAGAATGTTTGTCGTGCTTTCTCATAGATTAAACGACCCTATATATACAAAGGAATTCTATGTTTTAAACTAGAAAAATATACACTAAATAATTACAGAGATCATTTACTGTTTTAAACTAGGAAAATAAATAATTGCAGAGATCAGTTACATAAAACAGAATATTTGCATAATCTGTCACCACTCCATTTCTATTGATCCAAAAACTTATATTAAATAGAGTTTTTAATTTTAACATGCTTAGGGGTGAAAATGGAAGATAATTTAAACTCACGCCTACCATATTTGACTTTTTATTTTCTTTTTTAATTAAAAACTTTTACCCAATTGAAGTTTAAAATAAATTATCTTAAAAATTACTAATATTTTAATCAAACAAACTACATCAAAAAAATGAGAATTTTGTGCTATTCGATATGACATCCATCTCGATATAGTTTTTTTTGTTGTTTTAACCGTTTTTTTACATGAAATGCTATATATGTGTTATATTCATAATGAAAATTTATGTACGTTCAAGTTTGTACAACACATCGACACCGTAAGTATGTAACTCGACGTCACCTTCTTCAACACTTTATTCAACGTCGTAAGGCATCGCGTTTTTTCAGCACCGTAACTCAACACCCATCAAGACGAATCGAGAACCTATCGAGTAATTCTGTTGTGAACCGGGGAACAAAAGAGAGCGTGTCACGTCTCCACATCTTCACGGGTCATTCATGTATTATTCATCATGAAAATATTTCATTCAGGATGAATAATACAACATTCAGGGTGAATAATTCACGATTCATGAATTCGTGTATTATTCATCATGAATGTTGTGTAATTCATTCTGAATACTGTATTATTCATCAAGAATAATGAATGAACGTTCACAATTGTTATTCATACTTAATGTGGGACATCCGGGGATGCGCATATATATTCATCATGAATTAAACCAAATTTCGGTTGTGAATTGAGAAAAAAAAAGAGTGTGTCATGTGTCTACACCTTCACGAGTCATTCATATATTATTCATCATGAATAATGTATCATTCAAGATGAATAATACAACATTCAGGTGAATAATACACGATTTATGATAAATAATACATGAATCATGAATTTGTGTATTATTTATCATGAATGTTATATTATTCATCCTGAATACTGTATTATTCATCATGAATAGTGAATGAACGTTTACCTTTGTTATTCATACTGAATGTGGACATCCGAGGACGTGCATGCATATTCATAATGAATATAACACATATATAGAATTTCATGTAAAAAACGGTTAAAACGAAAAAAAAAACTATATCGAAATGGATGTCATATCGAAGAGCACGAAATTCTCGTTTTTTGGTGTAATTTGTTTGATTAAAATGTTAGTAATTTTTAAGAGAATTTATTTTAAATTTTAAAGGGTTAAAATTTTTTTAATTAAAAAATAAAATAAAAAGTCAAACAAGTTAGACGCTGATTCAAATTTTCAATTTTGTCATTAATTACTTCTCAATTAACCTTATTATGTATTAATCATTGATTAATATTCTAAGTTTTGATCAATGGTTAAGATTTGTCCTCATGTGCACAATGAAAGATGCGTTTTCATTTGAATCCAACTATTCATATATATATATATATATATATATATATATATAATTTTACATACATATATATATATAGAGAGAGAGGGACAATCGGGGACACGTATTGCACTTTCCTTCGTCCCCGGTTCACAAAAGAGAAAATGTTTATAATCTCTCTCTCTCTCTCTCTCTATATATATATATATCTATATATATATAGGCCGATAATCAAATGAAAACCAAAAATATGTTACAAACCCTTGAGAACCGATATAAAAATATTTTTTTACATGATTTTTTTTCATCAAAACCTATGATTTAAGATATTGTTTCATATATGTTTTTGTTTACCTTGTGAAAAGATTACACGTAAAAAATAAAATTTGATTCACCTAGTGAAATGAAAAATACAGGTAAAAAATATTCATGTGGTGAAACAAATACATGTAAAACTATCATATTATAAAACAAATATATGGGAAGAAATATATTAAATCCAAGCATTTGGTGAAAAAATATCATGTGAAAAAATATTTTTATATTGGTTCTCATATGTTTGTAACATATTTGTGGTTTTAGCGGAAGTTCATATATGTTAACATGTTAATATATGTTATGGTATGTTAACATTTGGTGTTAATTTATGTTTATGTACGTTAATTTATTTCAACACAATTTCCATCTATGCTAAGATTTGTTAACATTTATTTATAACATTCCGACGCTTCTCACCTAGTCATGATTTCACATGCGACTCTAATTCTCTCTCTCTCTCTCTCTCTCTCTCTCTCTCTCTCTCTATATATATATATATATATATATATATATATATATATATATTACATTCAAAGTTACTTTGGAGTTTCGTCCATTTGGTAGAATTGAACAATCAGTAATTGAATTATTTATCATATCAGATACATCGATGATCGAACAACAACATATCCTTTTCGATAACGCAACCTTCAATCGAGGGAAACCATTCCACCAAATTCAAAGATAATCATCCACAGAAATGCTCAAGCCTTCACCTTCCTTGGCCGAACGGTCATTGTTCACTGTCGTTTCTCTCGAGGCAATGAACCGTGCGTCCATAGCCATTCCAGCATCCGATGCAGCCTTTTGAACTGACCTAGGAGACAAGTCGGTCCGAGCCGTTGGAGGCAACAGATTAGGGAAGTTAAGTTTATGCAAAGACATAGCTCCTCTCAAACAATAAGATGCCACATCGTGAGCTACGGCTGCACCCTCCGGTGTTGAATAAGTGCCTAGCCAGAGCCGGTCTTGGGTTCCCGGAACCCTAATCTCCGATACCCATTTGCCCCATCTCCGACATCGGATTCCTTTGTATCTCTTATGTTCTTGATTGGTGCTGCAACCTTCATCTGAACTTGTACTCATCTTTTTTTGAATGAAAATTATTATAGTTGATTAGATGGCTTATATTGGTTGAATCCTAAGAAGGTCAAAAGGTTGACCGTCATATAAAGTCCAAATATTCAATGGTCAAAGAATCGAAAAAGGATTTGAAATCGAAAAGGCAATAAGATATGGTTATTTGTAAATCCATGTGTTGCATTTATTTAATTAAACGTGTGGTTGCATTGATGGAAGTCCACCCAATATCTACAAGCGGTGGTCTTAACTCCCATTTTGCATCATTGTTTACGTCATAAAGTATGAAAAACCATGTTCAATGACTTGGTCATATTTTGATACATGAATTCAAAAAGCAAGGTCCAACCATCAACATCGATCATTGGTACGTCAAATGGTTAAAAAATAAGAAAATATATTTATTTTATTTTTAATTCCGTTATCGGGCTTTCAAAATCGTTTAATATTCAAAAACCGCTACAAAACTATATATTCAATTTAGACAACATTTGACGAGTTTTTTTTTGACAATTATACAAAATGATTTAGGGGCTGTTTGACAGTTGCTGAATGATTTAGTGCAGAATGATTAAGTGATCTGAACGATTAAGAGGTTTTTATGATATATTGTAAAATGAAATATGGTTGTTTGTTAATTGTTCATAATGAAATCAGGGCTCTTAATGGTTAAGGGAGGGTCATGATACAAAATCATTAAGAGGATTTTGGAACCATTAAGAGGCAACACTTTTGTTTGCCAAACAAGATTTACCTCTTAGCGATTCAGAGGTTGTCTCTTAATGGAACCATTAAGAGGTAAACAAACAGCCCTTTAGAATACAAGAATGCAGTGTTATTAGTAATAACTTGCTATGTGTTTAGCATTTTATTTTCTATCTTGTTTAGTAGCTTTTGCCTCTGCTTCTTTTGGTTGTTAGTGGCGTGGTTTGGTGTTGTTTCTTATTTCTTTTGCTTTGCCTTTTGGCCTTGGACTTGACTTTTAGCTTTTTGTATTGCTTTTATTGCTACTTTATAAAATTGTCTGGAGTTTTTCCTCTAAAAAAAACGTGCTCTGTAATTCGTGCACTAAAACAATAATTAAAATTAATTTGTATTGTAAACCGTAAATAAAAATTGAAAGCAATTCTTTGTTCAAAAAGAAAAATTCGAGATTTATGGAGTATATGTATATATAGTCGTATTAGTACGGCTTAACGTTTAACCTGTATTTGGACGCATTACAATAAAATTGGGTTTATAAGACGTCAAAAATTTCCAAGCGTTCTAATAGACGACTTTATAAGACTTAATTTATAGGACCAAAAACTAAAGCGTATTATCTAAAGGCATTGTAATAAGTTTATATGATGTTTTTGGATGTTGTAACAATTTTTGTAGGACAATTTTATAAAAAAAACGTCATATTAGTTATTTTATAGAACATATATTTGAAAATGTGTCTTATAAAATGTAACACCCGTAATTTTCGGTAAGTAAATGTCACCTGGACGTTTCTGTGACTTGTAATCAGTGGGGTTTTGTTGGGAAATGTTTTGTGTAAAGTCCCTTGGAGTATCGGGAGTATTGGCAGTGAAAAAGTCTAGTTTAGGGGCTCCAGAAAGGTCCTGCGACAATGCCTGGCGACTATGACAGTGTCATAGTCGCAGAGAGTGTATCGTGGCCTGGGGGAGGATGGCGACATTGCCCTGGGCAATGTCGCTGGTCAATGTCGCATCAGGGTACCAGACAGCTGTTAAGTTCGGGATTTCAGCCTATTTTCTCATTTCTCTTCTCCAAAACTTCTCCACTTTCTCCCAAACCGTTTTCCCTCTTCTCCCTTCAAACCCTAACCCATATTTGGCTCAAACCCTTGTATCTTATGAAGAGGAAACACCATCATGTAGCAAAGTTGAAAGCTATGGTAAAGGATTCACCATCTCCATCTTCATCTTCAACCTCAAGCTCGTTTTTTGGGTTTTCTAGGTTTTCGTCAAACCTATGTGGTAAGTGTATCTAAACCTTATTTTAAGATATAAATGCTCCATTGATAGTTTCCTAGTGTTTGATTTCTCTAATGTTGGTTTGGAAGATTTTGAGTAAAGTTAGGTCAAAATTAGGGTTTTGGGTATAAGTTGAGGTTTTGATATAAAATGTTTGGGGAATGTTTCTATATGGTTGAATATGGTAATTGACGGTTGAAAATGTATGGCTCTAGGTTTTGGAAGCTTGAGTTGAAGAGTTGGAATGGATGTCTTCGGAAAGCTTTGGGTGGGATCTATGCTTTTGGAAGCCAATGGTTGGGGATTGAAACCTAGGTTTAACTTAACCTAGCAAGGTGAGTTCAACTTGATTTGTGAAAACGGTGTACATGCCAAAATGTTCATTTTAAAGTGTTTTGTATTTTACATGAAATTGTTAACTGCTGATTACCTGATAAGTTTGGTTATTTTGAAATGTTTAGTTTTATAAACATGGTGAAACACCCAGTTTGGGATCTTTGAGAATTTTGGTAAATAAATGATGTTGAAATGTTCTTTGATGATTTTACATATATGATTGGAGTTCATTTGACGTAAGTGTCATTTATGGTATTTGATCTTATAAACCTTTTCGGAAAATGCATATTATCGCGTTATGAGACATTTTGGAAATATAAGGGTATGAGTTCATTTGGAAAATGGTTTGCCTCAACCAATGATGAGATTTGAGTTAATCATACTTTTGGTCGTTGTGTTTGCATGATAGTTGGTCAAACATGTTTCAATGTTTACTACTGGCTTTCATTCGGGGTTTACGTAAATTGTTGGGCCTTTGGTTCGGTTTTGACTAAATTGAGTATTGAGGACCTATGTCCGGATTAATAACCGTTGTGGGGTTTTGAGTATGATGGCGCATTTTCTTGGCATTTGAGAGTTACATGTTTTGGGAGCTTTGGTCTTTCATTTGGAGTCATGTAATGTTAGACAGTGTTGTAATGGATCCATAGGCATGTAAGTCTGTCTGTTTTGGGAAAGCGGGTAAGGTTGGTTATGACCGTTAACCGCTTGGGTTCGCTAGCGAGTAGGCAATAGGTGGCATGAGCCTCCGAGTTGAAACTCGTCTAGATTGGATAGGCACCCGTGTCCGTAAGTCCTTGGGGTGGAACCCAATGGGGTATTGCTAGAGGCAGTAAACGGTCTGAGGTTGTGATGTCTGGTATGGCATGGGAACTAAGTCCGAGATACGTGGTGAAATCCAATAACATCGAGGGTGGCCCCATTTACGTGTTCTCGCTACCCAAGATGGAAACGTTTAGATGACACGCGAGGAAGTTGTATGGGCGGCCTACTTGCGTGTTCCTCTATTCTCAATGTATTCGGGTCTCTTCGTCATAGATCCGTGGTATTTTAAATGTTGATGTAGTATTTTTACCAACTTTGGTTTTGTGTGGTCGACGATAAATGATGGCCTTAATATTGGGTTTTCCCCACGTATATTAAGGTTTGAATGAAATGCGTCATTTCTACGTTTCAGTATTTGATTTCTTTCCATTTTATAGTTGCGTGAGTTTTGGGTCTAATGTCCGTGTTCACGGCGGTATTTATTTATATGGGTTTTTATCTTTGGTATTATGAGTTGTGGGTCATGTTCCACATTTGTTTGGTATTTCGAAATATAATATTTTACCCGCATTTTATAGAATTAGGAGTCCTCTTCTTATTCCCATTTTGAGTAAGTTTTGAGTTGAACTTGAATTTACGAAAGAACGTTTTATATTGGGATCTTCGCTTTTAAATCAGTTTGGTTTGATTATCGATTATTCGATGTCTCTTTCGTTTAAAATGCATAATTATTGATAAACGAGTCGTTTTCATAAGTGAAACTTATCATTTGAAAGATCATGATTTTAGTTGCATTCTCCCTTTCTAAATGATTAATTTATATAGGTTGAAAACTCTTGAGCTCACTAGGCGTTAAGCCTAACCTTTTTATTTGTCGGCATGTGCATCAGGTTTCAGATGGGGGTTTGGTTCTAGCAGCTATGAAAAGTTGAGCCTTAGCTTTGTGCAAGTGTAAGTAGTTGGTGAAGTTTTCCGCAGTTTGGAGATAGTGACTATTACTTGGTTGTAGTAGCACCCGACCTTATTATAGTCTGCATGTATAGAATGAATGTGTGTATTGAGGTTAAATCTTAAATTGCGCTTGTAGATGAATCATTTATTGGTGTATTTAGAAAATTTTAAATTAGTTGCTATTTCCAGATTTGAGGGTGTTACATAAAAACAAGTGCAAAATAAAAATATGAGTTTATAGGACAGTTTCTTAAAAATGTCCTATAACATAGCTAATGCGACGCTTTGTATAAAAATTGTCCTAAAAACTTGTTAAGATGCACAAAAGCGTCCAATAAACTTACTAGAAACGTAATCGCGCAATACAGCGAGATACATCACGATTTTAATGTTTCATTTTATTTATTTATTTTTTCAATTTACAGTACGATTTTGGATGATTTTGAGAAAAAGTGATAATATTTTTTTTATAATTTCTTTTTAATTTAGGCTTATAATATAATGTTTTTTATATAAAAAAAATTAAGTATTTTGTTAGAATTCAATGATTATCTTATATATTTTAATGACCAATTACATATATTAATTAAAACAAATTAAAACAATTACATATTTAATAATATAATTAAAACAAATTTATAGTAATATAATATATTAATTAATAATGATATATGGAAATGTCTGCATAAAATGAAAGTCCTGCACATACCAAATTGGTGGGTGTTAGAAGCATGCAGTAGTAATATGTATCTTATGCTTTGATACTTGTAAATTAAGAGATTTTTAAAATCTTGCATAAAATGATGGTACTTTGTGCTTAATAATTTGTATTTAATAATTTTTTATCCGTGCTTTATAATATAGTATAGATTACAACTTTAGATAGACCATTTTATCTTTTGATCTTATAAATGAAGTCTTATAAACTAATCTATTAGGATGCTAAGAAATTGGTGACGACCTATAAACCCAATTTTTTTATAGCAACATTTTTATCAACTGGTTTTATAAAACTTAAAATGGGGTTTTAAACAGTTGTGCATATAACATTGCGATGCAACTTGTAGGACGAAAAATTTTGTATTATAAATAAGTTGTTCTAAACCTTTTTTTTGTATTATCAAAATCCCTCAAAAAGAAAACTTATCAAAGGATTTATGATATAGTTTAGATTTACAAATCTTGATAATCAAATTAGAAATGAGATTAAAGTAGTTTTTTTTGTTAATTAAATCGAACGAATCCTTAACTTTTTTTATTAATGAATATGACAAAATAAGTTTGATTAAATCGTTTTTCCATGTTGACCCATCCTTCAACTTGATATAAATATCTACATTACATTACATTATATTATATTATATTATATTATATTATAAAGCATTTAAATGATTAATATTAAATTTAAGAGCTACAAATTTTTATGTTAAATATACAAGTATTAAAGTTACTTGCCACTTTCCGTCTTACCACCCTCTTCCACATTCTCCAAAACCGCCTAATTTATCACTCCCTCTCCCCCACATCATTGTCCACATGTGATTATGGTGTATCCCATCTCGATTAATCAATGGATTCTCATAATTTTGTATTATGTCACTTAGATGGTGAAGGGGAAGAAGAGGGTGCGCCAAATTAAGGGTTTGATTTTGGGTAAAAGGATGCAAAGTAGTTCAATTTTCTAACGTTCATGGTTTGTTTCCTCCGAAAGATGAACTAGAAATTCCATTACTTCCAGGTTTGTGAGTAAATGATCTCTTATGAATATTGATTCTCAATCGATTCAATAGAATTGTGCGACCTATGGCCCATGCCTCCTATTTCTTTAGGGTGGTCGGCGTGCACTCTGATTCGATCCGGGTATTCAATCTCGCTGTTGAGATGCTTAGTTGACTTCTTAACCTTGAAAGAAAGATAGATAATTTAAGAAAGAGAATTATCGTTTTTATTAAAAGTAGAAACTAATGATGGTGTTATGAGTTGGAAGAGCTACAAGCAAAGTTCGATAGCAGATTCGACTACATAATTGGAGTACATTGCAGTGTTGGATGCCATAAAAAGTTGGTAAAATTGAATCTGGTAAAATTGAACTTTTCTTCACTTAACAAGTTGGTAAAATTGAATATGGTAAAAGGACTACCATCTCTGAAGTTTGACAAAGACCTTCTTTGTTCTGCTTGTAAGATGGGAAAGCTGAAAAGAGCATCTCATAGAACCAAAAATGATAATAATTGTTCCAGTCTTCCAGACCTCTGCACACGCTACATGTTGACCTTTGTAATTGATAATCCAAGATCACTCTAAATCTTAGAGAGAGAAAGTAGAGAGAGAAAGAATATGCGCCAAATGTAAACTGTATTCAAAGTATGCGTTCAAGAGTTACACAACACAAGGCCACAAGGGACTTAAATACCCTTGGCCAATACAAGATATAAAAGATCTAAGAACATAGTATTAGACCAAGTCTATAAATGCAATGATTACTATAAAATCTGACTTAACAATCTCCCCCTTAGTAATCATTGGCGCTCCGGTCTTCAATATAGGCTGATACAACCATCTTCAAAACAAACAGACCGTCTAAGCGACTTAGCAAAGCTTCTTGACTAAAAAAACAATTTCTTCTCAGCATCTTTCAATTTATGTTGCCTTTGCTACCTTGACAAGACTGGACCAGTTTGTAATAAGCTTGAAGGAACAATCGGTTCATCAGCTTGTACTCTAGACGACGCACCTCTTTTAAATGTACTCGTCCTATCTCTGTGCAAAGTTTATCTGGAAAGAAGTATATTCTTGTACTTATTGATGAATATTCAAGATATACATGGATTGAGTTTATCAGATCAAAGTCTGAAGTTCCAAAAATACTGATCAATTTGTTGAAAAGAATACAGGTTCTGCTGAATAGCAAAGTTCATAATTTTAGAAGTGATAATGGTACAAAATTCATAAATGCAAAGATTAACTCTTATCTTTCAGATGAAGGCATTTCACCAAACTTCTCTGCAGCTAGGACACCTCAACAAAATGGTGTTGTTGAGAGGAAAAACATAACATTAGTTGAGGTTGCAAGGACTATGCTTGCAGGATCTAATCTGCCAACAAATTTTTGGGCAGAAACAGTATCAACAAGTTATTTTACACAAAACAGAGCTATAATTGTCAAAAGATTCAAAAAGACGACATATGAACTTATTGACAACAAAATACCCAATGTTAAATACTTTCATGTTTTTGGTTGCAGATGCTTCATCTTAAATGACATAGATCAGCTTGGAAAGTTTGACAAGAAGGCTGATGAAGGAAAATTCATTGGTTATTCCTTAACCTCCAAGGGTTACAGAGTATTCAATCTCCGAACAAGAACCATTCAAGAAAGCATCAATCTCTCATTTGATGAAAAAGACTCCAGAAGCTCTGAGTTTCATATCTCTGAATCCACAACCAAAGAAGTCTCTGACTCTTTAAAACTCAGAGTGTTAGAACTAAACAAGTTATTTGAAGACTTGTTTGATGATGAAGTCATCTCAGAATTTATATTCAGAGATAACCCAAGGGTAGAATCAGAAGAACCTCAAAACTCATGTACAACTCTTTTTGGTCTTTCTGACAATACACCATCTACATCAACAACTACAAGTCAAAATGATGATAACAGACAAAATGCTGAAGAGGAACAACCAGAGACATCTGAAGAAGAAGGAGAACCAGAGACACCAGTGGAAGAAACTCTAGAGCCATTATCACCATCTCTGGACAACTCTTAAGAGCCAGTTCACAGCACAACAGAAATCATACATTCTGTTGTCTCTGAAGCTCCAGTTATCTCTGAAGCTCAAACACCTCCAAATATCCATGTTCCTATCACAAGATTGACAAAGGATCATCATCATGATCAAACCATAGGTTCTCCCTCTGATGGTGTGACCACCAGATCTGCACCAATTAATTAATGCTTCTTTGCAAACTTCTTAAGCATCATTGAATCATAGAAGGTAAATGAAGCTCTTGTTGATCCAAATTGGATTAATGCCATGCAAGAAGAGCTTTAGGAAATTGAAAGAAACAAAGTCTGGACCTTGGTTCCTCTTCCCAAAGGAAAATTTGCAATTGGAACCAAGTGGGTGTTCAGAAATAAAAAGGATGAAGATGGAGTAATCATTAGAAAAAAAGCCAGGTTAGTAGCTAAAGAATATTGCCAAGAAGAAGGAATTGATTATGATGAAATCTTTACTCCAGTTGCTAGGCTAGAAGCCATAAGAATCTTCTTAGCCTATGTTGCTCACAAAGGATTCAAAGTATATCAAATGGATGTTAAATCTGCCTTTCTAAATGGCAAACTTCATGAAGGGCTATATGTCCAACATCCACCTGGATTTGAAAGTTCAGAGTTTCCAGACCATGTTTATTATCTAGACAAAGCTCTGTATGGACTTAAACAAGCTCCCAGATCCTGGTATAAAACTCTGTCCAACTTTCTGATTGAAAATAATTTTGAAAAAGGAACTGTGGACACAACTCTGTTCATTAAAAGGTACAAAAATGAACTTCTTCTGGTCCAAATCTATGTTGATGACATTATTTTTGGCTCTACTAACCAAAAGTACTATGACAAGTTTTCTGAGTTGACGAAAAGTGAATTTAAGATGAGAATGATGGGAGAATTTTCATTCTTCTTAGGACTGCAAGTCAAACAGATTTCAAGAGGAACTTTCATAAGTCAATCAAAATATGTTTATGATATTTTGAAGAAATACATGTTAGAAAAAAGTCCAATGAAAACACCTATTGCCACTGGAGTTAAGCTTGACTCAGATCCTTCTGGTAAAACAGTGGATGCCAAGACCTACAGAGGCATGATAGGGTCACTTCTGTACTTGACAATTAGCAGGCCAGATATAATGTTTGCAACTAGTTTATGTGCTACGTTTCATGCTAACCCAAAGGAATCACATTTATCTGTTTTTAAAAGAATGCTCAGATACCTCAAGGGAACCAAATTCTTGGGTCTTTGGTATCTTCTGAATTCTGGAATTGAACTTATAGCATACACATATTCAGATTATGGAGGAGGCAGAAATGACAGAAAAATCACTTTTGGAAGCTGTCAACTATTGGTTAACAAATTAGTCAGTTGGACATCCAAGAAACAAAACTGTGTGTCTACTTCTACATCAGAGGCAGAGTATGTTGCTACTACTAGTTGTTGTTCACAAGTAATCTGGATGAGAACCCAACTCAAAGACTATGGTCTTAATTATGACAAAATCCTAATTCTCTGTGATTCAAAGAGGGCCATTGCCATAACCGCAAGTCCAGTACAACAGTCAAAGACCAAGCACATTGACATAAGGAACTTGAAGAAAAGAGATTCAAATTTCTGATTAGCAAACTGGGAATGCTCAACATGACAACATAGTCTCTGAACTTAAACTCCAGATCATCTGATCTAAAAAATCAGTGTCTCTATGAAAGGTTTTCTGAATATCACTTCCGAACCAATGAGATAAGACTAACATTTTCTTCTTTGCATAATTAGACAATATGATCCTCCAAAATTAGATCTCTCTGAAAGAATGCCCTTCATGTTGATATCCTCAGAAGCATCATTTATAGATATCTATCAAAATATGTATTTTTCCATGTTTTATATTTTCTTGATCCAAGCACAGTTTGAGGAGCAGATGAAATTGAAGAAATTAAGAGCATTGGATTCGTTGTCAGAGGTACATATCATTGTCATACACACTTGTAGATACTGTTGATTAAAGGGGGAGCAAAAAGACTTTCTATCAACCTTTGTTCATAGCCTCTGAAATAATCTTTCATAATCCCTATGAAATGTTTCTTTTCAGACTCTCTGGAAAACATCAGAGCATCTGACAGCTTGTCAGTCTAAGAAGAAAAATGTTTAGACCCTCTGAACATTACAAATCTTTCAAAAAGGATGGTCATGGTATGTTCAGAAGAAGAAATTATTCACAAGTAATTATATTTTATTAAGAGTAATTTCTTGTATCATTTGTTCATAGAACTTCAAAATCTTTGAAATCTTCTTTACTTGTGATATTTTAGATTACTCTTGAATAAATATTCATTATTTGAAAAGGATAAGGTGAAAGGTTTGTACAGCCAGCACGTATGGTAATATTTATCTATTTAAATATTTACCATATTGTCACTCAACCATTCCAAATTTTTGGCAACTAAGTCTTTGAGTGCTACAGTTCCCATAACACGTGTCACCATAGGGAAATGAGTAAGGCCGAACGGTCTAACCTTAAACGTTCTTTTCATCGCCATTTCATCTTTTTACACTCGAGTACTATTTTTCCAAATCGGGGTATAAAATTAATTTTATATCCTGATTTTCATTCTTCACGCGCATAAGTATTCTCGAGTAATTTTCCCCCTCAAAACTTCATCTTCTTCACAAAAGTTCATTTTCAAAATCGCCATGGCTTAACCTGCAATCCCATCTGAATGGTGAAAAATCATACCAAAAAACTGGAGAACCATCTCGAATCTTTCGATTCCCAATTGTTAATCCAAGATCACTAAATCCTAGAGAGAGAAAGTAGAGAGAGAGAGAGCAAGTAAGCGCAAGATGAGATTTCTATTAGAGAATCTGTGTAAAGTGTTACAAGACCCAAAGCCCAAAGGGACTTAAATACCCTTGGCTTATACACAGATAAAACCTATCTAAGTACAGTATAAGGCCAAGCCTATAAATACAATGATTACTATAAAATCAGACTTAACAATCTCCCCCTTAGTAATCATTGGTGTTGTGGTCTTCAAAAACAATCTTCTAAATCAGCACGGACCATCCAAGCGACTTTGTGAAGCAATCTGACTTTTTAAAAAAAATTTCTTCCCAGCATCTTTCAGTTTGAGATATCTTTGCTGCCTTGACAAGACTGGACCAGTTTGAAGTAATCTTGAAAGAACAGTAAGTTCATCAGCTTGTGCTCTAGATGATTCACCTCTTTCAAATAAACTTGAATGAACTGTGGTGATCGGAGCTGGAACAGCAAAACACTAGTATGGCTGAGAAAAATAGAATATTTGAGAGAATCTTGATCAGTAGATATACGTTTGAACTCTTTGTCTCTTTATCATCTCCTTAACTTCTCCCCCTCATGACCTTGATGATCTGGATCAACTTGGTCATGCAAATGTTGGAGACGAGACAACTTAAGATCTGCAAAATCAGAATAAAGGAAAAACAGGGAAGGTTTGCGCTACACACTGGTGGCGCAAAGGGAGGTTTGCGCTAGCCGAAGGTGGCGCAAAGTGAGGTTTGTGCGACCAACTGTTGGCGCAAATCTGACTTGAACTCAGAAAATTTTACCTTTTTAAGCTCTTTGACTCCCCCTACACAAATGCACTAGATTTGACAATTCAAGTTAGCATTCATATAGAAAATCAGATACTCCCCCTCAAAAACAAATATGATCTTTTCAGAAAAAAAAACTCCTTTTTCACTCCCCCTTGAATAATGCACAAACCCATTTATAAAAAATATGAGAACACAAAAATGTAAACATCAATGTAGAAAGAAAAATATACTGAATATGGATTTTGAAACGACTAAATATATAAAAATTTAAACATAAACAAATAAAATTCTACTTAGTAAAATATCACAATAAAATCCATCAGATGAAATCAAATGTATGCTTTTGGATACAAAAACTAGTTTTATTGCATATCAAGTTAAGACATGTTCAGTTTCAAAAACTTTCATCAATCTATTCAGTGTGCTCGCATGTGAACTCTGATTAGCTTCAAGAAATTGCAATTCTAAAAATATAATAGAGAACTTTGAATGTAATCACACTAATCCATCAAGAATTCAGACTTTCACAAATTTACAGGTTTATTGCAACTCAAACATATCACCAAGTATCATGAGATGTGTGCTCATTGGCATCTTTTAGCATTGTGTACTATGACATCTTCACATGAGTGTGCTATTTGGCATCTTTTAAGCTTGTGCACTTTTGGCATCTTTTTAATCAACAAGTTTATTAAGTAAAGAACATGCCGTAAACGTAACTTTCTATCTGACCCTATTGCAGGATTTGGGTCAGCCACTCCCAGACCAGTTGGCCTTAGGGGACTAGGTGTCAAGCACCCCTTAGAACTTACTTTCCAAGATCAGAAAGGCTACATCGACAGGTCCTAAACCCATTCATACCAGTAGAACATGACTTTCGATCTGATTCTATTGAAGGATTTGGGTTCGATCACTCCCAGATCAATTGACCTTAGGGGACCAGATGACAAGCATCCCATAGAACTTACTTTCCCAAACCAGAAAGGTCACAGGTACAAACTTTTAAACTTAAAGATTTCTGATTTATAAGAATTTAATAATCATCTCAAACACAAGGTTTTACGTCTAAGTGCTTAGCCTATATTTTCATTACAATCCAAAATTCCAAGTTTTTAGGTTTTCTAAGCATTGTAAACTATAAATATTCCGAATCACACAACTTTAAAGCAATATCAAAAGCTACAAACATGTTGCTGACTTTTTGACTGTTTTTAGACTTGAAATTTGAACATATGAAAACTTTAATATAAACAAAGCAACTTGAAAATTTATCCTAGACACACATTTTATTCAA
Organism: Arctium minus; assembly: GCA_954870635.1. Classification (NCBI taxonomy): domain Eukaryota; kingdom Viridiplantae; phylum Streptophyta; class Magnoliopsida; order Asterales; family Asteraceae; genus Arctium; species Arctium minus. The sequence continues at coordinate 83,993,649 of OX941081.1, forward strand.
AAGAAAGAAAAATTGTAAAACTTTTACTTTATAGAATAAAATTTGTGAAGGTTTAAACTTTAAAATTCAACATGCCGAGATTTGAAAATAGAAACATTTGATCGGCAAGTTTATATTCAGTTGAAACAAAATAGAATTCAATAATATTATCTTTCACATAATGTATAAAATGAAATTTGTGTCTCTTTTGAAAAAAAATTGGGTTGAACAAAATCAGGGTTTGAATAAGATTGCTTAGGTTCTTTCAAAAGAATATGAGAAAACTGGAACAACATCATTATCAGATAAAAATGCAGCTGAAATTAAGTAGATGTACTCACAGTTTCTCATTAGTCAGAAGCTTAAAGCATTGAAAAACGAGTCCTAGACTGACATGTCTAGAAGTCATAGACAGTTGAAGTACGGGTTCTAAGCTAATGTACTTAAAAACCAATATCTTGACATTGAAGTGCGGGTCTTGAGCTGATTTACTCAAGAGCCATATTTCTCTTACTCCCCCTTGACATGAGGTGCCTGCAACTTTGAGTCAGATTGAGATTTTGGTACCCACTTGAATTTGGGCCCATGTTTATTAGTTGCAGTTCTTATGGGGAAATATTTGTTAGGTTTGACAGTTAAAGCATGAGAAAGATCATCAGAAAAATAAGCACAATCATCAGAAAAAGACATAGCATTATCATCTGAACTAGAATCCGAGGAAGAACATGAGACATGTTTTGAAATTCGAATCATTTGCTTTATAAAGTATTTTGAAATTTTATTACAAGTAGCAAATGAATCACTTTTATAAAGTTTGTCTACACATCTATCCTCATCAGTCGTAGAATCATCTGATATCCGCTTGGCTCTCCAAATCTGCTTGATAGATGTTGTGAGTCCAAGATCAATGAATCATAGAGAGAGAAAGTAGAGAGAGAGCTTTGGAAGCGCAAAGTAGAGAATGTATTGATATGTGCGAGAAGTTCTTACAAGGAACAAAGACCAAAGGGACTTAAATACCCTTGGTCAATACAACACAGTATTAGACATTAGACACAGTATTTGACCAAGCCCTATAAATACAATGATTACTATCAGATCAGACTTAACAATCTCCCCCTTAGTAATCATTGGCGCTTTGGTCTTCAAAAATCATCTTCTAAATCAACACTGACCATTAAAGCGACTTTATGAAGCTTTCTGACTTTTAAAGAAAAAATTATTCTCAGCATCTTTCAGTTTGATTTGTCTTTGCTGCCTTTGACAAGTCTGGACGAGATTGGAATAAACTTGAACGAACAGTTGATTCATCAGCTTGTGCTCTAGACGACACACCTCTTTTGAAAGACCTTGAACGAACTGTGGTGGTCGGAGCAGGAACAACAAAAGAAAAAGTTGAAGATGAGAGAATAGAATCTTAGAGCGAATCTTAATCAGTAGATAAACTAGAATCTTAGAGCGAATCTTGATCAACAGATAAACTTTTGAGCTCTTTGTCTTTTTATCATCTCCTTGACTTCTCTGATTTCTCCCCCTCATGACCTTGATGAACTGGTTCAACTAGGTCATGCAAATGTTGGAGACGAGACAACTTAAGATCTGCAAAATCAAAGAAACGGAGAAAAACAGGAGAGGTTTGCGCGTCACGCTGGTGGCGCAAAGTGAGGTTTGTGTTACATCAAGGTGGCGCAAAACAGGGTTTGCGCGAAGCGAAGGTAGCGCAAAGCAGGGTTTGCGCGACCAACTGATGGCGCAAAGCTGACTTAAACTTATTAACTCCCCCTACACAAATGCACTAGATATGACAATGCAAGTTAGCATTCATATAGAGAAAATCAGAGACTCCCCCTCAAAAACAGATATGATCATTAAGAAAAATTCTCCTTTTTCACTCCCCCTTGAATAATGATCAAACCCATTTGAAAGAATATGAGAACACAATGAATGTAAACATCAATGTAGAAAGAAAAATATACTGAATATGTATTTTGAAACGACTAAATATATAAAAATTTAAACAAAAACAAATAAAATTCTACTTACTAAAATATCACAATAAAATCCATCAAATGAAATCAAATGTATGTGTTTGGATACAGAAACAAGTTTTATTGCATGTCAAGTTATGACATGTTCAGTTTCAAAAACTTTCATCAATCTATTCAGTGTGCTCGCATGTGAACTTCGATTAGCTTCAAGAAAATGCAATTCTAAAAATATAATAGAGAACTTTGCATGTAATCACACTAAGCCATCAAAAATTCAGACTTTCACAAATTTACAGGTTTATTGCAACTTAGAAATTTATAACCAAGTATCATGAGATGTGTGCTCATTGGCATCTTTTAGCATTGTGCACTGTGGCATCTTTACATGAGTGTGCTCTTTGGCATCTTTTAAGCATGTGCACTTTTGGCATCTTTTTAATCAAAAAGTTTATTAAGTAAAGAACATGCCGTAAACGTAACTTTCTATCTGACCCTATTGCAGGATTTGGGTCAGCCACTCCCAGACCAGTTGGCCTTAGGGGACTAGGTGTCAAGCACCCTTTGGAACTTACTTTCCCAGATCAGAAAGGCTACATCGACACATCCTAAACCCATTCATACCAGTAGAACATGACTTTCGATCTGATTCTATAGAAGGATTTGGGTTCGATCACTCCCAGATCAAATGACCTTAGGGGACCAGATGACAAGCATCCCACAGAACTTACTTTCCCAAACCAGAAAGGTCACAGGTACAAACTTTTAAACTTAGAGATTTCTGATTTATAAGAATTTAATAATCATCTCAAACACAAGGTTTTACGTCTAAGTGCTTAGCCCATATTTTCATTACAATCCGAAATTCCGACTTTTTAGGTTTTCTAAGCATTGTAAACTATAAATATTCTGAATCACACAACTTTAAAGCAAAAACAAAAGTTACAAACATGTTGCTGACTTTTCGACTTTTGTTAGAACTGAAATTTGAACATATAAGAATTTTAATATAAACAAAGCAACTTGAAAATTTATCCTAGACACACATTTTATTCAAAAGAAATAAATTTGTAAAACTTTTACTTTATAGAATAAAATTTGTAAAGGTTTAAACTTTTAAAACAACATGCCGAAATTTTAAAAATAGAAATATTTGATCGGCAAATTTATATTCAGTTGAAACAAAATATTATTCAATAATATTATCATTCACACAATGTAAAAAAAAATTGTGTCTCATTTGTAATTTTTTTTTGGGTTGAATCAAAATTCAGAAGTTGAAATGAAAATGCTCAGATTCTTTTAAAAACATTTGAGAAAACTGGAACAACATCATTATCAGATATAAATGCAGCGGAAATTAAGTAGATGTACTCACAGTTTCTCATTAGTCAGAAGCTTAATGCATTGAATAACGAGTCCTAGACTTATATGTCTAGAAGTCATAGTCGTTGAAGCATGGGTTCTGAGTTGAATTACTCAGAAGCCAAAGTCTTGACATTGAAGTCCGGGTTTTGAACTGCTGTGTTCAAAAGCCATTCTTTCTCTTACTCCCCCTTAACACGTGATGCCTGCAACTTTGAATCAGATTGAGACTTGGGTACCCACTTGTATTTGGGCCCGTGTTTGTTAGTTGTAGTTCGTATGGGGAAATAATTAGAAGAATTGATACGAGAAGCATGATAAACATTATTAGAATAATAAGCACAATCATCAGATGAGAAAGCATAATCATCAGAACTAGAATCTGAGGAAGAACATGAGACATGTTTTGAAATTCGAATCATTTGTTTTATAGAGTACTTTGAAATTTTATTACAAGAAACAAATGAATCGCTTTTATAGAATTTGTCTACACATTTATCCCCATCAAAAGTAGATTCATCAGATGTCCGCTTTGCTTTCCAAATCTGCTTCTTTGATGACTTGCTCAAAGTCCTATCTGTAAGAATTGAATCGGAAGAATTAGAACTGCCAGAAAGAACTTTATCTTGTTTCTTTGACTTCTTTGACCGTCTTCTTTTACGCTTATGTTTATAATATTGATCATTTAGCGTAAAAGAATCATCAAGAATTTTAGAGGAAATATTTAAATCAGAAGAAATAAATTTATCTAAGCAACCAATCTGATCAACTAATAAATCTGAATTAGCCTCGAAGTCTGAAGTAATTTGAGAAAAGATTTTAAAACTTGAAACTTCCTTTTTATTTTCCTTAGAATCAGAAGAGAGGCTAGAAATAGAATCTGATTTTCGAGAAATTAAATTTTCTTCAAGACTAGACGTCATGAAAGAAAGAATAATATCAGATTCAATTTTCTTCAAAATATTTTGATCTTCTATCTAGTCTTCAAGATCGATGATTTTGCCTTCTAATACTAAAGGAGGAGTATATTTCTTCGAATCATAAATGATAGGAGAAATATTTTCCTTATCAGAATTAGGGGCATAAGAAGAAACAAAATCATCAGATACTAAAGATTTAATAGAAGATATATCATTTAAAATTATTCTGCCTCTCCTTGATTTTCAGGGAAATATTTTGCATTTTCACTTGTATAAACAAAAGGAATTTCATTTTTCTTATTATTCATCCTTTTCTCATTTTCGAGTTCTAACACTTGCTTCTCATTCATCCAATCAATTTTAAATTGAGGAGCATAATGAGCAAGAGTCAGATAATCGTATTTATATAAAGTTGGGGATTTTTCAATCGCATTGTTTAAACAATGAGGATTTTCAAAACCAAGACCCCACATTTGTTTTAAAGCTTCTTCACTCCTTGGTTTGTTTATAAAAATTGTTTGTTCAGATTGATTTCTTCGATAAAGTTTTTCTTCTAACTTATTTATTTTATCTGAAAATTCATCTTTTAAAGAAGTCAATTTAGTCAAAGACTCAAGATAAGTCTTATTTGAATTTTCCAAATCATCCAATTTCTTTTGAAAGATGTCTTTAGTATTTTCTAAAATTGATTTTTCATCTTTCAAAGAAATTTTCAGTTTGTCAATCAAATCTGACTTTTCAGAATTTAAATTCTTTTCAGATAATAACTTTAAGCGAAGATCAGATAAAGCAGAAACAATAATATTCATCTGTGAGGCAATAAAGTTGTAATCAAATTCATAATATACCTCATCTTCATCCGTATCAGAACCGTATGACTGATCATTTCCTACCAAACACATCTGAGCGATCTCGACGTTTGAAGCTTCATCATCGGAATGATCCAACCAGAATTCTTCTTCGGCCAGCAGAGCAGTTCCGTTCTCTCTCTTTTCAGCTAGCTCCATTTTCTTTCTATAATAAGCTGAGTCTCTAACCTTCTTCGCTCGACACTCCTTTGAGTAGTGGCCCATCTTTCCACAGTTATAACAGGCAGTAGATTTTGGCTCGGGCACTTTGACTGTTATACCAGTAGTGAATCGAGAAGTGTTGGAACCCGATCGAGGTTGGAACTTTTTCTGGTAATGCTGAGAGAGAAGGATCATTGCTTTCTGCAGTGCCTCACCATCATCATCAGTTGACCCGTTGTAAGCGTTATCAGACAACGCTTGTTCAGTCAGTTGGCTCGTGAGGAGTTCAACCGGGTCTACTGACTTCTTGTTCTTTTTCTCCATTTTGGCCTTCTTTTCTAGTACCAAGCTCTCATCAGTCATCAGAATCTCGAATAGTTCCTGAATCTGCATTGTGGAAATCCGAACATCGTTCCTCAGTCTGTGACATGATTTGTTCCATTCAGGCTGAAGAGCATTAAGAAATTTCAGATTCGTCTCAAGCTCTGTCTTGTTCACATTTATCTTTCGCAGATCATTCAGCACTGCACAGAATCTGTCGAAAACACTCTTTATAGACTCACTTTCTTTGGCCTTGAACTCCTCAAAGTTGTTCATGAACCGAGTATGTCGGAGTTGAGTTGCTACTGAAGAACCAAGCATGATCTTTTCCAATGGTGCCCACAACAGATTTGGATAATCCTTGCAATGATCAACCCGGTTGTAGACAGAGTTTGGTAAAGCTAGCATCAGATTAGCTTTCAGCTCTCGATCAGCTTTCATTCGTGAAGCCTCTTTAGATGTTGGAGAAGTCTCTTTATTAGGCTTTACGAAAGGTCCTTTAGTTAGAGACTTCATCATGTTCTCTCCATTAGCTTGACGCTCGATGAAGTTCAGAAATCGATCTTGCCATTCAGTGGATTCATTTTCATCGACAAGAACTGGAGGACGAGTTTCAGATCCCAAACACATCATCAGATCGCTTGAGTAGAACTTAGCTTGAAAGGAAAACTTTGCAGAATCCATATATGACAAAAATAAAAAAAAATTCCAGACTTTTTTTTAAGATTGGACAGATATGGCGCAAACTAGAGGTTTGCGTGAGAGGCAGGAGACGCAAACTGAACTTTGCGTGATGCGAAGGTTACGCAAATTGAAGTTCTCGTGAGTAATTAGATACGCAAACCAACTTTGCGTGAGTAGTGAAGACGCAAAGTAAGCTTTGCGTTAGCTGAAGGAGACACAAACTACACTTTGCGTGAGGCACTGGAGACGCAAACTTAGGTTTGCGTGAAGAATAGAAGACTCAAATTGACTTTGCGTGAGTAGGCCGAGGCAAGAACTAGTCTTTGCGTGAGATGTGAGTGACGCAAAGTAATCTTGCGTGATCAGTGTAAAACGCAAACTGGACTTTGCGTGACACAGATGAAGTGAGAACCAATTGTGAGTCCAAGATCAATGAATCATAGAAAGAGAAAGTAGAGAGAGAGCGCTTCGGAAGCGCAAAGTAGAGAATGTATTGATATGTGCGAGAAGTTCTTACAAGGAACAAAGACCAAAGGGACTTAAATACCCTTGGTCAATACAACACAGTATTAGACATTAGACACAGTATTTGACCAAGCCCTATAAATACAATGATTACTATCAAATCAGACATAACAATCTCCCCTTTAGTAATCATTGGTGCTTTGGTCTTCAAAAATCATCTTCTAAATCAACACTGACCATTAAAGCGACTTTATGAAGCTTTCTGACTTTTAAAGAAAAAATTCTTCTCAGCATCTTTCAGTTTGATTTGTCTTTGCTGCCTTTGACAAGTCTGGACCAGATTGGAATAAACTTGAACGAACAGTTGATTCATCAGCTTGTGCTCTAGACGACACACCTCTTTTGAAAGACCTTGAACGAATTGTGGTGGTCGGAGCAGGAACAGCAAAAGAAAAAGTTGAAGCTGAGAGAATAGAATCTTAGAGCGAATCTTGATCAGCAGATAAACTAGAACCTTAGAGCGAATCTTGACCAGCAGATAAACTTTTGAGCTCTTTGTCTCTTTATCATCTCATTGACTTCTCTGATTTGACTTCTTTTTTTTTTGAAGCGCAAAGTAGAGAATGTATTGATATGTGCGAGAAGTTCTTACAAGAAACAAAGACCAAAGGGACTTAAATACCCTTGGTCAATACAACACAATATTAGACATTAGATACAATATTTGACCAAGCCCTATAAATACAATGATTACTATCAAATCAGACTCAACAGATGTGTTCAAAGTCCTATCTGAAAAATTTGAATCAGAAGAATTAGAACTGTCAGAAAGAACTTTATCTTGTTTTTTTGACTTCTTTGATCGTCTTCTCTTACGCTTTGGTTTATAATACTGATCATTTAGCGTAAAAGATTCATCATGAATTTCTGAATTAATATTTAAATCAGAAGAAATAATTTTACCTAAGCAACCAATCTGATCAGACAATAAATCTGAACTTACCTCAGAAACAGAATTATTTTGAGAAAAGATATCAGATTTAGAAACTTCCTTTTTGTTTACCTGATAATCAGAAGAAGGGCTAGAAATAGAATCTTGTTTTTGAGAAAATAACTTTTTTTCAAGACTAGACGTCATGAAAGAAAGAATAATATCAGATTCAATTTCTTTTAAAATATTTTAATCTTCCATCTTATCTTCAAGAACAATGATTTTGCCTTCTAATATTAAAGGAGGAGTATATTTCTTAGAATCATAAATGATTGGAGAAATATTTTCCTTATCAGATTTATTGGCAAAAATATCAACAAAATCATCAGAAACTGAAGACTTGACGAGAGATATTTCATTAAAACCTTTTCTGCCTTTCCTTGATATATCAGGAAAATATTTTGCATTTTCATACGTATAAACAAAAGGAATTTCCTTTTTCTTGTTATTCGTCCTTTTCTCATTTTCGATTTCTAACACTTGCTTCTCATTCATCCAATCAATTTTAAATTGAGGAGCATATTGAGCAAGGGTTAGATAATCGTATTTGTATAAAGTAGGGGATTTTTCAATCGCATTGTTTAAACAATGTGGAATTTTAAAACCAAGTCCCCATTTTTCTTTTAAAGCTTCATCACTCCTTGGTTTATTCATAAAAATTGTTTGCTCAGATTGGTTTCTTTGATATAACTTTTCTTCTAATTTATTTATTTTATCCGAAAGACAGTCTTTTAAATTGGTCATTTCAGTCAAAGATTCAAGATAAGTCTTATTTGAATTTTCCAAATCATCCAATTTCTTTTAAAAGATTTCTTTAGTATGAACCAAAATAGATTTTTCATCTTTCAAAGAAAATTTTAATTTGTCAATCAAATCTGACTTTTCTGAATTTAAGTTCTTTTCAGATAATAACTTCAAATGTAAATCATGCAAAGCATTTATGATAATGTTCATCTGAGAGGAAATGAAATTGAAATCAAACTCAGAATATACCTCATCTTCATCAGTGTCAGAATCATCATCATTAGACTGATCATCTCCAATAAAGCACATCTGAGCAGTCTCCAAATTATCAGCTTCGTCTTCAGAATGATCCAGCCAAAACTCTTCTTCAGCTAGTAAAGATGTTCCATTCTCTCTTTTCTCGGCAAGTTCCAGTTTCTTTTGATAGTAAGCTGAGTCCCTGACTTTCTTTGCTCGACACTCCTTAGCTATATGACCTGGCTTTCCACAATTGTAGCAGGCAACAATTGTCTTTGGCTCAGGCACTTTGACTTTTGAACCAGAAGTGAAGCGAGAAGTGTTGGAACTCGAACGTGGTTGGAACTTTTTCTGATAATGTTGTGAGAGAAGGATCATTGCTTTCTGAAGCGCCTCGCCATCATCACCAGTTGACCCGTCATAAGCATTATCAGACAATACTTGATTAGCCAGATGGCTCGTTAGAAGAGCAACCGGGTCCACTAATTTCTTGTTCTTCTTCTCTAGTTTGGCCTTTTTCTCAGTGACTATCCATTCATCTGTCAGCAAGATCTCAAACACTTCTTGGATTTGCATGGAAGAAATTCTGACATCATTCCTCAATATGTGACAGGATTTGTTCCATTCTGGTTGTAGAGCATTGAGGAATTTCAGATTAGTCTCAAGCTCAGTCTTTTCCACTTTGATTTTCCTCAGATCATTAATCATAGCACAGAATCTGTCATATACAGTTTTCAGTGGCTCCCCATCCTTGGCTTTGAATTCTTCAAAGTTGTTCATGTAACGAGTATGTCGGAGTTGAGTAGTAACTGACGAACTAAGCATAATCTTTTCAAGCTGTTGCCACATAAGATTCAGATGATTTTTGAAACAATCAATCCTGTTGTAGATAGAGTTTGGCAAGGCTAGCATCAGATTTGCCTTTATATCACGATCAGTTTGATACTCCGATAACTCATTAGGTGAATATTCTTTGGTAGGCTTATATAATCCAGAAGCCAACTTGGGTTTTTCAAATGGTCCTTCAGATATAATGTTCATCATATCATTTCCATTCTTTTGACGTTCTATAAAGTTCAGAAACCTATCTTGCCACTGTGTAAACTCATTTTCATCAATCAGCACTGGTGGACAATTTTATGTACCCAAAGACATCATAAGATCACTTTTGTAAAACTGAGCTTGATAAGCATACTTTGCAGAATCCATGGCAGTAGAAAATATTCTAAGTCTGAAAAATTGAGATACTAGCGCAAACAGAAGGTTTGCGTGAGAGGCTGATGGCGCAAACTGGGAATTCGCGTGAGAAACCAATAGCGCAAACTAGGTTTGCGTGACTTGTTGAAGATGAGAGCCTCTCTTGCGTGATACACTGATAGTGAGAACTTAGATTTGCGTGAATCGAGTAATACGCAAATGTTACTTTGCGTGAGCAGAGCGTGGCGAGAACTTCTCTTTGCGCGAGAGGTTAAAGGCGCAAACTAGGTTTGCGTTATGAGCTGAAGATGCAAAGTATACTTTGCGTTATAAGTATGTGGCGCAAAGTTTGAACTTTGCGTGATGAACAACTAGCGAAACTCTGAAACTTCTCAGGATGAACTTGTGCAAAACAGGATAAACTCGCACAAATGATGATGAACTCGCACAAACCACTATGAACTCGCGCAAAGTTGAGATCTGGCGCAAATCGCTGGAAAAACACAAAAATTACCAAAAAACGATTACAGATTAGAAAATAATGACAATTCCTTTCACATATATGATCGAAAACAACTTTATAACACTTTGTAATCAAACTTTTCGATTAAAATCCACAAAATCAAGAACTCGTATACTCAACAGAACCGAAAAACGAGTTTTCCAGAAACATTTAAAATCTCAAAATTGATTATCGAAAACTGTTTTTCTTGAAATTTGGTGTGAATCAAGAGTGTTCTACTTGCAAAATCGAATCCAACAAACCAAAAATCAATCACAAACAAAGCCGAATTTGATGAAAAATCCAAAAAACGAGATTTTCTTAAAAAATTCAAGAAAATCAATCAAATTTTCGAATTAATGCACAAATTCAGATACGAAAATCAATTCTCTCAATTCTCTCAAGATCTAGATTGACTCTGATACCAATTGTTAATCCAAGATCACTAAATCCTAGAGAGAGAAAGTAGAGAGAGAGAGCAAGTAAGCGCAAGATGAGATTTCTATTAGAGAATCTGTGTAAAGTGTTACAAGATCCAAAGCCCAAAGGGACTTAAATATCCTTGGCTTATACACAGATAAAACCTATCTAAGTACAGTATAAGACCAAGCCTATAAATACAACGATTACTATAAAATCAGACTTAACACCAATCAAAGACAACAACCACATGGTGAGACTGGACTCTCCAAAGTTTGAAGCTGCTTACCACATCACATGTGAGTTTCTCGCAAATTGTGAACTCACATATGCACTCACTGCATCAATCACCGAAGTTTCACTCACTTTTGTTCAAGAATGGTTTTTCCTCCAGTTACTATAGCTAGGAATAAGAAGGGATCTTAGGTGAGTTTGAAATCTTTGAAGTTTTGAAATGCCAAATCTGTCTAACCCAGATGTTATTCGAAATGTGATTTACCTCCTCAAGGCAGATGAACTTCAAATTCCCCATTTTGAACAAAGATCCTCATCTAAAACCCTAATCGAGTTCTTGCACTTCTTAGGCTATAACACTGAAATCACTATATTGAGCAAGTTCAAGAGACAATACTTATCCCCAATCTGGAATTTCATGTTCTCGGTCCTAAATAGAAACCTAACCTGCAAATTAGGAAGTATGGATTAAACAACCACAAAACTCTTGACCATAATGTATGGACTGTTTTTCAACCGCAATATCGACATGGCCGAAATCCTATATGAGCAGATTCTTACTGCTATTGAGAAGAAGAACTGTTAGCGCACAAATCTATTGTATTCAAGATCATCCAATCTAAAGATCGCAAGCTGAAGCTAAAGCAGAAAAGTTGACTCTTAAATATAAGTCTAATGTCGTTTGTAATAAATCGTCAGCAAGTTAGTTTAATTGTTTGTTTAAGTATTTTAGTTGTTTTATCTAAATATCTAAGTATTTAGATATTTGTTTTGAAATAATATCTAGATAATATCTAGATATTAGTTTTAGTTAGTTTGTTATTATTATGTTAGGTGTGTTTTGATATAATCGATCAGATCATATTGAACACACATAGAAAACAACAAACCAAAGTGTAAAAAGAAAGAGCTTCAAAGATGAAAACCAAACCTTGTAATCGTTGAATATTAATCAAACAGGTTGGTAATCTTGTTATTGTTATTGTCGATAAGAACTTGATCATATATATTGTGGACCGACAATTGGTATCAGAGCCTGAAAAACAGATCAAAATCAAGTTTAAAACCATCGACTCTGTGTTCTTCATTTCAAAATCATTTTCGTGATTTAAGGTGTTTTTGGGTTAGAAATTGATCAAGTTGTGATCGATAAGGGTGCTAGATCGAGTTGTTATTGTTTAATTTCAGTATAACACTGAAATCGAGTTTCAATTTTGGGATTTTTGTGTCTGAGTTTACGTTCAAAAAACGACACAGTTCCATCGATCTATATCTCAAAAAGTGTTTATTTGTGTAATCAAAAGGTTGTAATCTGTTATTGAAGTGTTTGTGGTCATTTTGTTAGAGTTTGGTACTGCTAACCGAAGTCGAAACAGGTTTATTGTGAATTTATGTCTAGTTTATCAGTTGCAGGGACGAACTCGCGCAGAGTTCACATTTGCGCCAGTTCATAGCCACTTTTGCTCCATTAACTCGTCGCGCAAACCTCAGATTGCACGACCAACGTCTCGCGCAAACCTCAATTCACGCCAACAACTGCTCACACAATCCTCAACTCGCGCGACCTTCTCGCGCAAACCTTCAGTTCGCGCTAAGTCACTTTTGCGCCAGCATCTTCTAACGCAAAGTTCAAATTTGCGCCATCAGCTTATCGCGCAAAATTCAAATTTGCGCCACTAACGTCTAGCGCAAAACACCTTCCAGTCTAACTAAAGTTTGCGCTACCTTCTAATCACGCAAAGTTGTGTTTTGCGCCACCTTCGTCTAGCGCAAAACTCTTTTGCTCCAACCACTATTAGCGCAAAGTTTGCCTTTACTCCAATACCAGACTTAGACCTTTTTTTAGAATGACTTCAAGAGAAGCTCTAGTTATCGGAACTGACTCAAAGCCACCAGTACTCTTCAGGGGAGAGTATGAACAGTGGAAAGATCGGTTCATGGACTTCATTGAAAGACATGATTTGGGAATATTCATCAGAAAATCAATAGAAGAGGTAGTTATGGCACCAGTTTGGAGGACTCCTCAAGAGGGAACTGATGAGCAACCATATCAACATAAGTATGAAGATCTAAATGGTGAAAACCTAAACAGAGCAAAAGGTGATAGATTAGCAAAGTCTTATATTCTTCAAGGCATACCAAATGAAATATACGTGAAGATAGACAACTATAAGGCCTCAAGCAAACAGATGTGGGATCAACTAGAGAAGATGATGCTAGGCTCAAAGGTTGGGAACCAGCTGAAGATATCCAACTACCTAAACAACTATGAAGAATTCAAAGGCAGAGTTGGAGAGTCACTAGCAGAAACATACGACAGGTTTGTGACCTTGCTGAATGAACTAAGCAAGAACAAGGTCAACAAATCGCAAATAGAGCTGAATGTCCAATTCTTAAGCATTCTCCAGCCTGAATGGAAGAGGTTTGCCAGGCAGATGAAGCAAATCAAAGATTTAAATGAGATTCCACTTCATGAGGTGTATGAAACCCTCAAACAGAATGAAGAAGAGGTGGATGAAATACTCGATGAAAAGAGGCAGACTGGGAAGACAATTGATGACTCAGTTGCTCTTGTTGTGAAAAAGAAGAAGAAGAAGAAGATGCTTATGTCTGAATCAGATAAGGTTGAAGCTGAAGCGAATTCTGACTCGGATGACTGTGAACAACTGAAACAGGCTATGCTTATGCTGACTAAGGCTTTTCAGAAAAAGTTTTACAAGAAGCCAAGTTCTAACAGTCAGAGGTATTCTTCTGGTCCAAGCAACTATATTCACAAGGAGAGGATTGAAAGTAAAAGAGTAGAGGAAAGGAATCCGGAAGAGAGAAAGTATAAAGCTGAAGCATCTAGTCAGACAGAACATCCAAAGTGCTACAACTGTGGTAGAATTGGACATTTTGCAAAAGAATGCCGAAAACCCAAAGTCAAAAACTCTGACTACTACAAAAACAAAATGCTTCTAGCCAAGCAACAAGAGACTAGAAAGGCATTGATGGCAGAAGATGAATACTGGCTAGATCATTCAGACCAGGAAGATGACGATGAAGAGAATGACGAGAAAGCAAACATGTGCTAAATGGGCAACTTAGAAGCAGAAGTTGAAGCTGACTCCGATGACGATGACAACGATAAGGTATGTGATTTGACTCAATCTGATTTTTTAAATCAAATGCATGCCATGATGTCAAAACTCGAAGAATTAGAGTCAAAGCTTAAGCGCGAAAATGGTGTTATTCTTGAACAAAACCAGTCAATACAGAAATTTAGCAATGACCTTGCTGAGAAGAAAGTATTGATTGAGACTTTACACAAAAACAATGACACCAGCGCAAAAGAACATACCATAATTCTTAAAGAGGTTACTGAAACAAAGACTAAATTGCGAAAAAGTGAGTTTGATTTCAAAGAGCTTACGAAATTGTATTCTTCAACTTCCAAAGAAAACGAATCTTTACTTGCAAAATTAAAAGCTTTGGAAGAGAAGTTATACAAATTGGGTCAAACTGAACAAACCATTCATCTAAACAAACCCAAAGAGGAAATAGAGAAATGGGGACTCGGATATGAGAATCCACACTACCTTAAAAAGGGTATATCTGAAGTGCCAGGACTTTATGATATTACTTTTATGAAACTTTCTCAACGATTTCCTAATCTTAAAGTTTTCAATACTGGACTATCTAAAGAGGATGAAGCCAAGAAAACTGAAAAACGAAAGAAATCATCTAAAGTTCATCTTCCATTTTATTATGCGAAGCTGAATAATAGTTATAATGATGAATGAAAATATCAAAAGAAATCTCTTTCAAATGACTTCTTTCAGAGTTATTCTGTCAAAGAAATGGAGGCGAAACCTATTAAAGGTAAACTATATGTCCCTCCTCTCGTTTTGGAAAGTAAAATTTCTGAACTTGAGACTTCTTTAACAAATGAAAGACTGTCAGGATCGAAATTCTAAACAAGAATTTAAACTAAACAATCAGAAACTATGTTAAAGAAGTCGCAGAATAACACTTTAACAATAAATCAATCAAATAGTGTATGAACTCAAATCACAAGTTATATTGAATTAACTTACTGAGTACAAACAAAACCTCAATCTGTTGAACAGACTCAACAAACGTTCTGTACTTCTCTAAAGAAAGGATTAAAACTAATCTTGAGGTTAATTCTGTCTAAACGTATATGCAAAACTTGTTAATCTATCAAAAACTACTAGACTATATATACAAAACTGATTACAAAATAATTACTAAAGAAATATTGATCTTCAGCATCCATTCCATAATTATCTTCATCATTATCTTCAGCTCCTAATCTTTTGTTCCAAGTCATCATTATCAACATCATCATCATAAGCAGTATTAATCATCCAGCAGGATTAATGTTCAAACAGTACTAACTACTAGCAGTACTAACTCTCTAAGCAGTACTAACTATTATTATAGTAGTACTAACTTTTCAAGCAGTAGTAATACTACTAGCAGTAGTAATTCATTCAAGTAGCAGTATTAATGTATTCAGCAGTAGTAATGTAATTAGCAGTAGTAATCCTTCAATACAGAGCAACACTAACCAGACTTAGTTAATTTCAGACCCAACAATCTCCCCTAACTTAACTTTTGAAATCCAGAAGTTAAGTTCTTCAAACTGTGGTCTTCATGATGCTTTCAAAACTCCAGCTCAATTTCCACGATTAGGATCCAGACCTAGACTTTGATTGATAGTTCTTCTGATCACAATTCTGGCCATTTCTGAACCTTTGGCACATACCAGCTTGGCTTTCAGCATCCTTTGCAGCTTTGCTTTGCTGTGGTCATATACCTTATCTACCAAGTAGTATTCATGATAACTTTTATCAATGGTTATCACAAAGAATCCACAATTTTCAAACAACATCCAATTATCTATTCTTTTAAATCCATTCTCAAGATGCAAGTCTTTGATAACATACTTCACTCTTTCAGGATCAAACATCATGCATAAGTACTCCATGGTCATATTTTTAATGCTCATCCCTGCTCCTTTCAGTAAATCCCCATACAAGTTCAAACCAACCTTGTACATTTCTTCCAGATCCACCCTGGTACAGCTTCTGATTATTTTACCCCATGTAGCATACACTTCATAATGATCACCCATTCTCTTTATTCTGAAATACTCTATTCTTTTATCCACTAGAGTATCCCAATGGATAATCTCTGGAGCTTCCACAAAGATGGGATCAACTTTCACTGGTTCTTCATATGTTATTGTCATGTACAACTCAAACTGTTCCACAGGTTGTCTTGGCTGTTCTGATTGTTGACTTGTCGGCTCTTGATTCTGCTCTTGCTCTGCTGAAGGTGCAACAATATGTTCTGATGGTTCTGCTTCTGTTCTTGCACTTTTCTTCTCCTTCTCAACTTCTTCAATTCTTGGCCTCTTTGCCTGTTTCTTGGTAGCAATAGACTTCTTTCTTTTTATAGCTCCAATTTTCTGTGCTAGAGACTCTTCCTTCTTGACTTCAGTTTTTTCTTTTGTAGGAGTGCCTTCTTCACTGTCAGGGAAGGGCTGTTGAATATTCAGATCATGTCTCTCTTTCAATTTTCTTTCAACCTCAACCCTCTGACTAAAGTCTCCTTGAAGCTTGGCCATCTTTTTCTTGTACAACTCCTCTATTCTGCTGAAGGACATGTTAGTAAACATTCCTTCAGGGACTCCAATGGACCATTTCAGGAAGTTTATCATCTTTCTCCTTTCCTGTGCAACCAGAAAGGTCTTATAAGGCTGTCTTTGTCTTTTCTTTGATGGCTGCCTTTGTCTAGAAGCTTTCATGGTAACTTTCTTAGCAGCAAGCTTTAAACTCTTATGATATTCTTCATTTAGCTTTGTAGACAAATCTAAGGCAATCTGTCTGTCTTTAGCTGTTTGGATCTCTTCCTCCTTTTCAATGTCTTCTTGTATCTTCTTAGCTATCTCTTCATCCAATTCTATTTGTGAGGATTTCTTTGATGGTTTCAAAGGTTCAACCACTTTTTCTTTCCCTTTCCTTTTGGCGTCTACCTCACTGACCTCTTTCCTTTTCTTGTCTGATCCTCCTTCTTTGATCACCACTCCATTAGCCTTTTGAGTGGCCTTGGGAGTGTCAGTCTTTGCCCTCACTAGAGTCTCTACAATTTCTATTTCCTCTACAGACAAACCAGTTTATGCTGCTACCTTCTTTGTTTCTACTGCTGGTTCTATAGTTTCTGCTGCTGACTCAGTTACTGCTGCTTTACCAATTTCTGCTGCTTTCACAAAAGTTTCTGCTGCTTGTTCAGTTTCTGCTGCATGGGCAGTTTCTACTGCTTCTTTCTCTGTTTTAGCACCAATATCCTCCTTAAATTGAGATTCCATGCCAACAGGGATTTTCTTTTCACTTTCATCCTCTTGAGTCTCCCCCTTTTTGGAAGCATCATGATGAATGCTCATCTTCTTCAATACAAATTGGGTTTTCTTCTTTTTGTGCACCAATTTGAGTACCATCTTCTTGAGTTTGGAAATCTGCACTTGTTGAGAAGTAATCACGTTTTTCAATTCTTTCATCTCCAAATCTTGATTGTGAATTTCCAGACTTATTGTACGAAGAGTATCCATCAATTCTTCATAGTTATATCTGTCCTCACCTCCTTTAGGTGTTTTTACCACCCTTGAAGGATCCTTGGATCTTTTAGTAGAGGCCTTCTGCCTAACAGAAGCACCTTCTACCCCCGTGGTTTCTTGGCACCTGGGACCTTTAGATGATTTCTCATCTAAAGTTGCCGTAGGGAAGGTCTTAGAGATGTTCACACTGTCCTGATCCACATCTTGTGCAGAATCAGTAGTGTGAGCCTTACTGCCCACATGCTCTTCCTTCTCCTTAGAGAGCACCTTCTTGGGGTTGGGAGACACCCCTATGGTTTCCCTTTGGATATTCTCTAATGAAGAATGCTCCATTAGAGGGCTTGCAGGCTGTTGGGGTGAATATACAGGAAGGGAAGGAACCTTCTGTACCTTTTTCCTTATATATATTTGTGTGATGGGGGATTTTGGCTTGACAACAGGGATCTGAGGAGTATTAATTGAAATGAATAGTGTGGGTAGGTCATCAGTTGGGTGGTCAGATGTGGGCTGTGACCCTGATACCTCACCATGGGAATGAGACACAACCATCATTGTAGAGAACACTGGTGTGTTTGTTCCAGGGAAGTCCTTACTAGTCCTTCTCATGTTGGAAAACACCTTCCCTTTGGGAGGTTTTGGTACATACACCTCTTAAAAAGAGGGTAAATCCGTCAATTCATTGTTCAGTACTTCTTGTACAAACCTTGGATACATATAAAAGCGTTTGGTTTTGGTATCCAGGTTTGACATTAAATCATTTTGAATCATTTGTGAGAAATTAAACTTTCTGGAGGTAGATAAGCAGACAAGAGCATAAGCTATTGTACTGCTGAACTCACTCCATCCAGTTGTTTTTCGTGAAATACAATGCTGAAGAGTATGAACAAAAAATCGCCATTGAGGTGAAAATTTGCTTTTAAAGAACTTATACACCTCAGTGGGACCTTCATACCCCATTCGACTAATTGATTGGAAGAGATCTTCCTTGGAAAGAGAGGTAATACCTGAGGCATCATCTAGTCGTAGATGAGTGCGTATGCATCCCTCTGTGATTGTGATAGGTTTATCACAAACCCTTGAGTGAATGACCTGATTGCCTTCAACATTCTGGATGGACGCATTTGCCCAGAACTGTCGCATGTGTTCCACATAGATAGCGGGATTGACATTTAACGCATAGGCAATGTGAGATGCTTTCAGGAAATCTACAATTTCTTCAAAACCCTCAGCTTGTTTGGGTTTCTGCAGCATTGTGAGTTCATTGTGATCGTCCACAAATTCCAATCCTGCCATCGTTCTTGGGATCGAATCGACTCTAGGGTTTATGCATTGGGAAGCAAGAATTCGAGAGAGAGAGAGAGAAAGAACACTCATAGGAAATTCAAAGAGCCGTTTAGATTTTGGCGGTCAGAGAGGGTATTTATAGGTGGAGGGTTTCAGTTAGAAACAATACTAAGTACCTTAGCATCATTAACACATACCCGCAGTA
The DNA here is from genome assembly GCA_954870635.1 of Arctium minus. Classification (NCBI taxonomy): domain Eukaryota; kingdom Viridiplantae; phylum Streptophyta; class Magnoliopsida; order Asterales; family Asteraceae; genus Arctium; species Arctium minus. Next base: position 84,012,814 of record OX941081.1, read on the forward strand.
TTAACTCATATTAGCAGTAGTAACGCATACTGGCAGTATTAACACAGACTAGCAGTATTAACACATACCAGTAGTAGTAACACTGATTAGCAGTAGAAATAAGGCAAGCAGTATAAACCACCTAGCAGTAGTAACCATACTTAACCATATTTGAACTGTCAGAAAGAGTAATAGTAAGAGCAGTATTAACTGAACTAGAAGTACTAAGTATCCAATTCAGCAATGTAATCTGAAACACTTAAACACACATAGTTAGCAGCACCATGCACAATACATTATGAGAAAGTAAGCATGAAGAAATCTATACAGAAATGGTACATAAAGAAAATCAAAGGAGGATTATTCAGTGTTTATCATGCCTACACTTGTGACCAAGAATGTGAATCTACCCACATCAAAAGATTTGGTGAATAGATCAACAAATTGGTTACTTGTGTATACTTTCAAAACCTGAATTAGCTTCTTTTCATTGCAATCTCTAATGAAATGGTACCTAATTTCTATATGCTTGGTTTTAGAGTGCTTGAGTGGATTATTAACAATGCTTATAGCACTGTTGTTGTCAATCAAGATTGGAGTGTGAAGAAAAGTAACACCATAGTCCAACATCTGATTCTGAATCCATAGAACTTGAGAGCAGCAGCTTGCAGCAGCTATATACTCTGCTTCTGTTGTAGAGGTGGACACTATGGTTTGCTTTTTACACTGCCATGAAACTAGTCTTGCACCCAAAAACTGACATCCTCCTGATATAGACTTTCTATCCAAGTTTGCACCACCCAAATCACTATCAAAATATGCAAGTAGATCAAATGGTGAGTCATGAGGATAGCAAAGACCCAACCTAGGTTGTCCTTTAAGATATCTGAAGATTCTCTTGACTGTTTGAAAAAAAATGAGATTGCTTAGGTCTTACTTGAAATCTGGCACACACACGGACAACAAACATAATATCTGGCCTTAAAGCTGTTAGATACATGAGGGAGCCTATCATAGATCTATAATGATGAACATCTACATCCTCCCCCTCAAGATCTGCAGTTATCTGTTTGTGTGTTTCCATAGGTGTGCTTGCAGGCTTTGAATCTGAAAATCCAAACTTTGTAAGTATATCCTGCACATACTTAGATTGACTGATGAAGATACCATCTTTCTTCTGTTTAACCTGTAGCCCAAGGAAGAATGTAAGTTCACCCATAAAGCTCATCTTGAATCTTTTATGCATCAGCTCCTCAAACTCCTTGCACATATAATCTTTTGTGGATCCAAAGATGATATCATCCACATAGATTTTAACAAGTAGGATGTCCTTCTTCTTCCTTTTAATGAACAGAGTCTTGTCACTTATTCCTCTTTCAAAACCATTTTCCAAGAGATAGGTAGACAGAGTGTCATACCATGCTCTTGGTGCTTGATGTAGCCCATATAGTGCCTTCTTTAGTTTGTATACTTTGTCAGGAAAGGTAGGATTCTCAAACCCTGGAGGCTGACAAACATACACTTCTTCATCATTTGTCCCATATAGAAATGCACTCTTGACATCCATCTGAAACACTCTGAACTGCATAAAAGAAGCATAGGCTAGAAACAACCTAATTGCCTCAATTCTGGCTACTGGTGCAAACACTTCTTCAAAATCTATTCCCTCTTCTTGTGTATACCCTTGTGCCACAAGTCTGGCCTTATTCTTTATTACAATTCCTCTCTCATCTTTCTTGTTCCTGAAAACCCATTTAGTACCAATTGCCCTTTGTCCTGGTGGAAGGTCAACTAGATCCCACACATCTTGCAGCTTAAACTGCAGCAGCTCCTCTTGCATTGCTTCTATCCAGCTTGGTTCTTTCATTGCATCATAGGCCTTCTTGGGTTCAATCTGAGATAGAAAACAAGATAACAACCCTGACTGCAAGTCTTTCAATCCTCCTAACTTACTTTGATGCCTTGTGATCCTAGGAGAATTTATGTTACCAATCTGAGTTCTTGTTTGATGTGCAGCCTCCTCATTGATATTTGCATCCAGATTAGAGTCATTCTTCTCAGGAGTGCTTCCACCAAATACTGAAGAATTTTCTTCATCAGTATCATCTTCTGACAGTATGGGCATCTCAAGACCTGTGTTTCCTGAAGGATGAGCATCCTCTTTATCACCCTTATTCTCTTCATCACCTTTGTCATCTTCATTCTGTTCTGATTTAGACTCCTCTTTTTCTAAATCATTCTTCTGTTCTTGTTGACAAAATTCAACAGGATCAACTGTAGGTATAGGAAACAGCACAAACTCTGGTTTCTTTGCTTGTTTCACTTCTGAACTTGTTCCTGCAATTTGTACATCACTAAAACCCAAAGAGTTAGTTAGTGAATCAATGTCAAACAGCCAATTAGGACCTGCACCAATTGGATTTGGTGTGTTCTCATTGCATTTGACATTGTCACTTTCCTCTATAATCCTTGAAGAACTATTGAAAACTCTATATGCCTTACTCTGAGAGGAGTATCCAACAAGGAATCCATCCTCAGCTTTGCTTTCAAACTTGCCTAAATGAGATTTGGTATTGAGGATTGTACAAGGACACCCAAAAGGTTTGAAAAATCCAATAAATGGTTTCTTCTTTTTGAAAAGTTCATAAGGTGTTTGTCCTTGGGATTTGACTACTAGAACTCTGTTTTGGACATAACAAGCAGTATTAAATGCTTCTGCCCAAAAAGTAATTGGTAATTTTGAATCTGCCAACAGAGATCTAGCAGCTTCAATCAATGTCCTATTTCTCCTCTCAGCAACACCATTTTGTTGAGGAGTTCTAGGAGCACTGAATTGTCTCTCAATACCTTTAGTCTCACAAAAGCTGTTTAAGTCACTGTTTTTAAATTCAGTTCCATTATCAGATATGATGACTTTAACTCTTAGATTTGTTTGGTTTTCAACCCTAAGAACAAAGGATTTGATCAGTCCACTTGTCTCATCCTTAGTCCTTAGAAAATATACCCAAGTGAATCTAGAGAAGTCATCAACAATGACTAAGCAGTAGGATTTCTTACCAATAATCATCACATTTGTAGGACCAAAAAGATCCATATGCAATAACTGAAGAGGTGAAGAGATTGAGTTTATTTCTTTGGACTTATGAGAAGTTTTGTGCTGCTTGCCTTTAAGACATGTAACACAATGATCATCACATGAAAATACTTTTTGAGGCAAACCTCTTACAAGGTTGTTTTTCACAAGATTGTTCATAGTTTTAAAGTTCATGTGACACATCCTTCCGTGCCAAAGAGATGATTCATCTAAAGAAGCTTTTGAAAACAAACAGTTTAATGATGAATCAGATGAAACATTCTCTAAGTCCAAACAATAAACATTATCCTTTCTAGGAGTTCTAAGTAGTATCATATTTTCATCAACTACCTTGAATCCTGGAGCAAGGATAATACATTCAGTCTCAGTAAATAATATACTATGTTTCTTGTCACAGACTTGTGATACACTTAACTGGTTGTATCTCAATTGCTCAACATAGTAAACATCTTTAAAAGACATCTTACCTTTTGAAACCATACCTTTTCCACTTATCTTACCTCCTGCGGATTGTCACCAAAAGCAACACGTCCTCCATCAAACTTTTTGAAAATTTGAAGGCAGGCCATGTTACCTGTCATGTGCCTAGAGCAACCACTATCTACATGCCAAATGCTCTTCTTCTTGAGTTGTTGGTTGCCCTGCACATAAGATAAAAAGTTAGTTTTTAGAGGGAACCCAAGCCAAAGTGGTCTTGGGTTGCCCTTTCTCATCAACATATTCATAATCAGTAATCTTAGTCTGGATGAGATGATCAGAGTTAAGAATCTCATGGCTGGAATACTTTGTCAAAATTATAGGCTTGGCAGTATTAACACTGGTAGCAGTACTATCCTTGTTAGCAGTACTAACTTGGTTAGCAGTAGTATTGCTATCAGGAGCACTATTTCTGTTAGCAGTACTATTTGAGATAGTAGTACTAACAGGTTTCTTGACTTTTGGAACCCAAATCTTGACAAAGTTGTTTGCTTTCTTATTTTGTGAGTTACTCCTTGATTTGCTTGGAGTATTTTCTTTTGATTTGGCAACCTTATTCTGATTATGAGATTTCATTGGTGCTGTTTTTACATTCTCAGCCATGTGGTTCCTTTTTGATTTCTTCCTATAACCAAAATTTTTTTGTGTTTGTCTTTGAAAAGTAAATCTTTGGTTAATAGGATTGAAATAACAGTGTTTGGCTAAATGATTCAATTTTCCACAAATAAAACAAGGGTTTGGTCTATTGATTTTGCTTAGATCAATTCTCTGTTTTTGAGCCCACTGGTTATTTCTGTTTCTCTGATTTCCCCTTATTTTATCATGTTGATGGGGCTTGTTCTGTTGACAAGTACAGGGATTTACAACCGTAGTTTGCATATAATGATTTCCCTATACCTTTTCCTTCCCTTTCCTAGAGGTCTCAACTTTCTCACTCTTACCATTTTCTTTCTCTGTTTTGGACATCTCCACTTTATCACTCTTGACAAATGGTTTACCCCTTCTTTCATTTGTAATAATATGGTTTTCTAAGGGAGTTTCTTTATGGTCTTCCTTATTCTTACCCTCAGTATTCTCTTCTTCAGACTCTGCCTCAACCACTACTGTATCTAGTGGATCTACTTCAGTGGCTCCTTCAGGTAATTCCTTCTTATCTTGTCTTTCTAAGAGGTCTGAGGTGGGTGGAATGTAGTTATTATTGTAAGGTGGAGGGGTGTTATTGTAGCCTATACATCTCCTTAGTTTGTCATGAACTTGAGTTTTGAGTAAACTGTCCATTGCTTTAGAAGCATTGGAAAATTTTTCAATGTCTAATTTTGCCTTCTCAAATTCACTCCTTACTTTCTCACATTCCTCTCTAGACTTTTCTAGCTTAATATCTAACTCTTTCTTCTCCCACTTCCAATAGTTGTGATCATATGAATGTTGAAGTTCATTGGCCTGGTATGACTTAATTTGTTCTTCAAAATTCTCAATGATCAAACTATACTCTCTTCTATCTTTCTCCAATCTGTTAAGGTCATCACAAATGCTCTGATTGTGATCCCTGTACTTTTTAACAGTTTCAAGACATGCTTTAGAGCAAAGGTTAGATTTTACCTCTGTGGAGATTGCAGTGCTTGAGGACTCTGAAACCTCAACCATCAATGCTTGATTCTGGATTGCCTCTTCTGCTTGATCACTCCAATCAAATCCCATTCCATCTTGTGAGACAAGTGCTTGAGATGGATTCCTGTTATAGTTAGTGGACTTTGATTGTTGATTGTTGCTTCCATGCTGTTGAGACATTCCTCCTCTGCATTCTCTTGCAAAGTGCCCCAGCTTATGACACTTGTAGCATTCTACCTTGGATTTGTCAAATCCAGCCCCATCTTCTCTTCTCATGGCAAAGTTGTTTCTTCCTGTTCTTTTGATGAATCATTTGACTCTAATGGTGAGCATTGCCATTAGACACTTGATATCCATCTCTTCAAGGTCATGAACATTGATCTGCTCGAAATCATCATTGATAAGAGCAGATTTTGCATGACTAGCAAGGAATGCTTCCAAAACAGAATCATTAGGTCCATCCTGTTTTGAGCCATATGTAGCACTAACTGATTCTGTATTAACAGAAGAATCAGTAGTAGATGATAAGAGAGCAGCATTGTGAGAGTATCCAGATGGTTTCTTCTTAGATTCAACTTCTGCTTCAAACACCCTTAGATCATTGTAGAGATCATCAAGTTCCTTATCCTACAGATTATCATTCTGTCTGAATGATACTGTATACATGACCCATTCTTCACCAAGAGACCTTGGAAACTTTTTGTTGACATCATCCTGGTCCATCTTGACACCAATAGTGGCCAATTCTCCAATCAACTTGTTGAATCTATCAAAGGTTTGAGTCATAGACTCATTCTTTGTAGACATAAAGTTTTCATATTGTTGCTTGAGAATTGCTTTCTGATTTCTCTTAGTGCTTTTAGTACCTGGAAATCTCTTCTCCAATGCATTCCACAGGATTTGAGCATCAGAACAGTTGCAAAATTGATGTTGGTATTCATTAGGAATTGCCAAGAGCAGAGTGCTCAAGGCTTTTATCTCAGTCTGTCTCATCTTTCTTTCTCCATCAGTCTTTGGTGGAGGTCTCTTGCCATCTTCTCCCATCTTTCCTTCATTGGAGGGACCATTCTCAATGATGTCCCACATTGAGTAGTCTGTAAGAAGAATGTACTGCCTGATTCTGATTTTCCACATGTCAAACTCATTGGGTTTGAGCATGGGAACCTTTGAAACAAGAACACTTTCATGTGATCCGTCCATGATGATTATAGCTTTCTGAGTTCCTTTGCTCTGATACCACTTCTCAGGATCGAAATTCTAAACAATAATTTAAACTAAACACTCAGAAACTATGTTAAAGAAGTCGCGGAATAACACTTTAACAATAAATCAATCAAACAGTGTATGAACTCAAATCACAAGTTATATTGAATTAACTTAATGATTACAAACAAAACCTCAATCTGTTGAACAGACTCAACAGACGTTCTATACTTCTCTAAAGAAAGGATTAAAACTAATCTTGAGGTTAATTCTCTCTAAACGTATATGCAAAACTTGTTAATCTATCAAAAACTACTAGACTATATATACAGAACTAATTACAAGATAATTACTAAAGAAATATTGATCTTCAGCATCCATTCCATAATTATCTTCATCATTATCTTCAGCTCCTAGTCTTTCGTTCCATGTCATCATTATCAACATCATCATCATAAGCAGTATTAATCATCCGCCAGCATTAATCTTCAAGCAGTACTAACTACTAGCAGTACTAACTCTCCAAGCAGTACTAACTATTATTCTAGCAGTACTAACTTTTCAAGCAGTAGTAATACTACTAGCAGTAGTAATTCATTCAAGTAGCAATATTAATGTATTCAGCAGTAGTAATGTAATCAGCAGTAGTAATCCTTTAATATAGAGCAGCACTAACCAGACTTAGTTCATTTCAGACCCAACAAAGACTTTTGATTGATATTGAACAACAAGTTTTTTCAACTGTGCTTAAGAGTACTGTTCTTTCTAAATCTTCAAAGGCTTCAAAATCTGATGATCTGTTTGGTTTAGCTAATGGAGGGTTTGATTTTCTAAACTCCGATGGTGTTTTAGATGAGTGTATTGATCAATTTGATTTTAATGCGAAACTTCCTAACCATTCATCTTTTGTTGTAAAATCCTTTGGATCAACCAGTATGTCTGAAAAAGGTAAATCATCAACGAAAGTTGATAAATCAGCTTCTGTGAAAGCTAAGAATGCGAAAGGTAAGAAGAAATCTCAGCATTCACAGAAACCGATCACTACTGGTAACCCAAAGAAGAAGCATTCCGTTGTTTCTCAAAAGTCTAACTCACAAGTTTCAAATGTTTCAGATTTGAGCTAGAAAAGGCAGGGAGTTAAGTCTGAATGGAAACCAAAACAGAAGATTGACGAGAATGCAAAATCTTTTACAAGTGTTAATTGTAATAAGACTATGTCTAGTGATGCGAATGTTGCTACTATTTTGAAACCAAAACTTGTCGTTTATCGCAAGAAATATTCTATGAAGCAATTATTCGAATTATCTTTATCTGCTAGAAAGTTTTCCAAATATGATAAATATGCTTATGCTTCTCGTAAAAATTCTGATGTTTGGTGTGGAACTTATCATGTGCACTCTAATCATTCTAATGCTTCCAATGAATTTCAAATGAAAAACGGACCCAAATTTCTATGGGTACCAAAATCTTGTGCTAGCACAGTTGGACCCAAATTTCAATGAGTACCAAAAGCTAAATTTGTGTTGCAGGAACTCAAAGTTTAAGGGGGAGCATAGAACCTAGGCTTTTGAACAAATCAGTTCAAAACCCGGACTTAAATGTCAAGATGGAGGCTTCTAAGCAATTCAGCTTAGAACCCGTATTTCAACGAAGTATGACTTCTAGACAAAACAGTCTAGGACTCGTACCTCAAAGAACAATGACTCTTGAATACAACAGTTCAAGACCCGCACTTCAATGCTCAAAATTCTTTACTTCAAATTTTGTTTTATGAATATCTAAATCTCTTGTTTTGTAATTTCTCTTGTGCAGATCCGTCATATGTCGTACTTGGATAGCGGATGTTCCAAGCATATGACTGGACAAAAAGGTATGTTGACCAACTTTACAGAGAAGTATTGCGGAACAGTTAGATTCGGCAATGATCAGTTTTCACCAATACTGGGTTATGGTGATATGGTACATGACAAAGTCACAATCAAGAAGGTGAGCTATGTTGAAGGCTTAAGACACAACTTGTTCAGTATAGGCCAGTTCTGTGACAAAGGCTTAGAGGTAAATTTCAAAGCCAAGAGGTGTTCTGTTCGCACTGAAGAAGGCGAGGAACTCTTGGTCGGCACGAGAAAGTCCGACATCTACACAATCAATTTGTCAAACGTCCAGACTGACAAGCAGGTTTGTCTACTCTCTAAAGCCTCGATGCAGCAAAGTTGGCTATGGCATCGACGACTCTCTCACCTCAACTTTAGGTACATCAACAAGCTGGTCAGTGGAAAGTTAGTAAAAGGACTTCCAGATCTGAAGTATGAAAAAGAAAACCTGTGTGCAACATGTAAAAAGGGAAAGATGAAGAGAGCTCCACATAAACCAAAGCCTGAACCGAGTACAAGTGATCCGTTAGAGTTGTTGCATATAGATCTCTGTGGTCCGATGCGAACGCAAAGTCTAGGCGGAAAGAAGTACATTCTAGTTATCGTGGACGACTATTCACGGTACACTTGGGTCAAATTTCTCTGTTCAAAGGATGAGACACCAGATGTTCTCATTACATTCCTGAAGACGACCCAGGTAAATCTGCAGAAACCGGTGAAGCTTCTAAGAACAGACAACGACACAGAGTTCAAGAACAACACAGTTCAAGAATATCTCGAATCGGTCGGGATATCACATCAATACTCTGCTGCTCGTACGCCTGAACAGAATGGAGTGATCGAAAGAAGAAATCGTACGCTAGTCGAGGCTGCTGGTACTATGCTAAGTTAATCTGACTTACCTCTATTCTTGTGGGATGAAGCTATATCGACTGCGTGTTACACTCAGAATCGCTCCATGATACACCCCAGATTCAAGAAGACTCCTTATGCGTTAATCAACAACCGAACACCGACAATCAAATATTTCCATATATTTGGGTGTAAGTGTTTTGTTCTAAATGATAGAGAGAGTCTGAACAAGTTCAGTGCCAAGGCGGACGAAGTCATCTTCATTGGTTATTCATCTACATCAACTGCATACCGTGTATATTTGAAGAAGTCAAAGACAGTTATCGAAAGCGTCAATGTTATGTTTGATGAAGAAATGGCTTCTGAACAACACAATTCAGAACCCGTGATAACAGGAGTACTAGCTTCTGGGCAAATCAGTCCAGAACCTGTGTCTAAAGAGATCAAATCAGATGAAGCATCAACGTCTACTAATCATTTATCTGATTTAGATTTATTATTTGAACTGTTTTATGATGAATTTCTTGGATCTAATGTGAAGAAATCTGTTGTGGTTGACAGGATGGAAGACTCAACGACTACTCATCCAACCAATTCAGATATCTCTATTGAAATTCCAGTTCAAATGCCGACTCCAACAGTTAAAGTTGTGGTCAATAATGAAGGGACAGAAGTTGCTGAACATGCTGAACCTGCTGAGACTTCTGCACCTACTACTTCAACTGCAACCATAATTCCTCCTGAACTACCAGAAGAAGGTACCAGTGGATTCATAGATGATAATATTGATATATATTCATATAATCCACTACCTCATGAACATAAATAGACCAAAGAGCACCCGATAAGCCAGATCATTGGTGATCCATCAAAACCGGTACAAACTATGTCAGCGTCAATGAATATGTGTATGCATGAATCCTTTTTGAGCAAGATCGAGCCTACTCGCGTATCAGAGGCTCTTGCCGATTCAGACTGGGTAACTGCAATGCAAGAAGAGCTGAATCAGTTCGACGCACTTAAAGTCTGGAGACTCGTACCCAAACCTCAAGGTAAAACAATTATAGGTACGAAATGGGTTTTCAGGATAAAGAAAGATGAAGATGGTACCGTTATCAGAAACAAAGCAAGACTTGTAGCCAAAGGATACAGACAAGATGAAGGAATTGACTACGACGAGACTTATGCTCCTGTGGCACGTTTAGAGGCAATTCGAATGTTTCTACCCTACGCTGCTCACAAAAACTTCACTGTCTTTCAAATGGACGCGAAGACCGCCTTTCTGAATGGCATTCTAAAGGAAGAAGTCTACGTCTCTCAGCCAGAAGGCTTTGTCAATCAAGAGAAACCGAATCATGTCTACATTCTCGACAAAGCACTCCATGGACCGATACAAGCTCCTCGCGCCTGGTATGATGTCCTATCTCAATTTTAGTCAAGTCTGGTTTTACAAAAGGTATGGTAGATACCACTTTGTTTATTAAAAAGGAAAAAGCCGATATCATTCTAATTCAAATCTATGTGGACGATATTATTTTTGGCTCTACAAATCCTAAGTACTGTAAGAATTTTTCAAACCTTATGGTGTCAAGATTGCAGATGAATATGATTGGAGAGATGAATTTCTTTCTCGGTTTACAAGTCAAACAATTTTCATCGGGGATTTTTATCAATCAATCAAAATACATTTTTGATATTCTTCGGAAGTTCAAATTGGAAAATTCTAAACCGATTGGTACCCCAATGGCACCAAGTACTAAGATTGGCACCGATCCTTCTGGAAAGATTGTTGATGTTAGGACTTATAGAGGGATGATAGATTCTTTAATGTATCTTACTTCTAGTAGGCCAGATATAATGTTTTCAACATGCTTATGTGCTCGATATCAGGCCAATCCCAAAGAATCCCATGTGTCTGCAGTTAAACGCATTTTTAGGTATCTGAAGGGGACTGCAGATCTTGGTCTGTGTATCCTAAAGATACTAGCTTTGAACTAACAACATATACAGATGCAGATCATGCTGGTTGTATGTTAGACAGGAAGAGCACATCAGGTCATATACATTTCATCAGTGATAAACTCGTAAGCTGGGCATCGAAGAAGCAACTTTCTGTTTCAACTTCAACGGCCGAAGCAGAATATGTAGCTGCTGCTAGCTGCTGTTCTCAGATCTTATGGATGAGAACACAACTACGTGACTACGGTTTTCACTTCAACCATATCCCGATATACTGTGACTCGAAGAGCGTAATCGCGATAACAACTAATCCTGTTCAGCATACAAAGACCAAACACGTCGATGTCAGGTATCACTTTATAAAAGATCATGTTGAAAAAGGAACAATTGAACTTTACTTTGTAAAAACTGATTATCAGCTTGCTGATTTGTTTACCAAACCCTTAGACGAAAAGAGATCCAATTTTCTTGTCTCTAAGCTTGGTATGCTAAATTTTAAGACCTAATCGGTGGTTACCTATTAAAGTTTCTTATTGTAAATTTTTCTTCATTTCTTCATTTCCGCAAGATATCTGCACTTCAATATTCTGTTCATGATCAAAGGGGGAGTATATGAAGAAATTGACAGATGGTCAATATTAATTTGAGGAGAAGACTCACTAATTTCTGCATTTACCTTTTTAATGTCAATTTTTTGTGATGCATGATTTTAGGGGAAGTTTTACAACTCAAAGGAGTTAGGATATGACTTCTGATTATTTCAGATCAGAACTCGTACTTAAATTGTTTTTTCTGCTTTTTGTCATTTTAATTTAAGTGAATAAATTTACTTTGACTATGACATAAGACTTTTGCAGTTTTTGAGAGAAGCTTACAAGATCATATCTTTATGACTTTAAGCTTAGCTTCATGAGATGTAAGATCGCACGTAAAGGTATAATCTTTTATCTTAATCTCATATATGGTTGAAAGAAGGACAACTTTCAATTATAGAAAACATTGTTCTTAAAAGTTCAAACCACTTCCCGATTCTCAAATCGAATTCATGATTTGGAAGTGTGACTTTAAATGTTTTCAAGATCTACATTGTGCTTTAACTGATATAGTTAAACCATTCTGAGCATCACATGTTTTATAGGAAAACAGGATTTCATTGTGCTAGGACTTAACACAACTTCTTTGGAATCACGTTAACCAGTGATTTCTACCCATGAAGTTAATCCATAGTGATTGAGTGTGAGAAGATCAAAAGAAATGAGTGTGTCAAACAAAGAAAGAAAGTTTGGTTAGAGTGAGCTAAATGTTTAAAAGAAAGAGGGTGTGAGAACAGAGTTAAAAGAATATCAGAACTCTGCACCAACTTTTTCTAAGCCGGGCAGCCACATTTCTAATGTTTCACAATTCTTTGGTGATCATTATTGAAACAGACAACTAACCCATGCCAACTCTTGATCAAACCTCACCAACTACTCATTTTCTTCTTAAGAAGAAAGTGTTTCACATTTACAAAGGGGAAGCAACACATTTGCTATCTGGTTTTCATTTGGAAAATCTGGATATTGAAAAGAAGGAAGTCTGCCCCACCTTCGCACTTCAATCATGCACATTGAGTCTGTGTTTAACTTACTGTTGTCTCAGGGGTTTACATAAATTTGAGCCTATAAGCAATCATCCGTGCTTAATTCTTTCTATCACAAGCACGAACACACAAGGAATTTGTTTCTTTGTTGTAACGTTCATAGAAATTGCCTTTGTGGTGTTTCGATGATTGAATGGAAGCCCTGGGGGAGTGAACATCACAAAGCTCCTTTCCAATGTGTATTTGTTACACACAGTGACTTAGTGTTACTGACAGGCATATTAACTGATTCATTTATTGATTCAGGTGTTACATGACTATTTTGTCTGGATTTGAAAAGATCTGGATGAATATCTTATGAATTGACGGATCAGAGACTCCGTATGGAAGACATTTCTTGACATAAATTTTTGATGAACTCATTCCTCTTTTCATCAAAAAGGGGGAGAAGCGCTAAAGAGCAAACACAAGAAATGTGGAACAACACAAGATTAGAGCAAGTATTCTGAAGCCATGCTGAATTGCAAGAAATTTTCTTTGAAGATACTTTTCTACAACAATCTGAGATACAACTAGTGGTAATTTCTTCCCAAAATCTGAAAGAGAGTTTATCTACATCAAAGGGAAAGATTGTTACATTCTGAAGACTAAAGAAGGAGATTGCATCTTCTGAGCTGTAAGAGAAGATTGAATTAAACAGATCTATTGGATAAATCTTTTTAGAATGATCTTGATCCAAAGGGGGAGATTGTTAGCACACAAATCTATTGTATTCAAGATCATCCAATCTGAAGATCGCAATCTGAAGCTAAAACAGAAAAGTCGACTCTTAAATATAAGTCTAATGTCGTTTGTAATAAGTCGTCAGCAAGTTAGTTTAATTGTTTGTTTAAGTATTTTAGTTGTTTTATCTAAATATCTATGTATTTAGATATTTGTTTTGAAATAATATCTAGATATTAGTTTTAGTTAGTTTATTATTATTATGTTAGGTGTGTTTTGAAAGTCCTAGAATCACTAAATCTCTAGAGAGAGAAAGTAGAGAGAGAAAGTAGAGAGAGAAATGTAAACTGATATTCAAAATGTATGCAAAGTTACAAAAACAAAGGCCTAAGGGGACTTAAATACCCCTAGCCTTAACAATACAGAAAACCACTAAAAAGCACAGTATAGACTAGGAAAATATATACAATGATCACTACAAAATCAGTATTAACAATCTCCCCCTTAGTAATCATTGGCGCCGTGGTCTTCATAAACAATCTTCTAAAACAACATTGACCAACTAAGCGACTTTGGAGAATCATTGACGCTCTTCTCTTTGACGAAGTCTATTCAAACCAACTAAAACTTCCAGTCGTCTTAGAGTTGAGCAGAGGTTCAATCTCTCATGAATTGTATTCAATGTCCTCTTGAGAAGTCGAATCTCGTCATTATCAACCAAAAAAGCTTTACTTCTTGTTTCCAAAAATCTTCTTTGAGCTTCTTTCAAACGATGTTCCAACTGAAACTTGATCACCTTCAAAGTTCCATCTGAGTAATGAGCAATTTCTTCAAATCTGAGAAAACATTTTTGACTTGAGCCATTCTTGTAGACAACTCCATATGGATCTTCAACTATGGTGAATAAAGGATAAGAATATAAGTCTGGAAAGCTTTGATTAGGCCTCAGAAGATTTACAACTGGCTGAAAGCTTTCAACGACCATCTGAAAATCAAACACTCTGAAGAATCTGATTTGCCGTCGAATGAATCTTTTGATGACAAAAAGTGCTTGAGAAACATCCTGAGTTCTATGATAAAGATTCCTGAAATGATCATATAGAAAGTCAATATCATCCATAGAAAGATTAGAAAAATCTGCCTTTGAGAAGGTATATCTGTTGCAATCTCTTCTTTCCACTACGAATTCCGGATACCAGATATTAACTAGCTTGTTTATTGTGACACTGATAACTCGGACAATTAGATGTGGAGAAGAAACGTTATTGTTTCTACGGCGCTGGCACTTGATGAGCATGAAGTATTCATATTGATATGCCTCTGCCTCCTTTTCAACACCAAGGATAGCATAAATGTTGATCGACCTTCTTCTAGAAACGAAAATATTTCTTTGAATGTCTTCTAGAAAAGCTGATCTTTGCCTTGAAGCCATATATCTTTGATGAAGATTTCTTTGTCTCTCCTGCCTGGTCAAAGATGTTCCTTCTTCTTGAATGCTTGGTGAAACCACAGGTTCAGCAGGAGGAACATCAACTTGTGCTCTAGACGACTGACCTACTTCAAAAGTACCTGAAGGAGCAGAGGTAGTCGGAGCAGTAGCAGCAACAGGAGTAGAAATATCAGGAGTAGCTTCAGGAACAGTAGTATCTTCAGGAACCTCTTCTTGAGAAGGAAGATCTCTGTATAACAAATCTGTAATCTCTTCATCCTTAGCATCCATAAACACATAATCATCTTCAGTGTCGAATAAGATGATGATGTCATCAAATTCCTCTTCTTTCACCTTACAAAGCTTCTCGAATCTGACATCATCGTCGTCATCTGAGTTTATCTCAATGAAGTTTGCAAAGAAGTTTGTCATATCATTAGCAATCTCTGAATCATCTATCTTATGAGCTCTTACAGCAGTGTCTGGATCCTCGTAAACAACTATCTGCATATCATTATGAATATCCTGTTCAGAAATATTCAAGACATTAGATATTTTAGACATGTCTACATTCTCTAACATCATATTACAATGTCTTCAACATTGCAGTCTTGAACATCTTTAGAACTCTTTGATTTTTCAGTCGCATCTTCTTGTTTCTGATCCTCTCTAGCAGACGAACTCTCCACCCACTGTCTCTTATTCATCTCCCCCTCATGACCTTGAGAATCGGGATCATTCTGGTCATGCCGGCGTTTAAGAGACGGGTCAGCCTCACTTCTGCAGCTCTGTTCAAGATGATCAACCTTGTTAGAAAGTTCTGAAAAATCTTGAGTCATAAAAGACCTAAGATCAGCAAAGCTGGATTAAACTTCTGATCGGAAAGACTTTAATTCTTCAGACAAAGCAGTAATCCGGTCAGAATCAGATGAAGGAACTGGAGGCGGCGTAGGGTGAAAATTCCTTAGAAGAGAAATCCGATCTTGATCTTGATGTTGTGGCGGTGGCATACACAATAAACGCGCATAGAGTAGATCGGTTAACTCAGAAATCGGAAGATCATGAAAAGAAGATCGTGAAGATGTACCCGTAGGAGCTGATGTAGAAATACCCGGAGACTGCGTAAACGGCGGAGGTAGAGGAATAGACATAATAGCAGGAGCAGATGATTGAACTGCAGAAGATGGTTCTCTAATCATAACCCCATATGGGCGTCTGAACGGAATCAATTCAGGGATAGAGGATGTATCAATTTCCGGCATTTTACCCTTGAAGAAAGCACACAATTTCTGAATTTCTGCTTGCTTGTGCTCTTCAAACTGCTTACTCATCTTTTGATTTAACTCATTCAAAGTAGAGAATTTAGCCGTTGTATCTCGTACCACGACTGAAGAAGTCTCGACACTAGAAGTAAGAGAAGCTGATGTATCTTGAACCTGATGAGAAGTTGAAGCATTGACAAATGCTAAGTCAAGTTCATCAACATGAATATTGGCAACTGCAGCGTTAATCGGAACAGACTCTTCTTCAGACTCAAACTCTTCTTAAACAACCACTTCTGGTTCCCTGAATTTTCTTCCATAAACCTGAAGACTCGGTTGATCAGCATCATCACCATCATCACCATTAGAATCATCATCATCTCCATTTTTATCTTCATCAGCAATATCATCATCATCAACAACAGTATCAACATTATTATCATCATCATCCTCAATGTCAATGTCAATAGCAGTAGCAGTACTAGTTTTAGGATCAAGATCAGCAAGAACATCATCAACTTGTTGAGTTGCAACTTCTTCTTGTTTTGCAGAGACTTCTGCTTCTTGCTCAACAGCTGTTTCAATTTCAATCTCTTTATCAGCAACAACTTCTTCAACTTCAACCTCTTGAACAACAACATCTTGTGTGTCATGGGATGGCTCATCTTGTGCAGCTTCCATGAATTCATTCTCCATGTAGTACTCAATGTATCATCGGTCATATCAGCGTAGTTGGCAATTAAATCATATGGAATGGTCATGGAGTAGCTGAATGACTGCTTCTGTTTCTGAATATATGTCATTTTAGAATCCGGGATCTGAGGCCAATTCAATCGACGAGGAATAGCTGAATTACTCCGTAGCATGCTGCGTACAATCAGCTTCATGTATCTGACAAATGGAATAAATTTCCTCTTCTTGTTTGTCCTCTTGTCTTGTACTCTCTCTGATAATTCAGTCCAGAATATGTAGTTATAGTCGACATGCAGGTCATAGACAACTGCATGGAATAACCTCCGATAGTGTAGACTCGCATTGTCAGTGCCAGAATGCTTAGAAGTTAGGCACCTGTTGAGAACTGAGAACAATGCATACCAGACTGGAGGAAGATTTGACTTATCAAAGTCACTGACTCGGTTCTGGAAGTTCTAAGATAAGCCGCAGACGCTTGTATGATAGGAACGAATCAAATTGATCGATCTGTAAATCGAATCGGTGAGGTCGAGCTAGCTCATTCTTTGTAATGGTATGCCACGCCTGCTGTAGATAAACTTCAGGAACATCTACGCAGTAAGAGAGAGCAGGGGCGAGTGTATGACCTTTGAGGATTGAGCGTATCACCGGATGAATCTTGATTCGATCAAAATCCACATAGTAGTTGTTCGGCTTGTACGACATATACATGATCGTTGGAAAAACATCATTTGGTGAACGTCAAGATGCAGATAGATTTGCTCCCACAGAAGGATGAGACGGCATAGGAGTCTCATGAGAAGCTCGATCAGAAGGGTCATCGAGAATGACATTCTCATCTTGAATGACAGGATCAATTTGAGTTTGTGAAGTCATTTTAGAACCTGGAAAACAGAAAGAAAGAAAAATAGACAAAATAAGAGAAACACAAAAAAAATGAAAAAAATTTCTAAGTATGGTTTGCGCAACTAGTGAGAAACGCAAAGCAAAGTTTGCGCGATGAACTAGAGACGCAAAGAGAGGTTTGCATGTCAAGCATGAGACGCAAACTGAAGTTTGCGTATTCAGTTCATAACGCAAAGCAAGGTTTGCGTGAATCACATGTGAAGAAAACCAAGACTTGGAAAAAAAAATTTCAGGAACAAAGTTTGTGTGACACGAAGGTAACGCAAAGGGAACTTTGCACGACCCAAAGGAAACGCAAAGTAAACTTTGCGTGACCACGTGTGGCGCAAACTACACTTAGACTAAAACAACAGATTTTCATGACATAATGGTAGCACAAAGTTAACTTTGCGTGACCATCATGTTACGCAATCTATACTTAACTAAAAACACAAGCAAACACAAACAAGGACAAGGTTTGCGTTACAAGAAGATCACGCAAAGAGAGCTTTGCGCGACCTGTTGGTAACGCAAGGATGCTTTGCGCGACCAACGTGAAGCGCAAACTTAACTTTGCGTAACCCGTTGGTGGCGCAAACTTAACTTTGCGTAACCAACAGGTAACGCAAACTTAAGTTTGCGTGACCAACCAAAACGCAAAAAACCCTAACACAAAAAGATACTAAGCGCGAGTTCATCTGTTATATGTTCGAAAATCCTCAAAAAATTACTTAAAGACAAAATTAATGATGCTAAAAACATTTATGAATACTTATAAACAAAAACAAGTAAAGAGATACTGAATAAAATCAGTATAAAACTCAAAAAAAAATGGAAAAAAAATCGAACATCCCAGATGAACAGTCGCAAATACTGAAAAACACAAAATCAAAGCATAAAAACAACAAAGTAGAGAGTAAGAACACATACCTGAGGGTCGAAATTAGTAGCTAAGACAAACCCAACACACAATTTCAGCAA
Source organism: Arctium minus (assembly GCA_954870635.1). Lineage (NCBI taxonomy): Eukaryota > Viridiplantae > Streptophyta > Magnoliopsida > Asterales > Asteraceae > Arctium > Arctium minus. The sequence continues at coordinate 84,031,409 of OX941081.1, forward strand.
TGAAGAACTCAATCTGATGATGAAGACGATGAACAGTAAAATCGTAAAACGCACAGTAAGAAATCGAACATTAAATCAAAAACAAATATGAACAATGTAATACTAAACATACTACAAAACAAATACAAACATAAAATGAAACATATACCTGATCAAAGAACACGATTGAAAGAAAGAGAAGGAATTCGGTGCAGAGTTAGAGAGAAGATGAACAGTAACGAGGTTCAAAATAAAATGGAGCGAGAAAAGTAAAAGTGGAACAGTACTAAACTACTTATACTAAAAGAAAATACAAAAAAAAAAACACTCCTAAAAAAATAATGAAGAAGACATAAAAAAATGAAATGTTACCTGCAAGCTATTTTTACCCCCCTACACAAATGCACAGAATTTAACAAATCAGATCAGCATTTGCATAAAAATAACAAAAATACTTACCTGATGAATTTCTGATCAGCATGTAAAGTATTTTATCATCTATATTCACTCCCCCTCAAAAACAGAATGTATCAGCTTCTTATTCAGATAGACTCTCCCCCTCGAAAAATGCACATACCAATTTGACAAAAATATGGATACACAAACATTAAGACATCAGTGTAAAAAGAAAATTATATTGAATGGTAATTTTGAAACAACTGAACATATAAAATTTTAAACACTAAACAAATTAAATTCTACTCAGTAAAATATCACAGATTTATCAATCAGTTGAAATCAAGGATGAGTTGTTGGATACAAAGACAAGTTTCATTGCATATCAAGTTAAGACATGTTCAGTTTCAAAAACTTCCAACAATCTATTCAGTGTACTCGCATGCGAACTTCGATTAGCTTCAAGAAAAATGCAATTCTAAAAAAATATTATAGAGAACTTTGCATGTACACACACTAAGCCATAAAAAATTAAGACTTTCACAAAATTACAGGTTTATCGCAACTCAAACATATCACCAAGTATCATGAGATGTGTGCTCAATGGCATCTTTTAGCATTGTGCACATTGGCATCTTCACATGAGTGTGCTCTTTGGCATCTTTTAAGCGTGTGCACTTTGGCATCTTTTAATCAAAAAGTTCAGTAAGTAAAGAACATGCCGTAAATGTAACTTTCTATCTGACCCTATTGCTGAATTTGGGTCAGCCGCTCCCAGACCAGTTGGCCTTAGGGGACTAGGTGTCAAGCACCCCTTGGAACTTACTTTCCCGGATCAGAAAGGCTACATCGACACATTCTAAACCCATTCATACCGGTAGGACATGACTTTCGATCTGGTTCTATAGAAGGATTTGGGTTCGATCACTCCCAGACCAAATGACCATAGGGGACCAGATGACAAGCATCCCACGGAACTTACTTTCCCAAACCAGAAAGGTCACAGGTACAAACTTTTAAACTCAGATATTTCTATATTTTATGAAATTATAATTCATCTCAATCACTCAGGTCAACATCTAAGTGCTTAGCCCATATTTTCATTCCGATCTATAATTCTGATTATTTAGGTAGTCTAAGCAAAGTAAACTATAAAAATTCCGACTCACATATCTTTAAAGCAGTATCAAAAGCTACAAACATGTTGCTGACTTTTCGACTTTTGTAAGACTTGAAAGTTGAACATATAAAACTTTAATATAAACAAAGAACTTGTAAAAAAATCCTAGACACACATTTTATTCAAAAGAAAGAAAATCTGTAAAATTCTACTTTATAGAATAAAATTTGTAAAGATTTAAACTTTTAAATTCAACATGCCAAGTTTTGAAAGCAGAAAATTAAAACGTTCTTCATCTAAAGTTTTTGTAAAGATATGAGCAAGTTGATATTCAGTTGGTACAAAATATAATTCAATAGTACCTTCTTCGACATGATCTTTTATGAAATGGTACCGCATATCTATGTGTTTGGTCTTGGTGTGCTGGATCGGATTGACTGATATCGCGATCGCGGATTTGCTGTCACAATATATTGGCACTGTTTTGTACAGCATCCCATAGTCCTGAAGTTGTGTCTTCATCCATAGAACTTGAGTGCAACAACTACCTGCAGCGACGTATTCAGCTTCGGCTGTTGATATAGACACACAATTTTGCTTTTTCGACGCCCAACTTATCAGTCTGTCACTCAAAACTTAAAGGTGACCTGAAGTACTCTTCCGGTCCAATTGATTACTGCCAAAATCTGCATCAGAATAAGCAATCAACCTATAGTCAGAACTTTTAGGATACCATAAACCTAAATAAGGAGTTCCTTTAATATATCTAAAAATGCGTTTGACTGCTAATAGATGAGATTCTTTCGGTTTGGCTTGGAATATGGCACACAAACATGTAGAGAACATTATGTCCGGGCGACTGGCAGTTAGATACATCAGCGATCCGATCATCCCTCTATATGTCTTTTGATCCACAGCTTTTCCATCTGGACCAAGTCCGATTTTGGCTCCATGTGCCATAGGCGAACCAATTGAAGTCGACTTGTCCATCTTGAATTTCTTCAATATGTTAAACACGTACTTCGACTGGTTGATAAAAATGCCATCTGGAAGCTGCTTCACTTGTAAGCCGAGAAAGAAATTGATTTCTCCCATCATGCTCATCTGAAATCTAGAAGTCATAAGATCAGAAAACCAAGCACACAAAGATTTATTAGTCGCACCAAAAATAATATTATCTATATATATTTGAACTAAGCAGATATCCAAGTTTGATCTATAAATGAAAAGAGTGGTATCGATGGATCCTTTGGTGAATCCAGATTTAATCAAGAAGGCTGACAGCTCATCATACCACGCCCTCGGTGCTTGTTTCAGGCCATACAATGCTTTATCGAGAAAGTATACGTGATTAGGACGGTCTTTCTCAACATACCCCTCTGGCTGAGATACAAAGACTTCTTCTTTCAGCTTGCCATTGAGGAATGCTGTCTTGACATCCATTTGATAGACAGTGAAATTACGATAAGCAGCGAAGGCAAGAAACATCCGAATAGCTTCTAATCTGGCAACCGGCACGAACGTTTCGTCGTAGTCAATTCCTTCTTCTTGTCGATAACCCTTAGCTACCAATCTTGCTTTGTTCCGAATAACGATACCATCTTTGTCTTTCTTATTCTTGAATATCCACTTTGTTCCAATTATGCTCTTTCCTTTCGGCCGTGGTACAAGTCTCCAAACTTTCAGCACGTCAAATTGATTGAGCTCCTCTTACATAGCTATAATCCAATCCGGATCCTCCAACGCTTCAGAGACTTTTGTTGGTTCAATCTTGCTTAGGAAGCAAGTGAAGAGACATTCATTGGAAGTAGCCGTCTTGGAACGTGTAGACATACTGGCTTGAGGATCTCCAATAATTTGATGAATTGGATGAGATCTTATCCATTTTGTGGTATGAGGGAGAGGATCAATTAATTCTTGAACCACTTCTAATTATTGAGAGGGAGGTTCAGAAGATTCTATTTCAAATGAAGATATAGATACTGTCTCGAAAGGAGGAGGGGGAAGTTCAACAACTTCAGAATCAGACTCTGGAAGTGTTGATTGTACATTAACAGTTTGTTCTTCATCCTGAACTTGTTCTTCCTGAACAAATTGATCTTGAGCAGATTCTTCTTGAATATGTTCAGTGTTCACATGTTCCGGTTCTGATTGCTCATTTTTTGATTGTACTTGATCAGAAGCAGAAATACTTGTTTGAATGACAGGAGGGACTGGAACAACATCAGTGTTAGAGATAGTTGCAGCGGAATTAGATGTAGATGTGCTCGCAGTATCCTGATTCAAAACATTTAAAACATTATCAGAATTAGATTTGGGAAGATCATCATAAAAATTCTCAAATAGAAAATCAAGATCAGAAAGATTAAGTAAGGAAGAAGAAGGATCCTGATTTGTCGGTTGAAGTGCAGGTTCTGAACTGATTTGTTCAGAAGCTGAATTCCCAGTAAGTACGGGTTCTGAGCCTGGTTGACCAGAAACCAAATCAACAGCTTCGTCAAATTTGACATTTATACTCTCTATCACTTTTCTTGCTGAGATAAGAAAGACTCTATAAGTTGCAGAGTTAGAAGAATAACCCGGAAAAATACCCTCATCTGCCTTCGGACTAAACTTGTTCAGATTATCCCTGTCATTCAGAACATAACACTTACACCCAAAAGACTTGAAATATTTGACATTCGGTTTGATACCGTTCATCAGCTCATATGGTGTTTTGTTGAATCGGCGATGTAGAATCGATTGGTTCTGAGTATGACATGCAGTTGAAACAACTTCAGCCCAATGAGACAAAGGAAGACCAGAATAAGCAAGCATAGATCTTGCAGCCTCAACAAGTGTTCTATTACGACGTTCAACAACTCCATTCTGTTGTGGTGTTGTAGCAGCAGAAAACTGTTGTTGAATTCCTTGATCCTCGTAAAAAGCTTGAAGAATACTGTTCTTGAATTCAGTACCATTATCTGATCTGACAACCTTGACATTCTTTTGCTTGTTGGTCTGAATTGTTTTGATGAGGTTGATGAGAATGTCTGGAGTTTCATCTTTAGAATTGAGAAACTTCACCCATGTATATCTTGAGTAATCATCAACAACCACCAATACATATCTTTTCTTACCAATACTCTTTGTCTTCATTGGTCCGCATAAATCAACATGCAGTAAATCAAGTATATCTGAAGTGTAGGGTTCAGGCTTTGGCTTGTGAGGAGCTTTCTTCATCTTTCCTTTCTCACAATCCTGACAGAGTTGGTCTTTCTGAAAATGAACTACTGGAAGACCTCTCACTGAATCATTCTTGACCAGGCGATCCATATACTTAAAGTTGAGATGAGCTAGTCGACGATGCCAAATCCAACTTTCATGGACTGAAGCTTTAGAAAGTAGATAGATGTCTGATGGGATGTTGACTTTGGAAAGATCAATAGTATACAGATTGGATCTTCTCTTTCCAACTAGTAGATCTCGACCACTATCATTCTTCACAACAACTCTTTTAGATTTGAAGCTAACTTCAAGATCTTTATCACAGAACTGTCCGATGCTGAATAAGTTGTGGCTTAGACCTTCGTCGTAGCTGACTCTATTGACAGTTATATTACCTTGAACAAGATCACCATAACCAAGAATTGGAGCAGTCTCACAGTTTCCAAACTTAACACGACCGCAACAATTTTCTTTAAAATTTGAGAGAAGTTATTTGTTTCCCGTCATGTGTTTGGAACACACCGAATCCATATACCATAAATGACTAAGCTGCACAAACATAAACTACACAGATTTAGGTACCCATATGCTTATGGGTCCCTTCTTGTTAGATTTGTGTCTTTTATTTTTAACAGATTTATTATGTAAACAATCAAGAATGCAATCATCAATAGAGGAATAAACATAATCATCAGAATCAGAACTAGAAGAAGAAGAGACATGCTTTGCAATGTGAATCATTTGTGGAATAGAATATTTTGGATTTTTATTACACAAAGAAAATGTAACATTGTCACAAAGATTCACTACACAAGTATCTTCTAGTAGTTCAAACTCTATAGATTTCTGCTTTATCCTCCATATCTGCTTTTGTGATCTCTTCACAGTTCGATCTGAAACAGAAGAATTAGAAGAATTAGAATTTTCAGACAAGACACTATCCTGTTTCCTTGACTTTTTTGACCTTCTTCTTTTACGCTTTGTTTATGATTTATAAAACTGAACATTTAGCGTTAAAGAATCATCAACAATTGAAGTAGAAGAAGAAACTTTATCCAAGAAATCAATCTGAGCATTCAGCATATTTGAACTATCTTCGGAGTGAAAATTGTCAGAAATAACCAAGTCTGGAATAGGTTTGCGCGATCCTTTGGTGGCGCAAACTGAGCTTTGCGCGACTAACGTCTGGCGCAAATTGTCGGTTTGCGCTACCAATGGGTGGCGTAAATGCTCACTGTTTTTAACATTCCGAGTATTTTCCTTGAAATCAATAGAAAATCCAGAAGTAATTTTATCTTCCAAACATGATTTAATTATAAAACGAAATAAACTGTTTTCAAAATCAGTTTGAAGATTTTGTTCTTCTAATTTATTTTCAAGATCAACTATCTTACCTTCCAACACTATTGGGGGAATGTATTTCCTAGAATCATAGGAAACCGGAGATACATTCTTCTTAGTAGTATTAGCATATATATCAACAAAATCAGTTGGAAATGAAGATTTATAGGTAGACTTGACATTTAAAACATTTTTGGAATTTCTGGACTTCTTCGTTTTCTCAGGAAAATACTTGGCATTTTCAGACGTATAAACAAATGGCATTTCCATTTTCTTGTTATGCATCCACTTATGATTTTCAATTTCTAAAACTTGCTTTTCATTCAACCAGTCAATTTTAAATCGAGGAGCATAATTCGCAAGAGTTAGATAATCAAAATTATATAAGGTTGGGGTTTTTGAAATAACATTGTTTAGACAATGAGGATTTTCAAAACCAAGTCCCCACCTTTCTTTTATAGCCTCGTCACTCCTAGGCTTATTCATATATATAGTCTGCTCAGTTTGATTTCTCTTATACAAATTTTCTTCTAACACAATTATTTTATCAGATAAACTTTTGTTCAAATCAGTCAATTCAGTCAAAGAATCATGATAAGTCTGATTTGATAATTCTAAGTCATTCAAATTCTTTTGAAATTTCTCTTTTGTGTCATTTAAAATGATCTTTTCATCTTTCAGAGAAATCTTCAGTTTTTCAATCAAAACAGACTTTTCTTGATTTTCAAGCTTTTCAGATATGAACTTAGAACGAAAATCATGCAAAGCATTGACAATAACATTCAATTGAGAAGAAACTAAGTTAACATCAAACTCAGAAATTACCTCAAAATCATCAGTGAATGTATCATCTTTTTCATCATCACTCTTGTCATCTCCAATGAAGCACATTGCAGCTGACTCTTCATTCTCAGCCTCGTTATCAGAATGATCCAACCATTACTCCTCCTCAACCATCAGAATAGTTCCGTTTTCTCTCTTCTCAGCCAGTTCCATCTTCTTTCTGTAGAAAGCTGAGTCCTTAACAACCTTCACTCTACAATCCTTTGCTATATGACCCGGTTTGCCACAGTTGAAGCAGTTCATCACCTTTTTCTCTTCCTTTTTCGGTTCAGCCACCTTAACCGGTTCATACTTTGGAGTGTATGCTTTTGATGGTGCACCAGGTTCAACTTTCTTTGAGCTGGAAGTGAAACGAAGATTGTTGGATCCAGTTCTACGCTGAAACTTTTTCTGATAGTGTTGCGAGAGAAGTATCATTGCTTTCTCCAAGGCTTCACCATCATCTTTTGTGGAACTATCAAAAGCAGATTTAGATAAAGCTTGCTCAGCCAGTTGGCTAGCCAGAAGAGCAATCGGATCCACAGTCTTAGGCTTATTCTTCTTATCAAGATTAGCCTTCTTTTCTAACACCATGGATTCATCAGTCATCAGAATTTCATACAATTCCTGAATGGCAATAGTAGAAATCCTGACATCATTTCTCATCCTATGACAGGACTTGCTCCATTCAGGTTGGAGTGCATTCAGGAACTTCAGGTTGGCCTCCAATTCAGTCTTGGTAACTTTGATCTTATACAGATCATTGATGACAGCCCAAAATCTATCAAATACGCTTTTCAGACTTTCTCTATCCTTAGCTTTGAACTCCTCAAAATAATTCATGTATCTGGTCTGACGCAATTGAGTTGACACAACTGTATCTAGCATGGTCTTTTCCAATTGAGTCCACATAAGCATAGGATTCTGTTTCAAGCAATCAATTCTATTGTAGATCAAATTTGGTAGTGCAAGAATCAAATTGGACTTTGCCTGACTGTCAGCTTGATATCTCAACAATTCATCAGCATCAAACTCCCTTAGAGACTTCTCTACAGTTGAAGCCAGAGTAGGTGCAGTAGCTGGTATAACTTTCATCGGCCTCTCCATAGGACCCTCAGTCAGATATTTCATCATGTTATCCCCATTCGGTTGTCTTTCTGTGAAGTTAATGAATTGGTCCTACCACTGTTCAAATTCATTTTCGTTGATCAAAATGGGAGGTCGAGTGTCAGACCCCAATGACATCATCAGGTCATTCTTGTAAACTTGAAATTGCAAAGACATTTTGAGAAAATCAGAAGTTCGAAAAAAATGCTAAGTCTGGAAGCTGTAATCTGGCATAAACTTGAGGTTTGCGTGAGCAGTTGGTGGCGCAAAGAGAGCTTTGCGCGAGCCAAGTGAAACGCAAGAAGAGCTTTGCGTGATAAGCAGATGACGCAAACTAGACTTTGCGTGAGGTGATGATCGCGCAAACTGAGCTTTGCTTGATGAACTCGAGGCACAAACCGAACTTTTCGACAGTAAAGGAAAACGCAAAGTGATCTTTGCGTAATCTATGAAAGACGCAAACACCACTTTTCTTGATGCACTTGAGACGCAAAACAAAACTTTTCGCGATAAAAGAAGACGCAAACTTAGGTTTGCGTGAGGAACACTAAGATCAAATTTGAACTTCTCGTGAAAAAGAAGATTTCCCAGGAAGAATGTAACGTAAACCCGATGAATGTAGCGCAAACTTGTGATGAACTAGAGCAAAGTTTAGATCTCGCGCAAAGTTCTGAAAATCAATAAAATCTTGCTAAAAATGATTATATCCATGAAATTAAAGCAACAAATATACACAAGATTGATCGAAAACAAGATTCTAAGACAATTCAATCAACAATATCGATTAAACACCACAAAATCACGATTTCAAGAAATTACAGTGCGTAAAAACGAGTTTTCCAGAAATCCTTTAAATCTCAAAATCAACGATCGAAAACTATTTTTCTTGCAAAAATGTATGAATCAAATATGATCTATATCCAAAAACGAGTCTAAAGAATCCAAATACAACACAATTCGATCTAAAACCAATCCGAATTTGATGAAAAAGCTAAAAACGAGATTTTCTTGAAAAAATCAAGAAAATCAATCAAATTTCTGCTTTAATCCACAAATTCAGAAATGTAAAACAATTTCTCTCAGTCCTCTCAAGATTCAGATTGCTCTGATACCAATTGAAAGTCCAAGCGCTCCAAATGTAAACTGATATTCAAAATGTATCCAAAGTTACAAAAACAAAGGCCTAAGGGGACTTAAATACCCCTAGCCTTAACCATATAGATAACCACTAAAAAGCACATTATAGACTAAGAAAATAATTACAATGATTACTACAAAATCAGTATTAACATGTTTTGATATAATCGATCAGATCATATTGAACACACATAGAAAACAACAAACCAAGGTGTAAAAAGAAAGGGCTTCGAAGATTAAAACCAAACCTTGTAATCGTTGAATATTAATCAAACAGGTTGGTAATCTTGTTATTGTTATTATCGATAAGAACTTGATCATATATATTGTCGACCGACAAGAACAAGTGTTTATCCAAGGATCCAGAGCAAAACACTCCTACTACAACTGTACCTACCATAGCCTTTCCAAGATTTATGGCCCTCATCATCAAAGCAGCCATCGATCGACTCCAAATCCTTACATATGATGATATGTCGAAGAATCCTTTCTACATAATGATTAGTTTCAAACCAACTATTCTTCCAGAAGGCTATCCGTCAACCAGGAGGGTGCCTCAGATGATGCTGCGATAGGTACATTTTTCATCTCCAACCTTAGTTTCTTACCTCCGTGTTGCCCAAGAGCTAGAACCAACTTTGGGAACCCCAACACATATAGGTCCAAACCCCATCTATGAGGAAATAGAAGACTCTATTTTAGTGTAACCAGAGGGTCATAAAGTTCAGAGGGTCATAAAGTTCAGAGTGTCCAATAAAGGGAGGAACCAGAGGGTATCCCTTTCAGAGAGGCCGCAGTTGAGATTACAGATAGTACATATGAGGAGACTATCTCTAAGGGAGTAAGGGAGAAACCTTCAGAAGCTAGAGATGAGAGTAGCTCTTCTAGTTCTGAAGAGAGTGAGGATGAATCTGAATTATAGATTAACTTTGAGGATTCTGAGAAGAGAGAGTCTCCTATGGAGTATGAGACAACTGAGAGTTCTAAACTTGTAGGAGACGAGAGATCGTAGAGGCTTGAAAAAGATGCTTCTCAAAAGCACATTTATTTTAGGACTCCCTCACCCACTCCAGTGCAACCACATCATCTAGCCAACGTGGTCTAGACGTTAAGGCTATTGAAGTAGAGGAGCACGCCTCGAACCCTAACCAGCAAGCCTCTTCATAGGTACCTCTTTCCACCTCTGAAGTACACAAGCCAGGGGAAGTCTCTAATCTGGACAAGTCCTCCCAAAAGGACTTAGGCATTGAAAGTAAAAGTGCTCACTCACCCCGGAGCACATCAAATTCTACCACACATGATGATGTCTTTGTGGCTCATCCATATCCCTCTGACAACCCTAGAACCATTGGAAACTTTTGTTTTTCCCATAGAGATTGTCTTACTCAGGGACAATGGGAAACCCTACAAGTACAAGGATTGAATTGCCTAGATCGCAAGGTCAACTCCCACCTCCACTTCCATTTCTCGGAAACTGAGGAGGAAGAAATGGAAGAGAACACAACACTAAGAGGTGACTCTAACGAGCACCAAGGACTGAGTGGAATTCCTTCTATAGATATCATCAAACAATCTCTGAAACAAGGCTCCTCTGAACTAGAGGATGAATTGACAACATGTGTTGTTGCCAAGTTACCACTCTTTGACCTTATCACAAAAACATAGTTCACAAGTTTTTGTGAGGAGATCATAAACTCCTTGAATGAGTCTAAACTATCAAATCCGGACCCTCATAGTCCTCTGCCACTTTCTCTGGAAATGACATTCTTATGGAATAGGTCTCTACTTTGAAGACCCAACTCTCTGAATCTGCTAAAAGAATTCACGAGTTAAAACAACAGCTGAAGGAGCCTTTAGAATCAGTTACAACAGAGGTGCAAACTCTCAAAGATCAGCTTGCACAATTTCAGTCTCAAGCTAGACCCAAGCTCCCATCTCAGAACTTGCATCTACCGTTCAAGAATTAAAGACCACAATCTCTGCTTCTACTAAACAACTTCAAGATTTGGAAGAACAAACTAAACACAACTCAGAGCAAGTTACCACAGAGCTCCAGGAATTCAGATCAAATCTTAACAACCTTAAGCAATCGTTTAGAACTCTAGTGGCTTTCTCTTCGGAAATGATGGAGGCTTTGGCTGAGATCATTAAGAAAACCATCACTGTTAGTGCACATATTTGTTGGATAGAAGATCATTATTACTGAAGGTCAAAGTCAAGCAAGTCAAATGCTCAAAGTCAACTCTCAAGCAAAGTCAAAGCCTTTGTAATAAAGTCAAAGTCAAAGTAATTGTGTTTTGTTTTCTTGTAATTAGTTGTAGGTATAAATATTTATTAGTTATTTGTCCTTGTAAGTAAGTAACAAGAATAGAAGTGGAGCAGATGAGAGAATAGTCTATTGCTTATATGTTAGAGAGAGAAAGTAGAGAGAGAGAGAGAGTGACTTGTAATATATGGAATTGATAAATCAATGAATATGACATTTGATTAAATCATCTTGTTTGTGTTGAATTAGCAATTAGAACTTGATAGATTTGTGAAATAACAATTGGTATCAGAGCATTTCTTGTAAAGAGTTTTGGTGATTTCATGCTTCATTCATCAAAAAGGGGGATAAGCATTCAAGAAAAGTTAAAGAAACAGAAAGTTCAAAGAATCCCGAAAGCAAGCAGATTTTTGAGAAATTTTCTTTAAAGATAATTTTGCTGAAGCGAAGTGAGTTAAACTGAAGATAAGTTCTTTCAATTGTCTGATAGAGGTTTTTACAACCATGGGGGAGAATGCTACTAATCTTGAAGAACAAACTTTGAGAAAATTGTTGAAAGTTTTGAAGATTGTTTTTATCAAAGATAGAGGAGAATGTTCTTAGCAAAAATAGGGAGATTGTACCTCAATGATTATGTTTATTTCTGAAGATGATCTGAATTGACAAGAAGTCTAAAAGGGGGAGATAAAGTTGATCAAGAGGGGATATTGTATAAATTGAGCTTAAAGAGGGAAGATTGAATTGCAAAATCTTTTAGAGGTGATCTTGATCCAAAGGGGGAGAATGTTAGTGCACATATTTGTTGGATACAAGATCATTATTACTGAAGGTCAAAGTCGAGCAAGTCAAATGCTCAAAGTCAACTCTCAAGCAAAGTCAAAGCCTTTGTAATAAAGTCAAAGTCAAAGTCAAAGTAATTGTGTTTTGTTTTCTTTTAATTAGTTGTAGGTATAAATAGTTATTAGTTCTTTGTCCTTGTATGTAAATAACAAGAATAAAAGTGGAGCAGATGAGAGAAGAGTCTATTGCTTATATGTTAGAGAGAGAAAGTAGAGAGAGAGTGACGTGTAATCTGTGGAATTGATAAATCAATGAATATGAAATTTGGTTAAATCGTCTTGTTTGTGTTGAATTAGCAATTAGAACTTGACAGATTTGGGAAATAACAATCGTTGAGTCCATCCCTGCCTCTACTTCAGCTTTAGAGCTTCCTCCTCCACCAAGGAGAACTGCAGAGGATCTGGTGACTAAGGCTGATCTCACTACTTTTAAATAGGGGATAATGAGCAGAATGCTCACCTTTTCTTCTAGGTTTTGCACTCAAACTCAGAAGAAGGTGCAAGCCAATCTGGATCAATTTAGATTTCATGTCGAGGACCATGTCTCTGTATCTTACATGCTGCTGATGATGCCATAGAAGCAATCAAAAGGGGATTGTAGCCATCAAAAGGGGAAGTATCTGTTCCAAAACGCCCAATATCACCAACAGACAACCACCCCAGAGGCTGGCACATCAACTCAGTAGCAAAAAGATAGACAGGAACAAGTTGATGCCATGATAGCCTCTGCTACCATTGAAACTGCACCAACATCTCCAAAAACACAACGAACTGAACTAGAGATAGCTCAAACCCAACTGTGTGCTGATGACATTACAATAGAGCAACCAACCACCGCTGACACCACCATGATGGAATCTAATCAGGTACCTCCTTAGAATGAAGCTGAAAATCCAACTCCAAAGGTACCACCTCAGAAGCCAATCATAGGCATACCTTCATCCTCCTCGTATCTGAACCCTCTAGAGTTTCTTTCCTCTTCTGAACCTAGAGCATCCATGAAAGATACATTCAGATATCTCTACTGTGAGTTCAACACAACAGATAAACTCTCCTACCCTCTGAACCCAAGATTGAAGCCAAAAATGACTGATATACAGAAGTGATTCATCATGATGTTTTCTTCAATGAACGTATTATAGATGTCAGTAGAATATCAGAAAGAAATTTTAGCTATGACAAGTTGACTTATCTACACTACAAGGTGATCTGGGCTGATAACAGGGTGTATGAATTCAACGACAACGATCTGGTCAATCTAAACCCTTTATGATCTGACTTTTCTATATGCACACTATTCAGCAAAGACTGATAAAAGCAGGGTCTACAAAGTGGGTGAGCATGAAATGAAGATGGCTATGAAAGCCCACATGAAGCTTAGAGCGAAAATAGTGTAATTATAAAAATCCCAGTTCAATCAAGCATAATTCAATATTCAAGATATGACAATCAAGGTTTTGAGAGAGAGTAGAGAGAGAATCACAAGTATATTGATATATGACAATTACACGTATGACACTTGGTTACAATTCTTTCCTTACAACACTCATAACAAAGACTATTTATATGAACTCAGAAATTCTCACATGCTTACAACCTATACAAACTCTCACAAGCTTAAACTCTCAAGACACTAATGTTGACTCTGTTGACTTTACAAACTTAGACTTTTCTCATTAAAATTTGGATACAATTTATACACTAACATTCTCCCCATTTGTATTCAAGATTTAATAAAAATTTGACAATCGTCTTCAGCGCTCTAAACTTTGTAGCTCTGATAGTATTTAGTTTCTGATGCTTTGAAGAATCTTGAAAAGTCTTTCATATTTAGCATCTTTGAAAGTCAACAAGTCTTCAACACAAATATGAATTCTTGAAACTTGTTATTCCCTAATTATCAAGCTAAATCTCTAAACAAGATCAAACATTCAAGAATTCTAGAGAGAGAGTAGAGAGAGAAAATAGATCTTGTAATAGCCACACGTATGAATGATTTACAATGAAGTTCTTAAACAAAATACAAGGAAGTTAAAGCTATTTATACCACTACCTAATACAAAAACTTAACCACTAAGTAAAACAAGACAACTTTGACTTTGACAATACAACTTTGACTTAGACAATGTTGACTTTACAAGATTGACTTTTCTAATTAAATCCTGGATACAATATTTTGACTTAACAATCTCCCCCTTTGTATTCAAGATTTAATAAATATTTGACACTAGTCTTCAGCACTTGATTCTTCAGCTTTTGTCTCTGACAAATTTGAACTTTGAAGCTTTAACAATCTTCAGTCTTTCAACCTTTGAAAAATCTTGGAAAGTCTTTTTCTCTTTGAAGCTTTGAAGGTCAACAAGCCTTGAACGCGAAACACAATTCTTGAAACTTTTGAAAACAACATTGAAAACTTTATCTTTGAAACAACTTTGAAAACTTTATCTTTGATCTTGTATCTTCATCTCTTTGATCTCTGAACCATCTTTGGAAGAACAAACTTTCACAAAACATCTTGATTTATCTTTGAACATTCTTTCTTCAGAATCTTTTGGCTTTGAATAAGCGGAAGCATTCTGAATTGACTTTTGAACTCTCAGAATTTCTTCACAAGACTTTTCATTTTGACAACTCTACATGGATCTTTGTAAATTTCTCCCCCTTTTACATGATTGTGAGCATCATGATCATCAAAACATCTTCAATTTCAACACAGTCTTTGATCACCCCCTTTGTATTCGAATAACAATCTCCCCTTTCAATGATAATTTGACAGTCGCCGCGCTTTGATCTGAGTAACTGAATCATGAACTGTATATACCCGAATCTTTTCAAATTCAGATAAAATGATCGTGGTAACCCTGATTCAACAAATGAAACAATTGGGAATGCCTGTCAGTAACACAAAGTTACTATGTACAACGAATGTACAATTAAAGGAGCTGCTTTGATGATGACTCCCTAGGACTTCCATTCAATCATTGAAAAACACAAGGTTTATCTATGAATGTTCTGACAGAAAAACAAATTTTCTGTGTGCTCGTGCTTGTGTATGAAAGAATTCAGCACAATGATTGTGTTTCATTAAAGCTCAAATTGTGTAAACTGTTGAGACAGCAACAGATAATACACGAACTCAATGTACATGAAAGAGGTGCGAAGGTGGGGCAACTTTCCTTCTTTTTGAATATCTGAATCTTCCGAGTGAAGACCAGATAGCAAATATGCTGCGTCCCCAAAGAAAATGAAACATTTCTTTGTTAAGAAAGAAATGAGTGGTTGGTGGGGTAAATGCAAGAGTTGGCATGGGCTCACTGCCTGTTTCAATGATGGTCACCAAAGAATGTGAACCAATCAGTAGGTGTGGCTGCCTGGCTCAGAAAGTGGTTGGTGCAGAGTTTTGATATTCTTTTAACTCTGATCTCACACCCTCTTTTTTTAACATTATGCTCACTTCTAACCAAACTCTCTTTTCCATTTTTCCGCTCCACGCAATGAGAAAAACTCAACCGGATGAGTTATCTCCCCCACTCTTTGATATTGACCCCTCACCCCTCAATCACTCAATGATAACTTCCTGGGTAGGAAACACGGGTTGCGTGAATCCATGGAAGTTCTGTTTAAGCTCACACAAGAATCCCATGTTATTCCTAATAAGAATCGTTGCTCAACAGTTTATCTTGATCAGTTAAGCTTAAAAAGATATCAGTGTCAGAATGTATGCTCATGAAATTTGAGTACTTGAACAATGAAGATCTCTCAAAACAATAAAATTGAATGAAAGAAATGAAATCAAGAGAATTGTTTTGAGAATCTGACAATGAATCAATCAGATCAAATGAAATGGTTAGGGTATCAAAGAACTGGATATTTTGTTTATATGAACGAATATAAACAATTTTGCAATGAAAGCACCAGATTAGAAATAATGATTGATGCTTAACAACATTTGAAAACAAACGGGGGTATTACCATCGAAAAATTGTTTCGATATGAGACATGGTAATAACAAATTCAAATGAAATATTGAACCAGTGTGTGTGAATACTTGACAGTATATGGACAAGATAATACACAAGTATTGATCTTTGGAAACACACGGTCAATTAAACATTAAAGCTCAAAATTTGAAAAACATTTAAAAACACACTTCTAAATTCATAAAATCTTTTGAGAATAAGAAGTGCTTTGAACATTTAAGAACTTGTTTTTCATGCTTGAAAGTTGTTCTTCTTTCAAACAATCAGAGATCTAGAATCAGAAGATATTTACCTTTAAGCTCCCCCTCAAATCATGAAAGAATGATTTAGTTCTTTTAAGCTCCCCCTGGATATTAGCAAAATATCCTTCTCTGATCATTGAAAAATGGGTCCTGATCTGTTATTTGATCAGAAGCCGTCACCTTTACTCCCCTATAAATTATGCAACAGTAGATTTATCAATGAAAACAAGATTGAGATCCACAATTCCTTCTGGAATGTAGTCCGTCATATCAGTAAGATTTATCAATGAAAAAGTACAGGATAGAGATCTACAATTCCTTTGGGAATGTAGTCCGTCATATCTCTCTAATGCATTTTTCAAAAAAGAAAGTACTCCCCCTTGATGGTTGATTTCCTCATTTGAGTACTGGAGTACAATCCTCATATCATGACAGGAGTAAAGGTCTTTAATCGTTGAGGTATAGGTCCTAAGCTAATGTGCTTAGAAGCCATTTTATTGATATTTAGGTGCGGGTCTTGAACTGTGTTATTCAAGAGCCATAATCTTGACATTGAAGTCCGGGTTTTGAACTGCTATGTTCAAAAGCCATTGTTCTCTTACTCCCCCTTGACTTGAGGTGCCTGCAACACAGAATCAGTTTTCGGCTTTGGTACGCACTAGTATTTGGGTCCATGAATGTTAGTTGCAGTTCTTGTGGGGGTTACAGAGTACGAACCATACCAGAAATGATCACTGGTCTTGTGGATATGATCATGTGTACAGCAGTAAGAACAATAAAATTTATTATATGAAAACCCGAGTAATTGATCTTCGGAGTATATATGGTCAGGTTTACCTTTATGCTCTTTGTTCTTCTTTGCTTGATGTACATGTACACATGATGTGTTTCCTTTAAGCTCGTCTGACATCTCATCTTTAACTTGTTTCTTCTTCCAGACCAATTTCTCTTTCTTGTAACTACTTCTCCTCAGATATGTACCTGAACCATCTAGATATCGATCATAGAAAATGTTAGATCTACGAATCTGATCAAAAGATTTAACTGACCTTTGTGAAGAGGCAGATTTCTGATTTGAACTTGAAACAGATTTTTCAAGCTCTTTGATCTTTGAAGCAAAGGTGTCTCTTTCTTTCACAAGCAGGTCAATCTTTGTCTTGTATTCAGACTTCGTTTTCTGCTCTTTCAGCGCAGTAGCAGATAGTTCAGATAACTTTAAAGTCAGCCTTTTGATTTCAGTCTCAAAGATGGATCGTTCTTCTTCAAACCCTTTTTCGGAATCATTTCTCTGTCCGGATAGTTCCTTAAAGACTCCCACATTCTTCTGTTCTATGGCCTTCTTTTCTTTATCAAACTTCTCTCTTTCCAAAATAAGTACTTTCTCAAAATCGGAAACTTGTTGAGAAAGTTTTATGCATTTAAGCTCAACTGACTTTTTTTCTTCAAAACACTTCTTTGAAAAATCTGAGAACTTCCTTGAAAAACCTTTCTTTTCAGAATCAAAATCAGCTTTATTTTCAGCAAGCTTTATTTTCAAGGTCAGATAAATTCTTTCTAAGCTCCGCGTTCTCAGATTCCAATCTCTTTATCTTCTCATTATTCAGCCAGAAGATCTTCATTGAGAGTCTTTAAAGCACTGATTTCTTCTTTTAAGGAGATGATTTCAGCAAAATACTCTCTTGACTTTTGAGAATGAAAGTCAATAGTATAACCCAGATTAACTTTCTCTATTTCCAGCTTTCTATTCTTCTCTTCAAGATCTGCAAAATATCCCATTTTGAACAAGAAATTAGCTTGATATAAATGATCGTTCCCAAACTGTAAATCAGAAAAAATTTGATCACAATCAGAACATTGTCCCCCTCCGCAGACTTAGCACGGGGGTCCCAAACTGTAAATCAGAGAAAAAAATTTCACATTTAAAGGACATATTACAGTTTTGAAAAATTTGACTAAGTATGGAAAAGACACTGTTTGCGCTAACAGTTGGTGGCGCAAGATCAAAATTCTCGCGAGCAGAGAATAACACAAATGAAGGTTCTCGCTATAAGCGAATGGCGCAAAGTACACTTCGCGTGATAAGTGTATTGCGCAAAGTAGACTTTTCGTAATAAGAGTAACGCGCAAAGTAAGGTTTTCGCAAGCAGTGTGAAACGCAAAGTCAGGTTCTCGTAACACGCTGAATATGCAAAGTAGGTTTGCGTGACCCACTGGAGACGCAAAGTAAGCTTTGCGTGAGTGCCTTGATGCGCAAAGTGAGCTTTTCGTGATCCTTGTATTGCGCAAAGGAGCTTTGAGAGAGACGATGCTTTGTGTGAGCTTCCAGATACACAAACGTAGCTTTGCGTGATTAGTGCAAGACGCAAACTGAGTTTGCCTTAAAGCTCGGATAATTTCACGCAAACGTCTATGAATCTCGCGCAAACCGTATGAACTTGCGCAAACCGTGTTGTTGGCTTTTTCTAACTCAAATCGATCCAAATCTGCGAATTTGAACGCAAGAATTTATCAGTAACATCGACAAACAATACTAAACACATATTTGCTGTCAAATTTCGATTAAAATCACCAATTCGTACATTTTCAATCAAGAACAGTGTTCGAACGAATATTTCAAGAAAAACTCAAAATTCGAAAATTGACATCGAAATTGATAGAATTATGAAATGTAATCAGTACAAGAATCAATCACCAACACAAATCGAACACAATGAATCCAATTTCTTTCACTAAAAACATTTTTTCACACAAAATTCTGATGAACAGTACCCAAACTCGTGTTCTTGAAAAAATTCGAAAAAAATGATTTTCAAATCAAAAAATCCAGATTTCAATTCAAATCAATGATCAAATCATTTCTGAAAAGTTTGGTTCAGCTCTGATACCTATTGTTATTCCCTAATTATCAAGCTAAATCTCTAAACAAGATCAAACATTCAAGAATTCTAGGGAGAGAGTAGAGAGAGAAAGTAGATCTTGAAATAGCCACACGTCTGAATGATTTACAATGAAGTTCTTAAAAAAAATACAAGGAAGCTAAATCTATTTATACCAATACCCAATACAAAAACTTAACCACTAAGTAAAACAAGACAACTTTGACTTTGACAAAGCAACTTTGGCTTAGACAATGTTGACTTTACAAGATTGACTTTTCTAATTAAATCTTGGATACAATATTTTGACTTAACAAAACTTTTGAAGTTACTTTGAACTATTGATTGAGGAATCTTTGATCTCATATCTTCATCTCTGTAATCTCTGAATCGTTTTCAGAAAACCAACTTTCTCAATCATCTTGATTTGTCTTTGAATCATCTCGAAATGATTTCTTTTCATTAGACTTGAATGAAATAAACTTTCAAAATTTATCCACAAGTCTTTTCCACTTTGAAACCTCTTTATGACTTTGAAATTGAACTTTGTAAATTTCTCCCCCTTTTAAACAATGTATAACAGTCTTCATGATCTTAACATTCTTCTCCAATTGATCTGATAACGAGCCGTCAATTCAAGAATGTATTTATCCGAATCTTTTCAAATTCAAACAAATTATGAGGTGTAACCCTGAATCAACAAATGAAACAGTTAGGAATGCCTGTCAGTAACACAAAGTTACTGTGTACAACAAATGTACAATTTAAGGAGCTGATTTGATGTTGACTCCCCAGGACTTCCATTCAATCATTGAAAAACACAAGGTAATTCTATGAATGTTCTGACATAAAAACACATTTTCTGTGTGCTCGTGCTTGTGTTATGAAAGAATTAAGCACAATGATTCTTGTTTAGGCTCAAAATTATGTAAACCAATGAGACAACAAGGTTATACATAGACTCAATGTGCATGATATAAAGGGTCGAAGGTAGGGTAAATTTCCTTCTTTTCAATATTAGTATCTTCCAAGTGAAGAACCAATAGATTATGTGTTACTTCCCCAGAAAATGTGAAACATTCTCTTTTTGAGAAAAAAATGAGTAGCTAGTGGGGTATTTGCAAGAGATGGCATGGGCTAGTTGCCTTTTTCAATGTTGTTCACGAAGAATTGTGAAACAGCAGTTTATGCGGTTGTCCGGCTCAGAAAGAAGTTTGGTGCAGAGTCTGATATTCTTTTACTCTGATCTCTCACCCTATTTCTTTTAAACATTAAAGCTCACTTCTAACCAGTCTCTCATTTCCATTTTACCTCTTCACACACCACTCTCAATCTTTTGACCCCTCTCCCCTCAATCACTCTTAGGATTACTTCTGGGGCAGGAAACACTGGTTATCGTGAATCCATGGAAGTTATTTTAAGCTCTCACATCTAATCCCATGTATTTTTCCTAAAAGCATGCGTTGCTCAATGATTTTCTTGACATTAAAGTACAAGAAATCAATTGTCAGTATATGTATGCTCATTAAAGATAAGAATGAAATTTGAGCATATTAAGCATTTAAGATTTCTCAAAACTTTGTATGAATGAATAATCATGTAATGATAAAAATGTTTTAAGAATCTGACAATGATTTAAATCAGATCAAAATTCATGAAGAATAATATTTTGGGAAATCAAAGACGTAAGATGTTTATATGAACAATATATAAACATATTTACAATGAAAGCACATGTAATAATGAAATGATGTATGATTCAAACAACAATGAATAACAAACGGGAGTATTACCATTGAAAATTAAACTTTTGATACATGGTAATAACAAGATCAATATGAAGTACTGAACCTTTGTGTATGAATACTTGATAGTATATAGATAAGATAATACACAAGTATTGATCTTTTGAAACACACGGCCAGTTAAACTTTAATGCTCGATTATGAAAAACATTTAAAATCACACTTCCAAATTCATAAAATCTTTTGAGGATCAGAAGTGGTTTGAACATTTAAGAAAGTGTTTTTCATGTTTGAAAGTTGTTCTTCTTTCAAACAATCAAAGATTAAGATAAGAAGATATTTACCTTTAAGCTCCCCCTCAAATCATGATAGAATGATTTATATTCTGATAAGCTCCCCCTGGATATTTGCACAATATCCTTATCCTTAAACATTGAAGAACGGGTCCTGATCTGTTGTAATCAGAAACCATAATTCTTGACATTGATATGCGGGTCTTGAACTGTTTTATTCAAGAGCCAAAGCTCTTGACATTAAAGTCCGGGTTTTGAACTGTTTTGTTCAAAAGCCTTAAATCTTTAAACTTTTTAAGAACGAGTCCTGATCTATACATAATCAGAAGTCGATGTTCTTTCTCCCCCATAAACTTTGGGTGCCTGCACCACAAAATTAAATTTTGGTACCCACTGGTATTTGGGTCCTGATGTGTTAGTTGCAGTTCTTGTGGGGGTAACATAATATGAACCATACCAGTAATTGACAAAATTATTACTTATAAAGTCATTTGCTCCACAGTAAGAATACCAAATTTTCTTTTGAGCAATGTTAGGTCAAAATATTGTATCCAAGATTTAATAGGAAAGTCAAAGTCAAGGTTGTTTAAGTCTTGTTTAGTTTACTTAGCTATTATGTCTTTGTTTAGTTAGTGGGTATAAATAGGCTTTATGCCTTGTGGTTTTGTAAGAGTTTCATCATAATATAAAGAGACTTGTGATTTACTTTCTCTCTCTACTTTCTCTCTCTAGTTCTTGATAATGTTAGATCTTGATGAGATTATGCTTGATTGTTAGGGATTTTGCATTCACAATTGGTATCAGAGCTATACCAAACAATTTTCAGAAAAGATTTGCACAAAAAATTAGATCAATTTCTGGAATTTTGAATCACTTTGTCGATTTTTCTTGAAAAATTCTCAAGAACACGCAGATTTTTTTTAGATCGATTTTTTTAAAAATCACTTTTGATGCAAGAAAATGGACTTATTGTATTTGATTTGTGTTTTGGATTGTTTCTTGTATTGATTACATCACGAACTTCGAACTAAATCGATTTCAATTTCTGAAATTTTGGTTTTCTTGAAAAATATTATTCGAACACTGTTTGAATCAAATTTTTGTGATTTGTTATTTTAATCTGAAATTGATATTAGATATGTGTTTAATATTGATTTTCGATGGTATTGATACGTTTTTGAGAATTAATTTGCAGGTTTGAAGAGATTTGAATCAGATTGATGAACCAGATCTGATTTACAAATTTTGCGCCACCATATGTTTCATTCCAGTTCTGATTTACAAATTTACAGATCTGATTTGAATTCCAATTTGATTTGCGCTAGTGGAAAGAATTGAAATTACAAGTTAGTGGAAGAATTGAAATTACAAGTTAGTGGAAGAATTGAAATTTCAAGAACTGGAAAGAATTGCGCCAGTTCATATGTTTCATACTTGAACTTGCGCCACCTGCATCAAAAGTTTGCGCCTTCAACAATTCATTTTGCGCCACTTTCTTCATTGAACTTTGCGCCACCTCCTTCATCGACTCATGTGCCAAATTCATTTACCATACATTTCACATACTTTGCGCCAACATTGATTTGTTTTGCACCGTAATCATTTTGATTTTGCGCCACATTCCCACAAATTTTGCGCCACTCTCTTTGAAATTTTTAAATGTAAATTTTTCAAATGTTGAATTTGTGTGTTGAATGTTTTGCGCCAACCAAATTAATAGAGTTGTGCTAGTGGAATAAATCATCAATTGTGATTGGTTTGTCACTATAATGGGTCGGTGGTGGAGTTCTTGTGATTGATTGTGTTTTGTGCCACCAAAAGTTTCAATTTTGCGTCAGTTTCATTTTTAATTCAATTGGTTGATAAATGTTAGTGGGGCGGCCAAATTTGTTTTGTTTCTCATTAAAAACTTTGTGCCATTCACAACTAGCGCAAATCTCATCTTTTGCGCTAACACTGTTAATTGATTAGTGTGTTCTAGTTTTTCAGATTCACATGGTCTGTGATCTGCGAGTTCAAGTTCAAGAAATTTGAGAGGACTTTCAGTGTTCTGAGAGTTCTACAGTTGAATTTTTCTGAGATTATTTTGTGGTGATCTGAGTTTGACTTTCAGTCAAAGTTTTTTCTGAATTGTTTGGGAACGATCATTCTTATCAAGCTAATTTCTCGTTCATGATGTCAATTATGTACAAGCCTAAATGTATAAAGTGTTCTGATTATATATCTAATTTTTCAGGTTTCCTCAATGCAAAAGAGAAAGAGATAAAAGAGAAAGAGAAAATTATTGTTCTAAAAGAGAATACTATTCTGTCTTCTGAAAAGGAAGTCAAGCTGAAGCGCAAATCTCATCTTTTGCGCTAACACTTTTAATTGATTAGCGTGTTCCAGTTTTTCAGATTCACATGGTCTGTGATCTGCGAGTTCAAGTTCAAGAAATTTGAGAGGACTTTCAGTGTTCTGAGAGTTCTATAGTTGAATTTTTCTGAGATTATTTTGTGGTGATCTGAGTTTGACTTTCAGTCAAATTTTTTTCTGAATTGTTTGGGAACGATCATTCTTATCAAGCTAATTTCTCGTTCATGATTTCAATTCTGTACAAGCCTGAATGTATAAAGTGTTCTGATTATATATCTAATTTTTCAGGTTTCCTCAATGCAAAAGAGAAAGAGATAAAAGAGAAAGAGAAAATTATTGTTCTAAAAAAGAATACTATTCTGTCTTCTGAAAAGGAAGTCAAGCTGAAGCGCAAATCTCATCTTTTGCGCTTAGACTGTTAATTGATTAGCGTGTTCCAGTTTTTCAGATTCACATGGTCTGTGATCTGCGAGTTCAAGTTCAAGAAATTTGAGAGGACTTTCAGTGTTCTGAGAGTTCTATAGTTGAATTTTTCTGAGATTATTTTGTGGTGATCTGAGTTTGACTTTCAGTCAAATTTTTTTCTGAATTGTTTGGGAACGATCATTCTTATCAAGCTAATTTCTCGTTCATGATGTCAATTCTGTACAAGCCTGAATGTATAAAGTGTTCTGATTATATATCTAATTTTTTAGGTTTCCTCAATGCAAAAGAGAAAGAGATAAAAGAGAAAGAGAAAGAGAAAATTATTGTTCTAAAAGAGAATACTATTCTGTCTTCTGAAAAGGAAGTCAAGCTGAAAGAGAGAAAGATTATAGATCTTCAAAGCCAACTGAAGCCAACTGAACAAAAATCATCTGAAATGCAAGCTGAATCAGTTGAGCTTCAAAAGAAGTTTAAGGCTTTCGAAGAGAAGATATCTGCTCTGGAGAAGAAAAATGCTGATATTATTAAAAGCATTCAAGCAGATAAAGAAAGATCACAACTGGAGACATCTTCTTTTCAACAGATGTCTTAAATTTCCAAGAAAACTCTCCAAGAGAAAAAGGATTTGGAGCATAGATGCAGGAAACTTTCTAAACAAGTGTCTGAATTTGAGAAAATTCTGATTACTGAAAGAGACACTTTTGCTAAGGAAAGAAAAGTTCTTGAAGACAAATCAACTAAACTTCCCAAACTGATCTCTATTTTACAAGACTTACTTGATAAAGAAAGAAAAGGTTTTCAAGAAAAGAAAAAGTCTTTGGAGATTGAAAAGAAGAAATCTGAACAGAGAAATGTTGGGATCTTCAATGAAATTTCTGATAAAACCAAGAACTTACAAAAAGATTTTGAGCTTGCACATTTACATTTTGAATTTGAGATATCTAAGCTCATATCCAAAATAACTGTTCTATCTTCAGATGTTCAAAAAGAACAGAAGGCCAAATTTGATTTGAAAATAAAGTTTGACATATTGACTTCTGAAAGAAACATTTTATCCAAAAAGATAAAGGATTTGGAAGCTGCAAACTGTGAATTGTCAGAAAAGATTACTGCTGATGTGATTGATCAATCACCTGTTGCTAATTCAACAGATTCAGTCTGTTCGTTCAAAACAGCTTCAAGTTCTATTCATGAGAAAAATGTTTTGAAAAAGAAAAGTATCAAATCTCAAACTGTCAAATCAAATTAGATTAGACCATCTAATCTATTCTATGACAAATCTGTTGATGGTTCAGCAAACTTCTACGTTAAATCTCTTGGAAAGAATTATGAGAAAGGACAAATGGTCTGGAGAGTGAAGAGTTTTTCAGATGATGATAAGAATAATGACAAAGCATATGCATCCACAACCAATGTCAACAAGAATAGAGTTGTCAGGATCGAAATTCAAACAAGAATTTAAATAACACACTCAGAAACTTATGTTAAAGAAGTTGCGGAAAAACACTTTAACAGAAAATCAATGGAACAATATATATATCTCAAATCACAAGTTTATATTGATTCAACTTGATGATTACACACAAAACCTCAATCTGTTTAACAGGCTAAACAGACGTTCTATACTACTCTATAGAAAGAATCTAAACTATTCTTGAGGTTAATTCTCTCTAAACAAAACGTATGAATAATTGTTAATTCTAACAAAGACTTCTATACTATATATACAAGACTGAGTACAAGATAATTATCAAAATAAAATTGATCTTCAGCATCAATACCATAATTATCTTCAACCATTTCTCCAACTCATCTTTATCTTCAAGTCTTCTGTATCTTTTGAAGAAGCACTAACCTTCTCTTCTTTTAACAATATTAATCATTTAGCAGTATTAACCATTCTTGCAGTAGTAATCTTCAACAGTATTAACTACTAGCAGTACTAACTCTCCAAGCAGTACTAACTATTCAAGTAGCAGTACTAACTTTTGAAGCAGTATTAATTCTACTAGCAGTATTAAAATTACAAGCAATAGTAATACCTTTCAACTAGCAGTAGTATCCATCCTTAGAATATTCTGACCCAACAATCTCCCCCTAACTTAACTTTTCAGGATGAGAAGTTAAGTTCTTCAACTTAGAGTCTTCATGATGCTTTCAACACTTCAGCTTAGTTCCCCAAATTAGGATCCAGACCCAGACTTTGATTAATGATCCTGCGAATCACAATCCTTGCCATTTCAGAACCATGAGGACAGATTAGTTTGGCTTTCAGCATCCCTTGTAGCTTGGCTAGGCTATGGTCATATATCTTATCCACCAGGTAATATTCATGGAAGCTTTTGTCAATGGTTAAGATATACACCCTACACCTTTCTATGAGCATCCAGTTATCCACAGACTTGAAAACTTCCTTGATTACGTGCTTGACAAGGTCTGGACTGAACATCATGCATAAATACTCCATTGCTAGTTTCTTGATGTTCATCCCTGATGTCTTCAGCACATCCCCATACAGAGTCATTCCTACTTTGAACGTTTCTTCCAAGTCTGACCTTGAACAACTTCTGACTATCTTGCCCCAAGTAGAATAAACTTCAAAGTGAACACCCATCCTCTTGATTCTGAAATACTCTTTTCCTTGATCTTCTAGAATATCCCAGTGGATGATTTCAGGGGCTTAAACTGAAATGGGGTCTACTTTTACTGGTTCATCATCTGTTACAGTCATGTAAAGACCAAAATGCACATCAGATTGACTTGGTGGTCGTGCACTTTGACTTGATTGCTCTGTATGACCTGTAACAGATGGTTCTGCCTCTTTTTCTGCTCCTTCAACCCTTGACTTTTTGGACTGTTTCTTGGAAGCTATAGTTTTCACTCTCTTGGCATATTTAACTTCCACAGGAACAGGTTCTTCCTTCTTTTCTTCAGCCTTTTCTTTTGAAGGGGTGGTTTCCTCACTCTCAGGGAAGGGTTGTTGGATATTGAGATCATGTCTCTCTTTCATTTGTCTTTCAAACTCAACCCTTTGAGTGAAGTCCCCTTGAAGCTTTTTCATTTCCTTTTTATATAGCTCTTCAACTCTGCTGTATGACATGCTAGCAAACATCTCTTCTTTTACACCAATTAAGCCTTTCAGAAAGTTTATCATTTTTCTCCTTTCTTGATTGGCCAAATAGGTCTTAGAAGGTTGTCTTTTCTGAGTCTTTGCTGGCAGTCTGTGCTTGGATGCTTTCACTGTACTTTTCTTGGCCTCAGCTGCAGCTTTAAAGCTCTTTTGATATTCCTCATTCAACTTAGTAGACAGATCTAGAGCAATCTGCCTATCTTTGGCCTTTTGAGTCTATTCTTCTTGTTCTAGCTCAGCCTGCAGCTTCTTTGCCAATTCCTCATCAATCTCTATCTGTTTTAGCTTCTTGGGAGGTTGTACAGATTCATCCACTTTTGCCTTGCCTTTTCTTTTCATTTCTGCCTCACTGATTTCTTTTCTTTCTTGCTCAAGACCTCCTTCTTTAATTTCCACTCCCTTGGCCTTTTGAGTGGCTTTGGGAGTGTCTGTTCTGGCCTTTAGAAGAGTTTCTGCTATTTCTATCTCTTCAACAGATAGCCCTATTACTGTTGCTGGCTCTGTTACTGCTGCTAGCCCAATTTGTGCTGCTCGCTTGAAAGTTTTTGCTGCTGGCCCTGTTTCATTACCCTGCTCCCCCTCAACTGTAGACTTCATCCCATCAGGACTTTGCTTGTTGAGAAATTCAGAAATGCTCAAGTATGGTTAATGCTGCTTCAACATAATTACTACTGCCAGTTGAAGTTAATGCTGCTGATACAACTTAATGCTGCTCATCAAGAATTACTACTGTCAGTACATCATGATTACTACTGCTAGTAGATTTTACTACTGCTAGTAGTTAGTACTGCTGGAGTTAGTACTGCTAGAACAAAGTTAATACTGTTGGGCATGGTTAGTACTGCTCAGGGTATTAATGCTGCTTATGAGATGAAGATTCATATGGCAAGGATGACAACTGTAATGAAGATAGTAATGGAAGCTTAGAGATAATGATGGAAGATTATACTGAAGATCTTTTATTATTTTGTAATTATCTTTTATCTTCAGTATATGTATAGAATAGTTTGTTTCTTTAGTTAAAAACATTAATTCTGAGTTTTTAGTTTCAATAGAGAGAATCAACCTCAAGGTTAGAACCCTAATTCTAGAGAAGTAGAATTCGTATTGGTGAGTCTGTTCATCAATATTGAGGTTGTGTGTAAAATCTTGTGACTTTTAATCATTCAATAAGAGTTTGCAAGTTGTTCATCAGATTTACTGTTTGTTTACTGTTTTATTGAATATCAAAGTGTTATTCCGCAAACTTCTTTGATATTGTTTTCTGAGAGTTTATTTTTGTTAAGAATTTAAGATCCTGACAAGTGGTATCAGAGCCTGTATTCTCAGAAATCTTATTCATCATGGAAAACGCAGTTGAATCAAACAGTACCTTGGTCTCAAAGGTTCCAATGCTCAGACCCAATGAATTCGACATGTGGAAGATCAGAATCAAGCAATACATACTCCTCACTGATTATTCTATGTGGGACATCATTGAGAATGACCCATCTGAAGCAGGAATGATCGGTGCTGATGGAAAGAGGACACCACCAAAAACTGATGCAGAAAGAAAGACTAGACAGACAGAGATGAAAGCCTTGAGCACTTTGCTCTTGGCTATTCCCAATGAATATCAACACCAATTCTGCAATTGCACTGATGCACAGATGCTCTGGAATGCTCTAGAGAAGAGATTCTCTGGTACCAAAAGTACCAAGAGAAATCAGAAGGCCATACTGAAGCAACAGTATGAGAACTTTATGTCAACCAAGAATGAGTCCATGACTCAAACTTTTGACAGGTTCAACATGCTAATTGGTGAACTAGCTACAGTTGGAGTACAAATTGATCAAGATGATCTAAACAGGAAGTTCTTAAGGTCCCTGGGTGATGAATGGACCATGTATACTGTCTCTTTCAGACAGAATGATTAACTGGAAGAAAAGGAACTTGATGATCTATACAATGATCTAAGAGTTTTTGAATCTGAGGTAGAGGCTAAGAAGAAGCCATCTGGGTATGTTCACAATGCTTCACTCCTATCAGCATCAATTGATTCTACCTCCAACCCTGAATCAGTTAGTGCTGCTACTGGAGCAAATCAAGAGAAAGGCACTGAATCTGTGTTTGAAGCCTTTCTGTCCAGTCATGGAAACTCTTCTCTAATGACTGATGACTTGGAACAACTCCATCCAGATGACCTTGAAGAGATGGACATTAAATGGCAGATGGCCATGCTCTCTATGAGAGTTAAGAAGTTCATCAAGAGAACTGGGAGGAACAACTTCTCCCAAAGAAGGGAAGATGGAGCAGGCTTTGACAAGTCTAAGGTGGAATGCTATAAATGTCATCAGAAGGGACACTTTGCTAGGGAATGCAGAAGTGGAGTGTCTCACAACAACAACCACCAACAAGCACAGTCTGGAAGCTTCAATAATAACAGAAACTCTGCACAAGCCCTAGTCTCTCAACAAGGTATGGGATTTGATTGGAGTGATCAAGCTGAAGAGGCTATCCAAAACCAAGCTCCAATGGCAGAGGTGTCTGATCTCCCAACAGAGGTAACTTCTAATCTTTGTTCTCAAAATTGCATTAACACTGTTAAAAGGTACAGGGATCACAATCAGAACATGAGTGATGATCTTAAAAGATTGGAAAAGGACATAAAAGATTATGTGAGGATTGTTGAGAGGTTTGAAGATCAGATTAAGAGTTTTCAAGCCAATGAGCTTCAACATTCTTATGACACAAACTACTGGAAGTGGGAGAAGAATGACCTAGAACTTCAACTAACCAAATCCAAAGAGGAGAGTGAAAAGTTAAGAGGAGAGCTAGCTAAAGTCAAGCTAGATGTAGAAAATTTTTCCAATGCTTCTAAAGCAATGGACTCTCTTCTACAAACTCAGATTCATGATAGACTGAGAAGAGGAATAGGGTACAATACCACACCACCACCCTACAACAACAACTACCTCCCTCCTAGTTCAGACATGTTAGAGACAAAGGATAGGAAGGACCTGCCTGAGGGAGCCACTGAGATAGATCCCTTAGATGAAGTAGTTGTTGAGGATAAAACTGAGAAAGAAACTGTCAAGAATAAGGACAGTACTATGAGTGGTGAGATTCCTATAGAAAACCACATAATTACCAATGAGGGATGTGGAAAGCATTGAGTCAAGTCCAAAGAGATAGAGAAGACTAAGGGAAAGACCAAGAAGGTTCATTATAAACAGACCACTGTTGTGAACCCTATCCCTTGCAACAAGTGTTCATGCAATAAATCTGATCCCCAACAACATGATAAAAAGAGGGGTAATCAGAGAAACTGGAATAATATGTGGGCACAAAAACAAGGGATTGATCTGAGTAAAATCAATAGACCAAAACCCTGTTTTATTTGTGGAAAGCTTAATCACATTGCCAAATATTGCTATTTCAATCCCATGAACCAAAGGATGAACTTTCAGAGACCTACTCAAAAACCTTTTGGTTATAGGAAGAAAGAAAAGAACCATGTGGCTAAGAAAGTTGTCAAATCTAATAGCCACATGAAGAAAAAGAATGGGAAAGACAGTGTCAAGATCTGGATACCTAAAAGCACTAAAACTGTTAGTACTGCTACCACAAATAGTGCTGCTGACAGTGATAGTGCTGCTAGAAGCAATACTACTGCTACCAATGTTAGTGCTGCTAACATTGTTAGTACTTCTGTAAATGTTAATACTGTTAACTCTGTTAGTGCTGCCAACAAGGTTAATACTGCCAAACTTGTTAGTACTGCTAACTCTGTTAGTACTTCTAAAGATAGTACTGCTTCTAGTATTAGTGCTGCTAGACCAATAATCTTGACAAAGTACTCAAATACTAAGTGTTCTGATTTTAAAAACCTCATCAAAAAGGAATGTAAGTATTTTGATGAGAAAGGGAGACCCAAGACCACTTTGGCTTGGGTTCCCAATCAATACTAATTGTCTAATCTTATGTGCAGGGCAACCAACAGCTCAAAGGGAAGAGCATCTGGCATGTTGATAGTGGTTGCTCTAGGCACATGACAGGGAACATGTCTTGCCTCAAGAACTTCAAGAAGATTGATGGTGGGCATGTTGCTTTTGGGAATACTCCAGATGGAGGTAAAATCAGTGGTAAAGGTGATGTGACCAAAGGTAAAATGACCTTTGAAGATGTTTTCTATGTTGAACAGTTAAGGTACAACCTGTTAAATGTATCACAGGTTTGTGACAAACAACATAGTATACTGTTTACAGATTCTGAATGTATTATCCTTGCTCCTGGATTCAAGGTAGTTGATGAAAAAATGATACTACTAAGAACCCCAGAAAGGACAATGTATATTGTTTAGATATGGAAAGTGTTTCATCTGATTCATCCCTAAATTGTCTTGTTTCAAAAGCTTCTCTGGATGAATCATCACTTTGGCACAGAAGGATGTGTCACATGAATTTTAAAACAATAAATAAGCTTGTTAAAAATAACCTTTTAAGAGGTTTGCCTTCTAAAGTATATTCATGTGATGATCATTGTGTTGCTTGTCTCAAAGGCAAACAACACAAAACTTCTCATAAGTCTAAAGAGGTGAACACAATCTCTAATTCTCTTCATTTATTGCATATGGATCTGTTTGGCCCTACAAATGTTATGAGTATTGGTAAGAAGTCATACTGTCTAGTTATTGTTGATGATTACTCTAGATTTACTTGGGTATATTTTCTAAGGACTAAGGATGAGACAAGTGGACTGATCAAATCCTTTATTCTAAGAATTGAAAACCAAACCAATCAAAAGGTAAAAATCATTAGGTCAGAGAATGGTACTGAATTTAAAAATATTGACCTAAACACCTTTTGTGAGGAAAAAGGAATTGAGAGACAATACATTGCTCCTAGGACTCCACAACAAAATGGTGTTGCTGAGAGAAGGAATAGGACACTGATTGAGGCTGCTAGATCTCTGTTAGCTGACTCTAAACTTCAAATAACTTTCTGGGCAGAAGTAGTTAATACTGCTTGCTATGTCCAAAATAGAGTACTAGTAGTCAAGCCTAACAACAAGACACCTTATGAGCTTTTTAATAAAAGAAAACCCTTTATTGGATTTTTCAAACCTTTTGGGTGTCCTTGTACTATTCTCAATACTAAATCTCACTTGGGAAAGTTTGATAGCAAGGCTGATGATGGTTTTCTTGTTGGTTACTCATCTCAAAGTAAGGCCTACAGAGTTTTTAATACTTCTTCTAGAATAATTGAGGAAAGTGACAATGTCAAATGCAATGAGAACACACCAAATCCTATTGGGTCTGGTCCTCAGTGGCTGTTTGACATTGATTCACTAACTAACTCTTTTGGTTTCAGTAGTGATGATTATGCAGGTTCAGGAAGTGGAGGATCAGGGGCTACACAAGTTCAAAACATTATACCTCAGTCTGTGATCTTTCCTATGCCTATAAAAGAACCTGTTGAATTCTGTGAAAAGGAGACTATAACTGAGCCAATACAGAGTGAAGAAGAAAGAAGAGAACAGGAATCTTCAATGCATAAAGAGCTAGAAGTAGCTGAGGTGATCCCATCAGCTGAATTAAATGATTCCAATCTAGAGGAGGGAATCCATGAAGAACCTAGTTTTCAGACTATAACATAAAAGAATCATCGTCCAGAGCTAGTAATAGGAGACATATCTTCTCCTATGATTACAAGGAATCAAAGCAGACTTCAAGAGCTGCAGTATCAACAACACACAGTACTCTCCTGCTTTCTATCCCATCTTGAGCCTAAGAAGGCCTATGATGCAATGAAAGATTCAAGTTGGATAGAAGCCATGCAAGAAGAGTTACTTCAATTCAAGCTACAGGATGTTTGGGACTTGGTGGACCTTCCAAAAGGTCATAGAGCTATAGGCACCAAGTGGATTTTCAGGAACAAAAAGGATGAGAGAGGTATTGTGATCAGGAACAAAGCAAGGCTTGTAGCACAAGGGTACACTCAAGAAGAGGGCATATATTATGATGAAGTGTTTGCCCCAGTGGCAAGGGTAGAGGCAATTAGGCTGTTCCTAGCCTATGCCTCATACATGAAGTTCAAGGTCTATCAAATGGATGTAAAGATTGCCTTTCTATATGGTACAATTGATGAAGAAGTATATGTCTGGTTTTGAAAATCCTACATATCCTGACAGAGTATACATGCTGAAGAAAGCACTTTATGGTCTACATCAAGCCCCAAGAGCATGGTATGACACTCTGTCTACCTATCTCTTGGAGAATGGGTTTGAAAGGGGCATCATTGACAAGACCCTTTTCATTAAAAGAAGTAAGAAGGACATCCTATTAGTTCAGATCTATGTGGATGATATCATCTTTGGATCCACAAAAGATCAGATGTGTAGAGACTTTGAAGAGTTGATGCACAAGAGCTT
The DNA here is from genome assembly GCA_954870635.1 of Arctium minus. Taxonomy (NCBI): domain Eukaryota; kingdom Viridiplantae; phylum Streptophyta; class Magnoliopsida; order Asterales; family Asteraceae; genus Arctium; species Arctium minus. The sequence goes on from OX941081.1 coordinate 84,065,081, forward strand.
TAAAATGAGTTCAATGGGTGAACTTACCTTCTTCCTTGGGCTTCAGGTGAAACAGCAGTCAGATGGGATCTTTATCAGTCAGTCAAAGTATGTGCAAGACATCCTGGATAAATATGGTTTAAAAGACTCAAAGCCAGCAAGCACACTAATGGAAACTCATAAACAGATCACTGCTGATCTTGAGGGGGAGGATGTTGATGTCCATCTATATAGATCAATGATTGGATCTCTATTGTATCTCACAGCCTCAAGACCAGATATCATGTTTCCAGTATGTGTATGTGCCAGATTCCAAGTCAAGCCAAAACAATCACATCTTCAAGCTGTGAAAAGGATATTCAGATACTTAAAAGGGCAACCTAGATTAGGTCTTTGGTATCCATATGAATCTTCATTTGACTTGATTGCTTATTCAGATAGTGACTTGGGTGGTGCCAACATGGACAGAAAGTCTACTTCAGGGGGATGTCAACTTTTGGGTGCAAGACTAGTATCTTGGCAGTGCAAGAAACAAACCACAGTGTCCTTATCAACAACAGAAGCTGAGTATATTGCTCCTGCAAGTTGCTGCTCTCAGGTTCTATGGATTCAAAATCAGATGCTGGACTATGGGGTAACATTTCTTCACACTCCAATCTTTATTGAGAATAGCAGTGCTATAAGCATTGTTAACAATCCAGTCAAGCACTCCAAAACAAAGCACATTGAGATCAGGTATCACTTTATCAGAGATTGTAATGAAAAGAAGCTCATTTAAGTTGCCAAAGTTCATACTGACAACCAGTTTGCAGATCTATTCACTAAAGCTTTTGATGTGGGTAGACTCACTTTCTTGGTTTCAAGTGTGGGCATGATCAACTCTGAATGAGCTCATGTTTTAAAAGTGTTCCTATACCTGTTATTTTGGCTATTTGTGTGCTGCTAATCATCGTTCACAGGAAGTTATTGTTTTGATCAGACCTTCATAAGCTTCAAAAAGAGTAAGTACTGTTAATACTGCCAGTGCAGTTTTAATAATGCCAGTGCTCAGTTAATACTGCTAGTTAGTTAATACTGCTAGTGGTTAATACTGCTCTCAGTTAATACTGCTAGTGGTTAATACTGCTAGTTAGTTAATACTGCTAGTTAGTTAATACTGCTAGTGGTTAATACTGCTCTCAGTTAATACTGCTAGTGGTTAATACTGCTCTCAGTTAATACTGCTAGTTAGTTAATACTGCTATTAGTTAATACTGCTCTAGGTTAATACTGCTTATGTCCCATACACTATAAATACCCTTTGCCCGCCTAAAAGTTCATAACGACTCTTTGAATACTGTTCATCGTCTCTCTAATCTTTCTCTGTCAAGCTCCCTAGTAAGTTTCAGGCAAGAACACTCAAGATTCTATCGCATCAATGGCATTCATAGATGAGCATAACGAGATTTCAATGCTACAGAAGCCCAAACAGGCCGCTGGATTTCATCAGATAGTGGATTTTCTGAAAATAGCCATATCGCCCATGCTCTAACTGTGTCGCCAACAATTTACATAGAGCATCAAAGGTAATTCTGGGCAAATGCCACCATGGTCACAGAGAATGGTGTGCAGATTCTGAAAACAAGGGTGTGTGACAAACCCTTGTCAGTTACTGAAGAGGTGATACGCATCTGTCTACGTCTAGACGATGCCGAAGGTATTACTTCTCTTTCCAATGAGGACTTGTTCTCAAACTTATCAAGAATGGGGTATGAAGGCCAGTTGGGTGCGTTTAAATTCTCCAAAGCAAAATTTTATACCCAATGGCGTTTTCTTGTTCATACCCTTATGCACTGCATCTCTAAAAAGACTACTGGATGGAGTGAGTTTAGCAGTACCATTGCTTATGCTTTGGTCTGTTTGGCCACTGCCAGAAGGTACAATTTTTCTAAAATGATTTTCAGTGATCTTGTCTCAAACCTGGGAAGTAAAAAGAGCTTTTATATGTACCCCAGGTTTGTACAAGAAGTTATAACACATGAATTGACGGATATGCCTCAATTTGATGAGGTATATGTACCAAAAATTCCCAAAGGTAAGGTCTTTTCAAACATGAAGAGACCCCCTTTGGACTCGGAAGGAGTTGACACCCCATTGTTCTATACAATGATGGTGGTGTCCCACATTGAAGAAGGTATGGCAGCAGGGTCAAGGCCCTCATTAGACCATCCCACTGCTAGCCAATCCCAACCTTCCCACTCTATATCAATCCCCCAGTCTCTTCTTCAAAAGACAACCTCTCCAATTACCCAAACCTATATCAGGAAAAAGGTAAAGAAGGCTCCTTCCCTTCTTGTACCATCACCCACTGAGCCTTTAAGCCCTCTAAGGGAGAATTCTCCTTTAGAGAATATCTACAAGGAAACCAAAGGGGTGTCTCCCAACCCCAAGGAGGTGCTCAATGAGGAGATGTTTGAGCATATGGGTGAGCAGGCTGCCACTATTCCTGCTAACACAGAGGAGGACAGCGGTAACATAAATAAGACCTCCCCCATGAAACTTTGAATGAGCAATCATTCAAAGGTCCCAGGTGCCAAGAAACCAAGGGGGTGGATAGTCCTTCTGCTAGGCAGAAGACTTCCACTACAAAAGATCCAATGATCCTTCAAAAGGGGGTAACACTCCTGGAGAAGGTGAGGACAGATATGACTATTTTGAAGTGATGGAAACCATGGGAAACATCAACTTGGAGGTGATCAAACAGGGCAAAGAGATAGATGAGATGAAAATGGTGATTCTGTCACAACAAGTACAGATTGCAAAGTTGAAGAAAATGGTAACCAGGTTGGTGCAAAAGAAGAGAAGAAAGCAGTTTGTGTTGAAGAAAAGATCAAATGATAAAGATGCTTCCAACAAAGGGGAGAAAGAGGCTGAAACAAAGAAAGAAAGTACAGATGAGAGGGCATTTGAGGTTGAGGGGGAGCAAGATGCAGAAATAGAGAAAGTAACAGAATCAATAGAAGCAGAAAAGGAAACAGAATTTGATCAAGCAGCAGAAACTGTTAATGCTGCTGAAGTAAAAGAAGCAGCAGTAACAGGGTTGTCTGTTGAAGAAATGGAGATTGCAGAGACCTTGGTAAAAGCCAAGAATGACACTCCTGAGCCTAGTAAAAAGGTCAAAGGAGTGGTCATCAATGAAGGAGGTCTCCCAAAGAAAAGAAAAGAAACAGGTAAGGCAAGTTTGAAGGATGCTAAGGGAAAAGAAAAGATGGTTGAACCTGAACAACAACCTTCAAAGAAGAAAAGTCAGATTGAGCTAGATGAAAAGTTAGCAAAGCAGCTTCAAGAACAGATGGAAAAGGAGGAACAAATCCAAACTGAAACAGATAGAGAGCTTGCAAGGATAATGGCCAGAAAACTCAATGCATAATATCAAAAGAGCTTAAAAGCAGCAGCTACGGCCAAGAAACTTCCAGTCAAAAGAATGCCACTCAAAAAGCAGAAGAGACAACCCTCCAAGACCTTTTTGGCCAATCAGGAAAGAAGAAAAATGATAAATTTCCTGAAAGGTTCAATTGGTGTCAAAGGGGAAATGTTTAATAATATGGCATACAGTCAAGTGGAGGATCTGTATAAGAAAGAGATGGCTAAGCTGGAAGGGGACTCCTCACAAAGGGAAGAGGCTGAAAGAAGAATGAAGGAGAGACATGATCTAAACATTCAACAACCATTCCCTGAGGAAGTCACACCTACAAAAGAGCATAAGAAAGACTCAGAGAATGTTGGTATAGAGGTTAAATCTGCAAAGAGGGTGAAGAATATAGCCTCCAAGAAGCAGAGCAAAAGGCCAAGAGTTGAAGAAAGAGCAGAAACTGCAGTAGAACCTTCGTTTACTCCTACAACTGAATCTGTGCAGAACCCAGAACAGTCCAATAAGCAATATAATCTTGAGCTTTATATGACTACAACAGCTGATGAACCAGTTCAAGCTGATCCCATTTCTATGAAAGCACCAGAAGTCATTTTTTGGGATATTCTGGAAGATCAAAGAAAGAAATACTTCAGGCTTAAGAGAGTGGGAGATGTATATGAAGTGTACTCTACTTGGGGTAGACTCATCAGAAGCTGTTCAAGATCAGATTTAGAAGAGATGTTTAAAGTTGGATTAGATTTATATGAAAAGGAGCTGAAAGGAGAAGGAATGAGCTTAATCAGATTAGCCACGGAGTACTTGTGCATGATGTTTGATCCTAGCAAAGTTCAACATGTGATCAGAGATTTGCATCTACAGAATAAATTCCAAAGAATAGAAAACTGGATGATATTTGAAAGGTGTGGAGTCTATGTCATCACTGTGGACATAGCTTATCATGAGTACTACTTGGTTGATAAAATCTATGATCACAGCAAGGCTAAATTACAAGCAATGTTGAATGCCAAGCTTACATGTTCAAAAGATTCAGAAATGGCAAAGATTGTGGTTAGCAGAATCATTAATCAAAGCTTGGGTTTGGATCCTAATCTAGGAGTGTGAACTGAAGTGTTGAAAGAATCTTGAAGACCATCTGAAGAACTTGACTTCTCTTCCTAAAAGTCAAGTTAGGGGGAGATTGTTGAGAAATTCAGAAATGCTCAAGTATGGTTAATGCTGCTTCAACATAATTACTACTGCCAGTTGAAGTTAATGCTGCTGATTCAACTTAATGCTGCTAATCAAGAATTACTACTGTCAGTACATCATGATTACTACTGCTAGTAGATTTTACTACTGCTAGTAGTTAGTACTGCTGGAGTTAGTACTGCTAGAACAAAGTTAATACTGTTGGGCATGGTTAGTACTGCTCAGAGTATTAATGCTGCTTATGAGATGAAGATTCGTATGGCAAGGATGATAGCTGGAATGAAGATAGTAATGGAAGCTTAGAGATAATGATGGAAGATTATACTGAAGATCTTTTATTATTTTGTAATTATCTTTTATCTTCAGTATATGTATAGAATAGTTTGTTTCTTTAGTTAAAAACATTAATTCTGAGTTTTTAGTTTCAATAGAGAGAATCAACCTCAAGGTTAGAACCCTAATTCTAGAAAAGAAGAATTCGTATTGGTGAGTCTGTTCATCAATATTGAGGTTGTGTGTAAAAGCTTGTGACTTTTAATCATTCAATAAGAGTTTGCAAGTTGTTCATAAGATTTACTGTTTGTTTACTGTTTTATTGAATATCAAAGTGTTATTCCGCAAACTTCTTTGATATTGTTTTCTGAGAGTTTATTCTTGTTAAGAATTTAAGATCCTGACATTGCTTGTCAGATCCAGCTCTTGACTTCCCCTTATTCTCCCCCTTTTTGGAAGCATCATGAAGGATGCTCCTCTTTTTCAGTATGAACTTGGTTCTTTTCTTCTTTTGCACTTGCTTTAGAACCAATTTCTTGAGGTTGCTGATCTGTACCTGTTGGGAGAGGATTATCTATTGCATCTCCTCTATGAGTTTTCCCTGAGATATGACATCCTCATTTATATTTGCCAACGTTTCCATCAATTCATCATAGGTATATCTATCCTCACCACCTTTAGGTGTGTTTACCACCCTTGGAGGATCACTAGAACGTTTAGTAGGGGGTCCTCTGCCTAGCAGAGGCACCTTCTATCCCCTTGGTTTCTTGGCACCGGGGACCTCTGGATGATTGCTCACCCAAAGTTGCCGTAGGGAAGGTCTTAGGAATGTTCACACTGTCCTGCTCTGCACTTTGTGCAAAGTCAGTAGTGTGAGCCTCACTGCCCACATGCTCAACCTTCTCCTTAGTGAGCACCTTCATGGGGTTGGGAGACACCCCTGTGGTTTCCCTATCGATATTCTCTAATGGAGAATGCTCCATTAGAGGGCTTGAAGGTTGTAGGGGTGAAGGTACAAAAAGGGAAGGAACCTTCTTTACCTTTTTCCTTATATATATTTTGGTGATGGGGGATGTGGGCTTGTCAATAGAAAACTGAGGAGGATTACTAGAAATGAGTGGTGTGGGTAGTTCATCAGTTTGGTTGTCAGATGAGGGCTTTGACACTGATGCCTCACCATAGGAATGTGAGACTCCCATCATTGTAGAGAACAATGGGGTGTCTTGGCCAGAAAAGTCCTTGGAGGGCCTTTTCATGTTTGAGAATACCTTCCCTTTGGGAAGTTTTGGTACATACACGTCTTGAAAAGAGGGTAGATCCGTTAATTCCTTCAGTATAATCTCTTGTACAAACCTGGGATACATATAAAAGCTTTTGGATTTGGTATCCAGGTTTGACATAAAATCATTGAAAATCATTTGTGAGAAATTGAACTTTCTAGAGGTAGCTAAGCAGACCAAAGCATAAGCTAAGGCACTGCTAAACTCACTCCATCCAGTTGTTTTTCGTGAAATACAATGTTGTAGGGTATGAACAAAAAATCTCCACTGTGGTGAAAATCTATTCTTGAAAAACTTGAATACATCAGTGGGACCTTCATACCCCATAAGACTAAGAGTTTGGAAGAGATCTTCCTTAGGTAAAGAGGTTATACCTGAGGCATCATCTAATCGTAGATGGATGCGAATACACTCCTTTGTGATGGTCAGAGGTTTATCACATACCCTTGTTTTGATGACCTGTTTGCCCTCTTCAGATTGAATAGCAGCATTGGCCAGAACTGTCTTTGATGTTCCACATAGATTGTGGGATTGAAAGTTAGAGCGTGGGCAATGTGAGAGGATTTGAGGAAATTCACTATGGAATGGAAACCTTCAGCTTGCTTTAGTTTCTGGAACATGGAGAGCTCGTTGTGTTCATCAAAGAATGCTCGTCCTGCCATCGTTCTGGTTAAATCTAGCATTCGAATCGTTACTAGGGTTGACACTGGTAAGCAAGAAATCGAGAGAGAGAAGAAGAAACAATGGAAGTTCAAAGAGCCGTTTGTATTTTGGCGGTCATAAAGGGTATTTATAGGTGGAGGGTTTCAGTTAGAAGCAGTACTAAGTACCATAGCAATATTAACTAACTCGCAATATTAACTCATATTAGCAGTAGTAACACATACTGGCAGTACTAACACGGACTAGCAGTATTAACACAGACTAGCAGTATTAACACAGACCAGCAGTAGTAACCCTGATTAGCAGTATAAAATAAGTCAAGCAGTAGTAACTTTGCACTGGCAGTACAAACCACCTAGCAGTAGTAACCATACTTAACCATTTTTGAAAAATTATCATGGGTAATATAGCGAGCAGTATTAACTGATTTAGAAGTACCTAGTATCCATTTGAAGCAATCTGAAACACTGAAACACACAAGGTTAGAAGCATCATGCACAATACAATATGAGAAAGTAGACAGGAAGGAATCTATACAGGTACATAAGACATAAGACAATAGGCTTATTCAGAGTTTATCATTCCCACACTTGTGACTAAAAATGTGAATCTACCCACATCAAAAGCTTTAGTGAATAGATCAGCAAATTGGTTACTTGTATGAACTTTCACAACCTGAATTAGCTTCTTTTCATTACAGTCTCTGATAAAATGATACCTGATTTCTATATGCTTTGTTTTGGAGTGCTTGACTGGATTATTAACAATGCTAATAGCACTGTTGTTGTCTATGAAGATTGGAGTGTGAAGAAAGGTCATACCATAGTCCAGCATTTGATTCTGAATCCAGAGTACTTGAGAACAACAGCTTGCAGCAGCTATGTACTCTGTTTTTGTTGTAGATGTGGACACTGTGTTTTGTTTCTTGCACTGCCATGATACTAGTCTTGCACCCAAAAACTGACATCCCCCTGAAGTTGACTTTCTATCCAAAATTGCACCACCCAAGTCACTGTCTGAATAAGCAAGTAGGTCAAATGGTGAGTCATAAGGATACCAAAGACCTAATCTAGGTTGGCCTTTGAGATGTCTGAATACCCTCTTGACTGCTTGAAAGTGTGACTGCTTAGGCCTTACTTGAAATCTTGCACACACACAAACAGGAAACATGATATCTGGTCTTGAAGCAGTGAGATACATGAGAGAGCCAATCATGGATCTGTAGTGATGAACATCCACATCCTCCCCCTCAAGATCTGCAGTGATCTGTTTGTGTGTCTCCATGGGTGTGCTTGCAGGATTTGAATATGAGAATCCAAACTTATTAAGAATGTCCTGCACATACTTGGATTGGATTATAAATATCCCATCTTTCTTCTGCTTAACCTGTAGCCCTAGGAAGAAGGTAAGTTCACCCATAGAACTCATTTTGAATCTCTTGTGCATCAAATCTTCAAAATCTCTGCACATTTGATCTTTTGTGGTTCCAAAGATAATATCATCCACATAGATTTGCACTATTAGGATGTTCTTCTTCTTCCTCTAATTGAACAGAGTCTTGTCTATGATTCCTCTTTGAAAACCATTTTCCAAGAGATAGGTAGATAGAGTGTCATACCATGCCCTTGGTGTTTGATGTAGCCCATAGAGTGCCTTCTTCAATTTGTATACTCTGTCAGGATAATTTGGATTCTCAAATCCTGGAGGCTGACAGACATACACTTCTTCTTCAATTTTTCCATACAGAAAAGCACTCTTTACATCCATCTGGTAGACCCTGAACCTTATGAAAGAAGCATAGGCTAAAAATAGCCTGATTGCCTCTATCCTGGCCACTGGTGCAAATACTTCTTCATAATCAATACCCTCTTCTTGAGTATACCCTTGTGCCACTAGTCTGGATTTGTCCTTTATTACTATTCCTCTCTCATCTTTCTTGTTCCCGAAGATCCATCTTGTGCCAATTGCTCTGTGTCCTTTTGGAAGATCCACCAGATCCCATACATCTTGCAGTACAAACTGCAGTAGCTCCTCTTGCATTGCTTCTATACAGCTTGGATCTTTCATTGCATCAAATGCCTTTTTGGGCTCAACCTGTGATAGAAAGCAAGATAATAAACCTAATTGTAGATATTTCAATCCTCCTATCTTGCTTTGTCGCCTTGTGATCATTAGAGAATTGATGTCACCAATCACTAATTGAGGAGGATGATTCTTCTGAGTTCTTGTAGCATTGACAGCCTCTTCATGAAGATTGACTTCAAGATTTGTGTCATTCTTTTCTAGAGTGCTTCCACCATACATTGAAGAATCATCATCTGTGTCTTCCTCTTCCAAAATTGGCATCTCAGGACCTTTGATTCCTGAATCTGAGGGTTGATCTTCCTTTTCACCTCTGTCCTCTTCATTCTGAGCTGGTTCAGTGTCCTTTGAATCTGAATTATCTTTCTTATCTTGGTCACAGAATTCAACAGGATCAGCAGTAGGTGTTGGGAACAACACAAACTCTTGTCTTTGTTCTTGTGCCTGTTCTGTCCCTGTTCCTGCATTATGCTCATTACTGAAACCCAAAGAATTAGTCAGTGAATGAATGTCAAATAGCCAATCAGAACCTGAACCAAGTTGATTTGGTGTGTTCTCATTACATTTGACATTGTCACTTTCCTCAATAATCCTAGAAGAGGTGTTAAAAATTTTGTAGGCCTTACTTTGAGATGAATAACCAACAAGAAACCCATCCTCAGCTTTGCTATCAAACTTGCCTAGGTGAGTTTTGGTATTGAGAATTGTGCAAGGACACCCAAATGGTTTAAAAAATCCAATAAAAGGTTTCTTCTTTTTAAAAAGCTCATAGGGTGTCTTGTCTTGAGATTTTACTACTAGAACTCTGTTTTGAACATAGCAGTTAGTATTAACTGCTTCTGCCCAAAAAGTGATTGGAAGTTTTGAATCTGCCAACAGAGATCTAGCAGCTTCTACCAGAGTCCTATTTCTCCTTTCAGCAACACCATTCTGTTGAGGAGTTCTAGGAGCACTGTACTGCCTCTTAATGCCTTTTTCCTCACAGAAGTTGTTTAGGTCATTATTTTTGAATTCAGTTCCATTATCAGACCTAATGACTTTAACTTTTAGATTTGTTTGGTTTTCAACTCGAAGAACAAAGGATTTGATCAGTCCACTTGTCTCATCCTTAGTCCTCAGAAAATTGACCCAAGTGAATCTAGAGTAATCATCAACAATAACTAAGCAGTAGGATTTCTTACCAATACTCATCACATTTGTAGGGCCAAACAGATCCATATGCAGTAAATTAAGAGGTGAAGAGATTGTATTAATCTCTTTGGACTTATGAGAAGTTTTGTGCTGCTTGCCTTTAAGACATGCAACACAATAATCATCACATGAAAATACCTTTTGTGGCAAACCTCTTACAAGGTTGTTTTTCACAAGTTTGTTCATTGTTTTAAAGTTCATGTGACACATCCTTCTGTGCCAAAGAGATGATTCATCTACAGAGGCTTTTGAAAATAAACAGTTTAGAGATGAATCAGAAACTACACTCTCCAAGTCTAAGCAATAAACATTGTCCTTTCTAGGAGTTCTAAGTAGTATCATACTTTCATCAACTACCTTGAATCCTGGAGCAAGGATGATACATTCAGTATCAGTGAATAATATGCTATGTTTCTTGTCACAGACCTGTGCTACACTTAACAGGTTGTATCTCAATTGCTCAACATAGTATACATCCTCAAAGATCATCTTACCTTTTGACACATTACCTTTTCCACTAATCTTACCACCTGCTGGATTATCACCAAAAGCAACATGTCCTCCATCAATTCTTTTGAAGTTTTGAAGGTAGGCCATGTTACTTGTCATGTGCCTGGAACAACCACTATCAACATGCTAAATGCTCCTTCCCATGAGCTGTTGGTTGCCCTACACATTTAATAAAGCAGTTAGTTTTTAATAGGAACCCAAGCCAAAGTGGACTTGGATTTTCCATTCTCATCAACATATTCATATTTAGACTGGATGAGATTATCAAACTGAGGAATCTTATTTCTTGAATACTTTGTTAGAATAATGAGCCTGTCACTGGAAGCAGTACTAACTTGATTGGCAGTACTAACTTTGTTAGCAGTACTAACATCATTAGCTGTACTAATTGGGTTAGCAGTACTAACTTTGTTAACAGTAATAACTGAGTTAGCAGTAGTATTGCTTGCAGCAGCATTATTTCTGTCAGCAGTACTAACAGATTTCTTTACTTTTGGAACCTAGACCTGGACAAAGTTGTTTGCTTTCTTTTTCTTTAAGTTACTCCTTGGCTTATTTGGAGTATTTTTCTTTGAATTAGCAAACTTATTTTGAACATGAGATTTTATAAGAGCCTTTCTCACATTCTCAGCCATATGATTCCTTATTTGCTTCTTATAACCAACAGGATTTTGTATATTTCTTTGAAAACTGATCCTTTGGTTAATAGGATTGAAATAACAGTGTTTGGCTATATGATTTAGCTTGCCACAAATAAAACAAGGCTTTGGTCTGTTAATTTTTCTCAGATCAATTCCTTGTTTTAAAGCCCACTGATTATTTCTATTTCTTTGATTTCCCCTTGTTTTATCATGTTTTTGGGGCTGATTCTGTTTACAAGTATAGGGATTAACAACAGTAGTTTGCATGTAATGAACTCCGTGTGCCTTTCCCTTCCCTCTCTCAGAGGTCTCAGCTTTTACATTCTTAACAGTCTCTTCCCTAGACTTAACTTTCTCACTCTTGGATGACTGACCAACTTCAAATGTGCTTTAAGGAGCAGTGGTTGTCGGAGTTGTACTTTTAACAGGAGTAGAAGTGGCTGGAGCAGTTTAAGGACCTTGAGTAGCTTCAGGAATCTCATCATGAGAAGGAAGATCTCTGTACAGCATGTCTTCAATTTCTTCATCTTTAGCATCCATAAAAACAATATCATCTTCAGTATCAGACAATACAATGATATCCTCATACTCTTCTTCCTTGACTTTGCAAAGCTTCTCATATCTTATGTCATCGTCATCATCTGAGTTAATCTCTATGAAATTTGCGAAGAAGGATCTCATATCATTAGCTGCTTCAGAATCATCTAGCTCATATGCCCTTGTTGCAGTATCAGGATCAACATAAACGACGATATGCATATTGTTCTCAATATTCTTCTCAGAAAAGTTCAAAGTATTAGACATCGCAGACAAATCTACATTTTGTATCATAATGTTCACAAGATCTTCAATACTGCAGTCTTGAACATTGTCAGCACTCTTATCTTTGTCAGCTGCCACTTCTTGCGTTTGATCTTCTCTAACTGATGAATCCTCCACCCTCTGTCTCTTAGTCATCTCCCCCTCATGACCTTGATGATCTGGATCATCCTGATCATGTCTTCGTTTAAGAGACGGACCTGCTTCAGTTCTGCAGTCCAATTCATGACGATCAAATCGGTCAGAGAGAGCAGTTAGAGCTTGAGTCATGAGAGATATGCCTTCCTTGATCTCCGAAAAATTCGTCCGAGCTTCAGTACGAAAAGAAGTGAATTCATCGTATAGCGTAGAAACCCTGTCAGATGCAGAAGAAGAAGCTGGAGTCGGAGTCGGAGGAGGATTCGGTTGAAAAGTCCATAACAAAGAGATCAAATCTTGATTTTGCTATTCTGGCGGCGACGTAGAAAGAAGTCTAGCATAGAGCATATCAGTCAATTCTGTAATAGGAAGATCTTGAACAGAAGATCGCGAAGTAGACACAGAAGGATCTGAAGTTGATACGCCAACAGATTGTGTAAATGGCGGAGGAAGCGGAATAGAAACAATCGCTGGAGTAGTAGTAGACACATTTGAAGGATCACGGATAACTACCCCAGTCGGTCGTCTGAATGGAATCTCTTGTGGAATCGAAGTAGCATCAATCTCTGGCATCTTACCTTTGAAAAGAGCCTTTAGCTTTTGCACTTGTTCCTCTTTCTCAGCATCCATACGATCAGTCAGTTGACGAATAACCTCATTCAAAGTTGTGAATTTCTCCGTCGTATCACATATTTCAACTGAAGAAGTCTCGACACAAGAATTTAGCTCAGGCGAAGAATGAGAAAATGTTGTACCTTGATCTCGAAGCTGAGTCGTAGCATTAGCAAATGCTATATCAAGCTCATCAAATTTCAGATCAAAGCATCTGCGGTTTTCAATCGAAAGTTTCATTTGAACTTATAATTGATGAGATTTGAGTTTCAATTCCAAAGCATTTGCATTTTCAAATTCAAAGAAATCTGCAGTTTTTAATCGAGTTTTGGTTCATATGTTATTCAAGCATCCAATTCGATTAAGCAGAACTCGGATTTTCAGTGGAATTAATTGTGAACTGTAGCTGCAACATCAAATTTTCAATGACATATTACAAATTTGATTGGATGCAGATTCAAGTGGGACGGTGCAAGTAAATTGAATAAATCGGTGGATGTGTCTTAAGGAATTCAAAATGGTGCTGCAGATTTGAAGATTTGGTGGCTGCAGTTTCAATTCATGTATGATTGGATGAATTTGATAAATGGGATGGTGGATGTAAGAATCATATATGTGGCCGGCGATGAACATTAATATTGGTATCAGAATAAAATGGGTCGGTGGCTCTGCATGTTACTCACGCAAACAATAGGTTTGCGCCAATAATATCTCACACAAACCACAGGTTTTCGTCAAGCATACCTCACGCAAATCACAGTTGCAGTTTGGTTTTCCAGATTCAAATGGGTCGGTGCATAATCAATTAGTGAATTCTTAGAATTGCTTCTTAATTGTGAGTGGTTTGAAGTTCATCATGGGTCGGTGGTGTTGATTATCAATTTTGTGGCTGGCGTTAATTTGAAAGAGTGGATACAAAAATGATTGTTTTGCACTTTACATTATTCACGCAAATTACAGGTTTGTGCCACAACTTGTTCACGCAAATTACAGGTTTGCACCACAGCTTCTTCACGCAAACTTTTCACTTGCGCTACTCACATGCTTGTGTTGCTTCACAATTCACAATTGTATCTCACACATTTTTAATGTTTTGAGATAATGTTTAATGTTTTGAGCCACCTTATTGGTTATCAAAAGGTAATGGGACGGTGGTGATAAGGTTTGCATCAATAAACTCTCACGCAAATCTCATTATTTGTGCCATCTAAGTATTAATTTTGTGCTAATCTCATCTCGCGCATAACAAAGCTGAATTGCAGGTGTTCTGCTCGTTCAAGTTCAGGAAATTTGAGAGAAGTTTCAGTGCTTTGAGAATTTAAGAGATTCAAATTTTTCTGAGATTATTTTGTGCTGATCTAAGTTTGACTTTCAGTCAAATTGTTTCTGATTTGTTTGGGAACGATCATTCTTTTTCAAGCTGATTTCTCATTCAAGTTTTCCATTATGTACAAGCCTAAGATATGTGTTATAGAAGCTGAACGAAATACTCTGCAAATTAAGAATTCATAATATCTCAAAAGGATTCAGGAGTTGCAACTTCAATTATTCAACTGTGTTAAAACTGCTGAATGTATAAAGTGTACTAATACTATCTCTAATTTTTCAGGTATCATCTATGAAAAGGAGAAAGAGATAAAAGAGATAGAGAGAGAGATTATAAATCTTCAAAGCCAACTGAAGACAACTGAACAAAAATTACTTGAGCTACAAGCAGAATCAGTTGAGCTTCAAAACAAGTTGAAAGCTTTCAAAAAGAATATATCTGACTTGGAAAGTTCAAATGCTGGTCTTCAAAAGAGGATATCTGCATTGTTGTTAGAGAATGCTAATCTGATTAAAAGCATCAAAGCAGATAAAGCTAAAACAGAACTGGAGACATCTTCTTTTCAACAGATGTCTGAAATTTCCAAGAAAACTCTTCAAGAGAAAAAAGATTTGGAGCATAGATGCAGAAAACTTTCCAAGCAAGTGTCTGAGTTTGAGAATATTCTTATTAACGAAAGAGACACGTTTGCGAAGGAAAGAAAAGTTCTTGAGGATAAATCAACTGAACTTCCCGAACAGATCTCTATTCTACAAGACTTACTTGATAAAGAAAGAAAAGCTTTTCAAGAAATGAAAAAGTCTTTGGAGATTGAAAAGAAGAAATCTGAAAAGAGATATGTTGGGATTTTCAATGAAATTACTGACAAAACCAAGAATTTACAAAAATATTTTGAACAAGAACGTTCACATTTTGAATCTGAAATATCTAAGCTCAAATACAAAATAACTGTTCTATCTTCAGATGTCCAAAAAGAACAGAAGGCCAAATCTGATTTGAAACAGAAATTTGACACACTTTCAAATGAAAGAAACATTTTGACCAGAAAGATAAAAGAATTAGAGGCTGCAAACATTGAAATGTCAGAAAAGATTACAGCTGATGTGATTGGTCAATCACCTGTTGCAAATTCAACAGAATCAGTCTGTTCTTTCAAAACAGCTTCAAGTTCTATTAATGAGAAAAATGTTTTGAAAAAGAAAAGTGTCAAATCTCAAACTGTAAAATCAAATCAAATCAGACCATCTAATCTATTTTATGACAAATCTGTTGATGGTTCAGTGAGCTTATATGTAAAATCTCTTGGAAAGAGTTCTAGGAAAAATCAGATGGTCTGGAGAGACAAGGGTTCTTCAAATGAAGAGAAGAACAAAGACAAATCATCTGCATCCACAACCAATACCAAAAAGAACAGTTAGCATAAAGGTAAATCTCTTGGTAATTCTGATACTCTTTATTCTACTAATCATCTTATCAGGATTGCTCAGAAGAAAATATGTTGTTCTTACTGTGGAGCACATGACTTTGTAAGTAAAAACTTTGTCAATTACTGGTATGGTTCATACTCTATAACCCCCACAAGAACTGCAACTAACATTCATGGACCCAAATACCAGTGGGTACCAAAGCCGAAAACTGATTCTGTGTTGCACGCACCTCAAGTCAAGGGGGAGTAAGAGAACAATGGCTCCTGAATAAGACAGTTCAAGACCCGCACCTCAATGTCAAGATTATGGCTTCTAAGCACATCAGCTTAGGACCCGTACCTCATCGATTAAAGACCTTTACTCCTATCATGATATGAGGACTGTACTCCAATACTCAAATGAGAAAATCAACCATCAAGGGGGAGTACTTTCTTTTCTGAAAAATGCATTAGAGAGATATGACGGACTACATTCCAGAAGGAATTGTAGATCTCTATCCTGTACTTTTTTACTGATAGATCTTACTGATATGACGGACTACATTCCAGAAGGAATTGTGGATCTCTATCTTGTTTACATTGATAAATCTAATGTTGCATAATTTATAGGGGGAGTAAAGGTGATGGTTTCTGATCAAATAACAGATCAGGACCTGTTTTTCAATCAGAGAAGGATATTCTCCTAATATCAAGGGAGAGCTTAAAAGATCTAAATCATTCTAACATGATTTGAGGGGGAGCTTAAAGGTAACTATCTTCTGATCTAGATCTCTGATTGTTTGAAAGAAGAACAACTTTCGAACATGAAAAACAGTTTCTTAAATGTTCAAAACACTTCTGATTTTCAAAAGATTTTATGAATTCAGAAGTGAGCTTTTAAATGTATTTCAAATTTTGAGCTTAATATTTAACTGACCATGTGTTTCCAAAGATCAATACTCGTGTATTGTCTTTTCCATATACTGTAAAATATTCATACACACATCGGTTCAGTATTTCATTTGATTTGTTATTACCATGTCTCATAACGAACATATTTTTTGATGGTAATACCCTCGTTTGCTTTCAAAGTTGTTGAGCATCATTCATCTTTTTCATATTTGTGCTTTCATTGATAAATTGTTTATATTCGTTCATATAAACAAAATATCCAGTCCTTTGATACCCTAACCATTTCTTGTTCATAATTCATGATATTTAATCTGAATGATACATTGTCAGATTCTCAAAACAATTCTCTTGATTTCATTTCATTCATTCAATATCCTTGTTTTGAGAAATCTTTAAAGTTCAATTGCTCAAATCTCATGAGCATACATTTTGACACTATCATACATTTTGTGCTTAATTGTTCAAGATAAACTGTTGAGCAACCATAACTCATCCGGTTGACTTTTTCTCATTGCGTGGAGCAGAAAAATGGAAAAGAGAGTTTGGTTAGAAGTGAGCATAATGTTAAGAATAAAGAAGGTGTGAGATCAGAGTTAAAAGAATATCAGAACTCTGCACCTACCACTTTCTGATCCGGCAACCACATCTACTGATTGGTTCACATTCTTTGGTGACCATCATTGAAAAAGGCAGTGAGCCCATGCCAACTCTTGATATTACCCCACCAACCACTCATTTCTTTCTTAACAAAGAAATGTCTCATTTTCTTTGGGGACGCATCATATATGCTATCTAATCTTCCCTCAGAAGATTTAGATATTGAAAAAGAAGGAAAGTTTCCCCACCTTCGCACCTCTTTCATGCACATTGAGTCCGTGTATTATCTGTTGCTGTATCAACAGTTTACACAATTTGAGCCTTATGAAACACAATCATTATGCTAAATTCTTTCATACACAAGCACGAGCACACAGAAAATTTATTTTTCTGTCAGAACATTCATAGATAAACCTTGTGTTTTTCAATGATTGAGTGGAAGTCCTGGGAGTCATCATCAAACCAGCTCCTTAAATTGTACATTTGTTGTACACAGTAACTTTGTGTTACTGACAGGTATTCCTAACTGTTTCATTTGTAGAATCAAGGTTACCACGATCATTTTATCTGAATTTGAAAAGATTCGGGTATATACAGTTCATGGTTCAGATATTCAGATCAAAGGGCGGCAACAGTCAAATTATCAAAGGGGAGATTGTTTTTCAAATACAAAGAGGGTGATCAAAGACTTTGTCAAAATTGAAGATGTTTTGATGATCATGATGCTCACAATCATCAAAAAGGGGGAGACATTGACAAAGATTCAATTTCAATATCATGAAGAGATGTCAAAGTGAAAAGACTAGTGAAGAAATTCTGAAAGTTCAAGTCAATTCAAATGCTTCATATGATTCGAAGATAAATCAAGATTTGTGAAAGTTTGCTTTTCTGAAGACAGTCCAGAGATCACAAGAGATGAAGATACACTTTGTCAAAGATTCCTTGAAGTTCTAAAGTTTTCCAAAGATGTTTCAATGTTCAAAGTTTCAAAGGTGTTTCAAGAATTCTGTTTCTTGTTCATGACATGTTGACTTTCAAAGATGCAAAGTGAAAAAGATTTTTCAAGATTCTTCAAAGGCTGAAAGACTGAAGATTGTTAAAGCTTCAGAGTTCAAAGTTGTCAGAGACAAAAGCTGAAGAATCAAGTGCTGAAGACTAGTGTCAATTTTTTATTAAATCTTGAATACAAAGGGGGAGATTGTTAAGTCAAAATATTTTATCCAAGATTTAATTAGAAAAGTCAAAATGTAAAAGTCAACATTGTCAAAGTCTTGTAAAAGTCAAAGATGTTTAGTTTTCTTAATCATTAAGTCTTAGTTTAGTTTGTGAGTATAAATAGGTTTTTAGACATGTAATTTTGTTAAGCCTTTCATTGTAAAATCATTAGACGTGTGGTTAATCAAGATCTACTTTCTCTCTCTACTTTCCCTCTAGTTCATATTATTGATTCTTGAGAAATAGCTTGATTTGTTTTGGGATTTGTAATTCACAGTTTTTCTCTGAAGACTTCCAGAGTTAGTTATCAAGAATTCCAAGTGTACCTCTGAAGCCAGTTCAGATATAGACTCATCAGCACAGAGGACTTCAGAGATAGCTTCATCAGAGGTACTACATCAGAGCTCTGAAGACATTCTCTCTAAGGTTAATGCTGAGAAATCTTACAAGTATTGAGACAAGTTCAGAAGACACGTCATCAAAAAGATAAGATTTACCTTTTAGGTAGAACACTGTTCACGGATGTCTTTTGTGTCAGGATAGTACACTGTTCACCTTTTTAGTTCTATAAATAGGACATGCACTTCATTATGTAAAAGTGTGCTTTTCTTACCTACTTGTATAAATAATTAATCTTTTGTATGGTGAATTGTACAAGAAGATATTGTAAGATTTAAACCACCTTTATGATGTTCTTGATAATCTAAATTATTGTCCAGTAAATATTAGACTTGTTCTTTATTTATATGTTGGATATATCTTCTTTACTTTGAGTACGGATCAAGTATATGGTTTAAACAATCTTTGCATACGCTATAATCTCATATGTTTGTTTGTTTAAATCATTAAGAAAGAATCTGGGATCCAACAAAAGCATAAATGTAACATTTGATGACAAAGTTCAGAATTTTTGAACAACAAAGGTCAGGACTCAATCAAGAAAAACAAGTTTTTACACAAATAAGTGTATAACCTATTGGAAAAAAGACTAATATTTCTGAGTGTACATCACATTCTAGTAATTCAGAACTCAATTTATTGTTCAAGAATGACTTTAATGATATAAGTTTTCCCCAGAGCGAAATAAGGTTATCAACTTTTTTCTGACGAAGTTGAGAACTTATTGAAGACAAGAAAAGATTAGAGAAGTGAAATACCCCGATTAGTTAGTTAATGTGGAGGTTGCAAAAAAGAAAAATGGCCAATGGAGAATCTGCATAGACTTCACCTACCTCAATAAAGCTTGCCCCAAAGATCCATTTTCTCTTACCACACATTGATGTTATGGTCAACGCAACAACTAGTCATGAGTTACTCACCTTTATGGATGCATACTTTGGCTACAAGCAGATACTCAGGCATCCCGACGACCAATAAAAAAATTTCTTTTATGACAGAAAGGGAAATAAAGTTATAAAGCAACACATTTTGGTCTTAAGAATGCAGGATCAACTAATCAACGATTACTGAACCGAATGTTCAAAGAACATCTTCGATGCATCATGGAGGTCTATATCGATGATATGCTGGTCAAGTCCAAAAAGGTAACATATCATATAGATCATATTCGTCAGTCATTCGATATTCTACAACAATATAAAATGAAGCTAAACCCGAGCGATTTCTTTTTTGGTGTTTACGCAGAAAAGTTCTTGGATCATATGATCACCCGAAGAGAAATTGAAGCTAGTCTTAAACAAATAAAGGTGATCATTAACATTCAATTGCCTAGGAATCTGAAGAGGTGCAATGCCTCACAGGTAGAGTCTCCGACAAATGTCATTTATTTTATAATTTTTTATGAAAAAATAAAGGGTTCGAGTGGATGGATGAACATGAAAAAGATCTTCAGAATTTGAAAAAATACATTTCGTCCCCACCTCTCTTATCAAAACCTTTGGACGGAGAAGTTTTACATCTTTACTTAGCTATCAGTTTAAATTCGGTTAATGTCGTCCTAACCAGAGAGGACGACAAACAAAAAACTCCTGATTTACTACGTTAGTAATTTCCTTGTAGACGTAAATAAGTATTATTCATCAATGGAAAAACTGTTGTGAGCGTTGATAATGGCAGTAAAGAAACTGCACCGTTATTTTGAATATTATCATGTTATTATCGTTTCTAACTATCCACTCAAGTCTATCTTGAGAAAATCTGAGTATAGTTGATAGGACGTTTGGCGAAATGGAGTACCTACCTTAGTAATTACGACATCAGATTTCGATCATGAACAGTGATATCCCACGCTTTAGCTGACTTTATCATTAACTTTAGTCCAAAATTTGAAAACCAAGTTAACCAGGACAAACTCTTGGTGGCAACGACCAACACCAATGTATCAATGCTCTATGTCGATGGATCATCCAATTTTAGGGAGGCATGACTTAGTGTTATCTTAAGTCGCCACAAAGGGGCATGAGTGTATATTCTATTTGTTGAAAATTTAAGAACATAAACGACGTGGATGGGTATGAGGCTTTGATCTCGGGCATAAACTTAAGGTCCTTGTACCAACAAGTCTAGCCATGAGAAGCAATTCTCTCCTGGTTGTCAATCAGATGAAAGGGGAATCTGCGACCAAAGATTCCAAGATGACAACTTATTTGAAAATGGCAAAATAAAATTCTTTGACTTTTAATCCCTACTTCATATGACAAATTCCCAGGGATCAAAAAACCCAAGGAGATGCTTTGGCTAACTTAGTACATCTTACATCACCATCCATTGACGATAATACGCAGATCCTTGTGTTCGACGATAATAATAATTGGTCAAAAGATATTAAAGATTACTTTATCCATGACCAATTACCCAATAATCTTATATTAAAGATTATCTTCGATATCTTGAGATACACTCTGTAGGCTGCATATGTTTGAGAATAGCCGATAAAGATGCCTTCTTCAACTTTTGGACTGAACTTGTTTAGGTTCTACTTGTCATTTAGTACGAAGCACCAGCATCTAAAGATATGAAAGTGTTTAATGCTAGGTATTTGATTATTTATTAAAGCATACGGTGTTTTACCGAACCGGCGATGGACAATGGAACGATTCTGAGTCTAGCAGGCAGTCGACACAACTTCAACCCATAGAAATAGAGGTAGATCTGATTTACTTAGCATAGTACGAGCGGCTTTGACATTATGTTCAGGCGTTCTGGCAGCAAAAAACTGATGTGTTATCCCGACCGATTTGAGATAATCTTTAACAATTTTATTCTTAAATTATGTGCCATTATCCTTTCTAAGAAGCTTTACTATCTTCTGCAGATTTACTTGAGTGGTCTTTAGAAATGTGATGATGACTTTGGGCGTCTCATTTTTTGATCTCAGAAATTTGACCCAAGTGTATCTCGAATAATCATGCACAATCACTAATACATACTTCTTGTCGTTTATGCTTATAGTTCACATCGGACCACAGAGATCCATATGCAGTAACTCTAGTGGAGAACTTGTACTAGGCTCAGGCTTCGGCTTATAAGCGACTCTTTTCATCTTGTCTGTCTCGGACGCTGCACAAAGATGTTCTTTAACATACTTGAGCTTTGGAAGTCCTTTAACCAAATTACCCGTGACCGGTTTGTTGATGTAACAAAAATTTAGGTGAGAAAGCCTTCGATGCCATAACCAACTATGTTGCAACGAAGCTTTTGACAGTAGACACACCTCATTGTCAGTCTTGACTTTTGACAAGTTGATCGTGTAGAGGTTTGACTTTCTGATCCCAACCAAGAGTTCTTTACCATCTTCAGTACGCATAGAACACCTCTTGGCCTTGAAATTAACCTCTAAAGTCTTTGTCATAGAAGTGGCCAATGCTGAATAGGTTATGTCCTAGGCCTTCAACATAGCCCACCTTCTTAATCGTTACGTTGTCTTTAATAACGTCACCATAACCCAGAATTGGTGAAAACTGGTCATTTCCGAAGCGCACATTCCCATAAAATTTCTTTGTATAATTAGACAATAAATCTTTTTGCCCAGTCATATGCTTGGAGCAACCAGAATCCAAGTACCACATATGACGGGTCTGCATAAGAGAAATCAGGGAACAACTTTTGGTATCCATTTATATTTGGGTCCTTTTAGATTAGCGCAAGATTTTGGCACCCATTTAAATTTGGGTCCTCTTTTATTTTGAAAAACATGAGAAACTTTATAATGATAAACATGATAAGAACCAAACCAATCATTAGAATATTTGCGAGAAAGAAAATCATTCTGTCTAAATTTAGAGGACTTAGTATTAGACGGAGATAATTGGAGTAATTGCTTTATTGAATATTTCTTGTAAGGAATTACAAGTTTTTGTTTATAAAAAGCAACAGTACCAACTATATCAGAAATACTACCAGCCATTCTATTACAATTAATATCAGGACATGATTCTGCAATCTCATCAATCTTCTGCTTTGGTCACCACTCAGTTCGCACTTGAGACCTTTTCCTTCTCAGTTCTGAAACAAAAGATTTAGATTTGTTAGGAAAATGAGATTTCTGAGTTCGACTTTGCTTTTGCTTACCTGTGTTGGTCCGTTTCTGTGAGCGCCTTTTCTTTTGCTTTTTACCTTTCTCATAATAATCGGTACTCACAGAAACTGATTCACCAACCTTATTTGATGATTCACCTACTTCAAACACACTAGGTAAAGCTTCAAAATTTATGATAAAATCAGCATGATCTGGAAGTTTTGCATTGAAGTCAAACATACCAATACTTTCATCAACACAATTGTGAATTACAAATCCCAAATTATCAAGCTAATTTCAACAAGATTTAACAATGAAATCTAGAAAGAGAGAGTAGATAGAGAGAGTAGATCTTGAATTCTCTAATCACAAGTCTCACAAATCTGAATTTTACAATACGTACTTTCAAGATTTACAAACCAAACACCTATTTATACCCAAAGCTAATACAAAAACTTAACCACTAAGTAAAACTAAACACAACTTTGACTTTTCTAAGACATTGACATTGTTGACTTTACCACATTGACTATCCTATTAAATCTTGGATACAATATTTTGACTTAAAAATCTCCCCCTTTGTATTCAAGATTTAATAAAAAAAATTTGACACTAGTCTTCAGCACTTGATTCTTCAGCTTTTGTCTCTGTCAACTTTGAACTTTGAAGCTTTAACAATCTTCAGTCTTTCAGCCTTTGAAGAATCTTGAAAAGTCTTTTGCACTTTGTAGCTTCGAAAGTCAACAAGTCTTGAAAGCGAACCAGAATTCTTCAAACTCCTTTGAAACTTTGAATCTTTGAAACATCTTAGAAAACTTTTGAAACTTCTTTCATCTCTGAGAAATCTTTCAAAATTGTATCTTCATCACCTTGATCTTTTGACTGTCTTCAGAAAAACAAACTTTCTTGAATCATCTATCTTCAGAATCTTTTAAAATCTTTGACAGAACATTCAGAATATCTTTCCAAGTCTATCTTCACTTTGACAACTTCTTGATAGCTTTGAAACTGTTCTTTCAGAAATTTCTCCCCACTTTTGACATCTCGGTTATGAAATTGAATCTTTGTAAATGTCTCCCCCTTTTTGATGATTGCGAGCATCATGATCATCAAAACATGTTCAATTTCGACACAGTCTTTGATCACCCACTTTGTACTCAAATAACAATCTCCCCTTTCAATGATAATTTGACAGTTGCCGCCCTTTGATCTGAATATCTGAACCATGAACTGTATATACCCGAATCTTTTCAAATTCAGATATAATGAACTGGGTAACCCTGATTCAACGAATGAAACAGTTAGGAATGCCTGTCTGTAACACAAAGTTACTGTGTACAACGAATGTACAATTTAAGGAGCTGGTTTGATGATGACTCCCCAGGACTTCCATTCAATCATTGAAAAACACAAGGTTTATCTATGAATGTTGTGACAGAAAAACAAATTTTCTGTGTACTCGTGCTTGTGTATGAAAGAATTTAGCACAATGATTGTGTTTCATAAGGCTCAAATTGTGTAAACTGTTGAGACAGCAACAGATATTACACGGACTCAATGTGCATGAAAGAGGTGCGAAGGTGGGGCAACTTTCCTTCTTTTTCAATATCCAAATCATCTAAGCGAAGATCAGATAGCAGATGTGCTGCGTCCCCAAAGAAAATGAAACATTTCTTTTTCGAGAAAGAAACGAGTGGCTGGTGGGGTTAATGCAAGTGTTGGCATGGGCTCACTGCCTATTTCAATGATGGTCACCAAAGAATATGAACCAATCAGTAGATGTGGTTTCCCGGCTTAGAAAGTGGTTGGTGCAGAGTTCTGATATTCTTTTAACTCTGTTCTCACACCCTCTTTCTTTTTATCATTAAAGCTCACTTCTAACCAAACTCTCTTTTCCATTTTTCCGCTCCACACATTGAGAAAAACTCAACCGGATGAGTTATCTCCCCCACTTTTTGATTTTGACCCCTCACCCCTCAATCACTCTTGGATAACTTCCTGGGTAGGAAACACTGGTTTACGTGAATCCATGGAAGTTCTGTTTAAGCTCACCCATGAATCCCATGTAAGTCCTAAAAAGAATGATTGCTCAACAGTTTAACTTGTACAGTTAAGCACAAAATGATAATAGTGTCAGAATGTATGCTCATTTAAAATTATGAATGAAATTTGAGCATTTGAACTTTGAAGATTTCTCAAAACAAAAATATTGAATGAATGAAATGAAATCAAGAGAATTGTTTTGAGAATCTGACAATGTATCAATCAGATCAAATCAAATGGTTAGGGTATCAAAGAATTGGACATTTTGTTTATATGAACGAATATAAACAATTTTGCAATGAAAGCACAAGATTAGAAAAAATGATTGATGCTCAACAACATTGAATTACAAACGAGGGTATTACCATCGAAAAATTGTTTTGATATGAGACATGGTAAAAACAATTTGATAAAGTACTGAACCGGTGTGTATGAATACTTTACAGTATATGGATACGATAATACGCAAGTATTGATCTTTGGAAACACACGACCAGTTAAACATTAAAGATCAAAATTGAAAAACATTTAAATTCATACTTCTAAATTCTTGAAACCTTTTGAGAATCAGAGGTGGTTTGAACATTTCAGAAAACGCTTTTCATGCTTGAAAGTTGTTATTCTTTCAAACAACCAGAGATCTAGATTAGAATATATTTACCTTTAAAGCTCCCCCTCAAATCATGATATAATGATTTAGGTCTTTTAAGCTCCCCCTGGATATTTGCAAAATATCCATGTCTGAACAGTGAAGAATGGGTCCTGATCTGTCATGTGATCAGAAGCCATCACCTGTACTCCTCCTTAAATTATGCATCTGAAATATGTCAGTTAAAACACAAGATAGAGATCAATACAACTACATTTTGAATTGTAGACCATCATATCGTAAGTATATTGTCAATGAAAAACACAGGATATAGATCAATACAACTCCCTTGTGAATTGTATACCGGCATATCTTATCGGATGCAAAGTACAGAAGTAAGGTCTTTTGATCACTGAAGTACGAGTCCTAAACTGTTGTGTTTAGAAGTCAAACTCCGTTGAAGTACGGGTTCTAAGCTGATTTACTTAGAAGCCTTATTCTTTCAACTTTGAAGTCCGGGTTTTGAACTGCTGTGTTCAAAAGCCTTGGTTCTCTTACTCCCCCTTGACTTGAGGTTCCTGCAACACAGAATCAATTTTCGGCTTTGGTACCCACTGGTATTTGGGTCCATGAATGTTAGTTGCAGTTCTTGTGAGGGTAATCGAGTAAGAACTGTTGGATCCCATATTTAATCTTATAACAATAATGATATAAACAACAAGAGTATAAACAGCGGAAGCAATATAGTTTAATATCAAAAGCAGATTCAAATATCACAGTTCATATATAAAGCAAGTAGAAAGAACAAGATCTTTGTGGGATATATTCAGTTGATTCTTCTTATACAAGATATCAAATTTCACACTTTTGTCAAAGGAGTGATGGTCCTATTTATAGGACCATAAAGTAAACAGTGTACTATTCTGACAAATAGAAGCATGCTTGAACAGTGTCTTACCTAATAGGTAAGCTCAAGACATGCTTGAATAGTAACCTACTCTATAAAGTAAATCTTATCACTAAGAGATTGGTTATCTGTTCTGATACTTCAGGAAAGTTTTTCATCGCCATCTTCAGAGAGAATGTCTTCAGAGCTCTGACGTTGTCTTCAGAGCCTCTGATGAAGCCACCTCTGATGTCTTCTGCTGAAAGTTGCAATCTCTGATAAGTACTTTAGAGGCAGGTTTGTCCTCTGAAGTCTTCATCCTCTGAAGTCTATCTTTGGAAGTCCTCTGAAATAGGACTTGGGTATTTTCAACACTTTAACAAACAGAAGATTTGGAGCTAACAAGAACCATACCAGAAATGATTACTGGTCTTGTGAATATGATCATGTGTACAACAATAAGAACAATAGTATTTCTTACCTGACAACCTGATTAATTGATCTTTCGAGTAGATATGATCAGGTTTACCTTTACGCGCATTGTTCTTCTTGGCCTTGTGTGTATGTACACATGAGTTCTTTCCTTTCAGCTCATCTTTCTTTTCATCTTCAACTGGTTTTTTCTTCCATACCAGTTTCTCTTCTTTGTATCTCATTCTTCTTTGATGTGTACCTGAACCATCTATATTTCTATCATAGAAAAGGTTAGTACTACGAATCTGATCATAAGATTTAACTGACCTCTTGGAAGAAACTGTTTTCTGATTTGAACTTGAAGCTGTCTTTTCAAGTTCTTTAATCTTTGAAGCAAGACTGTCTCTTTCTTTTACAAGCAGATCAATCTTTTCCTTGAATTCATACTTCATTTTCTGCTCTTTCAGTGCATTCACAGACAGTTCAGATAACTTGGCAGTCAACTTTTTGATCTCAGTCTCAAATATGCTTCTTTCTTCTTCAAATCCTTTCTCAGCATCGTTTCTCTGGCCATATATTTCTTTGAAAATCCCACATTTTTTTGCTCAATGGCCTTCATTTCTTTAGCAAACTTTTCCCTTTCCAGAATGAGTACTTTCTCAAAATCGAAAACTTGTTGAGAAAGCTTTATGCATTTAAGATCAACAACCTTCTTTTCTTCAAAACACTTTCATGAAAAATCTGAGAACTTCTTTGAAAATCCTTTCTTTTCACTCTCAAAATCAGCTTTATCTTTAGCAAGCTTTTGCTCCAAATCAGGTATATTCTTTCTAAGATCAGCATTCTCAGATTCCAATCTCAGTATGTTCTCATCATTCAGCCCAGAAGTCTTTTTCAGAAGATCTTCATTACTTGTCTTTAAAGCACTAACTTCTTCCTTCAGAATAATGATTTCAGCATAATATTCTTTTGTCTGCTTAGTGTAGAAATCAACAGCTAAAGCTAGATTTACTTTCTCTAATTCGAGCTTTTTATTCTTCTCTTCAAGCTCAGCAAAATATCCCATAGATGTCAACTTTAATAAGAAAATGGCTTGATATGAATGATCGTTCCCAAACAATTCAGAAATTTTGACTGAAAGTCAAAATCAGATCAGCACAAAAAATAAATTCTGAAATTCTCAAAGCACTTGAATTATCTATCTCTTGAATTCTCAGACTGAGTCTTGAAACTTGCAGATCAAATATATTCAAAACCTGCACAATTCACACTGAGGTTTACGTGAATCGTGAATAGAACAAAACAAACAAACCACCGCCCACTAGCACTTTGAAAATGAACCTGGTGCAAATGATGCAACCATCGATCCACTAAAAATCAATCTCCAATCACTATTCACTGCACCAATTAATTTTGATAAGGATTGAATCTGGTGCAATCTTGATGGAGTTAAATACCACCGCCCCATTACCCTTTTTAACCAATCAAAATTTTGATTTCACATAGCTAGTTGGCGCAAAACAAAAACTACCACCGCCCCATTATCATTTCTCATCCAATCAAAATTTTGGAGACCAAACAAATGAGAATACATGTGGCGCAAATAAAAGCTTTTACGTGAGAAGGCTATAGCGCAAACCTCATGTTTTCGTGAAATGTTCTTGGCGCAAAACTCTTAGAATTAGAACACCGACCCACTAATAAAACTCAACCAATCACGACTTCACTTTGATTTGTTCCATCTTCACACAAATTTTGCTCCATCTATTTCAATTGAATCAAGCATTTCAATTTCAAATCCACCGACCCATTATAGAGATTGCATCCAATCAAAATCCTACTTTGATTTCAAATTGTAATTCCAAAAACTGCAGCCTCCGATTTGAAATCAACACCACAATTTTTCAATTTGAAATTCAATCTGCATCACCGATTAACAATTCACCGCCGGCCAAAAATTCAATTCACCGACCCACTTATTTTTCCATCCAATTGAAAACAATAGCCACCGATTGCCATTAACTTTTGAAGCCACCGACCCACTTGAATCAGGAAAACCAATCTGCAGCTAGTTCATAAAAATTTGCGCTAGTTCGTTGAAGACTTACGCTAGTTTCATATAAGGTTTGCGCCAGTCGCAAATCAAATCTGTTTTGCAGTTTTGAAATCTTGTGATTAGCTCCAGCTGCAAATCAAAATAGAAAAATATTAGAACGCACAGATGATTAGAACTCGTAGAACAATTGAAATTGAAAATCACAAAGTAATTGAAATTGAAAATCGCATATGATTGGTTGTTGTTCGTGTTCTTCAATTTTGTTCCATGAATCGATACAAATCACTTCAAACCTGAAAATTGAAACTGGATAATTCACAACAAGAATCGATTAAACATATAGAATATAGTTCCAATGTCAATTTCAGATTACAATAAACAAAACACATAGATTTGATTCAAGCAGTGAATCACCAAAAGTCGACTGCGTTCTTGATTTTTCCATAAATCAATCCA
The DNA here is from genome assembly GCA_954870635.1 of Arctium minus. Lineage (NCBI taxonomy): Eukaryota > Viridiplantae > Streptophyta > Magnoliopsida > Asterales > Asteraceae > Arctium > Arctium minus. Next base: position 84,094,246 of record OX941081.1, read on the forward strand.
CAATTTTCAACAATTTTATTAAACTGATTGTATCACTATGATCAAACACAGATTTAGAACACATATCCACTACAAATTTCAGATTAACAACATCAAAGCACAAGGAATCGAGAAAAAAAAATTCTGCATGTTTTTGAAAATTTTCAAGAAAAACCAACTTTTTGATCTAAAAAATTCCAGATTTCAAACCAATTTTCTGCTCAAATCACTTCTGAAAATGTTTGGTACGGCTGTGATACCAATTGTGAATTACAAATACCAAATAATCAAGCTAATTTCAACAAGATTTAACAATGAAATCTAGAGAGAGAGAGTAGAGAGAGAAAGTAGATCTTGAATTCTCTAATCACATATCTCACAAATCTAAATTTTACAATACGTACTTTCATGATTTACAAACCAAACACCTATTTATACCCAAAGCTAATACAAAAACTTAACCACTAAGTAAAACTAAACACAACTTTCACTTTTCTAAGACATTGACATTGTTGACTTTACCACATTGACTATCCTATTAAATCTTGGATACAATATTTTGACTTAACAACAACCATCATCAGAATTTAAAAAATCATTTGCAGACTCAAATAAGTCATCAAAATCATCTTCAGAAGTTTGAGGTGCCTTGGAAGAATTTGGACACTCGTTTGATTCAAATTTAAGAACATTGTTCTTCAATACAGTAGAAAACACAAATTGTTCAATGTCAACCAAAATTCTTTCATCAGATAAACTATTTTCAAGATCAATAAGTTTGCTTTATAAAACAAGTGGTCGAACATAAATTTTTACTTTAATCGGTTTTTCCTCCAACTCTGTAGTAGAATAACTGTTAAAATAATCATTTGATAAAACTTTTGGTTGTTCTAAAATATAACTATCTTTCAGCTTTTGATAGCATAATGGTAGTTGCATTTTCGTTATATTCTTTCTATTCTCTTCTTCCTTGGCCTCTACTTCATCAGAAGATTTGGTAACAAACTTGGGTTTCAAATGAGGATGTTTGTTAGCCGCTTCTAGAAAATCAAAATTATACAAAGCTTGTTGTTTTTTGATTGCTTTCTTCAAATAGTGTGGGTTTTCGTAACCGAGACCCCACTTTTCTTTAACATTATTTTCCTCATTCGGTGTATTTAGAAAGATGGTTTGATTTGTTTGTCCTCTAGCATACAATTTGGCTTCCAAACCATTTACCTTTTTCTCCAGATTCTTATTCTCAACCTGCAATTTGTGAGCATTTAGCACAAATTCTTGTTTTTCTAGATCAGACTTTAAAAGTTTAGAAACAACTTCTGAAATCTTATTTTCAAAACAATCTGTTTCTTGTTTAAAAATAGTAGAAGATTTGTTCAAAGAGTCAATCAGACTTTTGTTCCCAACAAGTTCCTTGTTGAGATAAAAAATAGTTTGACGCTTCTTCGCAACCCTGCTTTTCTCCCTTTTAAGTTTATTTTGAAGGTCTTGAAGCTCAATCATCATGGCTTCCATTTTGTTCAAAAAACCAGATTCAGAAAGATTTTGTACCTTGGTAACCCTCATTCCTGAGGGTTATTTATTGCTCTTTTCTATGTCTTATTTCCCATTTATACCCACTTTTGTTCCTTTCTATCTTCATTTGGTCCATAATTAAAGCAAATTATGATAATGGCATCAAAAGTAATTTTTGTGCAGATTTTGGGAAAACTGTCGGGGAGGGCAGTGAGTGCCCGCAGTGGACACCCGAAGATCCAGTGGCCACATGCTTCACAAAGGGTTTTCTCTCTCTCACTTCCTATATAAAGGAGGCCTTGGTTTCTTCGTCCATCCATCCATTCATCCATCAATCTACCAACAACAATTCCATCACTCTCTCTTCATTCTAAGTTCTTCTCGCCAAAAAAAGAGAACTTAATTTTGAATATTAGTTTAGTTTAAATTATTGTCTTTAATTTCTTGTTCTTTACTTTTATGTATTAAACTTCCTAGTCTTTTAATTTATTGCAAGTTTAACTTTAAGTATTTTAATTTTTGCTCTTTAATTTTAGTACTTTAATTTCTTTGTCTTTAATTTTAGCATTTTAAATTCCGTAGTTTACTTTCTTACTTTGCTCTTACTTTATTTATATTAATGCAATTAGTTAACTTTTATTTCTCTTATATTAATATGTCTTATATTATTAGTATGAGCTAAGCACCTCTTGGGTGTGGGTGTGAGCTAACTTAAGACTAGTAGGCAACACTTGGGTGTAGCCATTATTACTAACTCTTAAGCTTGGTCAATTGAGTCGGGACTTAAACTCAATCCAGATAAGCCGATTACTTTGATGTGTTAATATTAAATCTTGACCTCGAGAGGGGCGGATTCGAAATACGGCTTAAGTGATGCACAAAGATTTGATAGAGTCTTTGATAACCACGTAGAGATACGGGTTTTGTATGATTTACTAAGGTTCAAACGTCGGAGGAGATTTATATCACAAAGAGATTTGGGTATAAATCTCCGTACCGGTAGAACTTGATTTTTATCAACTTAGTTAAATCGGCAAGATTAAGAGTTGGTAACGATGGACACTTTACGAGCATTTTGTAGGACCGGTTTTTAAAAATCCACTTTCGAGAGATCGGGCTTTTTATAGACTTTCCGTACTACAAAGCGCCCGACCATTTTGTTACTATGTTTGTCTCAAGGAACGCTTACACCCATACCCATTCTTTAATTATAAAAAGTTCATTTCGCATTTCTTAGAATTAATTTACCAACCAGACAAATATTTTCTCCCAACTCGAAATTTGTGCAAGAAGTTCATGAAAGTCAACAATTCTCAGTAAGTCCAGTCCCTGTGGGTACGATACTCGGTACTTGTACCATTTTATTACTTCTAGCAATCCTAGTGTTGATATATACTTGTGTCTACGTTGGGAAACTCAGTGTCAACGCTTTGAGTGCACGTTATTCTTCTACCAAGTTTTTGGCACCGTTGCCGGGGACTGGCACGATTTTACATCCTGAGATACTGATTTTTGTTCGATCCTGTGTCACTTGTTTCACCTTGAAAACATTTATCGTATTGTATGCCACGACTACAACACGGTGAACTTTTACCTCTCAATCTTGAAATTGAAAAAACTTTGAAAAGAAGAAGAAGAGGTAGAGGAAATCAGTAAAATCCAGTTTTAAATCGAACCATGGCGGAAGCAAATCCTCCACCTCTGCTTGTGGAAACAACGATTAAAATTGCTGATGATAAAGAAAGGGGAATACGAGACTATGTAACAGCCGAATTTAATCAACTCAAGTCGGGTATTCTTAGGCCCCACATTACTGCGCAACATTTTGAACCGAAGCCGGTAATGTTTCAAATGATCCAAGCAATGGGTAAATTTGGAGGATTACCTTCGGAAGATCCGCACTTTCATTTAAAATCATTTTTAGAAATGACGGATCATTTTCTTATTCCCGGAGTTTCCGCAGAAGCCTTGCAGTTGACACTCTTTTCTTATACATTGAGAGATAGAGCCAAAGCCTGGCTAAATTCTCAGCCACCTCATTCAATTGACACTTGGACGAGTTTAGATAAAAATTTTCTAAAGAAATACTTTCCTCCCACTAGGAATGTTAAATTTAGAAATGAGATTTTAATGTTTAAACAAGAGGAAGAGGAGGCAGTATCGGATGCATGGGAGAGATTCAAATATTTAATTCGAAAATGTCCTCACCACGGAATCCCTCACTGCATCCAATTAGAAACCTTTTACAATGGTCTTTCTAATTCCGCTAAAATCATCCTCGATGCCACAGTTGGTGGCGCTCTTACTGCAAAAACATACAATGAGGGGTATGACATTTTGGAAAAGGTTGCCAATAATAACACAGATTGGTCAAACCCTCGTGCTATAATTCCTAAGACTGCGTCAGGAGTTCGTGAGATTGATGTCATCTCCGCTTTAAATGCACAAATTGTAGCTTTAACTAATTTGGTTAAAAACAATTTAAGCCTTAATGGAGATAAGAATCAAGTGCAAGCCATTAAAAAAGCTTTAAATGAGTCGTGTAGTTTTTGTGAAGAAAATCACCCTTTTGAGTGTTGCCCCGGTAATCCCGCAGCAGTAAACTATGTTGGGAATCACGCTAGAAATAGCCCGTTCTCCCAAACATACAACTCGAATTAGAGAAACCATCCAAACTTCTCATGGTCGGGAAATCAAGGACTTCAACCCCCCGGGGCAAGTCAAGTCCAAAACCGAACACAAACTCCCCCGGGATTTCACCAAAGCCACCCTCAAAATTTTCAACATGGATAATCTTCACAATCACAGGCACCTAGGCAACAAAATGCATCGAAAGGTAATGGTTCAATCGAATCGTTACTTAAAGGTTTTATAAACCAAACCAATGCAACCTTGAGAGGTTTTGAAACCCAACTTGGACAATTTGCCATTGAACTCAAGAGTAGGCCACAAGGGACTTTGCCGAGTGACACCGAAAATCCTAAAGGCATCCATAAGGAACATATCAAGGTTATGAGCATAAAAGAAATTGAGAGTGTAGAAAAGTCTAAAAAGGTCGAAAAATCACCACTCTCACCAATTTTGGAAAAAAATCGCACCCCTTTGATAGCTCAAAATTTCCAGAGATGTTTCCAACTCCTAAGATAGAAGAAAAACCAGAAACTTCGGCCCGAACAGCAACCCCAATTGTTTCATGCAGCCCAACCCAGTTTGCTCACCGCGGGCTGGTTGTGCTCACTCTAGAACCAGTAATTCCATGCATTCCTGAAAAGAACAAAGCAACCCCAGATCTACGCGAACTACCTTTTCCTGTGAGATTAAAAAACAAAAATGTGGATGAACAATTCAAAAAGTTTTTGGACATTTTGAAACAACTCCACATTAACATTCCTTTGGTAAAGGCTCTCGAGCAAATGCCAAGTTATGTTAAATATTTGAAAAATATTCTCAACAAGAAACGAAGGCTGGGAGAATTTGAAACTGTTGCTTTGACCAAAGAATGTAGTGCACTTCTTACTTGCAAAATCCCGTCGAAGATAAAGGACCCGGGGAGTTTCACCACCCTGTGTTCTATCGGGGGACAAGAAGTAGGACATGCTCTATGTGATTTGGGAGCAAGCATAAACCTCATGCCTTTGTCAGTTTTTAAAAAATTGGGAATTGGTGAAGTTCGACCTACCACAGTCACTTTGCAAATCGCAGACAAATCTTTGGCATATCCGAAAGGAAAAATTGAGGACATTTTGGTAAAAGTCGATAAATTCATCTTTCCGGCTGACTTTCTAGTTTTAGACTACGAAGCAGATAAGGATGTCCCCATCATTTTAGGCAGACCATTTTTAGCAACCGGTAGAACCTTGATAGACGTACAAAAGGGGAGTTAACTATGAGAGTGAACGACCAACAAGTAACTTTCAATGTTTTCAAATCCCTTAAGTTTAACGGTGAAATTGAGGATTGCTCTTGCCTAAATGCCTTGGATGATGAATTTGAGTTGAGGTTGATTAGTTGTTTAGCGGAAGAAATTTTGGAAGATGATTTGGTTGAGGTGGTGGATGCATTTGAACAACTGGATTTTAATGATAGGCCGACCCAAGTTCCCTCTATAATTAAGGCACCTGAACTCGAATTAAAGCCACTTCCTACTCACCTTAAGTATGATTATCTCATGGAAGAAGAGAAATTGTCAGTCATTATCTCTTCCAACTTAAGTAGTGAGCAAGAGGAAAAATTAATAGAGTTATTAAAAGATCACAAGAAGGTCATAGGATGGACGATAGCTGACATCAAGGGAATTAGTCCATCTTTTTGCCAACATAAGATAATTTTGGAAGATAATAGTGTTGGCAAAGTGCAACCTCAAAGAAGACTTAACCCAATCATGAAAGAAGTCGTCAAGAAAGAAATTTTAAAATGGCTTGATGCGGGTATCATTTACCCCATCTTAAGTAGTGGTTGGGTAGGTCCGGTGCAATGCGTACCGAAAAAGGGTGGTACAACCGTTATCACCAATGAGAAGAACGAGCTTATCCCAACCCGAACTGTTACAGGGTGGAGAATTTTTATGGACTATAGACAACTCAATCTAGCCACCAAAAAGGACCATTTTCCTTTGCCCTTTATTGATCAAATGCTAGATAGGTTGGCCGGAAAGGAATTTATTGCTTTTTGGATGGATATTCGGGGTATAACCAAATCCATATCGCACCCGAAGATCAAGAGAAGACCACCTTCACTTGTCCCTTCGGAAATTTTGCTTTTCGCCGAATGCCATTTGGTCTATGCAATGCACCCGCTACTTTTCAGCGTTGTATGATGTCAATTTTTTCGGATATGATTGAAAATTCCATGGAAGTTTTTATGGATGATTTTTCAGTTATTGGCACGTCATTTGAGAATTGTCTTGAAAATCTGAAAAAGGGCGTGGAAAGATGTGAAAAACACGATTTAATTTTAAACTGGGAAAAATGCCATTTTATGGTACAAGAAGGAATCGTGTTGGGTCATATGGTTTCCAAGAAAGGTTTAGAAGTGGATAAAGCTAAACTTGAAGTAATCATGCAATTACCCGAACCTAGTTCGATTAAAGGCCTTTGGAGTTTTTTAGGACATGCGGGGTTTTATAGGCGGTTTATAAAAGATTTTTCAAAAATAACAAAAACCCCTTTGCAACTTATTGCATGTGGAACAAACTTTCGACTTTACTTTCGAGTGTAGAAAAGCTTTTGAAACAATCAAAGTCGCCCTTGTCTCGGCACCCATAGTTATAGCACCAGATTTGACATTACCTTTTGAGGTAATGTGCGATGCTAGTGATTGGGCCGTGGGTGCTGTTCTGGGACAAAGACGGGGAAAAAATTTCCATCCCATTTACTACGCAAGTAAAACTCTTATTGAAGTTCAAATAAACTACACCACAACTGAGAAGGAGTTACTTGTTGTAGTATTTGCTTTTGACCGTTTTCGATCCTATTTGATTGGCACAAAGGTCATTGTTCACACCGATCACTCCGCTATTAAGTATCTTTTTAGAAAAACCGACGCAAAGCTATGGCTTATTCATTGGGTCCTTTTATTACAAGAACTTGATATAGAGATACTTGATAGAAAAGGAGTTGACAATCAGGTTGCCGATCATCTTTCCAGGATTGAAAACGATGTATCAAGTGGTGGAAATCATTGGATAAAAGAAGTTTTCCCGGATAAGCACATCTTGGCCATCCAACATCATTTTGACAAGAATGTCCCATGGTATGCTGATATTGCGAACTATCTTGCTAGCGGAATCAGATCGTACAATATGTGAGGACAACAATTCAAAAAGTTCATTCATGACTGTAAACACTACTTTTGGGACGAGCCATTTATATATAAATTAGGTGCAGACCAAGTTTTACGAAAATGCGTCCCAAATTTAGAAATGAAAAATATTTTAAATGATTGTCATGCCTCACCTTACGGTGGCCAATTTGGTGGACAACGTACGGCGGCAAAAATCCTGCAAAGCGGATTCTTTTGGCCCACATTATTCAAGGATTCTTTTGAGTTTGTCAAAGGTTGTGACCAATGCCAAAGAACAGGAAATTTGTCCCAACGAAATGAAATGCCCTTGAATAATATTTTGGAAGTAGAACTTTTTGATGTATGGGGCATTGATTTCATGGGACCATTTCCAATGTCTTTTAATAATCAGTACATTCTGGTTGCAGTTGACTACGTCTCTAAATGGGTAGATGCAATAGCATGTCCTCGGAATGATGCTAAAACAGTGATTAACTTTCTCCATAAAAATATTTTTGTATGATTTGGTACACCCCGAGCTTTAATTAGTGATGAAGGGACACATTTTGTGAACAAAATGTTAAGCACTGTTCATAGCAAATACAATATCCAACATAAGGTTTCCACGGCATACCATCCGCAAACTAATGGTCTTGCCGAACTTTCAAATCGGGAAATAAAATCAATTTTGGAAAAAGTAGTTAAACCCGATAGAAAGGATTGGTCCCTTAAGTTGGATGACGCGCTATGTGCTTACAGAACAGCTTTTAAAACCCCATTGGACATGTCACCGTACAAATTGGTTTGGAAAGGCATGTCATTTACCTTTGGAACTCGAATACAAGGATTTTTGGGCAATAAAAGAGTTGAATTTAAGTGAGGATGCTGCAGGTAGGAAGAGAAAACTTCAATTGAGTGAATTAGAGGAGCTGAGATATCATGCCTACGAAAATGCAAAAATTTACAAAGAAAAAACTAAACTTTGGCATGATCGTAGGATAAATCAAAGAACCTTTGAAAAAGATCAGCAAGTGCTCCTCTTTAATTCATGGTTGAAACTTTTCCCAGGAAAATTAAAATCGCGTTGGTCAGGCCCATTCACTATTTTCGAGGTCGGTCAGTTTTGTACGGTTGGCCTTTTAAATCCACAAGATAGAAGCACATTTAAGGTCAACGCCCATCGGGTCAAGCTTTACATCCCAGATGCAGTACCCAAACCTACCAATCAAGATGTTTGAGTTAAGAGTAGTTCGATCTGTAAATAAATTGTACAGTTTAAATTTTGTTGTTTTTGATATTTTCGCAGTGTCCACTATGGATTTAGAGTGCCCACTGCCACTGTTGGGCGGGAAAGCGTACTAGGTAAGATTTTGGATATCTTATTTTCTTTTCTAAAGCATGGTGTGGGAGTACCTGGTAAGACACGTGGCGAAAAGGGGATGGTGTAAGATCTTTCCATGTAAGATTTGTGTGTACTTTTTGAGAAAACATTTTGGGTTTTTTTAGTGGTTTTCTTTTTCTAAAACCGGCGGTTTTATGTCTGAAAAAGGGGGGAGTAGTTTCTTTTTAATTAATTTAGTTTATTTTTGGCTAAATTTGTTTCTTTTTAGTTTCTAAAACTTTCTCTTCCCCAAAAAGTTAAAACCCAGCTTTTCAAAAACCAAGAAAAAAAAACACAAAACCCTTAATCTTCCCCATGGCTAGGTCGAAAAAGTTAACACCCAACCCCAACATGGTTCCATCTCGTCGTAGTCTCCGATTGCACGCCGCCGAGATGACTGTCGAACCACCGCCATCGCCGCCGCCTGCCACCACTGACGAACCACCAAAATCGCCGCCACCTGCTACCCCTGTCGTGCAGCACTCCGTCGTTCAAACGACTGTGATTTTCGTAGGATCGTCAACAGCCACTGTTCAGAGCATCACCGGTTCCTCCATGGTAAGCACTGAGGAATCCCAAGCTCAATCATCTTCCCCATCATTCTTTTTCCACAGTTACCTTGAGAGCCATGAGGTTCTCACAAAATTCACCCATTTTCCTACCCCCAATGTTTCTGTTACCAAACCACCATCACCCTCCATCGCCGCTGCTACGCCGGCGGCCACCATAAGCCCTAAACCCATTTTCCTAAACATACGAATCCCTACATCCGCACCCACCCCTTCTGAAAATCCCACCCCTGTCACCAAAGAACTTCCCCATATTCCCCCAAATCCATCCCTAAACCCTAGTGGCTCACAAAATCCACCATTTCGATTTGAATGAAATGGAAGATTTCGATGATGATGATTATGATGCTATTCTGGAGGGCAATCTCGTGTTTGATTTCGAAGGGCATCAAGATGTTACTCCACAAGACGATTTGCCTTTTTCTTCACCACCGTACAACACCGTCACAACTGGTCTCGATGAGGCAGAAGGTTCGAAACCGTTTTCTGCCCACGGTGGGGAGGAAGTGGCCACTCCCCCAGTTTCACCCTCTCAAGATGCATCCAGTAGTCACTCAGAGGGGGAAGCTATTTCCTTTACTGCAGCATCGGTGTCTTCGTCATCCGAGGGAATTCCCCCTCCGAAAAAACAACGAAGAAATGATAGCGATTATGACAGTGATTTCGTGCCCGAAGAACCATTGGTGGATAAGAAGGTAAGTTCGAGGAAGGCAAAAGGTCTAGCAGCCAAGAAGGCCGAGGGCAAGAAAAAACAGGATGTGCAGGGCAGACGGAGGAGCCCTAGAAAACTTTCTACAAAGGGAAAAGAAAAAGTTCTCGAGTAGTCTGAGCAAGAAGAATCTGACCCCAATGAGGCTGAACTTTGGGAAGTTGTACCGACGCCATCACAGAAGCTTGAAATTGCTGTAAGGTATAGCATTATCAAAAATCGTAACCCACACTACGAAAGGCCATTCGACCCAAAATTGGTTGAATCGGCCTTACACATCAAGCACACCTTAAAAGCCCACAGTTAGGAACGTCTGATTGGTCTCCCCTTTGAGGCCAATCTTACATGTGTTAAGGAGTTTTTTGCCACCATTGGGGTCTGCAAAAAGAATGTGGTGACAATTCGGGGTCGCGAGGTAAACTGGTCTGGGGAAACCATTAATTGAGCTTTGGGGTTGCAGACTCCTTTCGTTTGCCATTTTAATCAATTAGTTGCTAAAATCACGAGTGTACCAGATGAGGACATTGAGGCCTTGCTGGCTTGCCAGGTCAGGGTTGGTCCCGGAATAACAAAAGACTTGTGATCACAACCGAGGACCTGAATCCGAATGCATCTTTGTGGTTTCAATTTCTGCGGCATAACATTATGCCAAGTGCTCATGACCCCGGGAAAAATGTTTTCTGCTATACTGCATCATGAAGGAACTCCCCATCGATGTGGGCCCTGTTGCCCATGCCTCTCTTGCGTATGCCGCTTCAAGAACTGTTTCTCGACTAATCTTTCCATCTCTTATTACAAAACTAATGAAAATGGCAAGTGTCCCTTGTTACACTACAGATCAAACAATAGAGGTGGCAAATTTACTCAGCATGGAGACTATGGAGCGAAGAAAGAGAGCATTAAAAGGAGCACGACCAGCAAGAACTGCTCGTATTGCAGTGCCCACTGTCCCGGATACTGCAGTGCCCACTGCCACATCCGTTCCACCTGCTGCGTCAGTTGCTTTCCCTGTGTACCCCCCTTCGAGCACTGCTTATGGGGCCGAGGTCTGGATGACTGTTCTCGCTGGCCAAAAAGAAACTGTAATGGCTCGACTACAAGGACTGTAGGATCGATAGACGGAATTCCATGAACGGGAGCTCCGGATGTGGAAATACCAACAGGAATGGAATGCGGGATTCCAGCGGATCTTGCATTCCATCAACCCCACAGTGACAGCAACTTCACCACGTTTCCCTGCTGGTGTACTCACTCTTCTCCCACCAGCTGTTGTTCCAGTCTCTACACCTCCCTCTACGGAGGGCACAACTGCTACTACTACTGCTCCCATTGAGCAGTAGTGGAGGCATCTGTGATTCTTTTGCTGTTATTATCAACACTTTCTATGGTTAATCTTTTGTGTTATCTTGTTTGGATATTTTTGGAACTGCTAACTTTGTGCGCCACTTTTGTATATTGCTTAAGCAATTTTTGGCGTTTATTTTAATCCATGGTTGTTGATCAATTCTTTGTTGTCTCTAGCATGTTCTTTTCAGGTACATTTCTACATTCATGACTTGGTCGTTGATGTGATTAAAAGGACGTAGGTCGTCCCTTCTTTCGAACCCATACCCTTACCTTTTGTATCCCCACCATGCCATAATTTTCACATCGATGAGGACATCGATAATCTCAAGTTTGAGGAGGGAGAGTACCAAATAAAATATCATGTTTAAAAAAAAAAGGTGGGGGATAAAATAAGTCTTCGAAAAATTGGGAGACACGCACAAAACCAAAGGCGTAGAACATTTGATAAAATCAAAAGTCTTGGGAAATGCGATAAAAAAAAGAGTACTCAAAAGTGAAAAATAAAGAGAGACGTAAAATCATTTTGTAGTATCACTCAATTTTGAGGAAGTTAGTAAAATTTTGTACCCATCAAACACTAACCCTCAAGTCCTACTGATTAATTTCATCAGAACCAAGGTCAAGAATGGAAGAATGTACATCGCTCCCGCTAGAGAAAGATCAACCGTCCCTCCGTAGATGGTAATTTAATTTTTGGTTTTTCTTTTTCGTTTCTCTATCGTTTTCTTTCTTCGTAAAACTTTCTTTTCTAGTTTTTGGTTACTTGAGAACAAGTAACAGTTCAAGTTTGAGGATGTGATAACCCTCATTCCTGAGTGTTATTTATTGCTCTTTTTTGTGTCTTATTTCCCATTTATACCCACTTTTGTTCCTTTCTATCTTCATTTGGTCCATAATTAAAGCAAATTATGATAATGGCATCAAAAGTAATTTTTGTGCAGATTTTGGGAAAACTGTCAGGGAGGGCAGTGAGTGCCCGCAGTGGACACCCGAAGATCCAGTGGCCACATGCTTCACAAAGGGTTTTCTCTCTCTCACTTCCTATATAAAGGAGGCCTTGGGTTCTTCATCCATCCATCCATTCATCCATCAATCTACCAACAACAATTCCATCACTCTCTCTTCATTCTAATTCTTCTCTCCAAAAAGAGAGAACTTAGTTTTGAATATTAGTTTAGTTTAAATTATTGTCTTTAATTTCTTGTTCTTTACATTTATGTATTAAACTTCCTAGTCTTTTAATTTATTGCAAGTTTAACTTTAAGTATTTTAATTTCTTGCTCTTTAATTTTAGTACTTTAATTTCTTTGTCTTTAGTTTTAGCATTTTAAATTCCGTAGTTTACTTTCTTACTTTGCTCTTACTTTATTTATATTCATGCAATTAGTTAACTTTTATTTCTCTTATATTATTATGTCTTCTATTATTAGTATGAGCTAAGCACCTCGAGAGGGGCGGATTCGAAATACGGCTTAAGTGGTGCACAAAGATTTGATAGAGTCTTTGATAACCACGTAGAGATACGGGTTTTGTATGATTTACTAAGGTTCAAACGTCGGAGGAGATTTATATCACAAAGAGATTTGGGTATAAATCTCCGTACCGGTAGAACTTGATTTTTATCAACTTAGTTAAATCGGCAAGATTAAGAGTTGGTAACGATGGACACTTTACGAGCATTTTGTAGGACCGGTTTTTAAAAATCCACTTTCGAGAGATCGGGCTTTTTATAGACTTTTTGTACTACAAAGCGCCCGACCATTTTGTTACTATGTTTGTCTCAAGGAACGCTTACACCCATACCCATTCTTTAATTATAAAAAGTTCATTTCGCATTTATTAGAATTAATTTACCAACCAAACAAATATATTTTCCCAACTCGAAATTTGTGCAAGAAGTTCATGAAAGTCAACAATTCTCAGTAAGTCCAGTCCCTGTGGGTACGATACTCGGTACTTGTACCATTTTATTACTTGTAGCGATCCTAGTGTTGATATATACTTGTGTCTACGCTGGGAAACTCAGTGTCCACGCTTTGAGTGCACGTTATTCTGCTACCATACCTCATCAGAATTATCTTCATGTAACTCATCATACTTCACATCTTTCCCCATCAGGCACATGTGAGCGGTCTCTTCCTTGTCTTCTTCGTCTGAGTGGTCTAGCCAAAATTCATCTTCCGCCATAAGTACTTTGCCAGCCTCTTGTTGCTTGGCCAAAAGTATCTTGTTTTTGTAATACTCGGAGTTTCGGACTTTACGCTTCCGAAAGTGTTTGGCGTAATGACTCACTTTTCCACAATTGTAGCATTTAACCAGCTCATCAGAGCTCTTCTCACTTCCATAATCATTCACAAACTTATTATTCTCCTCAGGTTTTCTTTCTATCAACTTCTTCTCATCATACCTCTTTCCTTCCATCTTCTCTTTGTGATCCAAGTTTCTAGACCCTGACGAGTATCTCTGAGTGTTTGATCCCGACTTTTTGTATAATTTCTTTTGAAATGCACGGGTCAGAAGTAGCATGGCCTGTTTCAAGTTTTCCCCATCATCAGAATCCGAATCACTATTCTCAGAATCATCAGAATCAGATACCACTAATGTGTTTTAAAATTTATAACCGCAAGCGTACGGGTATTGTAGCATACGGGTTGATCACAGGGAGGTGACGGTCTAAACACTAACCACTTAATAATCATGTCTAGCTATGCGAATCAGATAGTTGATTTGATGATTAAACTAAGTGGACATAAAATTAAACTAGATTAAAGGAGAGAGAGACGAAAGAGGAAAATAAAGGACAACTACAACTAAAGGGGCACTGGGTAACGTCAACCTAGGATTTTGGTTATGGTGGGAATTCGTTTTACAAAATTACTTTAACCCTCTTTCGAGGAGGAAAAGCTTTTCTAAGCCAAGGCATATATTTACTCTCGCAATATATGTACATAGGAAAGAAACATTAAGGTTTAAAAGTAGTAATTTTCCCAATTAACGTTCCTAACTATTTGCATGTTTGAGCCGTTGTCATTGACGAATTTAATCCAAGTAAAAGACTAAATTTCGTTTACATCAAAAACTACTTAAATTGACTAAATGCTTTTTTAAAACTAATTGAATTAATTCCAACTTTCATTAGAATCAAAATGAATTAAAACCCAACATTCGTTTTAAGAATAATTTGTCAATACCAAAACCTCGATCCTAAGGGACGATTACCCAATAAAATGATTACTAGTTTAAGACCAAGAAATAAGTAATTTACTTAAGCTCTAACAAAGCTAAAGATAAAAGAAAAAAACTAGATTAACACACTAGCAACATAAGATGAAATCTATTAACAATTAATATCAACAAAAAGTAAGAAAGAACAATAAACTACAAAGTAACATGTCCAAGAAATTAATTTAACCTAATCTAATGGTTGCAGAAAATTAAAGAAATGCAGTAAATTAGGATAGAGATCAAGAGATTAATCAAAGGCAGAAAATTAGGATAGAGAATAAGGAATAGAGATACAAAAGGGAGAAAGATGATGAAATACACATAGAGAGATGTAGAAAAACTAAAACTTAATACAAATAAACAAGAGTAAAGGAAGGATTGATGAAGAAATTCAAGAATGATTAGATAACTAGCAATCTTCCAACAAAAACAAGAATTCAACTAAATAAATTAAAGAGAATAGGGAAGAAGATACTAGATATATGGAAAACCGATGGTGAATCAGATCCCAATGGCCAAAGCATGTACTGCAATCTTCTTCCCCAAATCTTGGAGATCGACCTAGAAATTCCTAAGCAAAACCAAAAGTCGACTTCCTCCTCCCCCCTCTCAATTCAAAAAAACGTGTTCCTTCAAAACAAACCTAAAAGGATTTTAAAAGCCTAAGCTAAAAGGCCCAACAAAAGCCCAACAAAAAAATAAGACCAATGACCTTCGCGACCGTGAAGAAAACTTCACGCCCGTGAAGGTGCAACAGAAAATAAAAAGAACATTTCTGGAGTAGTGCTTCACGACCACGAATAAATCTTCGCGCCCGCGAAACCGTGGCAGAAACTCTAAATCTTGAATCAAAAGTATTTCTTCGCGTTCGCGAAGCATGGAGAACATCTATTTCCTTCCGACTTCGTCTCTTTCAACGACTTCTCCTCCTTGCTCTCGATCATCTCCTTCTCTTCTCTTTCCACCTTGAGCACGCCTTCATCTATCTCACCTTTAGAACGCATAATCTGCACAAAACATATACCAAAAGCATAAAAACTATCCCCAAAAGAATTTCCAACCGTGATTAGAGAGAATAAGAGACAAATTAAAAACAATGCATGAAAAGCTAAACTAAACACTAAGATATGAAAAAAAATGCAACTAATAAATACAAAGTTAGGTGCATAAAATGCACTTAACAAACCACCCACAAGCTAAACTTTCTTGTCCCCAAGAAAGAAATAGAATTTATTCGGGTGAAAAAAAAGCAAAGAAAAATAAAAGAAAACAAATTAAAATCTTTGAAGATGTCAAGACGAGTTATCCTACAATATCACTAGCATAATTAAGCATTAAGATCACGTATCACAAACAAACAACCAAATGCCACATGTTGGATTAGAGTAAAAATAACTAGGGACCTATGATTACCAAAGCGTCAAACCAACAAACACTAATCAAGCATATTGCGAAAAATTGCAACCAAAGAAGATTTCGTAAACATACCGAAGACGCTAAGGGATGGAATATTGATCTATAAAGATGGATGCTCACAATATCAATCTAAGCTCTCAAGTGTGTATAGGGACGTGCATACGCTCAAACCCGTCCCGATCAAGACAAAAGAATGTAGTCTTGACACAATTGAATTTATTCTCAAGTCCAAAATTTTCTATGACAATACGTGCAATGAGGGCTTTGGGGCACGGTTTGGGATTAAAGGTGGGATTAGGCTCATTTAATGGTGTTGGGGATATCGGTTTTATAGGTAAATCTTTTTTTTAATGCACTTAAGGGATCTTTTCCTAATGTTTTTGATGGATTGAAGGCTTATTTTACTTTTGATCCTTTTTTTTTATTTTTTTTTTGTATGTGCGCACGACTTCACGAACCCACAAGCTATGCTTGTTTTGGGGTCTCAACGAACTACCCACAAGCTATGCTTGTGTTTATTTTTAGACTAAATGCCAAATCCATCTTTCATTACGAAGAGTTCAACCTTAGCGTGCAAATTTTTTTTATTTATTTATTGGTGTATGGGTGTAGAAAGAAGGGTCGGTGTTTAGGCTCAAAGTGGATTACAAAGGAAAAATATTTTTGGATTTTTCAGGATTATTTTTTTTCATGAAACGAAGGCCTCTATGTATGTTCATGATAAAATTGGACGAGAAACCACTCAAAAGTCTAGACAACACCTCAATGGGAGGTAACACACAAAAAATGAAAATTGGGATTGATTACATATGTGTCAATCCAAAAAGGCCCAAAATCTCACTAGGTAAATCCATCAACTATAGTCACATTTGTAATGTAGGGGGGGCTATGGAATGCAAACTAGTCATAAAGGCTACGTGGAACAACATGTTTAACAGTGTGTGCAAGTGACAACTAAGGTAACATTATTCCTAGAAAAAAAATCATTTAACATGATGGCATAAAGTTGATGTGCAATTAGTGAATCAAGCAGCTAAATCATGTAAAGTGAGATATGGTGTACTACGAGTCTTAACACAACAAAGAGAATTCAAAAATCTTTTTGGATTTTTTTTTATATATATGCAAAGCAAAGAACCACTATATGCAAAGAAAATGGGAAAAAAATAAAATAAAAGGAAAAACACCCACCCACAAGCAAAAAGGAGCATTTTCCTCAATGCTCGGATTAGGGTGTATAGAAAAAAAAAAGAAATCACGAGGAAGGAGGGGGAAGATTATGCTGACTACAATAATGCTCTAAAAATCAGTGTTGTCGACGCTTGATGTGCTCTATGTCTTGCGACATACGCCTCATGTTTAGCTCAGTCACGTGTTGGCTTTTGTGCATCTTAATATATCTATCTTTTACGCTCGCGATATCTTTTTGGATACTCTGTGTGGTCTCTTTCAACATTGGCGGCGGGGATCATATTAGGTTGAATAACCTCATCCCGCCGCGACCGGCTAGAACGTTGTCGCTTTGTGCGACTTGTAGAAGCCATGGTGTGTGCAAGTAGGTGTGTGGTGCAGAATGCAATGCGATAATGTGTATACAACCTACGTCCGCCCAGTGGTGGCGGCCCAATCTATTTAACACGCAAAAATAGCTCAACCAAACAAATACTCAACAATCAACTATGCAAGATACACAACCCACAAGCTAGCCAATGACGTACTATATATTTTAAAAACTTTGACTAAGAAGCTCACAATCACACGCCCAAGACAGTTGAAGTACAATAATCAATTTATTCAAGCAATTTGGATAAATCTAGCAATGTATAATGCTTGAAATTGACCCACAAGAAAACCGATACCATAAATTAGACGAAGTAAGCATCAATGAGCCAAAACTCAACCTAACAATTCAAAACAATAAATTAAGGAAAGATTGTACCCAAATTGATGTTCAAAGTTGCTGAAAGGTTCTGCCCAAATCCGCCCGGAGAACAAATCGAGTTGGAAGCCGACGTTGGTGATGTTCACGTCGGCTGCAGAGATGGCGATGGAGGGTGGTGGTGGCTGGTTGGATGATGGAGAGGAGAAGGAGGGAGACGGTGAATAGGGTTAGTTTAGGTTTTTTTTCTAACTTACTGAAATTAAAATAAAACAACAAGATAAAACTTTTTTTTATAAAAACAAAAATAACAAAATTAAAACCTCTTTTTTTTTTTTGAAATTAATAAATAAAAAACTTTTTTTTAACTTAAACAAAAACAAAAATAACAAAAAAAAATTCTTTTTTTTAATTACTTCACGCCCGGGCCAAAATGTTCGCGCCCGGGAAGGTGAGGCAGAAAGTGAAGCCTTTAAGCTTCACGCCCGGGCCAAAATGTTCATGCCCGGACACCTTAGGCAGAAAGCAAGGGCCTCAAGCTTCGCGCCCGGGCTGGAATATTCACGTCCGAAAAAGCTTGACAGAAAGCAAGGGTCATCCAACTTTACGCTGGGCCTTTTTCTTCACGCCCGGACCGTTCGGTTAGAACGTCAAACAAGTGTTAGGGAACACTTTCGGGGGTCGGTCTTCAAGCAATTAAGCCCGATAAACCAAAAATTTGATGGTAGAAGAAAGAAGGAGAACGGAGACTCGTTTTAAGTCGCGAGCTTGACTTTGGATTAAGAATTAAACGAAAAGAGAGAAGAGAGGGTACGGTGGAAATCAAATGATTGACTTAAATACTCACCGCTTTGTACGGGTTGCGTAAACACATAAAAGACACCAGATAAAAACTTAATGTGTTTTAAAATTTATAACTGCAAGCGTACGGGTATTGTAGCATACGGGTCAATCACAGGGAGGTGACAGTCTAAACACTAACCACTTAATAATCATGTCTAGGTATGCGAATCAGATAGTTGATTTGATGACTAATCTAAGTGGACATAAAATTAAACTAGATTAAAGGAAAGGGAGACAAAAGAGGAAAATAAAGGACAACTACAACTAAAGGGGCACTGGGTAACGTCAACCTAGGATTTTGGTTATGGTGGGAATTTGTTTTACAAAATTACTTTAACCCTCTTTCGAGGTGGAAAAGCTTTTATAAGCCAAGGCATATATTTACTGTCGCAATATATGTACATAGGAAAGAAACATTAAGGTTTAAAACAAGTAATTTTCCCAATCAACGTCCCTAACTAATTGCATGTTAGAGCCGTTGTCATTGACCAATTTAATCTAAGTAAAAGACTAAACTTTCGTTTACATCAAAAACTACTTAAATTGACTAAATGCTTTGTTAAAAACCAATTGAATTAATTCCAACTTTCATTAGAATCAAAATGAATTAAAACCCAACATTCGTTTTAAGAATAATTGGTCAATACCAAAACCTCGATCCTAAGGGACGATTACCCAATAAAACGATTACTAGTTTAAGACCAAGAAATAAGTAATTTAATTAAGCTCAAACAAAGCTACAGATAAAAGAAAAAAACTAGATTAACACACTAGCTACATAAGATGAAATATATTAACAATTAATATTAACAAAAACTAAGAAAGAACAATAAACTACTAAGTAACATGTGTAAGAAATTAATTTAACCTAATCTAATGGTTGCAGAAAATTAAAGAAATGAAGTAAATTAGGATAGAGAACAAGAGATGAACCAAATGCAGAAAATTAGGATAGAGAATAAGGAATAGAGATACAAAAGGGAGAAAGATGATGAAATACACATAGAGAGATGTAGAAAAACTAAAACTTCATACAAATAAACAAGAGTAAAGGAGGCTTGATGAAGAAATTCAAGAATGATTAGATAACTAGCAATCTTCCAACAAAACCAAGAATTCAACTAAATAAATTAAAGAGAATAGGGAAGAAGACACTAGATATATGGAAAACCGATGGTGAATCGGATCCCAATGGCCTAAGCTTGTACTGCAATCTTCTTCCCCAAATCTTGGAGATCGACCAAGAAATTCCTAAGCAAAACCAAAAGTCGACTTCCTCCTATCCCCTCTCAATAAAAAAAACGTGTTCCTTCAAAACAAACCTAAAAGGGTTTTAAAAGCCTAAGCTAAAAGGCCCAACAAAAGCCCAATGACCTTCGCGACCGTGAAGAAAACTTCACGCCCGTGAAGGTGCAGCAGAAAATAAAAAGAACGTTTCTGGAGCAGTGCTTCGCGACCCCGAATAAATCTTCGCTCCCGCGAAACCGTGGCAGAAACTCTAAATCTTGAATCAAAAGTATTTCTTTGCGTCCGCGAAGCATGGAGAACAACTATTTCCTTCTGACTTCGTCTCTTTCAACGACTTCTCCTTCTTGCTCTCGATCATCTCCTTATCTTCTCTTTCCACCTTGAGCACGCCTTCATCTATCTCACCTTTAGAACGCATAATCTGCACAAAACATATACCAAAACAATAAAAACTATCCCCAAAAGAATTTCCAACCGTGATTAGAGAGAATAATAGAGAAATTAAAAACAATGCATGAAAAGCTAAACTAAACACTAAAATATGAAGAAAAATGCAACTAATATATACAAAGTTAGGTGCATAAAATGCACTTAACAATCACCACTTTCTTCTTCTTCTTCTCTTCCTTCTTCTCTTTCTCTTTCTTAGCTACCACCAAGGCAATGGGGTCAACAACTTTCTCAGTCTTTCTTTTCTTCTTTTTTCTCTTCCACTCTTTCTCGTTCTGCCTATGTGTTTCATACACTTCATGAAGAGGGATGTCACTAAGGTCTTTCATCTGTTTCATCCTTCACGTATGTTTCTTCCATTAAGGCTGAAGGATGCTGAGGAATTTAACATTATTCTCTATCTGCTTCTTCTTCACTTTGTTCTTTGCAAGCTTGTTAAGTCTGATTTTATAGTAATCATTGTATTTATAGGCTTGGTCTTATACTGTGTTTAGAGTCTCATACTGTGTTGTATTGACCAGGGTATTTAAGTCCCTTTGGTCCGTGTGTTTTGTAAGACTTTCTCGCACTTCTAATACAGTTGGTTACTTTGCGCTTTTAACTCTCTCACTCTCTACTTTCTCTCTCTAAGATTTAGAGATCTTGGATTATCAATTGATATCAGAGCCAATCTAGATCTTGAAAGTATTGAGATAATTGATTTTCGTATATGAATTTGTGCATTAATTAGAAAAATTGATTGATTTTCTTGAATTTTTTTCAAGAAAATCTCGTTTTTGAATTCTTCATCAAATTCGGACTATTCTGTGATCGATTTTTGTTGAATTTTGGTTTGTTGAATTCGTTTTTGCTTGGAGAATACTTTTGTTTCACATCAAATTTCAAGAAAATCAAGTTTTATTGATAAATTTTGAGTTTTATTGAGATTCTGGAAAATTCTTTTTTTACGTACTGTGGTATTGTCGAGTTCCTGATTTTCTGATTTTTAATCAAAAAGTTTGATTGAAAAGTATTAGAAAGTTTTTTTTTCGAACGTGTATGTATAAGAAAATTTCATCTAATTCTGTTTTGAAATCGATTTTTTGGAAGGTTTCTTTGTTTTCTATCGGTTTGCGCCAGATTTGAACTTTGCGCCAGTTCATCGTGATTTGCGCGAGTTCATCATTTGGTTTGCGCGAGTTCTTCAATTTTTCCTTAGATCTTCCTAATTTTGTCTCAGTTTGTTTCAGGTTCTCATCAAGTACAGATCTTAGACTCAGCAAATTCAGCTTTGCGCCACCTCTTTATTACGCAAGTTTCAACTTTGTGCCATCAAAGACTCACGCAAACTTAAGTTTGCGCCATTAATGCTTCACGCAAACCTAGTTTGCGTTATTCACCGTTCATGCAAAGTTAGATTCGCGTCTTTAGCTGATCATGCAAAGCAAAGTTTGCGTCTTACTCGGCTCACGCAAACCTCGTTTGCGTCATTCACCGTTCACGCAAATTTCGTTTGCGTCTCATACTGCTCACGCAAATCAAAGTTTCCATCTTTGGTTACTCATGCAAAGCTCGGTTTGCACTATATGCATTTCACGCAAACCTCAAGTTTGCGCCAGCTCAGTCAACACTTAGAATTTTTCTGGATTTCTTACATGGATTCTGCCAAGTTAGCCTTTCAAGCTCAGCTCTACAAGAATGACCTCATGATGTCATTGGGTACTGACACTCGTCCTCCAGTACTGATAGATGAAAACGAATTCACTCAGTGGCAAGATCGGTTCCTCAACTTCATTGAACGTCAAACTAATGGAGCAAACATGATGAAGTCTCTAACTGAAGGACCTTTCATAAAGCCTAACAAAGAGATTCCCGCAACACCTGACGAAGTTTTACAAATAAAAGCTGATCGAGAATTAAGTGTTAATCTGATGCTAGCTTTGCCAAACTCTGTCTTTAACCGTGTTGATCATTATAATAATTATCCAAATCAGATGTGGGAAAAGTTAGAAAAAATCATGCTTGGATCTTCTATTGCGACTCAACTTCGACATACACGCTTCATGAAAAACTTTGAGGAGTTCAAGGCCAAAGAAAGTGAGTCTCTAAAGATTGTTTTCGACAAATTCTGTACAGTGCTGAATGATCTGCGAAATATAAATGTTATCAAGACAGAGCTTGAGATGAATCTGAAATTCCTCAATGCTCTTCAGCCTGAATGGAACAAATCTTGTCACAGACTGAGGAACGATGTTTGGATCTCCACAATCCAGATTCAGGAACTATACGAGATCTTGATGACTGATGAGAGCATTGTACTAGAGAAGAAGTCTAAGCTTGAAAACAAAAACAAAAAGTCAGTGGACCCGGTTGCACTCCTTACGAACCAACTGGCTGAACAAGCGTTGTCTGATAACGCTTACAATGGGGACACTGATGATGATGGTGAGGCGCTCGAGAAAGCAATGATCCTTCTCTCTCAACATTATCAGAAAAAGTTCCATCATGGGTCGGGTTTAAACAATCTTCGCTTCACTTCCGGTTCAAGAGTCAAAGTGCCCGAGGCTAAGAAAGTTGCTGCATGTTGTAACTGTGGAAAGACGGGGCACATTTCAAAGGAGTGTCGAGCAAAGGTGGTTCAGGATTCGGCATACTACAGAAATAAATTGGAGCTAGCCGAAAAGAGAGAGAATGGAACAACTCTACTTGCTGAAGAGGAGTACTGGTTGGATCACTTCGATAATGAAGCTGACAACGTTGAAACTGCTACTTTATGCTTTGTTGGAAATGATCAATCAGATGATGATGAAGACTCCTCAACCGATGTTGATGAGGTAATTTCTGAATTTGATTTCACGTTCATTGCCTCTCATATGAATATCATCATATCTGCTTTACATGATCTTCGCTTAAAGTTATTATCTGAAAAGAACTTAAATTCAGAAAAGTCAGATTTGATTGACAAACTGAAAATTTCTTTGAAAGATGAAAAATCTATTTTGGTTCATACTAAATAAATCTTTCAAAAGAAATTGGATGATTTGGAAAACTCAAATAAGACTTATCTTGAGTCTTTGACTGAAATGACCACTAAGAAAAAAAGTTATATTGAAGAAACCAATATGAGCAAACAATTTTTTTGAATTAACCAAGGAGTGATGAAGCTTTAAAAGAAAAATGGGGACTTGGTTTTAAAAATCCACATTGTTTAAACAATGCGATTGAAAAACCCCCTACTTTATATAAATACGATTATCTAACTCTTGCTCTGTGTGTCCCAATATATAATCATTCAATCAAGCAAACATATAATCAACACAATTATGCAAACCTGGTATTGATTAATGAAACGATTCAACAGGTTACAAGTGTTCTTGATATGAAGAAATTGAAATCTCTCTCTGCTTTTCTTCTGTGTACGGCGCACCAACACCACAACAAGCCTCTCAATAATAATTTCTCAATTAAGCTCTCTAAAACTCTAAACTAATTAACATAAAACAAAACTAATTTATACTTAGGCCATATTAGCCTAATGGGCTTGGCTAGGCTTGGGCCCAAATACAAAACAAACTAATAACTAAATTATAAAGACTAATAAATAAAATACGGAAACATACTTTGATTATTTATTACAAAAGGACCCTAGACTATTTGTTGAGACGACTTTATCAGCTTTGACTTCAGTTTTCCATCTTCAGATAATGATGATCTTGAATCCAATAAAACTGTGCTTTACTCCCCCTTTGGATCAAGATCATTACTAAAAAAATTTAGCAATTCAATCCTTCTCTTTTTTGTCTTCAGAATATAGCAATCTCCCCAATCGATTAAAATATCTCTTGGAAAGAAATTATCTCCAGTTTCAGCTTGGAATGCTTCAGCAAATCATCTTTAGAGAAAATATCTTCAATTCAGCATACCTTCATAATATCTTCCATTTCTTGATTGACGCTTCTCCCTCTTTTTGATGAAAAGAGCAAAGAGTTCATCAAAACTTTTCTTCAAGAAATGTCTTCCACCACTGATCTTGCATACAGAACCACTGATTATCCATCAATTCATAAAGATGTGCATCCAGATCTTTGCAAATCCAGACAAAATAGAAAATGAAGTGTAACACCTGAATCAACAAATGAATCAGTTAAAATTGCCTGTCAGTAACATAAAGTCACTGTGTGTAACGAATACACAATATAAAGGAGTTTTCATGATGTTCACTCCCCTAGGGCTTCCATTAAATCATCGAAACACCACAAAGGTAATTTCTATGAAGGTTATGACAAAAAAACATATTCTTTGTGTGTTCGTGCAAGTGATAGAATAAATTAAGCATATGATGATTGCTTATAAGGCTCAAAAAGTGTAAACTACTGACACAAGTAGTTAAACACAAACTCAATGTGCATGAATGAAGTGCGAAGGTGGGGCAGACTTCCTTCTTTTCAATATTCAGATTTTCCAAATGAAAATCAGATAGCATATGTGTTGCGTCCCCTTTGAAAATGAAACATTTCCTTGTTGAGAAGAAAATGAGTAGCTGGTGGGGTAATGTCAAGTGTGAGATCCCACATCGGCTAGGAAGGAGAACAAAGTCCTCCTTATAAGGGTGGATGGATACCTTCCTTGCATGAGGCCTTTTGCCTGTCATAGGGTGTGGTCTGGGTGCGTCCCGCGTATGCCTGTGCTGGCAGGAACAAAACCGTGAGTGGTGTCGGCATGCTTATGCAGAGGGTATCCGTAAAGCGGACAATATCATGTATGGTGGACTGGGATGTTACAAATGGTATCAGAGCCAGTCACCGGGTCGATGTATCAGCGAGGACGCTGATCCCACTAGGTGGGTGAATTGTGAGATCCCACATCGGCTAGGAAGGAGAACAAAGTCCTCCTTATAAGGGTGGATGGATACCTTCCTTGCATGAGGCCTTTTGTCTGTCATAGGGTACGGTCTGGGTGCGTCCCGCGTATGTCTGTGCTGGCAGGAACAAAACCGTGAGTGGTGCCGGCATGCTTATGCAGAGGGTATCCGTAAAGCGGACAATATCATGTATGGTGGACTGGGATGTTACATCAAGAGTTGGCATGGGCTAGGTGCCTGTTTCAATAATGTTCACCAAGAATTATGAAGCATTAGAAATGTGGCTGTCCGACTCAGAAAGTAGTTGGTGCAGAGTTTAAAAATTCTTTTACTCTGATCTCTCACCCTCTTTCTTTTAATCTTTAAGCTCACAACTAACCAAACTCTTAACATTTTCCCTCATCACACATCCCACACTCATTTCTTTTTACACCTTACACTCAATTACTAAGGATTAACTTCTTGGGTAGGAGACAGTGGTTAACGTGAATCCATAGAAGTTCAGATAAGTCCTAGGACACTGATCCCATGTTATCCTATAAAGCATATGATGCTCAGATGGTTTAACTTGATCATTTAAAGCTCAATGATGAAGCAGAAAACATTTAAAAGCACACTTCCAATTCAAGAAATCTGTTTGAGAATCGGGAAGTGGTTTGAACATTTAAGAACATGTTTTCTTATGATTGAAAGTTTTCCTTCTTTCAACCATAGATGAGATGAAGATAAGGAATTATACCTTTTGAGTACAGTCTTACATCTCACGAAGTCAAACTTAAAGTCATAAAGATATGATCTTTGAAGCATCTCTCAACCTACAAAAGTCTAAAAGTCTAGTCAAAGAAACTTTATTCACTGTAATTGAAATGACATAAAGCAGTAAAACAAATAATGTATGAGTTCTGATCAGGAATAATCATAATTCATCGCCATACTACTTTATCGTGAACGCTCCCCCTAAAATCATGCATCACTATCAAATTGATCAGTAAGTACAATGCATTCAGTTTTGCTCCCCCTCAAAATAACATTGACCATCTATAAGATACTTCTCACACTCCCCCTGAGATCATGAACAACCTATTAAAGAGCAAGTATCATGCGGAAATAATAATAAAGATATGATAAAGAGACACAATAAGAAACTTTACTAGGTAACCAATGATTAAGTCTTGAGATTTAGCATACCAAGTCTTGAGACAAGAAAATTAAATCTCTTTTCGTCTAAAGGTTTGGTAAACAAATCTACAAGCTGATAATCCGTTTTTACAAAGTAAAGTTCAGTTGTTCCCTTTTCTACATTATCTTTTATAAAATGATACCTGACATCTATGTGTTTGGTCTTAGTATGCTGAACAGGGTTAGCGGTAATCGCAATAGCGCTCTTCGAATCACAATATATCAGAATTCTATTGAAATGAAATCCATAGTCTCGCAGTTGTGTTCTCATCCACAAGACCTGAGAACAGCAGCTAGCAGCAGCTACATATTCCGCTTCGGTCGTTGATGTGGAGACACATAATTCCTTCTTCGAAGCCCAACTGACGAGTTCATCTCAGAGAAATTGGATATGACCCGAGGTGATCTTCCTGTCTAACATGCAACCAGCATCATCTGCGTCTGAATAAGTTGTTAGTTCAAAGCTAGTATCCTTAGGATACCACAGATCAAGATCTGCAGTCCCCTTCAGATACCTGAAGATCCGCTTTACAGCAGACAAATGGGATTCTTTATGATTGGCCTGATATCTAGCACATAAGCATGTAGAAAACATTATATCCGGCCTACTGGAAGTAAGATACATTAAGGAACCTATCATCCCTCTATAATTCCTAACATCAACAGCCTTTCCCGAAAGATCGGTGCCAATCTTAGTACCAGGTGTCATTGGGGTACCAATCGGTTTACAATTTTCCATTTTGAATTTCCGAAGAATATCCAGAATGTATTTAGATTGATTGATAAAAATCCCCGTTGAAAATTGTATGACTTGCAATCCAAGAAATAAATTCATCTCTCCCATCATGCTCATCTGAAAACGTGACACCATGAGGTTTGCAAAGTTCTTACAGTACTTAGGATTTGTAGAACCAAAAATAATATCATCCACATATATTTGAATAAGAATGATATCGCCTTTATCCTTTTTAATAAAAAGAGTGGTATCAACCGTACCTTTTGTAAAACCTGACTTGACCAAGAACTGAGATAGAATATCATACCAGGCGCGAGGAACTTGTTTCAGTCCATAGAGAGCTTTATCCAAGATGTAGACGTGGTTCAGCTTATCTGGATTTAGAAACCCTTCTGGCTGAGAGACGTAGACTTCTTCCTTGAGTACTCCATTCAGAAAAGTTGTCTTCACGTCCATTTGATAGACAGTGAAGTTCTTGTGAGTTGCGTAGGCTAAGAACATCCGAATTGCCTCTATACGCGCCACTGGAGCATATGTCTCGTCATAATCTATCCCTTCCTCTTGCTTATATCCCTTGGCGACAAGTCGTGCTTTGTTTCGGATAACGGTACCATCTTCATCTTTCTTGTTTTTGAACACCTATTTCGTACCAATGATGGTTTTACCTTCAGGTTTGGGTACGAGTCTCCAGACTTTTAGTGCTTCAAACTGATTCAGCTCATCTTGCATCGCAGTTACCTAATCTGAATCGGCAAGGGCCTCAGATACGCGAGTAGGCTCGATCTTGCTCAGAAAGGATTCATACATACATAGATTTGATGTGGTAGACCTAGTTTGAACCGGTGCAGAAGGATCTCCAATTATTTGATGTATCGGGTGCTCTTTGGTCCACTTATGTTCATGAGGGAGTGGATTAGATGCATGTTGTTCATGAGTCTTCCATCCTATCAACCACAACAGATTTAGGCAAACGAGATCCAAGAAATTCATCATAAAACAGGTCAAATAATAAATCCAAATTAGATAATTTAGAAGTAGACGAAGAAGCTCCATCTGTTTTGTTCTCTTGAGGTGCAGGTCTTGGACTGGTTGGTCCAGAAGCTAATACTCCGGTAATTACGGGTTCTGAACTGATGTGCTCCGAAGCCATGTCCTCATCAAATGTAGCATTGACGCTCTCGATCACAGTCTTCGACCTCTTCAAGTAAACCCGATATGCAGTAGATGTAGAGGAATAACCAACGAAGATGCCTTCATCCGCCTTAGCACTGAACTTTTTTAGATTCTCTCTGTCGTTTAGAACAAAACATTGACAACCAAAAACATGAAAATATTTAATGGTTGGTGTTCGGTTGTTGATCAACGCATACGGAGTTTTCTGAAATAGGCGGTGTATCATGGAGCGATTCTGAGTGTGACACGCAGTCGATACAGCTTCAGCCTACAAAAATAAAGGAAAGACAGATTGGCTGAGCATTGTCCAAGAGGCCTCGACAAGTGTACGATTTCGCCTTTCGACGACTCCGTTCTGTTGAGGCGTACGAGCAGCAGAGTATTGATGTGATATCCCGACCGACTCGAGATATTCTTCAACTATCTTGTTCTTGAACTCTGTGCCATTGTCAGTTCTGAGAATCTTGAATTGTTTTTGTAGATTGACTTGGATCGTCTTCAGAAATGTAATGAGAACATCGGGAGTCTCATCTTTAAACCGTAGAAACTTAACCCAGGTGTATCACGAATAGTCGTCCACGATAACCAACACATACTTCTTTCCTCCTAAACTTTGCGTTCGCATAGGACCACATAAATCCATATGCAACAACTCTAATGGAGATCTAGTACTCGGTTTAGGCTTTGGTTTGTGTGGGGCTCTCTTCATATTACCCTTTTCATACGCTGCACATAGGTGTTCTCTTGTATACTTCAGCTCTAGAAGTCCTTTCAATAGCTTTCCACTGACCAGCTTGTTGATGTACCGAATGTTGAGGTGAGAAAGCCATCGATGCCATAACCAGCTTTGTTGCATCGAGGCCTTTGATAGTAGACAGACCTGATTGTCAGCCTGGACCTTTGACAAGTTGATGGTGTAGAGGTTTGACTTGCGAGTGCCGACCAAGAGTTCTTTTTCTTCTTCAGTGCGTACTAAACATGTCTTGGCCTTGAAATTAACCTCTAAGTCTTTGTCGCAGAACTGGCCAATGCTGAATAGGTTATGTCCTAAGCCTCCAACGTAGCTCACCTTCTTGACCGTAAGATTTTCGTGTACAACATCACCATATCCCAGAATACGTGAAAACTGATAATTCCCAAAACGAACTGTGCCGCAGTATTTGTCCATAAAATTAGACAACATACTCTTCTGCCCGGTCATATGCTTGGAACACCTGCTTTCCAAGTACCACATATGACGGGTCTGCACAAAACAGATCAGGAAAGAAGAGGTTTAGGAACCCATTTATAAATGGGACCTCCACTGTTAGTACTTGATTTTGGCACCCATTTAAATTTGGGTTTGTTTTTTCTTTGAAAACCAGAAGCATGATAAGACGAATGATAATGATAAGATGAAAATTATATGAACCATACCAAACATCAGAATATTTATGAGAAGCATAATCACATTCACCATAATTTAAAAACTTTTTATTAGATGGTGTTAACTGGAATAATTGCTTTATAGAGTACTTCTTTCGAGAATCAACAAGATTAGATTTAAAAGTAGCAACATTCACAATCACATAATCTTTACTTGAAGTCTTTTTATTCAAAATAAAACTAGAACTAGATTTAGCTTTCTCGTATATCTTCTGTTTCGGTATCCATGAAGTCTTAACTCCAACCCTATGCTTTCTGAAATCTGAAACATTTGAAACTTTAGAGTTAGAATGATGAGAATTAAGAGAATGCTTCTTCTTTGGCTTACCAGTGGGGATCGGTTTCTGTGAAAGCTGAGATTTTTGTTTCTTACCTTTTGCTTTCTTCGATTTCACATAAACTGATTTATCAACTTTCGTTGATGTTTAACCTTTTTCAAACACACTGGGTTGCCCAAAAGAATTAACAACACAAGATGAATGATCAG
The DNA here is from genome assembly GCA_954870635.1 of Arctium minus. NCBI lineage: Eukaryota > Viridiplantae > Streptophyta > Magnoliopsida > Asterales > Asteraceae > Arctium > Arctium minus. Next base: position 84,124,425 of record OX941081.1, read on the forward strand.
GAAGTTTAGAAGTAAAGTCAAATTGAGCAACATAATCATTCAAAATACCATCAGAGTTTAAGAAATTAAGATCATTCTCAAGGGAACTAGACCTGTCATCAGAATTTAAAGCCTTGGAGAATTTAGGAAAATTAGTATTTTTGAACACTGATGAAAATACAGTTTGTTCTAAGTCCATCAAAATTATTTCTTCTGTAAGAGTATTCTCGAGTTCAGAAATTTTACTTTCCAAAACTAGAGGAGGTACGTAAATCTTACCTTCGATGGGTTTAGCCTCCAACTCTTTTACAGAATAACTCTCAAAATAATCATTTGAAAGAAATTTTGATTTATTAGAACTATAACTGTTATTCAACTTCTCATAGCGAAATGGAAGTTTAACTTTAGTTGTGTTCTTTCTTTTATCATATTCCTTGGCTTTATCTTTTTCCGACAGACTAGTCCAAAAGGGTTTGAGTTCTTGATGTGGAGGAGCCAATAACATAAACCCAAAGTCATAAAGTGCAGGCACTTCAGATATAACCTTTTTGAGATGATGTGGGTTTTTGTAACCAAGTCCCCAAGTATCAGGTTTCTCTTTAGGTTTGTTCAAATGAATAGTGTGTTCAGTTTGGCCTAAAGTATGTAATTTCTCTTCCAAAGCATTCACCTTGTCTAATAAAGAATTCTTTTCTTTTGAAGTAGAAAAATACCTTTTAGAAAGCTCTATAGTCTTAAACTCACATTATTTATATTTAGAAACGGTTTCAGATAACTCTTTATGAATTATAGTCTTCTCTTTAGCGCAGGTGTCTATATTTTCGTGCAAAGTTTCAATTAATACATTTTTTTCAGCAATATCATTACAAAGTGTATGTATAGATTGATTTTTCTCATTTATGACACCTTTCTCACGCTTCAGGTTAGACTCTAATTCTTGGAGTTTAGACATCATGGCATGCATTTGGTTTAGAAAATCAGATTCAGTTAAGTTACATACCTCATCATTGTCTCCATCATCAGAATCAGCTTCAGCTTCTGACTGGTTCTTCCCCATCAAGCACAGATGTGTTGTCTCATCCATCTCTCCTTCTTCAGATTCTTGGTCTGAATGATCGAGCCAGTATTCATCCTCGGCCATTAATGCTTTTCCATCCTCTTGTTGCTTGGCTAGAAGCATCTTATTCTTGTAATATTCGGAGTTTCGGACTTTTGGTTTGCGGCAGTCCTTGGCAAAGTGACAAAGTCTGCCACAGTTGTACCATTTCATCGGTTCTTCCTTCTTGAACTCTTCGGCTCCATCCTTCTTCTTGTCTTCTGGTCTCTTTTCTTCAACTTTCTCCTTATGCTTGCAGTTATTCGGACCAGACGAGTACCTATGACTGTTAGAGTTTGGCTTTTTATATAACTTCTTTTGGAAAGCCTTGGTTAACATTAGCATGGCTTCCTTCAGTTGTTCACAATCATCAGAGTCAAACTTTCCCTCGCTATCTGCTTCTTCAGATTCAGATTCTATCACCTTCTTCTTCTTGGACTTTTTCTTGACAACAAGAGCAACTGGATCAACAACTTCTTTGTCAACCTTCTTCATCTCAGCCTTGATTTCATCCACCTCTTCCTCATTCTGTTTAAGGATTTCATAAACTTCATGAAGTGGAATGTCGTTCAGATCTTTCAACTGCCTCATCTGTCTGGTGAATCTCTTCCACTCTGGCTGAAGGTTGCTGAGAAAATTCACATTCAGCTCAACTTGAGATTTGTTGATCTTGTTCTTGCTGAGCTCATTCAGCAATGTGACAAATCTGTCAAAAGTGGCTTTGAGTGATTCTCCAGCTTTGGCTTTGAATTCTTCATAATTATTCAAGCAGTTGGAAACTTTAAGTTGGTTGCCGACTTTTGATCCAATCATCATCTTCTCCAATTGATCCCACATTTGCTTGCCGGTGGCATTGTAGCTATCAATCTTGACATATATTTCATTTGGTATGCCTTGGAGAATAAATGATCTTGCCAGCATGTCACCCTTGTGTCTGTTCAGCTGATCTTCTGAATATTCACCAATCGGTAATTTATACTCTGTCTCTTCTTCTTCACCATTTTCTCCAGCGACTGTGAGAACCTTGGTAGGAGGTGTCATGATTCTTTCTTTCAGAGATTTTCTGATATAATCTCCCAAATCATGTCTATCGATGAAGTCCAAGAATCTATCCTTCCATTGCTCGTACTCCCCCTTGAAGAGTACTAGTGGCTTCACATCTGTTCCAATAGCAAGAGCTTCCCGAGACATCTTTACTTATGCGATTAGTAATCAAACTTATCTGGTATTATTAAACAATCAACTGGATGAGATCGTTAGAAATTAAGATAAAAACCACACTCAACAATTTTCAGAAAAATAAATTTTCAAAAATAATTAAATGCAGTCCTCTCACACAGTATAAAGCACAAAGAGATTAAACACAGTTAAAACAGGTACAAAAATCAAATATTTGCCAAGAACAGAGGTGCAAAGGACGGTTTGCGCGAGAAGCAGGTCGCGCAAATAGAGGTTTGCGCTAGACACGGTTGGCGCAAAGAAGAATTTCGCGTGAGAAGCAGGTGGCGCAAAGTAGAAGTTTGCGTAAGAAGACCGTGGTGCAAAGTGAGAATTGCGCGAATAGTGGGTCGCGCAAAGTGCGGTTTGCGTATCAAGTGGATTGCGCAAACTACGTATTGTGTATCAAGTGGGTTGCGTAAACTACGGTTTGCGTATCAAGTGGGTTGCGCAATCTACGGTTTGCGTATCAAGTGGGTTGCGCAAAGCTGAGAAAGACCGGGGTCTAGATTGACCGATACCTTGCTCGACCGGAATTGGCTTGGACCGATAGAAAAATAATGAGACCGATAGAGTATGGACCGATATGAAAAACTCGACCGATAAGTTATGGACCGATAGAATGTCGACCGGTAAAATAGAAACGCAGGTGTTCGGTCGACCGGTATTGAGGTTGACCGGAAATTACTCGACCGATATGAAGACCGGTATAATGCGGTCGACCGGTACGAGGTTGGACCGGTAATCTATGGACCGATAAAAGGATATGGACCGATATTAATCAAAGACCGATAGAGGTCTTCGACCGGAATTGGTCTTTGACCGGAGAGAAAGACCGATAGAATGCGGTCGACGGATAAAACACAAAGATCGATAATAACAAAGACCGATATGTTCTTGATACAGTATCGACCCAGAAACCAAAATCAACCCAGAAAACACTCAATATCTCGAATTAAACAACCAAACTTTGCTAAAACGTTCAAATAACCAACTAGAGCAGATTCCAATCAATTAATTCAATTAAAAACCACTTTAAGAGATATTTAATTTCTGATGGCAGTGTCGACTCGTGAACGAACCCAGAACAGCAAATTCATCAAATTGATAATAAAAAACGATGTAATATTCAAATCAAACAGTACCCAATCACGATAATAGGCAAAACAAACACAATCAAACAAAAAGCAACTTGAATGAATAATCACACAATTAAAAAAAATGAATCTTTGACAGAAAAAGCAGAACCGAAAACAAAAAATTTTCAATTCAATCTTTCCTGCTCTGATACTAATTGTGTGTCCCAATATATAATCATTCAATCAAGCAAACATATAATCAACACAATTATGCAAACCTGGTATTGATTAATCAAACGATTCAACAGGTTACAAGTGTTCTTGATATGAAGAAATTGAAATCTCTCTCTGCTTTTCTTCTGTGTACGGCGCACCAACACCACAACAAGTCTCTCAATAATAATTTCTCAATTAAGCTCTCTAAAACTCTAACCTAATTAACATAAAACAAAACTAATTTATACTTAGGCCATATTAGCCTAATGGGCTTGGCTAGGCTTGGGCCCAAATACAAAACAAACTAATAACTAAATTATAAAAACTAATAAATAAAATACAGAAACATACTTTGACTATTTATTACAAAAGGACCCTAGATTATGTGTTGAGACGACTTTATCAGCTTTGACTTCAGTTTTCCATCTTCAGTTAATGATGATCTTGAATCCAATAAAACTGTGATTTAACATGCTCAATACGCTCCTCAATTTAAAATTGATTGGATAAATGTGAAGCAAGTGTTAGAAATCGAAAATTAGAAAAGGACAAATAACAAGAAAAAGGAAATTCCTTTTGTTTATACGTATGAAAAAGTAAAATATTTCCTGATAAATCAAGGAAAGGCAGAAAAAGTTTTAATGAAATATCTTTTGTCAAGTCTTCAGTATCTGATGATTTTGTTGATATTTTTGCCAATAAATCTGATAAGGAAAATATTTCTCCAATCATTTATGATTCTAAGAAATATACTCCTCCTTTAATATTAGAAGGCAAAATCATTGATCTTGAAGATGAGATGGCAGATCACAATATTAAAAAAAAAATTGAATCTGATGTTATTCTTTCTTTCATGACATCTAGTCTTGAAGAAAATTTATTTTCTCAAAAACAAGATTCTATTTCTAGCATTTCTTCTGATTGTCAATTAAACAAAAAGGAAGTTTCTAAATCTGAAATCTTTTCTCAAAATAATTCTGACTCTGAGGTAAGTTCAGATTTATTGTCTGATCAGATTGGTTGCTTAGGTAAAATTATTTCTTCTGATTTAAATCTTAATTCGGAAATTCTTGATGAATCTTTTACGTTAAATGATCATTATTATAAACCAAAGCGTAAAAGAAGAAGGTCAAAGAAGTCAAAGAAACAAGATAAAGTCATTTCTGACAATTCTAATTCTTCTGATTCAAATTTTTCAGATAGGACTTTGAGCACATCTATCAAGCAGATTTGGAGAGCCAAGCGGATATCAGATGATTCTACGACTGATGAGGATAGATGTGTAGACAAACTTTATAAAAGTGATTCATTTTCTTCTTGTAATAAAATTTCAAAATACTCTATAAAGCAAATGATTCGAATTTCAAAACATGTCTCATGTTCTTCCTCATATTCTAGTTCAGATGATAATGCTTTGTCTTTTTCTGATGATTGTGCTTATTATTCTGATGATCTTTCTCATGCTTTAACTTTCAAATCTAACAAATATTTCCCCATAAGAACTGCAACTAACAAGCATGGGCCCAAATTCAAGCGGGTACCAAAATCTCAATCTGACTCAAAGTTGCAGGCACCTCATGTCAAGGGGGAATAAGTGAAATTTTGTCTTATGAGTAATTCAGCTCAGAACCCGTGCTTCGAAGACAATGACTTCTAAACAATTCAGTTTAGAACTCGTTCTTCAAAGATTTAGCTTCTGACTAATGAGAAACTCTGAGTACATCTACTTAATTTCGCTGCATTTATCTCTGATAATGATGTTATTCAAGTTTTTCTCATTTTTTTAAAGAATCTGAGCAATCTTATTCAAACCCTGATTTTGTTCAACCCAAAATTTTTAAAAAGAGACACAAATTTTTTTATATACATTAAGTGAAAGATAATATTATTGAATTTTATTTTGTTTCAACTGAATATAAACTTGCCGATCAAATGTTTCTATTTTCAAATATCGGCATGTTGAATTTAAAAATTTAAACCTTCACAAATTTTATTCTATGAAGTAAAAGTTTTACAATTTTTCTTTCTTTTGAATAAAATGTGTGTCTAGGATAAATTTTCAAGTTCGTTTGTTTATATTAAAGTTCTTATATGTTCAAATTTCAGCTCTAACAAAAGTCGAAAAGTCAGCAACATGTTTGTAGCTTTTGATAATGCTTCAAAGTTGTGTGATTCGGAATATTTATAGTTTACGATGCTTTGAAAACCTAAAAAGTCAGAATTTTGGATTGTAATGAAAATATGGGCTAAGAACTTAGACGTAAAACCTTGTGATTTAGATGATTATTAAATTCTTAAAAATCAGAAATCTCTAAGTTTAAAATTTTGTACCTGTGACCTTTCTGGTTTGGGAAAGTAAGTTCTGTGGGATGCTTGTCATCTGTTCCCCTAGGTAGCGTTTGGTACGCAGACTGGATGGGACAGGACAGGACGGGACGGGACAGGACAGGATAGGACAAGACTAATTGTCTGTCCCACGTTTGGTACGACTAGAACAGGACAGGACTAATTGTCTGTCCCACGTTTGGTAAGCTGGACAGGACAGGACAAAACTGTTAAAATGACCAGATTACCCTTATATGCTGGTTTATGTTATTTTATATCAAATAATGATTGTAAATGACATAAATCAACTAAATTTTATTTAAATAATATTATCTATGATAGTTATACTATTATATATCATATAATCATTCCAACACAACAATTGTAAATACATACAAAATTTTAAGACTTCCAAAAACAACAACGCTAAATTCATACATAATTTAAAAACATTTCAACACAACAATTGTACCCAAAATAATTTAAACACGTGTCATAATCGAAACAGTCAACAGTAACCACATATATATTTATCTAAAAAATGACCAGCAATAGTCAACAGTAACCACATAAAAAATTTTTAGCTAAAAATCGAAACTAAAAAAAGATTTTGTATCAAAACCAAAAAAAGTTGAGAAACAAATTCAACAGTAACCACATGAAAACCACATCCTCTAAGATTTTGTAAATGCACATCAGAAACAAAGATTTTACAAAAAAGGAGACACAAATTCAACAGTAACCACATATATATTTATCAGAAATCGAAACCAAAAAAAGTTGAGAAACATGGATGATGAAGAACATGGAATCGCATTGTTAGCTCCACTCTCATTGTATAGAATTATTGAAAAATAGGCTAAGTATGGAAATCGCAGAAGTCAGCCGCTGAACACCCAAGTACACCACAGAAGTTGCAAAGCTCAGAAGTTATTCCGCAGAAGATGCACCAGAGGTCAAACCTGATGATGATTCTCAGATCACAGAGCCTCTGTGATCACTCACAGAGCCTATGTGAAGGATAACCTCTGGAGATCAATGTTGAAACTTTTCTTAGAAAGTTCAAGACAAGACCACGTGCAGAACACGTGAGGCCTGCTGTACGAAGATCCTCAAGATCAAAGTAATGGGTGTCCCACGATGTTTACTTTACAGGTGGCATTCCGTTTATGGAATGTCAGTTTTTGTCTTGTACTAAGGGGTGTATCCCTCTGCTATATTAAGGGAGCACCACCTTAGAGCACAATGTACGAGAGCACACACAAAAATAGCAGTCTGTATAATCCTTGAGCATATTTGCACATACCAGTGCGTGTTCTTAGTGTTCTTGAGTGATCAATGAAACAGTTCTTTGAGTAACTTTCTTGTAATACTTTACTTTCTGTTCATTAATTGCTTGTGTGTTTACTACCTTGTATGTTCAACCTTTTCTACACATCTTAAACGCTTCCGCACTCTATTTAACTAATCTGTGTGCAGTAAAAGGTTAAATCAAGTTAAAGAACATCATAACTGGGATCAACAATTGGTATCAGAGCAAACTTTGATTTTCAATATCAAAGGATCATGTTCTATACTTGTTTCCAGTATTCAAGGTAGTAGTTTGAGTTTGTTCTTCGTCCCAAACTCCATTTACAGCCACACTCTGTTTTCTGAAGCTATATCCACCTGTTTGGTATAGAAACAGGTACAAGTGTGTCCTTCATTCAAAGATAGATTCAAAGCTAGTTGGTTGGTCATCTGTTCTTACTGATTCATATTCTCATCATTTCTAAAACCATTACTGTTATACTCTTTCTGGTTCGTGCGATACTCTGTTTTTCCTCTCTAAACTAAAATGGCAAACACTGTTAACTACTTCAGTGTTGGATCTCAGTCTAAACCTCCCACTCTTCTAAGGGATGAATATCCTCAATGGAAGATCAGGATGGTGCACTTCCTTGAAGGTGTGGATCCTGGTCTGGTTGAATTTCTTCACAATCCTCCTTTCATCCCAATGACAACTATTCCTCGTGTTCCGGCCACTGCCAATACTCCTGAAATCCCTGAATATCAACATCCCAAACCTGTCCTTGAATGGAGTGAAGAAGAAAAGGCACAACATTAGCTTGCAAAGAAAGCCAAAAGATTAATCATAATGGCTATCCCAAACGATATCTTTCAATCTCTTGACTCATGTAAAACTTCAAAGGACCTATGGTTAGAGTTAGAGAAACAACTTGAGGGTGGTGCCAAAACCCTCAAGAACAACAGAGCCTTATGCATAAATGAGTATTTTGCATTCAAAGCTCTGTCGAGTGAATCCATTCAAAGCACTTACAATAGATACAGCTCTTTGATAAACAAGTGTAAGAGGTATGGCATCCACAGAACCTCTGAAGAAAACAATGTCAGATTTCTACAGAGCCTGAATGATGAATGGCTTCATCTAACCATGTCCATGCAAGCCACATTGGATCTTGATGTTTGGTCCATATCTGATCTCTTTGGAACACTGATTAGCCAAGAGAACAAAATTTCCAAACTGACAACCTCTGTTGGAGGTCCTCTGGCTCTTGTGGGAAGTGCCTCAGAACACAAAGACAAGGGAAAGAAGGATAAGGCAGCTGAGGAGGCACAGAGGAAGAAGAAAAAGAAGGTACTTGTAGTAGAGAGTGAAAGTGAAGAAGATTCTGAGGAGGAGATTGACATGGCTGCTCTGGCCAAAACACTTGCACTTATGACCCGACAATTAAATCGAGGTCTCAAGAAGCCGGAGTACAGAGGGAGAGAAGAAAGAGATGACAGAAGCAGAGGATATGGTGAAGCGAGAAGACATGAAAGAGAAAAGTCTGCGGAGCCAAGGCAAGAAGTGAGAAATGGGCAGAGGTCAGACGGCAGAGCTAGTGAAAAATTCCCAAAGAAAACTGAAGGCTGCTTCAAATGCGGAAAACCAGGCCACTTCGCCGCATAGTGCAGGTCCTCTGCCAACAAAGGGAAACCCACAAGGGACGCTACTTTCTATAAAAAGAAAGCAGAGTACTACACTCAGAGATCCCTAATGGCAGAACAAGAGAACCTTGTAACCGATGAATCCTCTGATGAAGAAGACAACGCACTTTTCTGTGGAATGGCAGAAGTCCACTCTTGTAACTCTGACTTTGAAAACAAGCTTCTTGAAATACAAAATGATCTTCTAGCTTATAAAAATACATGCTCGGATCTTGAGAAAAAACTTGCCTTCTTTGAAAGAGAAACTAGGCTTCTCACAGAGGAGAAGGACAAGCTTTACTTCGAAAACAAATCTCTTATCTCTGAGCATATTTCAACAAAAAGGGATTTCAAGGAAAAAATCACAAATCTTGACAAAGCTTTGAAAGATGAGGTCAAAGAGCTAAAGAAATGTGAGAGTGGTCGTTTAAATGCCATTTCTTTGAAAAACTTTTTTCAAAAAGAAAGAGATGTCCTTCATCAAGATCTATTCAACAGAGATCTCCAAATTAAGAGGTATCGGGATGCTCAAAAAGTTCATGAAAAGGTAAACACCCAGATCGGCAGAAGAGGATTAGGGTTCGAGGACATTGACCCTTACACAGGAAATAAAAGAAACAAATCTTTATCAAACATCTTCTGCCCTGTACAATTTTTAAAACCAAGTCTTTCAAACCTTTTATCCACATTTAAGAGGCGCAGAACTTCTGAAGGACCACATCTGAGGAAACCTCTGCAGATGGCAAATGTATGGTATGAAAACAATGATTTACCATCTGCACCTTCATCAAAAGGAAAATCTATACCAAAGAAATATTTGTCTCAAAAACAGATAGGGGTCTTCAGATTTGGTCACCCAGAAACGCAAACTCAAATGGCCTTTGTGTGCATGATGATTCCTGAAAAGGAACTGTCCTCTGAAGCATCAGAGTTTGTTCCAGCCTCTGTGGAAGAAAAACTATTTAAAAGATTTTTGGAAAGAGACTTGAGAAGAACTTATGAAAATCATTTTCTCAAACATTCTGATTTAACCTCTGAAATAAGAGAAATCTTTGAGCAAGATTTACAAAACTGTCTTAATGTTCCTATGGTCATTCCTTGTATTTCAAAAATTCTAAATACCTCAGAGGACACCAATGGACAAAGCAAGGCACTTACAGAAGGTCAGGCTCTCATTCACAGAGACTTTCTCTATTCAAACTCTGAGTCAGAATCAGAGTTCTCTGTCGACAATGAGACAAGTTTTGTGGAACTTGAGATACTCCCCTGTGGTCCAGAAAAGAGTAAACTTACTTCTGGCATTCTAAATAGAACAGTTCTTCCCAAAAGGAAAATCACAAGTGTACCTATCTGTCCTGATTTCCTGGACATGTGCTTACAAGCAAAGACTTCTCTTGAGCTTAAAAATTCTAAAAAGAACAAGATCTCTCATAGTTCAAAAGCTCCAAAACCATTAAAACCTTTTCAAGAAAAATTCACTTGGCAACAGAAGGATAAATGGCCTAAAATTGATAAACTTGATGCTTCTGTTGCAGTGAAAGCAAGGAAAGAAGATCAAGGGAGAGTACAACCACAGAGCCACTCAAAAGGAGTTTTTGAAAAAACTCAACCTAGATTAGACAAAGCTTTCTGTAAAAAGAAACCCAAATCTAAAATGGGTTGTAGTAAATTTTGCTCTGTACCCTCCTTTGACAAATTTAATGAGATTTTCAAGAAGTTTGCCTCAAATGTTCCTTATTGTAAATGCTTTGATCTTATACATGCTTTGAATCAACATTTCTCGAGGCCCTCCTGTCTTATATCTCACCCCAAACCCAAGAATGCAAAATTCAAGGGTGAGAAGAGACAATCTGGTACCTCTGCCAATGAGCATAAATCCAAAACCAAAGGTGTTAAGGCATCTTCACAGCCTCCTAACAAAAATGTACCCATTTGGAAATGGGTACCTAAATCTTTCTAATCTGTCCACAGGAGAAACAACATGTGCCTATCTGGTACCTAGACTCCGGGTGCTCAAGACACATGACTTGCGACAGAGGGTTGCTTTCCTCCTACAAATAAAAACATGGAGGAGGATCTGTGACTTTTGGAGATAACAAAAAAGGTCAAATAAAAGGCTATGGAATCATTGCCAAAGGATACATCGATGTCAACAGAGTTACCTATGTGGATGGCCTCAAGCAGAACCTTCTGAGTGTAAGTCAACTCCGTGACAATGGACTCGATGTGATGTTCAAAAGACAGTACTACTCTATGTTGAAAGAAGATACAACCACAGAGCTTCTGCGAGCCAAAAGACGAGGTGATTTATACCTCATGGACTTTAAATCATCTAACAGAGAAGAAAAGCTCTGCTTAGTCTCAAGTAAGAATGAAGAAGCTTGGCTCTGGCACAACAGGTTCTGTCATCTAAACTTTCACACACTTAACAAACTTGTGAAACTAGAACTAGTAAGTGGTCTACCAAGTATTAGATTCGACAAGGATCATCTATGCTCAGCTTGTGAGATGGGCAAACTCAAAAAGGCTGCCCACAAAACTTAGTCTGACATATCTTGCACCAGACCTCTGCAAATTCTTCATGTTGACCTCTGTGGTCCTATTTCTGTGCAAAGTCTTGGTGGCAAGAAGTACATCCTTTTACTCATAGATGAATTCTGTAGATATACATGGGTTGAATTCGTTCGAAAGAAATCAGATGTTCCTGAAGTACTAATCAATCTTATCAAGAGAATACAAGTTCTTTATGACTGCAGGGTACAGAGAATCCGAAGTGACAATGGGACAGAGTTTAAGAATTCAACCATTGAAGCCTATCTTTCGACAGAAGGCATATCACATAACTTCTCTGCTGCAAGGACTCCACAACAAAACGGTGTTGTTGAACGAAAGAACATAACACTAGTGGAAGCCGCAAGAACTATGCTCACTGGTTCAGGGCTCTCTATTTCTTTCTGGGTAGAAGCCATTTCAACCGCATGCTTCACACAGAATCGATCCTTGATCATGAAGAGACATGCAAAGACAACATATCACTTACTACACCAGAGGAAGCCGAACATTAAGTACTTCCATGTCTTTGGATGCAGGTGCTTTGTACGGAACGACATACACCAGATAGGGAAATTCTGTCCCAAAGCCGATGAAGCCAAATTTGTTGGCTATTCATCAAATTCCAAGGCATACATAATCTATGTACTCAAATCCAAGCATATACTCGAAAGTATTAATGTTTCATTTCATGATTCTTTTCAGGTGACTTCTGAGCAAATTAGCTCAAGACTCAAACTTCAAGATGAAGATTCTGGTGGATTATCACGAACAAATGATCTTCATCATCTATTTGAAGAGATGTTCAATGATGATGAACCCTCTGAAGGTGATCGCAGAGCCTCTGAAGCCGAACCCTCTGAGGACCAAACAGGTACTTCTCTAACTGGTCCTTATAATGCTTCACCCTCTTCCAGTAATGTTGCAGGTGCAACCATCGAGGGGGAGCACTCAGAGGACAATACGAATCAAGGCCCCAAGCTCAATCAAGATCATGGTCATTCTCAAAATCTCTCTAAAGGGTCAACACCAGATCAAGGCTCCATAGAGCTTTCTACCCCAAACTCATGATGAACAACCAAGCCCTGTGGCAAGTACAAATGATCAATTTCTCTCAACACAAAATGATCTACATCAAGACGAACGCGCTCCTGAATTAACCACAGAAGTTTCCAATGATCACCTACCCCCCATGACAAAGTGGACCAAGAGTCACCCACAGAGCCAAATCATTGGTGACGCTTCTGACAAGGTCCAAACTCGATCGAGTACTGCAAATTTTTGTTACTATACAAATTTTGTGAGTATCATCGAACCCAAAAAGATATCTGAAGCTCTTAAAGACCCGAACTGGGTAGAAGCTATGCAAGATGAGCTTCTGCAGTTTGAAAGAAACGAAGTATGGACCCCAGTGCCTCTGCTGAAAAGCAAAACCGCAATAGGGACCAAATGGGTCTTCAGGAACAAAAAGGATGAAGACGGCGTGGTGATCATAAACAAAGCAAGACTGGTGGCCAAGGGATACTGTCAAGAAGAAGGCATTGACTATGAAGAAACCTTTGCCCCTGTGGCACGACTCGAAGCAATAAGAATCTTTCTTGCCTTCGCTGCCCACAGAGGTTTCAAAGTATATCAAATGGATGTCAAGTCAGCCTTTCTAAATGGGAAGATTCAAGAAGAAGTATATGTCCAACAACCACCAGGGTTTGAGAACTCTAAGTACCCAAATCACGTCTATTTTCTGGACAAGGCTCTGTATGGACTGAAACAAGCCCCCAGAGCATGGTACGACAGACTTTCAAACTTCCTCCTTGCAAATGGTTTCGAAAGAGGTACTACTGATACGACTTTATTCTATAAGAAGAGAAACGGTGAGATTCTGCTTGTACAAATTTATGTTGATGACATTATTTTTGGGTCTACAAATGATTTATATTGCAAAAAGTTCGAGTCATTGATGAAAAGTGAGTTTGAGATGAGTATGATGGGAGAACTTACATTCTTCTTAGGATTGCAAGTCAAACAAACCACAGAGGGTATTTTCATAAACCAATCAAAATATGTCTCTGACATACCTGAAAAATACAAGCTCTCTGACTCTTCACCAATGAAAAGTCCTATGGTCACTGGATCTAATCTCCATGCAGATCCAGATGGCAAATCTGTGGAGTGTAAACTCTATAGAGGGATGATAGGATCTCTATTGTACTTAACCGCGAGTAGACCTGATATAATGTTTGCCACATGTCTATGTGCAAGATTTCAAGCTAACCCCAAAGAATCTCATCTTTATGCTATCAAGAGGATCTTAAGATACCTAAAAGGGACCAAAAATCTTGGTCTCTGGTATCCGTAGAACTCTGGCTTTGATCTCATGGCTTATACAGATTCAGATTACGGAGGATGCAAGCTCGATAGAAAGAGTACCTCTGGGAGTTGCCAATTCCTAGGAGGGAAACTAGTAAGTTGGACTTCCAAGAAACAGAACTGTGTCTCGACCTCTACGGCAGAAGCAGAATATGTTGCTGCTGCAAGTTGTTGTTCACAAGTTCTGTGGATGAGGACCCAACTCAGAGACTATAGATTTGATATCGAAAAAATTCCCATCCTCTGTGACTCCAAAAGTGCCATTGCGATCTCTGCCAATCCTGTGCAGCACTCCAAGACCAAACATATCGATATCAGGTATCACTTTCTGAAGCATCATGTGGAGCATGGGACAATAGAAATGTACTTTGTACCCACAGACTACCAACTTGCCGACCTTTTCACGAAGGCATTGGATGAGAAAAGATTCACTTTTCTAGTTAGCAAGATTGGTATGCTCAACATGAGTTGACCACAGAGCCTCTGTACCCTCCCACAGAGCCTCTGTTGTACATATTTGTATGTAACATATCCCTTGTTTTCAAATAATCTCTTCGGCTTTCTTTATCGTATATTCTTTTCTGCGAATCTATGTCTTGTGCAAATCTTATCTTTACTTGATCCAAGCATAGTTGAAGGGGGAGCAGACTGAACCATCAAAGGCCAATCTTGATTATTCAAGGGGGAGCAAGACAGTTCTGCGCAACACAGACTATAAAGTGAGGTTAGTCCATCTGAACCAAGGGTCAAAACTCTTTCTCGAGCACTATGCCCTCAGAAAGATCACCCTCTGTACCATATTTTCTGTCAAAACTTTGAAATGATCAAATCTATGAAAATCTTTCCTAAAAAGGAAATTTTTGGTCTCAGAACCTCTGAGGTCGACCATAGAGCCTCTACGATCTATCACAGAGTCTTTGCACCTCAACTGAGGATGTTCGACCAAATGTCCTTTAAAAGGAACTCGATCATTTCATCGTACTTTCCTCCCTCATAAAAAGCTCTTCTGATCACAACCTTGCCTATGACCTTAGAAGCCTCTTATCCACAAAGCTTCTGTCATTCCCATCACTTGAGAAATTCAGGTCATGTGCTGCGGGTTATTTTTTGAATCTCACTGTCACATGAGAATACTAAATGCCACGTGCGTGAGAATAGGGTGGCACACGTCCTAGATCGTGCACCGCCATCATCTGACGTGGCAATATTTGATTGGTTCGTAACCTGTACCGTCGTTTTTAAAAAACGGCTTCTTATCCGTTACCACTGATCACGGATTTGAAAATTTTATCTTTTACCGCTCATTCTTATTACCCTCTCTCCTTATATACAAACCCCTCTCATACCCCAAATTCTTTTTACCTGCTATCTTCTCTCTTTCAAGAATCCCTTTGCAAAGAATTCTCGCTCTCCATATCTTTCCATGGCATCTCATTCTGCTTCTTCCAAGAACTTCAAGGGATCTTCTGCATCAAACCACTCGATGCATTCTGAAGCTAAAATGGACGATTCCCATTCTGTTGAACAAGAACATGTCCTCACAAGCAAAATGCTCTCCTTCACACACCACGATTATCACTTCAGGCAACTGAATCTCAAGCCTAACAATCACTATGTTGTCTTGGAACCAAAGGGATATCCTGAGGAAGCTGCTCCTTTAATTCAAATCCTAAAGAACCACATTCTCATAAAAGCCCTAACCCTAAAAAGAACTGATATTCCTGAAACTTACATTCAACAATTCTGGTTGAGTGCTAAGCATGAAAAACTGGACCGTTATGGCTACTGTGTCATGGGCTATGCCACCCATCCCTCCACTACTCAAATACTGGACCTTGGTATAAACCGAAGACGGGTCACAGAGGTATTCGAGCTTCCCACCAAGACCCAGCTAAACCTAACAAGATACTCTGACGAGCCCTCTGACGAGCCCTCTGACGATGAGATTCTGGAGTTCCTTAAGTTCATCGGGTACACTGCACCAATTTCCAAAAGAACCGACTTTAGACGCCAGAACCTTCCACCTCTGTGGAACGTTCTCTTCTCTATTCTAAATCGCTGCTTGACTTGCAAGGTAGGCAGTCCTGACCAATCTAGCCATACCATACTTGCAATAATGTATGGTATGTACTACGATTTGCCTCTAGACTATGCAACTCTAATATTCACGGAAATCAGAAACGCGGTCATAGCCAAGCAAGAGGACCAAGCTCGAGGCACAGAGCCCAAAAACCTTGTCTTCAACAGATTTTTTTCCATTCTGTTAGGAGACGCCCTGATAGGAGAAGGGTAGTTACCTAGAGAGGGTAAGATGATCAAGGTATATGACATGAAGTCGCACAAGCCTACAGTTCTCAAATCTGGGTATTCGGGAGCAAGACCTCTGCCAGCCCGAATTTTAGCCTACCTGAACAGTGAAGATGGGGTGAAAAGTTACATTCGTGGGCACAGGACTCCTGAACCGAGTCCTGCAACCCCCCCCCACGTGTAGGATTCCAAGTGGGTGAGATAGCTGTTTTCCTTAGGGCAGAGATAGGTGAGGGAGCTGAAGTTAGAACAGAGGAGGCTGACGGAGCTGAAGTGCGAACAGAGGCTGTCGTTGAGAAACGAGAAAAGAACCTTAAAAAGAAAATAACTCCCAAAAAGAGAGTTGCAGAAGAAGAGGCTCCAAAATCCCCAACAGATGTTTCCAAGCCAAAGAAGAAGGCAAAGAAATTGACCAAGGCAGCAGCCTCTGATCCTGTACCCTCTCTAGACGTGAGTGAACCTGCAGAGTCCAAACAACCTCTACAGAGGAGAAGAAGAAAAGTCCAAGTCATTGAAAGCTCTGAGGAAAGGCCATCCAGCCCTCTCCGAGTCGCATTGGCCATAGCTGAGGGCTGATCTTCAAGCTTGTGGACAAGCCATCATTGCACACTCCAATCAAATTCAGGTAGTCAGGGATCTTTGCACAGGAGAGTTCCCAAAGTATGCTACACAAGGAGTTCAGACTGGAGTGATTGAAATGGCCAAGATTCGAGAGGAAATAAAGGACATAACTCGCAGTGTTATGGTCCCATTCAATCCCCAAGCATCAACCTCTGTGCGTGACCCCTCTGCTATTGCCACAAAAGCCGACCTAGAAGCAATGGGAAGTCAGTTTCTGAGCAACCTCAACCTTCTTCGATCCCACTTCAATGAACAAGGAGAAAAGGTGGCTGCAGACTTGAAGAAAACCGTAGCCATATTTCGGTTCAAATCTGACTTGGAAATCAATGAGCTATCAATGGCCGCAGGGGACGCTCTACAGAAGATCAATAAACATGTTGATGAGCACCTCTGCAAAGGAAAAAGAGAAAAGCCCCGGCTACTTGCCAAGCGGCGGCCTCGCAGAAGGTTTCAAGGCATGAGGACCAGGATCCAAATGTCTCTGGCCCTGGCCATCATGAGGGGGAGAAGGCATTAACACCAAAAGCACCTGTCATCTCAGCCACTCCTCTTCAAGCCCTACCCTTACAAAGAACATCATCAGAGGCACACAAAACACATAATCTCACGCCCTGTGCCTCTGAGGACCCAATACCGACTTCAATTTTCCAAGGAACAACTTCTGCAGGGTCTCATAAAGGGAAGGTTAGTGTGGACTCTGAACAGATCGCAGAAGGACTCGCAAAGTTTGTAGAACCCTCAAGTCCTGAACTTATGCCCACTACACCCACACCCGCTGTACAGTTTCAAAGCCTTGATCCAGTAAACACTGCAGATACTTCAGAGACCTCTCCACGGAAGAAACAGTCCTCAGAGTAGAACTCAGAGCAGAAACGTCAAGAGGACAGAGTAAAAGAGATAGTTCAATCGATGGACGCCATGAGAGTTCCAATCCCAAGGCCTCCACCGAAAGAACTTAAGTTTCAAGAGAACATTCATACCTATCTTTACACCGCAGAGCCCGAAGCCGTATTCTTAGCACCAAATCT
Organism: Arctium minus; assembly: GCA_954870635.1. Lineage (NCBI taxonomy): Eukaryota > Viridiplantae > Streptophyta > Magnoliopsida > Asterales > Asteraceae > Arctium > Arctium minus. Next base: position 84,142,181 of record OX941081.1, read on the forward strand.
GCATCCCTTAATCAAAGAAGACATCAGAAGATGCTTCGAGTGAACTGAACTAGAAAGGGATGAAGTATTTTCCACAGAAGATATCAAAACCGTGATGAGTATCTCTTTACACTCCTTCGCCAACAAGTCAATCATGTATGCAAAATACTTAGTTGAGAGAAAAGATGTGAAGCAATACACGTTCACAGATGCAGACTTAAAGAACCTCTGTGCCTACGATCTTCCTCAACTACATGCCTTCACAGAGCAAAGACTTTAAAAGCGTAAGGAGTACATGATAGCGAATGGCAGGATCAAGGAGTTGATGCGCGAACATGTAAAATATCACAGCAAAATAGACTTCGAGGTAGCCCTACAACTCAGAGTCGAAAAGTTGTCGATCACCAAACCACATGATCAATTCCCCGGAATCGAGAACGTTCCTTCCAACTCCTTAATCACAGAGCCTGAGTTCGGATTCATCTACAGAGACGATGATGGGCTTAAAAAGATGTATCGGCCAAATCAAAGTCACAAGTATTCGAACAACACTCTGCAGAAGATAAAGAACACGATTCTGAGGAAGAAAGGCTCTGAGATTGTGCAAGCAGGACCTGCAGAGACAATGATAGGACAGATTGATGCACAACTTAAGTACAGGGAACTCATTCTGTCGATGAGAAAAACTCTAGCTGAATGCTTTACCAACCCGATAAATGATTTTCCCAAATGACTTCTGTAATCTTTTGTTGTTCATTCATGTATTTCGATGCTTAATGTAATTGCGTTTTGGCATTTTTCTTTTTTGAATGAATATCACCTTTCAGAGTTTTCAAATTTTATTTTTTCAATACTTAGGGGGAGATTGTTAGCTCCACTCTCATTGTATAGAAGTATTGAAAAATAGGCTAAGTATGGAAATCGCAGAAGTCAGCCGCTGAACACCCAAGTACACCACAGAAGGTGCAAAGCTCAGAAGTTACTCCGCAAAAGATGCACCAGAGGTCAAACCTGATGATGATTCTCAGATCACAGAGCCTATGTGAAGGCTAACCTCTGGAGATCAATGTTGAAGCTTTTCTTAGAAAGTTCAAGACAAGATCACGTGCAGAACACGTGAGGCCTGCTGTACGAAGATCCTCAAGATCAAAGTAATGGGTGTCCCACGATGTTTACTTTACAGGTGACATTCCGTTTATGGAATGTCAGTTTATGTCTTGTACTAAGGGGTGCATCCCTCTGCTATATTAAGGGAGCACCACCTTAGAGCATAATGTACGAGAGCACACACAAAAATAGCAGTTTGTATAATCCTTGAGCATATTTGCACATACCAGTGCGTGTTCTTGGTGTTCTTGAGTGATCAATGAAACAGTTCTTTGAGTAACTTTCTTGTAATACTTTACTTTTTGTTCATTAATTGCTTGTGTGTTTACTACCTTGTATGTTCAACCTTTTCTACACATCTTAAACACTTCCGCACTCTATTTAACTAATCTGTGTGCAGTAAAAGGTTAAATCAAGTTAAAGAACATCATAACTGGGATCAACACGCACATCCATAGAAATCGAAACCACAAAACCACATATTGAAGAGAAATCGCACAAGAAGAGAAATCGACGATGAAGAACATGGTTTGTAACTACAGAAATCGCACAATAGAAATCGCTAGCTGTGAAATCGACGATGAAGAACATGGATGGTAACCACAAACACCGCACAATAGAAATCGCATAGCTGTGAAATCGACTGAAGAAAACGCACAAGAAGAAATCGATGAAGAAGAAATCAATGAAGAACATGGAAATACCTGTAGAGATCGATGAAGATGGAGAGGATGTACTCTAGTTTCACGTATCAGATAGATGGAGGCGTGATTGAAAAAATTAGGTTTAGGTCGTGTACTCATATATCAGATCGATGGTTTAAAAGAAAAAGGGTAGTTTAGTAATCTTTCAGTTTAGTACCATGTTGTTCCACCTATTTTGGTGGAACAAAAAAAATCAAGTTTTGTCCCATGAAATTAACATTTTGTCCCATGTTGTCCTATGTGGTTTTTTTCCCATGGCATGCCAAACATAGGACTATTTTTTTTTGTCCCATCCTGTCCCATGCAGTCTGCGTACCAAACGCACCCCTAAGGTCAATTGATCTGGGAGTGATCGAACCAAAATCCTTCTATAGAATCAGATTGAAAGTCATGTTTTACTGGTATGAATGGGTTTAAGATGTGTTGATGTAGACTTTCTGATCTGGGAAAGTAAGTTCCAAGGGGTGCTTGACACCTAGTCCCCTAAGGCCAACTGGTCTGGGAGTGACTGACCCAAATCCTGCAATAGGATCAGATAGAAAGTTACGTTTACGACATGTTCTTTACTTAATAAACTTTTTGATTAAAAAGATGCCTAGTGCATAGGCTTAAAAGATGCCAAAGAGCACACTCATGTAAAGATGCCTAGTGCACAGGCTTAAAAGATGCCAAAGAGCACACTCATGTAAAGATGCCATAGTGCACAATGCTAAAAGATGCCAATGAGCACACATCTCATGATACTTGGTGATATGTTTGAGTTGCAATAAACCTGTAAATTTGTGAAAGTTTGAATTCTTGATGGATTAGTGTGATTACATGCAAAGTTCTCTATTATATTTTTAGAATTGCATTTTCTTGAAGCTAATCGAAGTTCACATGCAAGCACACTGAATAGATTGATGAAAGTTTTAGAAACTGAACATGTCTTAACTTGATATGCAATAAAACTTGTTTCTCTATCCAAACACATACATTTGATTTCATCTGATGGATTTTATTGTGATATTTTACTAAGTAGAATTTTATTTGTTTATGTTTAAATTTTTATATATATTTAGTCGTTTCAAAATACATATTCAGTTTATTTTTCTTTCTACATTAATGTTTCAATTCTTGTGTTCTCATATATTTTAAATGGGTTTGTTCATTATTCAAGGGGGAGTGTGTTAGACCACAGTCTCATTGGATTAAAGATGATCCAATCTGAAGATCCAATCTGAAGCTAATGTCGGAAAGTCGACTCTCGATACAAATTCTAATGTCGTTTGTAATAAATGTCGAAGTAAATTATTGTTTATTGTAATTTTAGTATTTAGTTTAAATTAGATTAAATATCTAATTATGTTAGATATTAGTTTGTTTGTTGAATATCTAAGTTATATTATAAGTTAGATATTAGTTTTAGTTTGTAATAATATCTAGATAATATCTAGATATTACTTTAGTAAGTTAGATATTAGTTTAGTGTGTTGTAGAAGCTAGCAAGATTCGTAGAACTCAGATCACACAAAAACACACACAAAAAGGTTAAAAACAGAGAACACATCCAAAGCTTGAATAGATAAATCCTGTAATCGTTTGAATATTAATCAAAACAGGTTGGTAATCATATCGTGTTGTTTTTGTAAGAAATTGATAAATATTGTGGACCGACAATTGGTATCAGAGCCTGATAAGTGATTCAAAATCAAGTTTTTAAACTCACGACTCTGTGTTCATATTTTCAAAATCATTTTCGAGATTTTGAGTGTTTTAGGTGTTAAAATCGATCAAGTTGTGATCGATATACATGCTAGATTGAGTTGTTGTTGTTTGATTTCAGTTTAAAGCTTAAATCGAGTTCCATTTTGGTGATTTTGTGTCTGAGTTCGAGTTTGAAAAAGTTACTGTGCCATCAATTTTATCTTTGAAAAAGTGATTTTTATCTAGATCAAGTGGTCACAATCAGTACTAGTGGTGTTTTTAGTCATATTGGTAGATTTTGGTACTGCTAATCGACGTCGAAACAGGGTTTTAGTCGAATTTTCGAAGTACCGGACGAACTCACGCAAACACAGGGAAGAACTCACGCAAAGCCCACTTTGCGTGACACACTTTGCGCAACAGACGCTTCACGCAAAGTCCAACTTTTGCCACGCGCTACTCACGCAAACCCCACTTTGCGTCACCAACAACTCAAGCAAACCTCAGTTTGCGCAACCCTCTCATCATGAAAACCTCAACTCCCGCTACCAACTCAGCACGCAAACCTTAATTCCCGCTATCAACTTGAAACGCAAAGCTTCAGTTTGCGCGACCTACTCTTCACGCAAACCTCATCTTGCGCCAGCCTCGCGAAACGCAAACCATCCTTTGTGCCAACCACCTCTAGCTCAAACCTCATTTGCGCCACCTTCTATAAACGCAAAGTTTTCTAGAGATCTTTTTATTCAGAATGACATCCAGAGAAGCCCTTGCAATCGGAACTGACACCAAACCACCAGTTCTCTTTAGAGGAGAATACGAACAGTGGAAAGATCGGTTCCTGAACTTTATAGAAAGACATGAGTTGGGTGAATTCATCAGGAAATCGTTAGAAGAGGGTATCATGGCACCAGCTTATGAGACTCGTATGGAAGGAACTGTAGAAACAGAATATGAACTTAAGTATCATGAACTAGAAGGTGATAACCTAAAAAGAGCGAAAGGCGACAGATTAGCTAAGTCATACATTCTACAAGGAATTCCAAACGAAATCTATGTAAAGATTGACAACTACAAGGCCTCGGGCAAACAAATGTGGGATCAGCTAGAGAAGATGATGCTGGGTTCAAAGGTTGGGAATCAGCTCAAACTTTCCAACTGGCTAAACAGTTATGAAGAATTTAAAGGCAGAAGTGGAGAGTCTCTAGAAGGAACTTATGATAGATTCATGACCTTGATGAATGAACTAAGCAAGAACAAGGTCATCAAATCTCAAATAGAGTTGAACGTCAAATTCCTCAGCATTCTCCAGCCTGAATGGAAGAGATTTGCCAGACAGATGAAGCAGATCATGGATCTGAATGAGATTCCACTTCATGAGGTGTATGAAACCCTCAAACAAAATGAAGAAGAGGTGGATGAAATTATAGATGAGAAGAGACAGACAGTGAAGACAGTTGAAGACACAGTTGCTCTTGTTGTTAAGAAGAAGAAGAACAAGACAATTGTGTATGAATCAGAAGAAATTGAAGCTGATGCAAACTCTGACTCGGGTGAAAATGAACAACTGAAGCAAGCAATGCTTATGATGACAAATTCTTTTCAGAAAAAAGTTCTACAAGAAGCCAAGTTCAAACAGTCAGAGGTATTCTTCTGGTCCTAACAACTATGTCCATAAGGAAAGGGTTGAAGGAAGTAGATATGAAGGAAAGAAGTCTGAAGGGAAGAGAATAGAGGAGAAGAATCCTGAAGAGAGTAGGTATCATGCTGAAGGAAAGAGAATAGAGGAGTGGAAACCGGAAGAGAGAAAGTTTAAAGCTGAAGAATCCAGTCAGTCAGAACCACCAACGTGCTACAACTGTGGCAAAACAGGTCACTTTGCCAGAGACTGCCGAAGACCAAAAGTCAGAAACTCCGATTATTACATGAACAAGATGCTTCTTGCAAAGCAACAGGAGGCTGGTAAGGCACTGATGGCAGAGGATGAATACTGGCTTGATCATTCAGACGAGGAAAAAGAGGATGAAGAGAAGGATGAAGCAGTAAACATGTGATTGATGGGAAAGCAGGAATCAGAAGCTGAAGCTGATTCAGATGATAAAGAAGAGGAGGTATGTGATTTATCTTATTCAGATTTCATAAATAAAATGCAGACCATGAATTTAAAACTCCAAGGATTAAAGTCAAAGCTTAAGCGAGAAAAGGGTGTCATTATAAACAAAAACTAATCAATACAGAAACTTAGCGATGAAGTTGCTGAGAAGAAAGTATTGGTTGAGGTTTTACATAGAAACAATGACACCAGCGCGAAAGAACATACTATAATTCTTAAAGTGAATTCTGAAGTTAAGACTAAAGTAAGAAAGAGTGAGATTGATTTATATGAGCTTACGAAATTGCATTCTTCATGTACCAAAGAAAACTTTTCTTTACTTGGTAAATTAAAAAGTTTGGAAGAGAAGTTATACAAAATGGGTCAAAGTGAACAAACTATTCATCTAAACAAACCCAAAGAGGAAATAGATAAATGGGGACTCGGGTATGAGAATCCTCACTATCTTAAAAAGGGTAAATCTGAAGTGCCTGTACTTTATGATCTTACATTTTTTAAACTAGCTTGAAGAATCCCTGAGCTTAAAGTTTTCTGGACTGGATTGTCAAAAGAGGATGAAGCCAAGGAAACGGAAAAACGAAAGAACACAACTAAAGTTCAACTTCCATTTCGTTATGCGAAGTTGAATAATAGTTATAATGATGCTCCAATATATCACAAGAAAACTCTTTCAAATGACTTCTTTCAGAGTTATTCTGTCAAAGAAATGGAGGCGAAGCCTATTCAAGGTAAACTATATGTCCCTCCTCTCGTTTTGGAAAGTAAAATTTCTAAATTCGAGAATTCTTTAACAGATGAAAGACTTTTGATGATTATTGAACAAAAAGTTTTTTCAACTGTGTTCAAATATACTGTTCTTTCTAAGGCTTCAAACTCTGAGGATATGTTTGGTCTAGCAAATAAAGGGTTTGATTTTCTGAACTCTGACGGTGGTTTAGATGATTGTTTTAATCAATTTGACTTTAATGCGAAACTTCCTAACCATTCATCTTTTCTTGTGCAATCTTTGGAAAAACCAGTATGCCTGTTAACAGTGCAAAATCAACGAAAGTTGATAACTCAGTCTCTGTGAAAGATAAAAATACTAAAGGTAAGATTAAATCTAAGCATTCACAGAAACTGAACACTACTGGTAATCCGAAGAAGAAGAACTCGTTTGTTGCTCAGAAGTCTAACTCACGAGTTTCACATGTTTCAGATTTGAGCGAGCGAAAGCCACAAGTTAAATCTCAGTGGCAACCGAAACAGAAGCTTGACAAGGCCAATAAATCTTTTTGTACTGTTAATTGTAATGAGACTTTACCTAGTAAAGATGTTTTGAAAGCGAATGTTGCTTCTATTTTGAAATACTCATTTACGCAACTATTTCAATTATCTAAATCTGCTATAAAGTCTTCCTTTTATGATAAACATGTTTCTAATTCTTGTCAAGATTTTGAGATTTGGTTTGGCAATAATCCTGTGCACTCATATCACTTATATCATTATAATGCTTCAAATGAATTTCAAATGAAAAGAGGACCCAATTTCAAATGGGTACCAAAATCTTGTGCTAGCACAGTAGGACCCAAATTCCAGTGGGTACCTAAGGCTAAATCTGTGTTGCAGGCACCCAAAGTTTAAAAGGGAGCACAAAACATAGGTTCTTGAATACAACAGTTCAAGACCCGCACTTCAAAGATAAAACAATGGTTTCTGAACACGTCTGTTCAGAACCCGTACTTAAGAAGAGAATATGGCTTTTGAACAAATCAGTTCAAGACCCACACTTCAATGCTCAAAAAGTCTTAACTCAATCTTTGTTTTAAGACTATCTAAATCAATTGTTTCGTTATTCCTGTTGTGCAGATCCGTCATATGTGGTACTTGGATAGTGGATGTTCCAACAATATGACTGGACAAAAGGAGATGTTGTCCAACTTTAAAGAGAAGTATTGCGGAACAGTTAGATTCGACAATGATCAGTTTTCACCAACAATGGGATATGGTGATGTACAACATGACAATTTCACGATCAAGAATGTGAGCTATGTTGAAGGCTTACGACACAACCTGTTCAGTATCGGCTAGTTCTGTGACAAAGGCTTAGAGGTCAATTTCAAATCCAAGACGTGTTCAGTTCGCACTGAAGAAGGCGAAGAACTTTTGATCGGCACGAGAAAGTCAGACCTCTACACAATTAATTTGTGAAAAGTCCAGACCGACAAACAGGTTTGTCTACGGACGAAAGCCTCGATGCAACAAAGTTGGTTATGGCATCAAAGGCTCTCTCACCTCAACTTCAGGTACATCAACAATCTGGTCAGTGGAAAGCTCCTCAAAGGACTTCCAGAGCTCAAGTATGAAAGAGAACATCTTTGTACATCATGTGAAAAGGGAAAGATGAAGAGGCCACCACATAAACCAAAGCCTGAACCGAGTACAAGCGCTCCGTTAGAGTTATTGCATATGGACTTATGCAGTCCAATGCGAACTCAGAGTCTAGGCGGAAAGAAATATATACTAGTTATCGTGGACGATTACTCGCGATACACTTGGGTCAAGTTTCTACGTTCAAAGGATGAGACACCAGATGTTCTCATCACCTTCCTGAAGACGACCCAGGTGAATCTGCAGAAACAGGTCAAGCTTCTAAGAACAGACAACGGCACAGAGTTCAAGAACAAAAAGGTGGAAGAATATCTCGAATATGTCGGAATTTCACATCAATACTCTGCTGCTCGTACGCCTCAACCAAATGGAGTGGTCGAAAGAAGAAATCGTACGCTAGTCGAGGCTGCTCGGACTATGTTAAGTCAATCAGACTTACCTCTATTTTTGTCGGCTGAAGCTGTATCGACTTCGTGCTACACAGAATCGAACCATGATACACCGCAGATTCAAGAAGACTCCTTATGCGTTGATCAACAACCGAACACCGACAATCAAATATTTCCATATATTTGGGTGTAAGTGTTTCGTTCTAAATGATAGAGAGAATCTCAACAAGTTCAGTGCCAAGGCGGATGAAGGCATCTTCATTGGTTATTCCTCTACATCAACTGCATACCGTATATACCTAAAGAAGTCAAAGAAGGTTATAGAAAGCGTCAACGTCTCGTTTGATGAAGAGATGGCTTCCAAACAACACAGTTCAGAACCCGTTATAACCGGAGTAATAGCTTCTGGGCAACTCAGTCCAGAACCTACGTCTCAACAGAATAAATCAGATGAAGCATCAACGTCAACTAATCGTATATCTGATTTAGATTTATTATTTGAATTGTTTTATGATGAATTTCTTAGATCTAATGTAAAGAAATCTGTTGTGGTTGACAGGATGAAAGACTCCACGACTACTCATCTAACCAGTTCAGATGACTCTACTGAATCCAACGCCCCGATTCAGCAAGAAATTTCAATTCAAATGCCGACTCCAACAGTTGAAGAAGTGACAAATGATGAAAAGACAGAAGTAGCTGAAATAGTAGGATGTTCTGTACAGATCCATCTACAGCTGGACCAAGCTGTACCTGCAGAGCCTTTGTTGGGTCTGAAATATGCTAAGGATGGTTAATACTGCTAGACATGATTATTACTACTGCCTGAGGAAGTTAGTACTGCCATATCACAATTACTACTGCTTCAAAGAATTAATATTGCCGAGACAAAATTAATACTACTTGCTGAGATTAATACTGGTAGTTCAGAATTAATACTGCTCATGAAGATAGTGTTGCTTATAAGATGAAGACTCTGTATGGGAATGAAGACAGTTGTATAGATTAAAGCTAAAGTAAAGGAGATAATTATGGACTGAAGATCAATTTTATTTTGATAATTATCTTGTAATAAGTTTTGTATATATAGTATAGAAGTCTTTGATAGAAGAATAATCGTTCATAAGATTTTGTTTTAGAGAGAATTAACCTCAAGACTAGTTTAGATCCTTTCTATAGAGAAGTATAGAACGTCTGTTGAGCCTGTTCAACAGATTGAGGTTTTGTGTGTAATCATCAAGTTTAATCAATATAACTTGTGATTTAAGTGCATATACAGTTTCATTGATTGTTAGTGTTAAAGTGTCTTTCCGCAACTTCTTTAGCATTGATTCTGAGTGTGTGTGAATTAAATTCTTGTTTGAGTTACGATCCTGACAAGTGGTATCAGAGCAGGTTAAACTCAGAAAAACAACAATCATCATGGAAGGTTCAAGTGACAGCGTTCTGGTCTCAAAGGTTCCAATGCTCAGTTCTAATGAGTTTGACATGTGGAAGATTAGGATCAGGCAATACATTCTTCTCACAGATTACTCCATGTGGGACATCATTGAGAATGACCCATCTAATGAAGGAAAGATTGGTGAAGATGGAAAAAGAATCCCACCAAAGACGGATGGAGGGAGGAAGATAAGGCAGACAGAGATGAAAGCTTTGAGCACACTGCTCTTGGCTATTCCTAATGAGTATCAACACCAATTCTGCAACTGCTCTGATGCCCAGATGCTTTGGAATGCTCTAGAGAAGAGATTCTCTAGTACCAAAAGTACCAAGAGAAATCAAAGGCAATATTGAAACAACTGTATGAAAACTTCATGTCAACTAAGAATGAGTCCATGACTCAAACTTTTGACAGGTTTAACAAGCTGATTGAGGAACTAGCTACTGTTGGAGTGCAGATTGATCAAGATGATATAAACATAAAGTTCTTAAGGTCCCTTGGAGATGAATGGACCATGTATATTGTCTCCTTCAGACAGAATGACAAGTTGGAAGACAAAGAACTAGACGATCTTTATAATGACTTAAGGGTGTTTGAGGCTGAAGTTGAAGCCAAGAAGAGACCATCTGGATACATTCATAATGCTGCTCTTTTATCATCTTCTTCTTCTACTGATTCTGCTGCTAATACAGAATCAGTTAGTACTGCTTATGTATCTAAGAAGAATGTATCTAATGACTCTGTATTAGAAGCTTTTCTTGCTAGTCATGCTAATTCTGGTTTCATTAATGATGATCTTGAACAAATTAATGCAGATGACCTTTAGGAGATGGATATAAAGTGGCAGATGGCCATGCTAAGTATGAGGGTCAAGAGATTCATAAAGAGGACTGGAAGGAACAACTTTTCTCAGAGGAGATAAGATGGTGCTGGGTTTGACAAGTCAAAGGTGGAGTGCTACAAGTGTCACAAAATGGGACACTTTGCAAAAGAATGTAGAGGAGGAATTCCTCAACAACATGGCAGCAACCATCAGCAAGCACATTCCTCAAGCTTCCAAAACAACAGAAACTCCACTCAAGCTCTTGTTTCTCAAGAAGGAATGGGATTTGATTGGAGTGATCAAGAAGAAGAAGCTGTTCAGAATCAAGCCCTGATGGCAGAAGTCTCAGAATCTTCAAGCACAGATATTCCAACAGAGGTAAAAACTAAACTGTGCACTAAAGAGTGTCTTCAGACTGTACAAAAGTACAGGGCTCATAACCAAAGCATGTGTGACGACCTTAAAAGGTTAGAGAGAGATATAAGAGAGTATAGAGTGATTGTTGAGAAGTTTGAAGATCAAATCAAGGCTTACAAGGCCAATGAACTTCAGCACTACTATGACACAAATTACTGGAAGTGGGAGAAAAATCAATTAGAGATTCAAATAGAAAAGTCTAAAGAGGATTGTGAGAAGATAAAGAGTGAGTATGAGAAAGCTAAGCTTGACATTGAGAAGTTTTCCTATGCTTCCAAAGCAATGGACTCTTTGCTTAAAGCTCAAGTTCATGATAAGATCAAGAGTGGTATAGGATACAAAGCAACACCTCCACCTTATAACAATAATTACATCCCTCCCTCTTCAGATCTCTTAGAAAACCAAAATAAGGAGGACTTACCTATAAGAGCAACAGAAGTAGATCCTATAGATTGTGTGGTGGTTGAAGAAGAGAATGAGGAAGAGAATTCTAAGAGTAAGAATGCAGAAGAGATTCCTGTAGAAAATCATATTCTTACAAATGAAGGGGGGGGTAAACCATTCATCAAGAGTGAAAAGGTGGATAGCTCAAAGAGAGAAAAGGGAAAGGTACAGGGAGTCCACTATATGCAGACCACAGTTGTGAATCCCTGTACATGTAAACAGCATCAGCCCCAAAAACATGATAAAACAAAGGGTAATCAAAGAAACTGGAATAATCAGTGGGCACAAAAACAAGGGGTTGATCTGAGTAAAATCAATAGACCAAAACCTTGTTTTATTTGTGGAAAGCTTAATCATATTGCCAAATACTGTTATTTCAATCCTATGAACCAAAGGATAAATTTTCAAAGACATATACAAAATCCTGTTGGTTATAGGAATCAAAGAAGGAATCATATGGCTGAAAAAGTAAAAAGAGCTCCTTTAAAAACTCATGTTCAAAACAAGTTTGCAAAATCAAAGAAAAATACTCGAAACAAGTCATGGAGTAACTTGATAAAGAAGAAAGCAAACAACTTTGTCCAGGTATGGGTTCCAAAAATAAAGAAACCCGTTAGTACTGCTACTTCAAATAGTACTGCTGACAGAAATAATGTTGCTACCAATGTTAGTGTTGCTAACAGAGTTAGTACTGCTAACCCAGTTAGTACTGCTAATTCAGTTAGTACTGCTTCTAGTGTTAGTAATGCAAGACCTATTATTCTGACAAAGTACTCAAGCCATAAGATTCCCCAGTCTGAAAAGCTCATCAAAACTGATTATGAATATGTTGATGAGAATGGGACACCCAAGACCACTTTGGCTTGGGTTCCTATTAAAAACTAACTATTCCACTTTATGTGCAGGGCAACCAATAGCTAAAAGGAAAGAGCATTTGGCATATTGATAGTGGTTGCTCTAGGCACATGACAGGCAAAAAGTCCTGCCTACAAAACTTCAAAAGAATTGATGGAGGACATGTTGCATTTGGTGATAATCCATCTGGAGGAAAGATTAGTGCAAAAGGTATTGTGTCAAAGGGTAAGATGACATTTGAGGATGTCAACTATGTTGAGCAATTGAGATACAACCTGTTAAGTGTATCACAGGTTTGTGACAAGAAACATAGTATATTGTTTACTGATACTGAATGTATTATCCTTGCTAAAGGGTTCAAGGTAGTTGAAGAAAGTATGATACTACTGAGAACACCAAGAAAGGACAATGTTTATTGCTTAGATTTAGAGAATGTATCTAATGACTCATCATTTAATTGTCTATTTTCAAAAACTTATGTTGATGAATCATCTCTATGGCACAGAAGGATGTGTCACATGAACTTTAAAACAATGAATAAACTTGTGAAAAACAACCTTGTAAGAGATTTGCCACAAAAGGTATTTTCATGTGATGATCACTGTATTGCTTGTCTTAAAGGCAAACAGCACAAATCTTCTCATAAGTGCAAAGAGATAAATACAATCTCTACACCTCTCCAATTACTGCATATGGATATGTTTGGCCCTACAAATGTGATGAGTATTGGTAAGAAATCCTACTGCTTGTTTATTGTTGATGATTTCTCTAGATTCACTTGGGTCTATTTTCTGAGGACTAAGGATGAGACAAGTGGACTGATCAAATCCTTTGTTCTTAGAATTGAAAACCAAACAAATCTAAGAGTTAAAGTCATTAGGTCTGATAATGTAACTGAATTTAAAAACTATGATCTAAACAGCTTCTGTGAGGAAAAAGGTATTGAGAGACAATACAGTGCTCCTAGGACTCCTCAACAGAATGGAGTTGCTGAGAGGAGAAATAGGACACTGATTGAAGCTGCAAGATCCCTGTTGGCAGATTCAAAACTGCCATTACATTTTGGGCAGAAGCAGTTAATACTGCTTGTTATGTTCAAAACAGGGTTCTAATAGTTAAATCTCAAGGCAAGACACCATATGAACTTTTTAACAAGAAGAAACCTTTTATTGGATTTTTCAAACCATTTGGGTGTCCTTGCACAATTCTTAATGCCAAAACTCACTAAGGCAAGTTTGATAGAAAAGCAGATGATGGATTTCTGGTTGGTTACTCATCCCAAAGTAAGGCTTACAGAGTATTTAATACCTCTTCTAGAATAATTAAGGAAAGTGACAATGTCAAATGCAATGAGAGCACACCAAATAAACTTGGTACAGGCCCTGATTGTCTTTTTGACATTGATTCACTAACTAATTCTTTGGGTTTCTGTTATGAGAATAATGCAGGAACAGGGACAGAATAAGTACAAGACAAAAGACAAGAGTTTGTGTTGTTCCCAATCTCTACAGCAGATCCTATTGAACTCTGTGTTCAAGAGAAGAAAGATGCTTCAGATTCAAAGGATACTGAAACTGCTCAGAATGAAGAGGAGAGAGGTGAAAAGGAGGATCAACTTTTGACTTCAGAACATCTAGAACCTGAGATGCCTGCTTTGGCAGAAGATGATACTGATGATGAGAACTCCTCAGTGTTTGGTGGCAGATCTCCTGAAAAGAATGACTCTAATCTGGATGCAGAGATTAATGAAGAGACTATTCATCAAACAAAAGTGCATAAAGATCATCCTCCTCAGTTGGTGATTGGAGACATGAATTCTCCAATCATCACAAGGAATCAGAGTAAATTGGGAGGATTAAAAGACATACAATCAGGCTTACTATCTTGCTTTCTATCTCAGGTTGAGCCCAAAAAGGCACATGATGCAATGAAAGATCCAAGCTGGATAGAAGCAATGCAAGAGGAGCTACTGCAGTTTGTACTGCAAAATGTATGGGATTTGGTAGAACTGCCTAAAGGACACAGAGCTATAGGGACAAAATGGATTTTCAGAAACAAGAAGGATGAGAGAGGGATAGTGATCAAGAACAAGGCTAGATTGGTAGCACAGGGGTACACTCAAGAAGAAGGAATTGATTATGAAGAGGTTTTTGCTCCAGTGGCTAGGATTGAGGCAATTAGGCTGTTTTTCACCTATGCTTCTTTCATGAAGTTCAAAGTCTACCAAATGGATGTGAAAAGTGATTTTCTATATGGCAAAATTGAAGAAGAAGTATATGTTTGTCAGCCTCCAGGGTTTGAAAATCCCAAGTACCTTGACAGAGTATACAAATTGAAGAAAGCACTTTATGGACTACATCAAGCACCAAGAGCTTGGTATGACACATTGTCTACCTATCTCTTGGAAAATGGTTTTGAGAGAGGAATCATTGACAAAACTCTGTTCATTCAAAGGAAGAAGAAGGACATCCTGTTAGTGCAAATCTATGTGGATGACATCATCTTTGGATCCACAAAAGATCAACTATGCAGAGATTTTGAAGGATTAATGCATAAGAGATTCAAGATGAGTTCTATGGGTGAACTTACTTTCTTCCTTGGGCTACAGGTTAAGCAGAAACAAGATGGAATCTTCATAAGCCAATCCAAGTATGTGTAGGATATTCTTAATAAGTTTGGATTCTCATACTCAAAGCCTGCAAGCACACCCATGGAGACACACAAACAGATCACTGCAGATCTTGAGGGGAGGATGTGGATGTTCATTATTATAGATCCATGATTGTCTCTCTCATGTATCTCACAGCTTCTAGACCAGATATCATGTTCCCTGTTTGTGTGTGTGCAAGATTTCAAGTTAGACCAAAGCAATCACATTTTCAAGCAGTCAAGAGGATATTCTGATATCTCAAAGGTCAACCCAGATTAGGCCTTTGGTATCCTCATGACTCACCATTTGACCTACTTGCATATTCAGATAGTGATTTAGGTGGAGCTAACTGGGACAGAAAGTCTACAACTGGAGGATGTCAGTTTTTGGGTACAAGACTAGTATCATGGCAGTGTAAGAAGCAAACCATAGTGTCCACTTCAACAACAGAAGCAGAATACATAGCTGCTGCAAGCTGCTGCTCACAAGTGCTATGGATTCAGAATCAAATGATGGACTATGGTATGACATTTCTTCACACTCCTATTTTCATAGACAACAATAGTGCTATTAGCATTGTTAATAATCCTGTCAAGCATTCAAAAACAAAGCATATAGAAATAAGGTTCCATTTTATCAGAGACTGTAATGAGAAGAAGCTAATTCAGGTTCAGAAAGTACACACAAGTAACCAGTTTGCTGATCTATTCACAAAAGATTTTGATGTGGGTAGATTCACATTCTTGGTCACAAGTGTGGGCATGATGAACAATGAATAAGTATATTCTCATTCTCTTTATGTACCTATATAGATTCCTCCTTATTTACTTTCATTAAATTGGTGTTATTAACCCCCGTGTGTTTAAGTGTTTCAGGTTGTTTTGATTGGATACTTGGTACTTCTAGTTCAGTTAATACTGCTCACTATATTACTCATGAATTTTTTTTCAAAAATGGTTAAGTATGGTTACGACTGCTAGGTGGTTTATACTGCCAGTGTAAAGTTACTACTGCTTGACTTATTTAATACTACTAATCAGGGTTACTATTGTTGGTCTGTGTTAATACTGCTAGTCTATGTTAATACTGCTAGTCTGTGTTAGTACTGCCAGTATGTGTTACTACTGATAATATGAGGTAATATTGCGAGTTAGTTAATACTGGTAGTGTACTTACTACTGCTTCAAAGAATTACTACTGCGGGGGTCAGTTACTACTGCTAATGTAAATTAGTACTGCTCTTAACTGTTTTATTGGTTGTATAAATACCCCCTTAGTCCGCAAAAAATCAAAACGGCTCTTTGAATTTCTTGCACTTATTTATCTTCTTTCTCTCTCGCTCTCGCTAACGTTCTTGCTCTTCAAGCTCTTAACCCTAGTTCGCAGTTGAATCTCTCTCAAATGGCAGGTCTTGTATTTGTCGATGACCACAATGAGTTGGCAATGCTGAATAAGCCCAACCAAGCCGAAGGATTTCATAAGATTGTGAACTTCCTAAAATCCACACATATCGCCCACGCTTTAACGGTCAATCCCACAATCTATGTGGAGCATCAAAGACAGTTCTGGGCAAATGCCACCATCCATAATGAAGAGGGTACTCAGGTTATCAAGTCAAGGGTTTGTGATAAACCCTTGACAATCTTAGAGGAGACCATTCACATTCATCTACTTTTAGATGATGCCTCAGGGATAACATCTCTACCCAAGGAAGATCTTTTTGAAAATGTAAGCAGAATGGGATATGGAGGTCTCACTGAGGTATATAAGTTCTTCAAGAACAAATTTTCTCCTCAGTGGAGATTTTTTGTTCATACCCTCCAGCACTGCATTTCAAAGAAAACAACTGGCTGGAGTGAGTTCAGCAGTACCATTGCTTAAGCTATGGTCTGCTTAGCAACCTCCAGGAAGTTCAATTTTTCGCAAATGATCTTAAATGACTTACTGTCAAACCTGGATACCAAAACAAAATCTTTTTATATGTATCCCAGGTTTGTGAAAGCTATACTGAATAAGGAATTGACGGATTTACATCATTTTAATGAGGTATATGTACCAAAGGTCCCAAAAGGAAAGGTGTTTTCTAATATGAGGAGGACTAGTAAGGACTCCTCAGGTATTGACACACCATTGTTCTCTACAATGATGGGTGTGTCTCTTTCCCATGGTGAGGCATCAGTGTCAAAGCCCTCAACTGACAACCAAACTGATGACCTACCAACACCACTCATTTCTATTACCATCCCTCAGTCCCTTCTTAAAAAGCCAACTTCACCCATCACCAAAATATATATAAGGAAAAAGGTAAAGAAGGTTCCTTCCCTTCTTGTACCTTCACCCCCACAGCCTTCAAGCCCTCTAATGGAGCATTCTCCATTAGAGAATATCGATAGGGATACCCCTACTAAAAGTTCCAGTGATCCTCCAAAGGTGGTAAACATACCTAAAGGTGGTGAGGATAGATATACATACGATGAATTGATGGAAACTATTGCCAACATCAATAATGATGTCCTATCTCAGGGCAAACTTATTGAGAAGCTACAACAAGTGATCTTATCCCAACAAGTCCAGATTTCCAACCTCAAGAAATTGGTCCTCAAGCATGTGAAAAAGAAGAAGAGAACCAAATTCATACTGAAGAAGAGGAGCATCCCTCATGATGCTTCCAAATAGGGGGAGAATAGAGCTGAATCTGAGAAACAAAGTCCTGTTGGAATGAAGTCTACTTTTGAGGGGAAGAAGGGCAAAGAAGAAAAAACCAGTACAGCAGTAGAAACAGAACCAGAAGTAGAAACGTTCAAGAAAGCAACATCAATTAGCTTAGCAGCAGTAACAGAGGCAGCAGCAGTAACAGGGCTTTCTGTTGAAGAAATAGAGATAGCAGAAACCTTTCTGAAGGCCAAAACAAACACTCCCAAAGCCACTCAAAAGGCCAAGGGAGTGGAAATCAAAGAGGGAGGCCCTGAGATAAAAAGGAAAGAAATCAATGAGGCTGAACTGAAGAGGAAAGGAAAGGCAAAGGTGGATGAATCTGCAAAGCCACCAAAGAAGCTAAAATAGATTGAACTAGATGAGGAACTGGCTAAGAAGCTGCAGGCTAAGCTACAACAAGAAGAAGAAACTCAGAAGGCCAAAGATAGGCAGATTGCTCTAGATTTGTCCACTAAGCTGAATGAGGAATATCAAAAGAGCTTGAAAGCTGCAGTTGAGGCCAAGAAAAGTACAGTGAAAGCATCCAAGCACAGACTGCCAGCAAAGATTCAGAAAAGACAACCTTCTAAGACCTATTTGGCCAATCAAGAAAGGAGAAAAATGATAAACTTTCTGAAAGGCTCAATTGGTGTAAAAGAAGAGATGTTTGCTAACATGTCATACAACAGAGTTGAAGAGCTATATAAAAGGGAAATGGCAAAGCTTCAAGGGGACTTCACTCAAAGGGTTGAGTTTGAAAGACAAATGAAAGAGAGACATGATCTCAATATCCAACAACCCTTCCCTGAGAGTGAGGAAACCACTCCTTCAAAAGAAAAGGCTGAAGAAAAGAAGGAAGAACATGTTGTTGTGGAAGTCAAATATGCCAAGAGAGTGAAAACTATAGCTTTCAAGAAACTGTCTAAGAAGCCAAGGGTTGCAGAAGCTGAGAAAGATACAGAATCATCTGTTATAGGTCAAGTTGAGCAATCAAGTCAAAGTGCACAGCAACCAAGTCAATCTAATGTGCATTTTCATCTTTACATGACTGTAATAGATAATGATCCAGTGAAGGAAGATCCCATTTCAGTCCAAGCCCCTGAAATCATCCACTGGGATATTCTTGAAGATCAAGGCAAAGAATATTTTAGAATCATAAGAATGGGTGATCATTTTGAAGTATATTCTACTTAGGGGAAGATAGTCAGGTGTTGTTCAAGGTCAGACTTGGAATAAATGTTTAAAGTAGGAATGAATCTATATGGGTATGTGCTGAAGACTCCAGGGATGAACATCAAGAAACTAGCAATGGAGTATTTATGCATGATGTTCAGTCCAGATCTTGTTAAGCATGTCATCAAAGATGTCTTCAAGTTTGTGGACAACTGGATGCTTATTGAAAGGTGTGGGGTGTATATCTTGACCATAGATAAAAACTTTCATGAATATTATCTGGTGGATAAGAAATATGACCATAGCCTAGCCAAGCTACAGGGGATGCTGAAAGCCAAACTAATCTGTCCTCAAGGCTCAGAAATGGCAAGGATTGTGGTTAGCAGGATCATCAATCAAATCTTGGGTTTGGATCCTAATCTAGGGGTGTAAAGTTAGGTTTTGAAAGCATCATGAAGACCAGTTTTTGAAGAACTTAACTTCTCAATTTGAAAAGTTAAGTTAGGGGGAGATTGTTGGGTCTGAAATATGCTAAGGATGGTTAATACTGCTAGACATGATTATTACTACTACCTGGGGAAGTTAGTACTGCCAGATCACAATTACTACTGCTTGCAGAAGTTAATACTGCTGAGACAAAATTAATACTGCTTGCTGAGATTAATACTGCTAGTTCAGAATTAATACTGCTCATGAATATAGTGCTTCTTATAAGATGAAGACTCCGTATGGGAATGAAGACAGCTGTATAGATTGAAGCTAATGTAAAGGAGATAATTATGGACTGAAGATCAATTTTATTTTTATAATTATCTTGTAATCAGTTTTGTATATATAGTATAGAAGTCTTTGATAGAAGAATAATCATTCATAAGTTTTTGTTTTAGAGAGAATTAACCTCAAGACTAGTTTAGATCCTTTCTATAGAGAAGTATAGAATGCCTGTTGAGCCTGTTCAACAGATTGAGGTTTTGTGTGTAATCATCAAGTTTAATCATATAACTTGTGATTTAAGTGCATATATTGTTTCATTGATTGTTAGTGTTAAAGTGTTTTTTCGCAACTTCTTTAGCCTTCTGCACCTATCACTTCAACTGCAAACATCATTCCTCCTGAACAAGCTGAAGAAGGTACAAGTGGGTTTATAGATGATACAATTGGCATACTTTCATATAATCCACTGCCTCATGAACATAAATGGACCAAAGAGCACCCGACAAGCCAGATCATTGGCGATCCATCAAAACCAGTGCAAACTAGGTCAGCGTTAATGAACATGTGCATGCATGACTCCTTTCTGAGCAAGTTCGAGCCAACTCGCGTATCAGAGGCACTTGCGGATCCAGAATGGGTGATCTCAATGCAAGAAGAGCTGAATCAGTTCGACGCACTTCAAGTCTGGAGACTCGTACCAAAACCTAAAGGTAAAACCATTATAGGTACGAAGTGGGTTTTCAAGATCAAAAAGGACGAAGATGGTACCGTTATCCGAAACAAGGCAAGACTTGTCGCTAAATGATACAGACAAGAGGAAGGAATCGACTACGACGAGACATATGCTCCTGTGGCACGATTAGAGGCAGTTAGAATGTTTCTAGCCTACGCAACCCACAAGAACTTCACGGTCATTCAAATGGACGTGAAGACTGCCTTTCTGAATGGCATTCTGAAGAAGGAAGTCTACGTCTCTCAGCCAGAGGGTTTTTTCAATCAAGAGAAGCCGAATCACGTCTACATTCTCGACAAAGCACTCTACGGTCTGAAAAAAGCTCTTCGCGCCTGGTATGATGTCCTTTCACAATTTCTAGTTAAGTCTGGTTTTTCAAAAGGTACGGTGGATACCACTTTGTTTATAAAAAAGGAAAAAGCCGATATCATTCTAATTCAAATCTATGTAGATGAAATTATTTTTGGCTCTACAAATCCTAAGTACTGTAAGAAATTTTCAAACCTTATGGTGTCTAGATTTCAGATGAATATGATGGGAGAGATGAATTTGTTTCTCGGATTACAAGTCAAACAATTTTCATCGGGTATTTTTATCAATCAATCAAAATACATTCTGGATATTCTTCGAAAGTTCAAAATGGAAAATTCAAAACCGATTGGTACCCCAATGGCACCAGGTACTAAGATTGGCACCGATCCTTCGGGTAAGGCTGTTGATGTTAGGACTTACAGAGGGATGATAGGTTCTTTCATGTATCTTACTTCTAGTAGGCCAGATATAATGTTCTCAACATGCTTATGTGCAAGATATCAGGCCAATCCTAAAGAAATCCATATGTCTGCTGTGAAGCGCATATTTAGGTATCTGAAGGGCACTGCAGATCTTGGTCTGTGGAATCCTAAAGATACTAGTTTTGAACTAACAGTGTATACAGATGCAGATCATGCAGGTTGTATGTTAGACAGGAAGAGCACGTCAGGACATGTACAGTTCCTCGGTGATAAGCTCGTAAGTTGGGCATCGAAGAAGCAACTTTGTGTTTCAACTTCCACGGCCGAAGCAAATATGTAGTTGCTGATAGCTGTTGTTCTCAGGTCTTATGGATGAGAACTCAATTGCGCGACTACGGTTTCCACTTCAACAAAATCTCGATATACTGTGACTTCAAGAGCACCATCGCAATAACAGCGAATCATGTTCAACACACAAAGCTAAGCACATAGACGTCAGGTATCATTTTATTATAGATCATGTTGAAAAAGGAACAATTGAACTTTTTTTTGTAAAAACTGATTATCAGCTTGACGATTTGTTTACCAAACCTATAGACGAAAAGAGGTTTACCTTTCTTGTCCCTAAGATTGGTATGCTAAATCTTAAGATTTAATCAGTAGTTACCTATCAAAGTTTTCTAATTGCATACTTTTACATCATTTTCTTCATTCTTATTTCTGATTGATATCTGCACTTCTATATACTGTTCATGATCCAAGGGGGAGTATGAGAAGAAATTGATAAGTGGTCAATCTTATTTTGAGGGGGAGCTCATAAGATTTCTGCATTTATCTTTTATGTCAAATTTTTGTAATGGAAGATTTTAGGGGGAGCTCTTCAAGTCAAAGGAGTTTGGTGATGAGTTATGATTATTTATGATCAGAACTCGTACTTTAATAGTTTTACTGCTTTTTGTCTTTTCAATTTAAGTGAATAAATTTTCTTTGACTTAACATAAGACTTTTACAGAATTTTTGAGAGATGCTTACACGATCATATGTTTATGACTTTAAGATAAGCTTCATGAGATATAAGATGGCACATTAAGGTACAATCCTTTATCTTAATCTCATATATGGTTGATAAGTGGAAAACTTTCAATCATAGAAAACATTGTTCTAAATGTTTAAGCCACTTCCCGATTCTCAAACCGTATTCATGAATTGGAAGTGTGACTTTAAATGTTTTCAAGTTCTACATTGTGCTTTAACTGAAATAGTTAAACATATCTGAGCATCATATGCATCATAGGAAAACATGAATTTCATTGTGCTAGGATTTAACACAACTTCTATGGAATCAAATTAACCTGTGATTTCTACCACAGAAGTTAATCCATAGTGATTGCGTGTGAGAAGTCGAAAAGAAATGAGTGTGATTAGATTGAGCAAAATGTTTAAAAGAAAGAGCGTGTGAGAACAGAGTTAAAAGAATATCACAACTCTGCACCAACTTTTTCTGATCCAGGCAGCCACAATTCTAATGTTTCACAATTCTTTTGTGATCATTATTGAAACAGGCAAGTAGCCCATGCCAACTCTTGATCAAACCTCACCAACTACTCATTTTCTACTCAAATAGAAAGTGTTTCACATTTTCAAAGGGGAAGCAACACATTTGCTATTTGATTTTCATTTGGAAAATCTGGACATTGAAAAGAAGGAAGTCTGCCCCACCTTCTCACTTCAATCATGCACATTGAGTCTGTGTTTTACTTACTGTTGTCTCAGTGGTTTACACAATTTTGAGCCTATAAGCAATCATCAAGTTCTTAATTCTTTCTATCACAAACATGAACACACAAGTAATTAGTTTCTTTGTCATAACGTTTATAGAAATTACCTTTGTGGTGTTTCGATGATTAAATGGAAGCCCTGGGGGGAGTCAACATCAAACAACTCCTTTCCAATGTGTATTAGTTACACACAGTGACTTAGTGTTACTGACAAGCATGTTAACTGATTCATTAGTTGATTCAGGTGTTACACGACTATTTTGTCTAGATTTGCAAAGATCTGGATGAATATCTTTTGAATTGACGGATCAGAGGCTCCAAGTGACATACATTTCTTCCTACAAGTTTTGATGAAAGCGTTGTTCTTTTCCTCAAAAAGGGGGAGAATATAAAGCTTGAAGAAATGTTCAGTCCATTACATTACAAGACTTTGGAGAAGAGAAAAGCTAACAAAGAAATGCGAGATCAAAGTATTCTGAAGACATGCTGATTTCAGATAAATTTTCTTTGAAGATACTTTGCTAAAGCATTCTGAGCTAGAGAAAGAGATTGCTTCTTCTGAGCTGAAAAAGAAGACTAAATTGCTAAAATCTTTTTAGTAATGATATTGATCCAAAGGGGGAGATTGTTAGAACACAGTCTCATTAGATTCAAGATCATCCAATCTGAAGACCCAATCTGAAGCTAATGCCGGAAAGTCGACTCTCGATACAAAGTCTAATGTCGTTTGTAATAAATGTCGAAGTAAATTATTGTTTGTTGTAATTTTAGTATTTAGTTTAAATTAGATTAAATATCTAATTATGTTAGATATTAGTTTGTTTGTTGAATATCTAAGTTATATTATAAGTTAGATATTAGTTTTAGTTTGTAATAATATCTAGATATTACTTTAGTAAGTTAGATATTAGTTTAGTGTGTTGTAGAAGCTAGCAAGATTCGTAGAACTCAGATCACACAAAAACACACACAAAAAGGTGAAAAACAGAGAATATATCCAAAGCTTGAATAGATCAATCCTGTAATCATTTGAATATTAATCAAAACAGGTTGGTAATCATATCATGTTGTTTTTGTAAGAACTTGATTAATATTGTGGACCGACAGAGTGAATAAGGAGAAATTTCTGAAAAGATAATATTTGTTTTTGAGGGGGAGTATCTAATTGTCTACATGAATGCTAACTTGAATTGTCAAATTTAGTGCATTTGTGTAGGGGGAGTCAAAATGCTAATCAGATGAAATTTTTCAGATTCCAAGTCATGTTTGCGCCACCAGTTGGTAGAGCAAAGCTTATTTTGCGCCAAAAGCTTCTAGCGCAAAACTAGCTTTGCGCCTCCTTTGGCTAGCGCAATACAAGCTTTGCGCTTCTCTCTGTTAGCACAAATCTCACTTTGTGCCACCAACATTTAGCGCAAACCCCTTCTTTTCTCCGTTACTTTGATTTTGCAGATCTTAAGCTGTCTCGTCTCCAACATTTGCATGACCAAGTTGATTCCAATCACCAAGGTCATGAGGGGGAGAAGTTAAGGAGATGTTATAGAGACAAAGAGCTTCAAAGTTTATCTGCTGATCAAGATTTGCTCAAGATTCTAATTTCTTCAACAATATTTGTCTTTTTTCTGTTCAAGCTCCGATCACCACTAATTCTTCAAGTTCATTTAAAAGAGGTGTATCGTCTAGATCATAAGTTGATGAATCAACTGTTCTTTAAAGTTCTCAAAACAGCAAAAGCATCTGAGCCTGAAAGATGCTGAGAATAAATTTTTTTTAAGTCAAGAAGCTTCTTCAGAAAGTCGCTTAGATGGTCCATGCTGATTTAGAAGTTTGTTTTTGATGATCACAGCGCCAATGATTACTAAGGGGGAGATTGTTAAGTCTGATTTTATAGTAATCATTGTATTTATAGGCTTGGTCTTATATTTTGTTTAGAGTGTCATACTATGTTGTATTGACCAGGGTATTTAAGTCCCTTTGGTCCGTGTGTTTTGTAAGACTTTCTCGCACTTCTAATACACTTGGTTACTTTGTGCTTCACAACTCTCTCTCTCTAATATTTAGAGATCTAGGATTATCATAGCTCATTAAGCAGCATAACAAATCTTTCATATGTATCTTCAAGGCTCTCATTCTCCTTTGCCTTGAACTCCTCATAACTGTTAATGCAGTTGGCAACCTTCATCTGATTCCCAACCTTGGATCCCATCATCGTTTTCTGAAGCTGATCCCACATATTCTTAGCAGTCGCTTTGTAGCTATCTATCTTGATGTAGATCTCGTTTGGTATGCTTTGTAAGAGTAGAGATCTGGCTTGTTTGTCAGCTTTGTATCTATTCTTCTACTCTTCAGTATACTGGGAAAGATCTTTTGGAACTGTCTTTGTCTTTTGGACTCTGTCTACATTCCCATCTTCGCTGTCAGAGGATTCATCATCTGGTATTTCCATGGTAAGAGGTACCATTGGACCTTCCATGATGGACATCAAGATGTTCTCTCCATTTGCATGTCTGTCCACAAAATCCAAAAACCGGTCTTTCCATTGCTCATATTCTCCTTTGAAGAGTACCGGAGGTTTCACATCTATACCGATAGAAAGTGCGTCTTTGGAAGTCATCCTTCTAAGAAAACTGTTTCAAGTCAAATCAAAATACGAACTTGGAATTCGCACACCACAATTGGATAAAAGCAATTCGCACACAGAATTCGCACACAAGCAAAATTAGACAAGAATTCGCACACTTAAAACATCAGAATTTGCAGGCCACAATTCGCACACAAACTATCTTCAGAATTCGCACACTTCAGAATTCGCACGAAGTTATATGCGAGTTCTAAAAATTCGCACACAACACTTATGCGAAATCTAGACTTAGAAAGATTTAAAAAAATAACTTTTCGCATAAACTTTTCGCACAACAGAATCAAACGAATTATGTACTTGGAAAGTTTTAAAACTTTGTATACGAATTATGTGGAATTCGTATATAACCCTTATGAGAATTCTAGAAATTCATATAACTCTCTGATGCGAATTCTAGGAATTCGTATGAAACTATATGCGAGTTCTTCACTTCTCGCACACAGGCATATGCGAATTCTTTCCATAAAAAAAATTTCACAAAACATTTCGTATAAAGAACTTATGCGAATTCTGACATTTCGCATACAGGCTAGTACGAATTCTGAGGAATTCTCACAACACACATGCAAATTCTACACTTGTGAAATTTTCAGACAAGAAATTATGCGAAATCTATTGATCTGCGAGTTCTTGATGCGAGTTCTTGAGATCTCGATGAAAATTCACTCTGATCGGCTAAAAAACCCATCAAATCTGTACTTGGAATGTTTTAAAACTTTTTATACGAATTATGAGGAATTCGTATATAACCCTTATGCGAATTCTAGAAATTTGTATAACTCTCTGATGCGAATTCTAAGAATTCGTATGACACTATATGCGATTTCTTCACTTCTCGCACACAGGCATATGCGAATTCTTTCCTTAAAAAAAATTCACAAAACTTTTCGTATAAAGAACTTATGCGAATTCTGACATTTCGCATACAGGCTAGTACGAATTCTGAGGAATTCTCACAACACACACATGCAAATTCTACACTTGTGAAATTTTCAGACAAGAAATTATGTGAAATCTATTGATCTGCGAGTTCTTGATGCGAGTTGTTGAGATCTCGATGAAAAATCACTCTGATCGGCTAAAAAACCCATCAAATCTTCGAATTACAACTTGAAACTTTGACAATACGATCACTAACACTATACGAACCTATTACAAACACTGAATTTCAAAGAAATTCAATTACACTCACAAATTGATATGATATAGTGCTATCGAACTCGTAACTCTAAAACATAAAAATCCAAGAATTTAACAATATTACAGTGCAAGATTTCAACAAACCTATACAAGATTGTTCTAAAATAATATACGAACTCAATCAACTCAATTAATCACACTATTACACACAAATTTGAAAAATTCGATCAAGAACTCAAAACACAGTGCGAACTTCCATTTTTCTTGATGATTTCGATTTGAACTCTGTTCTGATACCAATTAATAATCCCAAATTCAAGTTCTAATTACAGTTTGAACAACAACAAAGATAATATGAATCAATTCAACAATCAACCTGTTATTTGATTGAAATCAAGGATTTCGTATACAAAGCTCTCTGACACTTTCTCTCTCTACAATCTGTGTGCGCACTTACAAGTCTTACAATAAGCCGTATTTGATACAAACAACAGACTTAGCCATATCCCTATTTATACGGGACACAAACACAACACAAAACAAATATAAGACAATACAAGACTTTGACTTTGACTTTATTACAAATTAACTTTGACTTCTATGCTTGAGAGTTGACTTGAGCTTTGACTTGCTTTGACTTTCAATATTCAGTCTTCACGATCTTGTATCCAACAAATATGTGCACTAACAGAAAGATAATCAACAATTAAACCTCTTAAAAACCTTCAGAAAAAAAAATTCCCAAAAATTTCTAAGGCAAGAATTCTCACACCACCGAGTTTAAAAAACAATTCTCACACTAAGAAAGAACATATGAATTCGCAGAAAATGAGCAATTTGCACACAACTAGATCACAATTCGCATGCAAGGAACAATTCACATGATTAGATATACGAATTCTACGCAATTCGCACGTCGCTATAAGCGATTCTGAGGAATTCGCACGACATTATATGCGAATTCTGAACAATTCGCATATGACTATAAGCGAATTCTTGACTTAACCAAAATTTTGAACTTAAAGCTTTTCGCAAGAACTTTTCGTATAACAGATCAATACGAATTCAACACTTAGAAAAATTTCTTGATTTTCTATGCGAAAAGTTCAAGAATTCGTATGATATGATTATGCGAATTCTGCGAAATTCGTATGCCTCTTTATGCGAATTCTCCACTTTTCGTACTAAGGCATATGCGAATTTTGTACTTGGAAATATTTTCCACCAACTTTTCGTATGCTAGAGATATGCAAATTCTTCAACTTTTCGTATAAAGCTATATGTGAATTTTGTGCTTTTCGTACAACACTTCTTAGCGCACAGATTTGTTCGATACAAGTTCATAATCACTGAAGCTGAAAGTCAAAGAAAGTCAAAGCTCAAAATTCAACTCTCAAGCAAAGTCAAAGTCAAATGTAATAATCTCTAAGTCAATGTCTTGTTGTTTTGTTCTGTTTTTGTAAGCATGTGTATCTTGGTTTTGTTTTAATAGATAGGGGGTTAGTAGTTGTTGGTTAGAATACAGATAACTAGAGAGTTCGCAGAGAGTTAGATAGAGAAAGTAATTTGTAGAGAGAGAAAGTAATTTGCAAATCGTTTGTAATTGAATTTTGAAGTTGAATCACAATAGGTAGATTGTATATCTTGTTTCTGTGTTTGATTTAGTAATGAGAACTTGATAAATTTGGGATTAATAATTGGTATCAGAGCAGATCCGATTGAAATCAAGAAAATATGGAAAAGTTCGTATTGTTTCATCGAGTTCAGATTCAATTTTGAGTTTTTGTTTGTTTTTCGAGTTGTAATTGTTTGATTTGTGTACGAATTGAGTATTAGATTGAGTTTGTATAGGTTAATTCGAATCTTGCACTGTATTTGATTGTCAATTGTTGAATTTTAGAGTTTTGAGTTTCACGAGTTTTATCACACTGTATTTGGATCATCTTGTAATCAGGAATGAATTTTCTTGTAATTCAGTGTTAGGATTTGTTTCTAGTTGTGTTAGAGAACATTGTGTCAAAGTCTTAGATCGAAATTCGAGGTATAGATAGGTTTTTGAGAAATCCAGAGGTGTTTTTCTTCGAAGAGTTGAAGAACTCGCAGAAATCTTGAAGAACTCACAGAAATATCGAAGAATTCGCAGATTTATATTAGTTTTTGCATAGTTTTTGAATTCTGAAAATTTCATAAGTGAGGAATTCACAATTGTATCTCTTGTGAATCTCATAGAATTCGCATTTCTGTGTGTCAAGAATTCTCTAGAATTCGCATTGGCTTATCTGCGAATTGCCAAGAATTCGTATAAGTATTGTTTGAGAAAAGTTCTGAGAATTCGCATAAACTTTGTTTACGAAAAGTGTTCTTAGAAAAACTTCAAGGAAAGAATTCGCAGATCTTTGTCTTGCGAAAAGTTGTTGAAAATTTTTTTATAGACAAGAATTCGCATAGCTTCTTATACGAATTCTTAGAATTCGCATAAGAGTATTCTACGAATTCCTTAGAATTCGCAGAAGAGTATCTTACGAATTCTTGTGGTTCTTACGAAAAGTGATTAAATTTTTCTAAGTGTTGAATTCGTGAGTTTCTATCTTGCGAATTCTAACTTAATATTGCTTGCGAATTCTTGATTTCTTTCACTTGCGAATCCTGAAGTTTGTTTACTTACGAATTATGTGTGTATCACAGTGTTGTGCGAATTCCTTGTACTTCTGTGCAACCTGCGAATTCCATACTTAGAGAATTTTTGAAATTTCATTTCTGATTTTATATCTAAGTTTTTCAGATTTACTTGATTTCTTTTGGACTAACGATTGTTTGTCAAGTTCTTATTGAAATTTTTTCAAAACAGGATGTCATCAAGGGAAGCTCTCGCGATTGGAACCGATGTAAAGCGACCAGTACTCTTTAAGGGAGAGTACGAGCAATGGAAAGATTGTTTTCTAGATTTCATTGACCATAAAGAACTGGGGGATTATATCAGAATTTCTTTGAAGGAAGGAATCATGAAACCTCCGACAAAAACACATAATGTTGCAGGAGAGAATGGAGAAGATGAACAGAGAGAGTATCCTCTACCCCTTGAGGAGTACTCTGATGAGCAAAAAAGAAGACATAAGGCTGATAGACTAGCGAGATCTTTCATACTTCAAGGTATACCAAATGAGATATATGTAAATATTGATAGCTATAACGCCACAACAAAGCAAATGTGGAATCAGTTAGTAAAAATGATGCTTGGGTCAAAGATTGGAAACCAGCTCAAAGTTTCCAACTGCCTTAACAACTATGAAGAGTTCAAGGCCAAGGAGGGTGAAACTTTGAAAGCTACATATGATAGATTTGTGACTTTACTGAATGAGCTTAGCAAAAACAAAGTAAAGAAGTCACAGATTGAGCTTAATGTCAAGTTTCTTAGTATTCTCCAGCCCGAGTGGAAAAGGTTCACTAGACAAATGAAGCAGATGAAAGATTTGAATGAAATTCCACTTCATGAGGTCTACGAAACTCTCAGACAGAATGAAGAAGAGGTAGATGAAATCAAAGAGGAAAAGAAAAATCCTAAGAAGGCAGTTGTTGATCCTATTGCTCTTGTGGTGAAGAAAAAGTCTGTAAGCTTGAATAAAAAGAAGAAAGTCATAGTTTCTGAGTCCGAAGAAGCGGAGAGTGAATATATATCTGATTCTAACGATTGTGAGAACTTAAAGTAGGCTATGCTGATGCTGACGAAAGCCTTTCAGAAAAAGTTCTACAAAAAGCCTAGTTCAAACAGTCAACGATATTCTTCTTGATCCAGAAATTATGAACACAAGGAGAGAATTAAAGGAAAGAGAATAGAGGAAAAGAGGTCTGATGAGAAGCAGTACAGAGCTGAAGAGAAGAAACAACCAGAACCTACAAAGTGTTATAATTGTGGCAAGCTCAGACATTTTGCAAAAGATTGTAGAAAGCCAAAAGTTCGAAACACCTACTATTACAAGAACAAGATGCTCTTAGCCAAGCAACAAGAGGCTGGTAAGGCACTTATGGCAGAGGATGAGTTCTGGCTAGATCATTCAGACGGGGAAGAGGAGAGAGAAGAAAAAGCTCATCTATGTCTCATGGGTAAGACAGAGATGGAAGCTGAAGCTGAATCTGATGAAGAGGATAACGAAGAGGTTTGTGATATGACTAAGTCAGAATTTTTAAACGCTATGCAAGCTATGATGGTTGAACTTTAGGAAGTAAAGTCTAAACATGAACGCGAAAAAGGTATCATGAAAGAAAACAATCAATTAATACAGAAACTTAGCAAGGATCTTGCTGAGAAGAACGTGTTAATTGAAGCTTTACATAAAAATATTGATACCAACGCTAAAGAAAAGACTATTATTCACACTGAGTTAGCTGAAACAACTTCAAAATATAAACTGTGTCAATTTGAATCAAAAGAGATTGCTAAAGAGTGTTCATCAATTTCAGAAGATAATAAATCTTTAACTGACAAGGTGAATGTTTTGCAAGAAAAGGTTTACAGCTTGGGTCAAACTAAACAAACCATTCATCTAAACAAACCTAAAGAGAGTAGTGAGTGTTGGGGACTTGGTTACGAGAACCCACACTACCTCAAAAAGGGTATTTCAAAAGTGTTTGTGCTTTATGACTTTGGATTTTTAAAACTGGGACCACAATACCCTGAACTCAAAGTTAAGTGGACCAAATTGTCAGAAGAGGATGAAGCTAAAGAAAAAGAGAAACGGA
Organism: Arctium minus; assembly: GCA_954870635.1. Taxonomy (NCBI): domain Eukaryota; kingdom Viridiplantae; phylum Streptophyta; class Magnoliopsida; order Asterales; family Asteraceae; genus Arctium; species Arctium minus. The sequence goes on from OX941081.1 coordinate 84,173,503, forward strand.
AGAACACAACTAAAATGCAACTTCCATTCCATTATGAGAAGTTGAATTATAGTTATAGTTCTGATAAATCAAAATTTCTTTCTAATGACTATTTTGAGAGTTATTCTTCAAAAGAGTTGGAGGCTAAACCTATCGAAGGAAAGATTTACTGATATTGTCCCTGATTATCAATTTCTTACTGAATCTAGCAATTAACAACAAACAACAAACAACAAACAACATGATTATTAAACTTGATTCAATTCCAAAAGATGAATTCGTATACAATCTTCACAATACACTTTCTCTCTCTAGCTTTGTCTCTCTACAAAATGTGTATTTTCAGTTCTAATTGATACTCACAGAATCTTACCACAAGATTATTAAACAAAAACAACACACGTGTCAGGATCGAATTCTTAACAAGAATAAATTCTCAGAAACTAATATCAAAGAAGTTGCGGAATAACACTTTGATATTCAATAAAACAGTAAACCAAAACAGTATATGATTAATAACTTGCAAACTTGTATTAAAATCACAAGATTACACACACAACCTCAATCTTGAAGAACAAGCTCTTTCAAGACGAATTCTACTTCTCTAGAATTAGGAACTATGCCTTAAGGTTGATTCTCTCTAGAAACTTAGAATGAATTCATTAATCTCTATTCTATCAAATCTGTACATATACTGAATAAAAAGATAATTACAATAAATAAAATATCTTCAGTATATCTTCCATCATTATCTTCAAGCCTTCGATGAATATCTTGATTCTTTCCAGCTGTCATCCTTTCCATCCGGTTCTTTAAGTCATAAGCAGTACTAACTATGCTCAGCAGCATTAATTTCTTCTAGCAGCATTAACTTGGTCGTAGCAGCATTAACTACTAAGCAGTACTAACCACTAGGAGTACTAACTAGTTAAGCAGTACTAACTTTGTTCAAGCAGCACTAACTTTGACTAGCAGTATTAATTACTAGCAGTAGTAACACTCAGCAGTATTAACCTTTAAGTCTTCTAGCAGTAGTAACTTTGAACCAGCAGCATTAACCATACTTGATGAATTCTTCAGTTCCCAACAATCTCCCCCTAACTTGATTTTTTTTAGGAAGAGAAGTCAAGTTCTTCAAATTTTCTTCAAGATGCTCCCAAAACTCTATCATGGCCTAAATTCTAGTGTTTGCATCCAATTCCAAACTCTGATTAATTGTTCTTTGAATCAAGTATTTAGCCATTTCTGAATCTGGAACACACACTAGCTTTTTCTTCAGCATGGCATGAAGCTTTAATCTGCTATGGTTGTATACTCTATCCACTAGAAAGTATTCAGTGTGATTTAAATCCAAAGTCACTGCATATACTCCACTAGTTTCATATAGAGTCCACTTGTTGACTGATTTGAACACATTCTTGATCACATGCTCTACTTCATCAGGCTTGAACATCATATACAGATACTCCATCACCAGTTTTGTAAGTGAAATCCCTGAAGCCTTCAGTATATCTCATATTTATCATCTTTCCTCTTGAGTCTAATGTACTCCTTTCCATCCAATGTCAATGTATCCCAGTGAATAACTTCAGGAGGCTTTATACCAACAGGTTCTGCTGAAATTAGTTCAGGAACTTTGTCCATCACTACCATGTACATTTTTAAATCATCAGTACTTGAAGATTCTTTCTTTTAAGATGACTCAGGTACCCCTTCTTCTTCAACCACCTTATCAGCCTTTTCTTCAGCTATTCTAGGCTTCTTGATTGACTTTCTCCTTGCCATCATCTTGGTTCTCTTTAAAGTCCTTAGACTTTCTCCCAGAGTAGCTTCTTTCTTTGATGGTGTTTCCTGCTCATCTGGAAAGGGCTTTTGTATCAGAAAATCATTACTTTCTTTCATCCTCTTCTCCATCTCCACCCTTGCAGTTTCATTCCCCTGCAGCTTTAACATCTCTGAATCATACAGCTCTTTAATCTTCTCAAAAGACATTTTGGAGAACATTTCCTTTTTGACTCCTACAGCACCTTTGAGAAATATAATCATTTTGTTTCTCTCTTGGATACCTAGGAAAGTCTTTGAGGGTTGTCTCTTATTTACAACTGTTTTCACTACTGATTTCTTCATAGTTGCAGCTTTCTTCTGTGCAATTTCAGTTGCCAGACTCAGTTGATAAGCTTCATTCAGTTCAGCAGCTAGAGCTTTTGCCATCTCCCTGTCCTTTTCCACCTGAACTCTTTCTTCCTTTTCAATATCCTCTTGCATCTTCCTGGCTAAGGCTTCATCTGATTCAACCAACCTTTGCTTCTTGACTGGTTGATCAGATTCCACCATCTTTGCTTTTCCTTTGTCTTTGTCCATTGCCTTCTTACTGTTATCTTTCTTGATCACTTCACCTTGTTCTTTGATGATTACTCCTTTGGTCTTTGAAGTGACCTTGGGAGTATCATTCTTGGCTTTAAGTAAGGTTTCTGCAATCTCAAGATCTGTTAATACTTCTTTCACTGTTTCTGCTGCTTTATTTATGTCAGTAGTAGTAACCGTTTCTGCTGCTTCTTGTGTTTCTATTGGCACTGAATCTCTTTCTGTTTTTGCTTCCTGCTCCCCCTCAACATCAAATTTCTCTCCATCAAGCTCCCCCTCTCTTGTGGCTTCTTCCATGTTGATCTCCCCCTTTTTGGGAGCATCATTCTCAGATTTCCTTCTCCTTAGTTGGAATTGTTGTCTCTTCTTCCTCTGTACCAGACTGATCACCATCTTCTTCAGCTTAGCAATCTGTACTTGTTGTGACAGAATGACCAGCTTCATTTCTTCAATTTCTTTGCCTTGTTTGAGAACATCTTGATTGATGTTCCCCATTGTTTCCATCAATTCATAGTAAGTATATCTGTCCTCACCCTCTCCAGAAGTGTTACCCTCTTTTGAAGGATCATTGGATCTTTTTGTAGTGGAAGTCTTCTGCCTAGCAGAAGCACTATCCACCCCCGTGGTTTCTTGGCACCTGGGACCTTTGAATGATTGCTCATTCAAAGTTGCCATGGGGGAGGTCTTATTGATGTTGCCACTGTCCTTCTCTGTGCTAGCAGAAGTAGTGGCAGCCTCAGTACCCATATGCTCTACCTCCTCCTCAGAGAGCACCTCCTTTTGGTTGGGAGACACCCTTTTGGATTCCCTTTGGATATTCTCTACTGGTGAGTGCTCCAATAGAGGGCTTAAAGGCTGAGTGGGTGATGGTACAAGAAGGGAAGGAGCCTTCTTTACCTGTTTTCTTTGATAAGTTTGGGTGATTGGTGAAGTTGGTTTGTCAAGAAGAGACTGAGGAATTGATTTAGAGAGGGAAGGTTGGGATTGGCTAGCAGTGGGTTGGTCTAATGGGGGCCTTGACCCTGCTACCATACCTTCATTGGTTTGGGACACCACCATCATTGTAGAGAACAATGGGGTGTCAACTCCTTCCGAGTCCCCAGCAGATCTTCTCATATTTGAGAAAACCTTGCCTTTGGGGGGTTTAGGTGCATATACCCCAACAGGTTGAGGTATATCCGTCAATTCATGAGTAATAACTTCTTGGATAAACCTGGGGTACATAAAGAAGCTCTTTTTGTTTCCCATGTTTGAGACAAGATCACTGAAAATCATTTTAGAAAAGTTATACTTTCTGGCAGTGGCCAAGCACACCAAAGCATAAGCAATGGTGCTGCTGAACTCACTCCATCCAGTAGTCTTTTTGGAGATACAGTGCATAAGAGTATGGACAAAGAAACGCCATTGGGGTGAAAATTTGGCTTTTGAGAATTTGAATACACCCAATGGGCCTCCATACCCCATTCTTGTAAGATTGGAGAACAGTTCATCGTTTGGGATAGAAGTTATACCAGAGGCATCGTCTAGACGTAGACTGATGCGAATAACCTCTTCAGTAACTGTTAGTGATTGTTCACATATGCTTGTCTTGATCATTTGCACACCATTCTCAGCAACAATGGTGGCATTAGCCCAGAACTGCCTTTGATGCTCGATATAGATTGTAGGAGATACAGTAAGAGCATGAGCAATATGGCTTGACTTGAGGAAATCCACAATCTGATGAAATCCTGCAGCTTGCTTTGGCTTTTGTAGCATCGCGATCTCATTGTGCTCGTCGATGAATGCCATGGATGCCATTGATCTTAGTGAACAACGTGCCTGAAAGCTTCGAACTTGAGAGAGAAAGGGTTTAGAGCGCAAGTGAACAGTATGCAAAGAGTCGTTATAGGCTTTTAGGCGGGCAAAGAGTATTTATAGTATTCGGAACATAAGCAGTATTAACCTTGAGCAGTATTAACTGAAAGCAGTATTAACTACTAGCAGTATTAACTAACTAGCAGTATTAACTGAGAGCAGTATTAACTACTAGCAGTATTAATTAACTAGCAGTATTAACTGAGAGCAATATTAACTACTAGCAGTATTAACTAACTAGCAGTATTAACTGAGAGCAGTATTAACTACTAGCAGTATTAACTACTAGCAGTATTAACTAACTAGCAGTATTAACTGAGAGCAGTATTAACTACTAGCAGTATTAACTAACTAGCAGTATTAACTGAGAGCAGTATTAACTACTAGCAGTATTAACTGAAAGCAGTATTAACTACTAACTCCTTTAATCTTGCGAAACACTGAGTACTGCTATACATATCCTGAAAAAGAAGATTAGTAACACCAAGAATAAACAATATACAGGTATAGAACCACTTTTTGAGAAAGGGCTTATTCAGAGTTGATCATTCCCACACTTGTTATCAAGAAAGTGAATCTACCCACATCAAAAGCTTTAATGAATAGATCAGCAAACTGAATATCAGTGTGAACTTTTACAACTTGAATAAGTTTCTTTTCATTACAGTCTCTTATGAAGTGATACCTGATCTCAATGTGCTTTGTCTTTGAGTGCTTAACAGGATTATTCACAATGCTAATAGCACTGCTATTATCAATAAAAATTGGAGTGTGTAGAAAGGTTACCCCATAATCCACCATTTGATTCTGAATCCATAAGACTTGAGAACAACAACTTGCAGCTGCTATGTACTCTGCCTCTGTTGTAGATGTGGATATTGTGGTTTGTTTCTTGCACTGCCATGAAACTAGTCTTGCACCCAAAAACTGACATCCTCCAGAAGTAGATTTTCTGTCCAAGTTTGCTCCACCTAGATCACTATCTGAGTATGCAAGTAGGTCAAAGGATGAGTCATGAGGATACCAAAGTCCCAATCTGGGTTACCCTTTGAGATATCTGAATATCCTCTTAACAGCTTGATAGTGAGATTGCTTTGGCCTAACTTGGAATCTTGCACACACACAGACTGGAAACATTATATCTGGCCTAGAGGCTGTAAGATACATGAGAGAGCCAATCATGGATCTATAATGATGAACATCCATATCCTCCCCCTCAAGATCTGCTGTTATCTGCTTGTGTGTCTCCATAGGTGTGCTAGCAGGTTTTGAATCTGAGAAACCAAACTTGGTTAGAATGTCCTGCACATACTTGGACTGACAAATGAAGATTACATCGGTCTTCTGTTGAACTTGGAGTCCAAGGAAGAAAGTAAGTTCCCCCATGGAACTCATTTTGAACCTTTGATGCATTAGTTCCTCAAACTCCTTGCACATGTTGTCTCTTGTTGATCCAAAGATAATATCATCAACATAGATTTGGACCAGCAAGATATCCTTCTTCTTTCTCTTGATAAATAGAGTCTTATCAATGACTCCTCTTTCAAAGCCATTTTCCAAAAGATAGGATGACAGAGTGTCATGCCATGCTCTTGGAGCTTGATGTAGTCCATAAAGTGCTTTCTTCAATTTGTATACTCTGTCTGGATAGCTTGGCTTTTCAAACCCTGGTGGTTGACAGACATATACTTCTTCTTCAATTGAACCATAAAGAAATGCACTTTTCACATCCATTTGATAAACTTTGAATTTCATGTAGGAAGCATAAGCCAGGAATAATCTAATTGCTTCTATTCTGGCCACAGGTGCAAATACTTCTTCATAGTCTATTCCTTCTTCTTGTGTATATCCTTGAGCCACCAGCCTTGCTTTGTTCCTTATGACAATACCTCTTTCATCTCTCTTGTTTCTGAAAATCCACTTTGTGCCAATTGCTCTGTGACCTTTAGGAAGGTCTACTAGATCCCAAACATCTTGCAGCTTGAACTGCAGTAGCTCTTCTTGCATGGCTTCTATCCAACTGGATTCTTTCATAGCATCATGTGCCTTTTTAGGCTCAAGCTGGGATAAAAAACAAGAAAGCACTGTATGCTGTTGATCTTGCATTTCTTGAAGCCTGCTTTGATGTCTAGTCATCATGGGAGAAGAGATATCTCCTATTACCAGCTGTGGAGGATGATTCTTTTGAACTCTGGTGTTATGACTAGGTTCTTCATTCAGTCCAGCCCCTAGATTAGAGTCATGCAACTCAACTGAAGTGTTTTCAGATGCCACTTCTGATTCTTTATTTTCTTGAGTCTCCTCATCTCTAGTTTCTTCTTCACTCTGACTTGGTCCAGTAGATGATTTCTTTTCACAGTCTTCAACAGAATTCACTGTGGGTATGGGAAATATCACAGATTTAGATATACTTTCTGAGACTTGTGTAGTCCCTGATTCTCCACTTCCTGTTCCTGTATAATCATCACTACTGAAACCAAAAGAATTAGTTAGTGAGTCAATGTCAAATAGCCACTGAGGACCAGACCCAATTGGATTTGGTGTGTTCTCATTGCATTTGACATTGTCACTTTCTTCAATTATTCTGGAAGAAGAGTTAAAAACTCTGTAAGCCTTACTCTGAGATGAATATCCAACAAGAAATCCATCATCTGCTTTGCTATCAAACTTACCTAAGTGAGATTTGGTATTGAGAATTGTACAAGGACACCCAAAAGGTTTGAAGAAACCAATGAAAGGTTTTCTTTTATTTAAAAGCTCATATGGGGTCTTGTTATTTTGCTTGACCACTAGAACTCTGTTTTGGACATAACAAGCAGTATTAACTGCTTCAGCCCAGAAGGTAATTGGCAATTTTGAATCAACCAACAGAGATCTAGCAGCCTCTATTAGTGTCCTATTTCTCCTTTCAGCAACTCCATTCTGTTGAGGAGTCCTAGGAGCACTATATTGTTTCTCAATACCTTTCTCTTCATAAAAGGTGTTTAGATCAAGATTTTTAAATTCAGTTCCATTATCTGATCTAATGACTTTTACTCTTTGATTAGTTTGGTTTTCAATTCTTAGAATAATGGATTTGATAAGTCCACTGGTCTCATCCTTAGTCCTTAGAAAATGTACCCAAGTAAATCTGGAGTAATCATCAACAATAACCAAGCAGTAAGATTTCTTGCCTATACTCATAACATTTGTAGGACCAAACAGATCCATATGCAGTAACTGGAGGCAAGAAGAAATAGAATTTAACTCTTTGGTCTTATGAGAAGTTTTGTGTTGTTTGCCTTTAAGACAAGCAACACAATGATCATCACATGAAAAGACTTTTGAAGGTAAACCTCTTACAAGGTTGTTTTTAACAAGTTTGTTCATAGTCTTGAAATTCATGTGACTCATCCTTCTGTGCCATAGAGAGGATTCATCCATAGAAGCTTTTGAAACAAGACAGTTTAGAGATGAATCACTATAAACATTGTCCATATCTAGACAGTAAACATTGTCCTTTCTTGGAGTTCTAAGTAGTATCATGCTTTCATCAACTACCTTGAACCCTGGAGCAAGGATCATACACTCAGTATTTGTAAATAATATACTATGTTGTTTGTCACATACCTGTGATACACTTAACAGGTTGTACTTTAATTGATCAACATAGTAGACATCCTCAAATGTCATCTTACCTTTGGTGACATTACCTTTTCCACTTATCTTACCACCAGTAAGATTATCTCCAAATGCAACATGTCCTCCATTGATATGCTTGAAATCCTGAAGGCATGACATGTTGCCTGTCATGTGCCTAGAGCAACCACTATCAACATGCCATATGCTCTTTCCCTTGAGCTGTTGGTTGCCCTGCACATAAGATAGATCAGTTAGTATGAATAAGGAAGCCAAGCCAAAGTGGTCTTGAGTACCCCTTTCTCATCAAAATACTTGCATTCTTTCTTGACAAGATTTTTAAACTTTGACTCCTCATGCTTGGAGTATTTTGTCACAATAATAGGCTTGGAAACATTTTTGCTAGAAGCAATACTGATTTTAGCAGCACTTGCATGCTTAGCAGTACTTATTTTGTTAGCAGTAGTAACTGTGTTAGCAGCATTAATATTTTCAGCAGTACTAACACTGTTAGCAGTAGTAACTGTGTTAGCAGCATTAATATTTTCAGCAGTACTAACACTGTTAGCAGTAGTAACTGTGTTAGCAGTACTAATATTTTTAGCAGTACTAACACTGTTAGTACTTCTAGGTACCCATAGTAAAATACTTTCTTTTAAAACCTTATTTTTCATAGGGCCTTTACTTTCAACAGATTTCTTCATCACATGTTTCTTTCCAGCCTTCCTATAACCAACAGGTTTTTGCACAAATCTTTGAAAGTTTATCTGTTGATTAATAGGGTTAAAGAAGCAATACTTAGCCAAATGATTCAACTTGCCACATATGAAACAAGGTTTTGTTCTATTGATTTTATTCAGATGAACTCCTTGTTTCTGAGCCCATTGATTATTCCAGTTTCTTTGATTACCTCTTTTTATACCAGAATTTAGGCTCTTAACTTTATTGCAAGCACACTGTTTACAAGATCCAGGATTCACAACAGTGGTTTGTTTGTAATGGACCTTGTTATTCTTTCCTTTGGACTTCTCTATCTCCTTGGACTTGACCCAGATTTTCCCACATCCCTCCTTGGTGATAATATTGTTTTCTAATGGTATCTTTTTACTCACAGTATTATCCCTATTCTTACTAGCTTCTTTCTCAGTCAAATCCTTAACTACTACCTCATCCAAAGGATCTATCTTAAGAGCTTCCTCAGGCAAGTCCTTTTTCTCCTTGGTTTCTAACAAGTCTGAAGTAGGAGAGATATAGTTGTTGTTGTAAGGAGGAGGTGTATTGTTGTATCCAATACCAGGATTCATCTTATCATGAATCTGAGCCTTTAGAAGAGAATCCATTGCTTTTGAAGCATATGAAAACTTTTCTATGTCAAGCTTAACTTTAGACAGTTCCTCTTTCAGCCTATCATTCTCTTCTAAGGACTTAGACAGTTTGGTCTCTAACTCATTCTTTTCCCACTTCCAATAGTTTGTGTCATAAGAGTGTTGAAGTTCATTAGCTTGAAAGCCTTTGATTTGCTCTTCAAATCTCTCTACTATCAACACATAATCTCTTCTGTCCTTTTCTAATCTTTTGAGGTCATCACACATACTTTGATTGTGATCCCTGTATCTTTTGACAGTGTCTATGCAAGATTTAGTGCAAAGATTAGAAATTACCTCAGAGGGGAGATCAGACACTTCTGCCATAAGAGCTTGATTCTGAATGGCTTCCTCAGCTTGATCACTCCAGTCAAATCCCATTCCTTGTTTGGAAACAAGGGCTTGAGCAGGATTCTTGTTTTGATTGTAGCCTCCATTCTGAGCTTGTTGGTGGTTGTTGTTTGGAACAACACTCCTGCATTCTCTAGCAAAATGTCCTTTCATGTGACACTTATAGCATTCCACCTTAGTCTTGTCAAAACCAGCTCCATCTTCTCTTCTTTGAGAGAAGTTGTTCCTTCCTGTTCTTTTAATAAACTTCTTCACTCTCATAGATAACATGGCCATCTGCCATTTAATGTCCATCTCCTCCAGGTCATCAGGGTGAAGTTGATCTAGATCATCATTAATCAATGAATTGTTGCTATGACAGGACAAAAAGGCTTCAAAGATAGTTCCAGTGCCTTTTTCTGAATTTACTCCACTGGCAGTACTAACTGCTTCAGGGTTAGCAGTAGTATCAGTAGATGTTGAAAGAAGTGCAGCATTGTGGATATAACCAGTGGGATTCTTCTTGGATTCTACCTCAATTTCAAAAACTCTTAGATCATTATATAGATCATCAAGTTCTTTCTCTTCCAGATTGTCACTCTGTCTATATGAGACAGTGTACATAGTCCATTCATCCCCAAGAGATCTGAGGAACTTTCTGTTGATATCATCTTGTTCCATCTTCACTCCTACAGTAGCCAGTTCACCAATGAGGTTGTTGAATCTATCAAAAGTTTGAGTCATAGACTCATTCTTTGAAGAAGTGAAATTCTCATACTGCTGCTTTAGAACATCTCTTTGATTTCTTTTGATACTTTTAGTTCCAGCAAATCTTTTCTCTAGAGCATTCCAGAGAATCTGAGCATCTGTGCAGTTGCAAAATTGATGCTGATACTCATTGGGAATGGCCAAGAGCAGAGTGCTCAAGGCCTTCATCTCTGTCTGTCTGATCTTCCTCTCACCATCTGTCTTTGGTGGAGGTCTTTTCCCATCTGGTCCTATCTTTCCTGCTTCAGAAGGACCATTCTCAATGATATCCCACATTGAGTAGTCAGTGAGAAGAATGTATTGTCTAATTCTGATCTTCCACATGTCAAACTCACTGGGTTTGAGCATTGGAACCTTAGAGACCAGAGTACTGTTTGATTCTGCAAGGTTTTCCATGATGAATGAATAGATGTTTCTGAGGGAGTTAGGCTCTGATACCACTTGTCAGGATCGAATTCTTAACAAGAATAAATTCTCAGAAACTAATATCAAAGAAGTTGCAGAATAACACTTTGATATTCAATAAAACAGTAAACCAAAACAGTATATGATTAATAACTTGCAAACTTGTATTAAAATCACAAGATTACACACACAACCTCAATCTTGAAGAACAAGCTCTTTCAAGACGAATTCTACTTCTCTAGAATTAGGAACTATGCCTTGAGGTTGATTCTCTCTAGAAACTTAGAATGAATTCATTAATCTCTATTCTATCAAATCTGTACATATATTGAATAAAAAGATAATTACAATAAATAAAATATCTTCAGTATATCTTCCATCATTATCTTCAAGCCTTCCATGAATATCTTGATTCTTTCCAGCTGTCATCCTTTCCATCCGGTTCTTTAAGTCATAAGCAGTACTAACTATGCTCAGCAGCATTAATTTCTTCTAGCAGCATTAACTTGGTCGTAGCAGCATTAACTACTAAGCAGTACTAACCACTAGCAGTACTAACTAGTTAAGCAGTACTAACTTTGTTCAAGCAGCACTAACTTTGACTAGCAGTATTAATTACTAGCAGTAGTAACACTCAGCAGTATTAACCTTTAAGTCTTCTAGCAGTAGTAACTTTGAACCAGCAGCATTAACCATACTTGATGAATTCTTCAGTTCCCAACAACACGCTTACAAAACAAAAGCAAACAACAACTAACTAAGACTTTGACATTTTATTACATTGACTTTGACTTCACAATACGAGTTGACTTTTGCTTTGACTTTCTTGATCTTTGACATTCTATCTTCTATGATCTTGCATCCAACATATTTATGCTCTAACAATCTTCCCCTTTGGATCCAAGATCATCTTCAGAAAGATTTTACAATTCATTCTCCTCCTTTGTAGGCTTCTTTCAATTCAGATCATCTCAACTTTGAAATATAATCTCCCCTTTCTTTGATCTTTAACAATCTGTAATCTTCCCAAAGTCTGTCTTCAAACATATAACAATCTCCCCCAAAGATTAACAAAAACCTCTTTCAGAGTCCATAAAGAAATTACCTTCAGTTTTAGTTCTGACTGCTTCAGCAAATAATGTTCGAAGAAAATTTCAGTAAATTCAGTTCGTATTCTGAAATATTTGAACTTTTCTCTATTAGCTTTCGATAATCTTTCTCAAATCAATAAATCTTGAACATTTTCCAAATAACTTTCTTAATCTTCTCCCCATCTATAAATTTCTGAATCATATATTTCTTGAACTTTTCTCCCATATTCGATACCAACTTTTCGTTCCAGACATTTCTTGAACATAACTTCTCCCCCTTTTTGATGATAAAAGAACTGAAATCATCAAAACATCCAAAAAGAAATGTCACTTCATCTATTCTGACCACTGATCTCATCAAGAGCCTCCGATTCTTCGTCAATTCATAAAAATATTCATCTGAATCTTTGCAAATTCAGACAAATTATGAGTGTAACACCTGAATCAAGAAATGAATAAGTTAAGATGCTTGTCAGTAACACAAAGTCATTGTGTGTAACAAATACACATTGGAAAGAAGCTTTTGTGATGTTCACTCCCCAAGGTCTTCCATTCAATCATCGAAACACCACAAATGAATTTCTATGAACGTTATGATAAGAAAAGATAATCCTTGTGTGTTTGTGCAAGTGTTAGAAAGAATAAGCACATGATGATTGCTTGTATAAGGCTCAAATTTGTGTAAACCATTTAGACAACAATAGTATAACATAAACTCTATAGTGCATGATCGAAGTGCAAAGGTGGGGCAAACTCCCTTCTTTTTCAATATCCAGATTTTCCAAATGAAAATCAGATAGATTATGTGTCGCGTCCCCTTGAAAATATGAAACATTATCTTGTTACGAAGAAAATGAGTAGCTGGTGGGGTTTATATCAAGAGTTGGCATCGGCTAGTTGCCTGTTTCAATAATGCTCACGAAGAATTGTGAAACACTAGTAATGTGGCTGCCCAGCTCAGAAAAAGTTGGTGTAGAGATTGATATTCTTTTACTCTGTTCTCACACCACCTTTCTTTTTAATCATTGAGCTCGCTTATAACCAAACTCTCTTTTTCATTTTACCTCATCACTCAACCCACACTCATTTCTTTTTGACTCCTCACACTCGATCACTAAGGATTAACTTCTTGGGTAGGAAACACTGGTTAACGTGAATCCATAGAAGTTTCATTAAAGCTCACAGAAAGAACGCATGTATAGTCCTATAAGAACTTGTTTCTCAAATGATTTAACTATATCAGTTAAGGCACAAAAATATACAAGTCAGATATATGTATGCGCAGAGATATAATCATGAATATTTGAGCATTTGTAAACATTGAAGACTTTTCAAACAAGATAATTGAATGAATGAAATGAAGACAAGAAACTTGTTTGAAAATATGACATTGTATTATAAAGATCAAATAGAATGATTTATCGATTAAGGCTTAGGTCAGCAAAAATCGAATATTGCCTATACGAAACAAAAAATAGACATTCTTGAAAGAACGTTTAGAAATTAAATCATGCTCAAACTTTGAATAACAATCGGGGTGTCTTACCATCGAAAAATTGTTTCAATTTAGAGGCATGGTAAGAACATATTCAACAAAATATCAAACCGGTGTGTGTGAATACTTGAAAGTATATGGAAAAGACAATACGCAAGTATTTATCTTTGGAAACACACGGTTTGTTGATCATTGAAGCACAAATAAAATGAAAACATTGAAAATCACACTTCTAAATTCATGAAATCGTTTAAGAATCTGAAGTGGTTTGAACATTTAATAACATGTTTTATATGATTGAAAGTTGTCCTTCTTTCAAGCATATATGAGATTAAGAATAGAAATAAACCTTTTCGATCTGTCTTAAATTTCATGAAGTCATCTTAAAGTCATAATTGTATGATCGTGTAAGCATCCTCTCAATCTGCATCAGTCATAAAGTCGTCAAAGTACAAAATTTATTCAAAACTTTATTGAAAAATAGAATGACATAAAGCAGTAAAACATTGAATGTACGAGTTCTGATCTAAAGTAATCATAAATCATAATTCATACTCCTTACTCTTACTCTTACTCCCCCTGCATATATGAATCATAAAATTTTATCAGTTAAACATATGCAGAAATTGTTAACTCCCTCCCCCTCAAATGGATATAGATCATCTTTTCATCACCTCTCACTCCCCCTGAGATCATGAACACACATTAAAGTGCAAATATCTTTTCAGAATAAAGATAAAGAAATGAAGAAAAATAACAATAAGAAAACTTTAATAGGTAATCACAAATTATGTCTTGAGATTAACCATACCAAGTTTCGAGATAAGAAAATTAAATCTCTTTTCATCGAGAGGCTTGGTAAACAAATCAACAAGATGATAATCAGTGTTTACAAAATAAAGTTCTATTGTACCTTTTTCGACATTGTCTTTGTTAAAATGATATTGTACATCTATGTGTTTGGTCTTTGTATGTTGTACAGGATTTGCTGATATTGTGTTAGACTAGAATTGTATTCAAGATTAAAAGTGAGGGTCTAGTTTGTATTTGTTTAATAGTTGAAGTATTTGATTGTAAATTCAACAAAGGTCGACTTAGTATAAATAGTTTAGGTTCTTTATAATCTTGTAGACACGCTCATTTTAGATACACACACATACTTTTTTAGAACTCAAAGATTGGTAAGCACACAGAACAGACACACAGTTAACGTGAGATCTGTAGCACTTTGAAAGATCTGTGATTAGTTAAATAACATGATTTGATCTCAACAAATGTGTTTTTAATTTGTAATTGTGTGATAATATGCTAGTATCTTGGCATCAATTGGTATCAGAGCAGATCCAGATTGAAATAAAAAGAAAAATGGAGTTCGTACTGTGTTTTTAAATTCTTGAATCAAAGTTCGAATTTTTGTGTGAATTAAAGTCTATAATTGGTAGAAATAAGTTTGTGTATTGTTTTCGATTGAGTTTGTATAGATTGATTTGTACTTTGCACTGTAATCGATAATTTTTTTTGACATTTGTTGAGTTCGAGTTCACGAGTCAGTTTCGCATTGTATTTGAATCGAATTGAAATTGTTTGTGATTATGATTGAAATTCATTTCTAGAATTAGTTTCTAGATGTCTAGGTGAGTGAATTGTCGAAGTTTCATATCAATAATCAAAGTTTTGATGTGGTTTTGAATAGATCAAATGATATTTTCATCGAGATCTGAAGAATTCGCTAAGTTCCTGAAGAACTCGTTAGAAGAACTCGCAAGATCATCCAAGAACTCGCAAAGGCTCAAGAATTCATATAGTTCTTAAAAGATTCGCAGAGTTGTTAGAATTCGCAGAGGGTTAATCTGAAAAAGTTTAAGGAAAGAATTCGCAGATGGCTATTGAGAATTTTCAGAGTTCGCAAAAGGCTTTCTCACGAAAAGTTGGTTATCGAATTATTTCTAAGGAAAGAATTCGTAATAGTGTTCTTTGCGAAAAGTTTTTATCTAAAAGTTTTCTAAGGACAGAATTCGCAACTGTGAGTATTGCGAATTCCTCAGAATTCTCAAGTGTGTGTATTGCGAATTCTGAACCAAGCTTGCAAATTCTATGTATCTTTGTGTAGCTTGCGAATTTTGGGTGTTTCTTAGTGTTGTTTGCTAATTTCTTTGCTTCTCTGTGTTGATTGCGAATTCCTTGTCATTTCTTATGAATTACGAATTCCAGACTTGTTAAATTTTGAAATTTTCATTTTTGAATTTTATTTCAAGTTTTCTATATTTGCGTGATTTCATTTGGACTAACGATCATTTCTAGCATATTTTTAACAGATTTCAAGATGTCTGAAGGTTATAGCTATGATTTTGATAAGATGTCTTTTTCTGAAGCAAAAGCAAATGTTAAACGTCTTGCTGGGCAATTGTCAAGATATACAAGCATGGATTTTGATTGTGAAAAAGAGAATAAAAAGCTCAAATCCGAGATATTACCTCTTAAAGCTGAGAACAAGGATTTAAAGATTCAGAACTCATCTCTTCTTACTCAGATTAATGTTTTAAAAGAAAATTCAAAAGATTCAAAGAAAGATTTCATCTGCTCAGTATGGATTACTAATTCTAAAACTGACTTTGCAGGTATCATTGATGCAAAAGAGAAAGAGATTTCAATTCTTCAAGACCAGCTTAAAAGATCTGATAATCTTACTTCAAGCTCTACATGGTCCAAGAAAGAATTAATGCAAAGAGAGTTATATGAGCTGAGTATAAGAGCAAACATCTCAAGTGAAACTTGTGAAGAGTTGAGAAAGTCAAATTTTCAAATATTTGCTGAAAGAGATAAGTTGAAAGATAAAGTCTTCAGTCTTGAGGTTGAAATCAACATGATGAATGAAAAAGCAACCCAAGTCAAAGACAACATAAAAACACAAGATGAGATAAAGAAGATTGAGAAGAAGAGAAAAGATTCAGAGAAAGACAATGTTGAGCTGAAGAAGAAAATATCTGAATTAGAAGTTCAAGTTAATAAAGAGAAGAAAGAAAAAGAAGGGTTTGAGAAAGAAAGAAAATCTTTTGCTCAAAAGTTCTCTGAATTTTCAAGAAAAGCATTTGAGGAGAAGAAAGTAGTGGAGCTTAAATGCATAAATCTTTCTCAACAAGTTTTAGACTTCGAGAAAGTGATTATCTTGGAAAGAGAAAAGTTTGAAAAAGAAAAGAAGAACATAGTTGAGCAAAAGCGTGTAAAGAAAGATTTTGATGAAGAAAAGAAAGTATTTGAGTATGAGATTGCAAAGCTTAAAAAGAAGCTATCTGAGCTGTCAACAAACATTCAGAAGGAGAAGAATGCCAAATCTAAATTGAATAAGAAGTTTGACATACTGTCAAAGGAAAGAAACTATTTGTGTACAGAGATCAAAGAACTTGAGGAGATCATGTTCAAGGTGAAGTTGACTGAGCACAAGACTCGAGATTCAATAGCTCAATCACCAAGAGATGATCTTGCTGCATCTGAATGTTCATTTAAATCAGCAGCAAGTTCAATTTTCACTAATGTTGATGATTCAGGTAACATTAAAAAGGACAAGTCGCAGAAGAAAATGTTTTGGAAAAGGAAAGATGAGAAAGAAAAGTGGATTTGGAGAGTTAAAGGATCCTCGAAGGAGAAGAAGGAACATAAATCATCTGAGCATGCATCTAATGCAAAAAGGAACTATGCTTGGAAAGGTAAAACTTTTGGCAAACCTGATCTGGTTTACACTATAAATCAATTGATCAGGTTAGCTCAAAAGAAAATTAGTTGTTCCTACTGTGGCTCAAATGATTTTGTTAACAAAAATTATGAAAATAATTGGTATGGTTCTTACTATATCTCTCCTAATAAAACTGCAAATAACAATTCTGGATCCAAATACCAGTGGATACCAAAAGCTAAATCTGTGTTGCAGGCACCCAAGGTTTAAGGGGGAGAAAGAACCAAGGCTTCTGAATAAATCAGTTCAGAACCCGTGCTTCAAAGAACTATGGCTCTTGAATAAAACAGTTGAAGACCCGTTCCCCAATTTTTCAGTAATAATGGCTTCTGATTACATCAGACCAGAACCCGTTCTTTATTGGTAACACTGACCATTACTATTCTCATATGAGAATAAGTAATCATGGCTTTTGAATACTTAAGTTCAAAACCCGTACTCAAATGTTTCCTTCTAAAGGATGCTCAAATGATAATATTTTTCTAGAAGTTTTTATTTGAGGGGGAGTTAGAGAAGTTAACTGCTATATCTTTTAGATGGAGGAGATTATAGTTGGTTATACTTTCATTGTTATATTTTTCTGATAAATTGTTGTTTTATAGATATAAAGGGGGAGAATACTTAAATGAAAATATTCATTCCAGGGGGAGTTAAGGATTCTGATTTACACGTATATCTTTCTAATCCTTACACTCTATCACTTTTTGGAAGATGAACAACTTTCACTTGTGAAAAATGTTTTTAAATGTTCAAACCACTTCCTATTCTTCAAAGATTTTTATGAATTGTGAAGTGTGATTTTAAATGGTTTTGATTTTGGATACTTAATTGCATATCTGACCGTGTGTTCTTTAAAGAAAAATACTTGTGTATTTTATTTTCATATACTTTGTCAAGTATTCATACACACATCGGTTCAGTACATTTTTCTTGAACTTGTTATTACCATGTATCAAATGATAAATCTTTCTATGGTAATACTCCTGGTTGTATTTACTGTTGTTTGAATCAAACATCATTTCATCATTTTATGTGCTTTCATTGTTCAAATGTTTATATATTGTTCGTATAAACATACTACGTCTTGGATTTCCCAAAATATTATTCTTCATGATAACTTGATCTGATCTTAATCATTGTCAGATTCTCAAAACATTTATATTATTTCATAAATGTTCATTCATATAAAGTTTTGAGAATTCTTAAATGTTTAACATGCTCAAATTTCATTCTTATCCGTATGAGCATACTTTCACTGACACATGCTTACTTTGTGCTTAAATTGTCAAAATAATCATTGTACAACACATTCTTTTTATGAAAATACATGGGATTCATTGTGTGAGCTTAACAGAACTTCCATGGATTCACGATAACCAGTGTTTCCTACCCAGGAAGTATTCCCTGAGTAATTGAGGGAAGAGGGGTAAAAAGATTGAGTGTTGGTATGTGAAAAGGTAAAATGGAAATGAGATATTGGTTAGAAGTGAGCTTACATGATTAAAAGAAAGAGGGTGAGAGAACAGAGTAAAAGAATATCAGACTCTGCACCAAACTTCTTTCTGAGTCGGGCAGCCACATTACTGATTGGTTCACATTCTTTGGTGACCATCATTGAAAAAGGCAGTGAGACCATGACATCTCTTGCATACAACCCCACCAGCTACTCATTATTTTCTTAAAAAGAGAATGTTTCACATTTTCTGGGGATGCAACACATAGGCTATTAGTTCTTCATTCGGAAGATACTAATATTGAGAAAGAAGAAAAGTTGCCCCACCTTCGACCCTTCGTCATGCATATTGAGTCTGTGTATATCATTGTTGTCTCAATGATTTACATACTTTGAGCCTTATGAAACACAATCATTGTGCTTAATTCTTTCACACGAGCATACAAAAAATTTGTTTTTCTATCAGAACACTCATAGAAAATACCTTGTGTTTTTCAATGATTGAATGGAAGTCCTGGGGAGTCAACATCAAACCAGCTCCTTATATTGTACATTCGTTGTACACAATGGCTTTCTGCTACTGACAGGCATTTCTAACTGTTTCATGTGTTGATTCAGGGTTTCCATTCCAATTTGTTTGAACTTGAAAAGATTCAGATGAATACATTCATGATTGAACTAGATCATTCAGATCAGATGAACAAATTCTTTCATATCATGTATTGGGGAGATTGCAAATTTTCTTATCTGGAGGAGATTGTCTATTTCTCTAATAAAAAAGGGGAACATTGTTCTTATTTTATCATAAGGGTGAGATTGTAGATCATGAAGACTGCGCTTATTGTTTATTTGGGGGAGATGTTTTCAAAGATCGAGCTAATCTTGAACAAAGTTTTAATGATTTTGATTCTTACAAATCATTAAAAAGGGGGAGTTAATTCAGAGTTCAAGATTTAGTTGATTTAAAGATGTTGGTGGAGATAAGACAAGATTCAGATGATTACGGTTTGTATCAAGAAAAGGGAAAGTTGAATTTCAAAGAGTCAGATTTCTGAATATGTAATGAAAGGAGGAGATTCAGTTTCAGAGTTCAAAGTGAAAGAAAGTCAAAGTTTGAAGAAAAGGTTGACTATACAAAGTTCTTAAAAGCTAATCCAAAGGAGGAGACAAGTTTAAAGTTGTTTGAAAAGTCAAAATGGAAGATACCAAAGGAAAAGATTATTGAAGCTTGTTGAAGATGTCAAAGCTATGAAACATTTAAAGCTGAAAAAGATTCGTTGCTGAAGATCATTTTTGAAGATTAAAAGACCTGAAGATTACTGTCAATTTTTTTTAATCTTGAATCCGAAGGGTGAGATTGTTAGACTAGAATTGTATTCAAGATTAAAAGTGAAGGTCTTTACTGTAATAGTTTGTTAGTTTGAAGGTTTAGTTGTAAAGTCAACAAAAGTTGACTTATTATAAATAGCATTGTCTTTGTTAGATTTGAAGGTACGCATAGAAAACAAGATAAGCACGCTCATTTGTAAAAACACAAGTCTTGCACATAGTGAGAACACAGTGAGATCTGTGATATTCAGACTTGTGATTGTATGATAATCTTGTGATTTCATTTAATGAATATGACTCCTTAATAATCTGTTTGTGTGAATTTAGTGATAGAAACTGGGATAACATATTGCAATAGCGCTCTTAGAGTCACAATATATCGGGATCTTATCAAATTTGAAGCCATAATCTCGTAGTTGCGTCCTCATCCACAAGACTTGAAAGCAGCAGCTTGCAGCAGCAACATACTCTGCCTCAGCCGTTGAAGTGGAAACACACAGTTGTTTCTTTGATGCCCAACTTACGAGTTTATCTCCAAGAATCTGTATATGACCCGATGTACTCTTCTTGTCTAACATACATCCTGCATGATCAGCATCTGAGTAAGCTGTTAGTTCAAAACCAGTATCTTTAGGATACCACAGACCAAGATCTGCAGTCCCCTTTAGATATCTAAAGATTGTTTTTACTGCAGACATATGGGATTCTTTTGGATTAGCTTGATATCTTGCACATAGACATGTAGAGAACATAATATATGGCCTACTTGAAGTTAAATACATTAAAGAACCAATCAACCCTCTATAGGTTCTAACATCAACAACTTTTCCCGAAGGATCCATGCCGATCTTAGGTCCTGGTACCATCGGGGTTCCAATTGTTGTACAATTTTCCATTTTAAATTTTCTCAGAATATAAAAAATGTACTTGGATTGATTTATAAAAATCCCCGTTGAAAATTGTTTTACTTGTAATCCGAGAAAGAAGTTCATCTCTCCTATCATACTCATTTGAAATCTAGACACCATGAGGTTTGAAAAATTGTTACAGTATTTAGGATTTGTTAAGCCAAATATAATGTCATCCACATATATATCTGAATAAGAATAATATCGACTTTTTCCTTTTTGATGAACAAAGTAGTATCCATTTTACCTTTTGTGAAGCCCGACTTGACCAAAAACTTTGATAATACCTCATACCAGGCTCGAGGCACTTGTTTAAGACCATAGAGTGCTTTATCCAAGATGTAGACATGATTTGTGTGTGTCTGGATTCACAAAGACTTCACGTTGTAACACATAGACTTCCTCCTTAAGAATTCCATTTAGAAAGGCAGTCTTCACGTCCATCTGGTAGACTGTGAAGTTTTTGTGAGCACCATATGCAAGAAACATTATGATCGCTTCAATGCGTGCTACTGGAGCGTAAGTCTCATCATAATCAATGCCTTCCTCTTTCCGGTAGCCTTTTTGCGACAAGTCGTGCTTTATTTCTGATTACGATACCATCTTCATCCTTCTTGTTTTTGAATACCCATTTTGTAACAATTATAGATTTACCTTCAGGTCTTGGTACAAGTCTCCAGACTTTCAAAGCTTCAAACTTGTTCAGCTCCTCTTGCATTGCAGTCACCCAATCCGAGTCAGCTAGAACTTCGGATACGCGAGTGGGCTCTATCTTGCTCAAAAAGGAATCATGCATACACATGTTTAATGTCGCAGACCTAGTTTACACCGGTAAAGTTGGATCTCCAATTATCTGGCTTATCGGGTGCTCTTTGGTTCACTTATGTTCGTGAGGGAGTGGATTCAATGTAGATTTATCATAATTCTCATCTAAGTATCCACTTTCAGCTTCTTCTTGTTCAGCATTTGTTGGGGGTACAGTTGAAGTTTCTTGTACAAAAGTGTCACTTGGAACAGCTTGTTCAGTATGTTGATTATTCATCACGGTGTAGCCAACTGAAGTAGGAACTTCTGATTCAACATGTTCAAGTGCAACTTCAACTGAAGGAGTATTTGTTTGAATTAGAGTTTATGTCTGAACCGGGGGAACGAGTTCAGTTGATACATCTGAAGTAGTTGGATGATTAGTCATTGAATCTTCTGACCTGTCAACCACAACAGATTTAGGCAGTTTAGATTCTAGAAACTCATCATAGAAAAATTCAAACAATAAATCTAATTCAGATAAGTGAGATGTAGATGTAGAAGCTTTATCCGAATTATTCTCATTAGACACAGGTTCTGGACTGAAATGTCCAGAAGCTAAAACTCCTGTAAGCACGGGTTCTGAACTGTGTTGTTTAGAAGCCACCTCCTCGTTAAATGTAACATTAATGCTTTCAATCACAATCTTGAACTTCTTCATGTACACTCGATATGTAGCAGATGTTTGAAAGTAACCAATGAATATGCCTTCATCAGCCTTTGGTCCAAATTTGTTCAAGTTCTCTATATCATTCAAGACGAAGCACTTGCATCCAAAAACATGAAAGTGTTTAATGCTAAGTGTACGATTGTTTATCAATGCATAATGTGTTTTACCAAACCGGCGATGTACTATGGACCAATTCTGTGTATAGCACGCAGTCGAAACAACTTCTGCCCACAGAAACAGAGGTAGATCGGATTGACTCAGCATAGTACGAGCGACCTCGACTAGCGTTCGATTTCGTCTTTCGACTACTCCGTTCTGTTCTGGCGTTCTAGCAGTAGAGAATTGATGTGTTATCCCGACCGATTTGAGATAATTTTCAACAGTTTTATTCTTAAACTCTGTGCCGTTATCTGTTCTTAGAAGCTTTACTGGCTTTTGAAGATTTACTTGGGTAGTCGTTAAGAAATTGATGATGACATCGGGCGTCTCATCTTTAGAACTCAGAAATTTGACCCAAGTATATCGTGAATAATCGTCCACAATAACTAAGACATACTTCTTGCCGCTTATGCTTTGCGTTCTCATTGGACCACAGAGATCCATGTGAAGCAATTCCAATGGAGAACTAGTACTCTGTTTAGGTTTTGGCTTGTGTGCAGCTCTCTTCATCTTTCCTTTCTCACATGTTGCGCATAGGTGTTCTTTCTCATACTTTAGCTCAGGAAGTCCTTTGACTAGCTTTCCCGTGACTAGTTTATTGATGTAGCGATAATTCAGGTGAGACAGCCTTCGGTGCCATAACCAACTCTGTTGCAGTGAGGATTTTGATAATAGACAAACCTGATTGTCAGTCTGGACTTTTGACAAATTGATCGTGTAGAGGTTGGACTTTCTAGTGCCGACCAAGAGTTCTTTACCATCTTCAGTGCGTACAGAACACCTCTTGGCCTTGAAATTTACCTCTAAATATTTGTCGTAGAACTTTCCAATACTGACTAGGTTGTGCCCTAAGCCTTCTACGTAACTCACCTTCGTAATCGTCACATTATCTTGTATCACGTCACCGTAGCCTAGAATCGGTGAAAACTGATCGTTGCCAAAACGTACATTCCCGCAGAATTTCTCTGTATAATTAGACAATAAATCCTTTTTCCCGGGCATATGCTTGGAACACCCGTTATTCATGTACCACATATGACGGGTTTGTATAAGAGAAATCAAGGAAGAACAACTTTTGGTAACCATTTAAAAGTGGGTCCTAACTAATTAGCACAAGATTTTGGTATCCATTTATATATGGATCATCTGACCTTTTGAAATTTTTTTGATGTAAAAGACTTATAAGAACCAACATGATAAGTACCATACTAATCATCAGAAAATTAATGAGAAACAAAATCATTCCTTTTATAAGAAGATGACTTAGCAGTAGACCCAAATAATTAGAATAATTGCTTTATTGTATATCTCTTGTAAGGAGTTACAAGGTTTGGTTTATTCAAAGAAACATTACCAACTACGTCAGAATTACTACTAGTAAAACTTTAAAATCCAAATCAGGACATGATTCTGCACTCTCATCTATCTTCTGTTTTGGTCACCATTCTATTTGACCTTCAGACCTTTTCTTTCTTAAATCTGAAACAAAAGATTTAGATTTGTTAGGAAAATCAGATTTCTGAGATTGTCTTTTCTTTAGCTTACAAGTGTTAGTTTGTTTTTGTGAGCGTCTTTTCTTTTGCTTCTTACCTTTTGCATAGTAATCAACATTCACATAAACTGATTCACCAACGTTAGTTGACGATTCACCTATTTTATGCACACTTGGTAAAGCTTGACCATTAATGATAAAAGTAGAATGATCTGGAAGTTTAGTATTAAAATCAAACATATCAATACTTTCATCTATACACCCATCATCAGAATTTAAGAAATCATTTGAAGACGCAAATAAGTCATCAAGATCAACTTCAGAGATTTGAGGTGTTTTAGAAGAGTTAGAACACGTTTGAGATTCAGCTTTAAAAACAGTGTTCTTTATTACAGTTGAAAATACAATTTGTTCAATGTCAGCCAAGATTCTTTCATCAGATAAAACATTTTCAATTTCAATTATTTTGCTTTCTAAGATAAGTGGAGCAATATAAATTTTTGCTTTTACAAGTTTTGCCTCCAACTCAGTAACTGAATAGCTTGCAAAATAATCATTTGAAAGAGATTTTGGCTATTCTGAAAGATAACTATCATTCAACTTTTGATAGCAGAATGGTAGTTGCATTTTCTTTAAATTCTTTCTTTTCTCATCTTCTTTTGCCTCAACCTCGTCAGATGACTTGGTAACAAATTTGGGTTTTAAATGATGATATTTACCAGCAGCAAAAAGAAAATCAAAATTATATAATGCTGGTTGTTTTCTGATGACTTTCTTTAAGTAATGAGGGTTTTCATAACCAAGTCCCCATTTTTTTTTAACATCAGTCTCTTCATTGGGTGTATTTAGAAAAAATAGTTTGATCTGTTTGGCCTCGTGCATAAAGTTTGGATTCCAAACCATTTACCTTCTTTTCTAAGTTATTGTCTTCAACCTGCAAAATACGAGCTTTTAGAACACATTCATGCTTTTCAAGATCAGACTTAGATAGTTTAGATTCAAAATCAGAAATCTCACTTTCAAAATAATATTTTTCAATTTTAAAAATAGAAGCAGATTTGTTTAGAGAATCAATCAGATCTTTGTTCCCAACAAGTTCCTTGTTAAGTTCAAAGATCTTTTGATTTTTCTTCATAACTCTGTTCTTTTCGTTTTTTAGTTTAGATTGTAGGTCTTGAAGTTCAATCATCATAGCTTCCATTTTACTCATAAAATCAGATTCAGATAGATTTAGTACCTCATCAGCTGTCTCCTCATCAGAATCATCAAACTTCACTGTGTTACCCATCAAACACATGTGTGTTGTCTCCTCTCTTTCTTCTTCATCAGGTCGTCATTCTTCTTTTCAGCTCTATAATCATTCAGATATTTCTTCTTCTCATCTGGTTTCCTCTCCTCAGATCTCTTTTCTTCAAATCTTTTTCCTTCTATCCTTTCCCGATGCTCATGATTCTTTGAACTAGAAGAAGAGTACCTATGAGAGTTTGACCCTGGTTTCTTGTAAAACTTTTTCTGAAAATCACAGGTCAATAACAACATGGCTTGTTTGAGGTTCTACCCGTCATCACTATTAGACTCAGAATCAGAATCATCTGAGCTAGGGAGCACAATCTTCTTCTTCTTTTTCTTCTCTTTCTTTTCTTTCTCTTTCTTAGCAGCTACCAGTGCAATGGGGTCAGCTGGTTTCTCAGATTTCTTCTTCTCTGCCCTTTTCTCTTCAACCTACTTTTCATTCTGTCGCAAAGTCTTATAGACTTCATGTAGAGGTATATCACTCAAATCCTTCATTTGTTTCATTCTGCGAGTGGGCTTCTTCCACTCGGGCTGCAGAATGCTTAGGTACTTGACATTGTTCTGTTACTGCGCCACCCAAGGCTCACGCAAACCGTAGTTTGCGTGACCCACTGCTCACGAGAACCTCAAGTTGCGCCACGGTCTTCTTACGCAAATCCTCCTTTGCGCGACCCTCTTCTCACGTAAACTGAAACTTTGCGCCACCTGCTTCTTACGCGAACTTATACTTTGCGCCACCCGTGTCTATCGCAAACCTCTCCTTGCACGATCTGCCTCTCGCGCAAACTGTTCTTTGCACCTCTGTCCTTGGCAAATATCTGATTTTTGCACCTGTTTTAACTATGTTTAATCTATTTGTGCTTTATACTGATTGGGAAGACTGCATTTAATTATTTTTGGAAATTTATTTTTCTGAAAATTTTTTAGTGTGATTTTTATCTTGTTTCTAACGATCTCATCTAGTTGATTGTCTTCAATATCAGATAAGTTTGATTTCTAATCAATATCAGTAAGGATGTCTCGGGAAGCTCTTGCTATCAGTACTGATGAGAAGCCACCGGTACTTTTCAAAGGAGAGTATGATGCATGGAAAAATCAGTTCATAGATTTCATTGATAAACATGCGTTAAGGGATCTTATTAGAATATCTCTAAGAGAAGGAAGTATGACAGCTCCAAGGAAAGTTTTTAATCTTATAAAGGATAATGGAGAAAGAGAAGAAAAAGAGCTTCGATTACCACTTGATATGTACTCAGACGAGCAAAAAAAAAAGATATGAAGCTGACAGATTAGCTCGATCTTTCCTAATGAAAGGAATGTCAAAAGAGATTTCAAAAGAGGTATTTTTTACATTAGACAGTAAAAGGGCTACAGGAAAACTGTTATGGGAACAAATTGAGAAGATTGAGACAAGACCAAAGTTGTCTTCAAGAGTAAAGTTTCTGGAATTTGAGAACTCTGAACTAAAAGAAAAGATTTTTGCCTTGGAAGCTCAAATCCAGAAACTAGATTATGTTGAGAATAATGAGAAAGTTAATGATTTGGAGAGTGCAAATGCTGATCTTCAAAAGAAGATATTTGATCTGGAGAAAAAGATGGCCAAAGATATATCTGATTTTGAGATTGATAAGAAAGCAGTTGTAAAGAAATTCTCAGATTTTTCGAGAAAATGTGCAGAAGATAAGAAAGCAGTTGAGCTGAAATGTTTAAAGCTTTCTCAACAGACTTCGGAGTTTGAGAAAGTAATTATTCTGGAAAGGGAAAAGTTTGCCAAAGACAAGAAGGCCATTGAACAGAAGAAAGCTGGATTCTTTAAAGAAATATCCGGTCAGAGAAATGATGCTGAGAAGGGATTTGAAGAAGAGAGAAATTTCTTTGAAACTGAGATTAGAAAGCTGACTGTCAAGCTATCTGAATTATCTTAAAGTGCCTTGAAAGATCAAAA
This sequence comes from Arctium minus, assembly GCA_954870635.1. Lineage (NCBI taxonomy): Eukaryota > Viridiplantae > Streptophyta > Magnoliopsida > Asterales > Asteraceae > Arctium > Arctium minus. The sequence continues at coordinate 84,200,557 of OX941081.1, forward strand.
AGCGAAGTATGAATTCAAGAAAGAGATTGACCAACTTGTTAAAGAAAGAGACAACTTTGCTTCAAAGATTAAAGAGCTGGAAAAGATAGTTTCAAAGGTGGTGGTGACTGAGCAAACGAATCCAGAGTCACAATTCCACACACCTAGGAATAATTCAGCTGACTTCAAAAAGACAGCCTCAAGTGCACATTTGAAACATGTTACTTCAAGGAGGTTAGTCAATTAATTTGATCAGATTCGTTCTATTAACATTTTCTTTGATGAAAATGTAGATGGTTCAGATACTTTCAGAAGAAGAAGATACGAAGAAGAAGAACTGGTATGGAAGAAGAAACCAGTTGAAAATGAGAAGAAAGATGAGAAGAAAGACGAGAATGGAAAGAAGTCATGTATGTATACACATCAAGCCAAGAAGAATAATCTGCGTAAAGGTAAACCTGATCATACCTACACGAGAGATAAATTAATCAGGTTATCAGGTAAGCAATATTATTGTTCTTTCTGTCGTACACATGATCTTGTTCATAAAACAACTGATCATTTCTGGTATGGTTCTTACTCTGTTATTCCCATAAGAACTGCAACTAACAAACATGGACCCAAATACCAGTGGGTACCAAAGAAAAAGGATGAATCTGTGTTGCAGGCACTTACTGTCAAAGGGGAATAAGAGAGCGGAGGCTTCTAAGTAAATCAACTTAGGACCCGTACTTCAACGAAGAATGACTTCTAAACACAACAATTTAGGACTCGCACTTCAATGATCAAAAGACTTTACTCCTAAGCTGAATGATATTGTACTCCTAGATCATATCTGAGAAGATCAACATTTAAGGGGGAGTACATATCTGTCTGAAATTTTATGCATCCAACATATATGATGATCAACATCTGAGGGGGAGTTAATGCTTATATTTTACTCTGATAATTTTTCTGATGCATAATTTCATGGGGAGTAAAAGAATTATGACTTTTGATTATTTCTGATCAGAACTCGTACATTAATTGTTTTACTGCTTTATGTCATTTAAATTTCAGTGAATAAAGTTTCTTTGACTAGACTTTTAGACTTTTGCAGGTTGAGAGATGCTTACAAGATCATATCCTTATGACTTTAAGCTTGACTTCGTGAGATGTAAGACTGCATTCAAAAGATATAATTTCTTATTTTCATCTCATTCATGGTTGAAAGAAGGACAACTTTTAATCATAAGAAAACATGTTCTTAAATGTTCAAACCACTTCCCGATTCTCAAATAAATTTCTTGAATTGGAAGTGTGCTTTTAAATGTTTTCTGATTCATCATTGAGCTTTAACTGATCAAGTTAAATCATCTGGGCATCATATGCTTTATAGGATAACATGGGATCAGTATGCTAGGACTTAACTAAACTTCTATGGATTCACGTTAACTAGTGTTTCCTACCCAAGAAGTTAATCCTTTAGTGATTGAATGTGAGGAGTCAAAAGAAATGAGTGTGGGATGTGTGATGAGAGAAAATGTTAAAAGAGAGTTTGGTTAGCTGTGAGCTTAATGATAAAAGAAAGAGGGTGTGAGATCAGAGTAAAAGAATTTTTAAACTCTGCTCCAACTACTTTCTGAGTCGGGCAACCACATTTCTAATGCTTTACATCTCTTTGGTGAACATTATTGAAGCAGACAACTAGCCCATGCCAACTCTTGACATTACCCCACCAGCTACTCATTTTCTTCTTAACAAGAAAATGTTTCATTTTCAAAAGGGGACGCAACACATATGCTATCTGATTTTCATTTGGAAAATCTTGATATTGAAAAGAAGGAAGTCTACCCCACCTTCGCACTTCACTAATGCACATTGAGTCTGTGTTTAACTTACTGTTGTCTCAGTGGTTTACACTTTTTGAGCCTTTTTTAAGCAATCATCATATGCTTCATTTATTCTATCACTTGCACGAACACACAAAGAATTTGTTTCTTTGTCATAACGTTCAGAGAAATTGCCTTTGTGGTGTTTCGATGATTGAATGGAAGCCCTGGGGGAGTGATAATCTTAAAAGCTCTTTTATATTGTGTATTCGTTACACACAGTGACTTTATGTTACTGACAGACAATTTTAACTAATTCATTTGTTGATTCAGTTGTTATACTTCATTTTCTATTTTGTCTGGATTTGCAAAGATCTGGATGCACATCTTTATGAGTTGACGGATAATAAGTGGTTCTGTATGCAAGATCAGTGGTAAGACATTTCTTGGAGAAAAGTTTTGATGAACTCTTTTCTCTTTTCATCAAAAAGGGGGAGAAGCGTCAACCAAGAAATGGGGAGATCAAAAGTTTTGAAGGTTTACTAAAGATATTCTGAAGATATCCTGCATTAAAAAAAATTTCTTTGAAGGTGATTTGCTGAAACATTCCGAGCTGAAACTGGAAATAATTTCTTTCCAAGAAATATTCTCATCGATAAGGAAGATTGCTACATTCTGAAGATAAAGAGGAAGACTGCATTTTCTGAGCTTAAAAGAAGAATGATCTTGATTAAAGCACAGTTTTATTGGATTCCTTAGGCCTTGTTAAAGCACAGTTTTATTGGATTCAAGATCATCATTATCTGAAGATGGAAATCTGAAGTCAAAGCTGATAAAAGTCGTCTCAACAAATAATCTAGGGTCCTTTTGTAATAAATAGTCAAAGTTTATTTTCCGTATTTTCATATTTAGTTATTTTTTGTTATTTGTTGTTGGGCCAAGACAAGCCTAGCCCATTAGGCTAATAAGGCCTAAGTATAAATTAGATTAGTTTTGTGTTAATTAGGTAAAGAGAGATTAATTGAAAATTAATCATTGAGAGAGGCTGCTTGTTGGTGCGTCGTACACAGAGAGACATAGAAGCAGAGATTTCGATTTCTTCATCAAGAACACTTGTAACCTGTTGAATCTTTTGATTAATTGTATCAGGTTTGCATTATCGTATTGTTTTATATGTTTGCTTGATTGAATAGTTAACATTGGGACACACATAAACCAATACGAATTCTGAACACACAGAACTGCAATTTCTATGAAATTCGCAAGAGATACACTTGCGAATTCTACACTTATGAAATTTCAGAATTCAACATTATGCAAAATCCACAATAAATCCTGCGAAATCAAAACACTCTGCGAGTTCTTGATAATGTCTGCGAGTTCTTGAGATCTCGTAAAAAAAATAGCCTCTGATCGACTCAAAATCCTATCAAGACTTCGAATTTTGAACTGTAACTTTGAATAATTGCTCTCTAACACACTTACAACCAATTACAATCAATGATTTTCTATATCCAACACTAACACTCACAATTCGAATCACTTACAGTGCAAAGAACTCGTGAACTTCGAAAATGAACAAAATTTCAAAAATCATGAAAATTACAATGCAATACTCGAATTAACGTATACAATTTGATCAAATTTACATACAAATTCGCACAAAAACACAGAATCAATCTAGACTCGAAGAACAGAGAGTCGACTTTCCAATTTTCTTGATTTCGATCTGGATATGCTCTGATACCAATTGATATTGTCCTTGATTATTAAATTCTTACTGAATCTAACAATTAACAACAAACAGAATGATTATTAAACCTGATTCAATTCGAAAAGATGAATTCGTATACAATCTTCACAATACACTTTCTCTCTCTAGCTTTCTCTCTCTACAAAATGCGTATTTTCAGTTCTAATTGATACTCACAGAATCTAACCACAAGACTATTAAACAAAAATAACACACGCTTACAAAACAAAAGCAAACAACAACTAATTAAGATTCTGACATTTTATTACATTGACTTTGACTTCACAATGAGAGTTGACTTTCATCTTTGACTTTCTTGATCTTTGACATTCTGTCTTCTATGATCTTGCATCCAACATATTTATGCTCTAACAATTACCTCCTCTCGTGTTGGAAAGTAAAATTTCTGAACTCGAGAATACTCTACCAGAAAAAAGAATTTTGATGGATTTAGAACAAAATGTGTTCTTCAGTGTGTTTAAAACTTCTGATTTTTCTAAATCTGATAAAGCTTCAAAATCCGATGATATTTCTGATCCATTTGATGAAGGGTTTGATTTTTTAAACTCTGAAGGTATGTTAGATGATTGTGTTGGTCAATTTGATTTTACTGCTAAACTTCCTGATCATTCACACTTTGTTATAAATTCTTTTGGATTACCAAGTGTGTACGAGAAAGGTGAAACATCAACGAAAGTTGACGAATCAATTTATGCGAATTCCAAGAGTGCCAAAGGTAAGAAAAAGAAATCTAGGCATTCACAGAAACCGGGAACCACTGGTAAGCCACACAAGAAGCAATCTTTTAAAACTCACAGTACTAATTCTAAAGTTTCAACTATTTCAGATGTGAAAAAGAAAAAGACTGGAGTGAAATCAGCATGGCTACCGGAACAGAAGATTGACGAGAAAACTAAATCATGATCTGATTTGGATTGTAATAGTGGACCTACTAGTAAAACTGATATAGTTGACAATATTGCATTTTCAAAACCTAAACTTGTATCTTCCTACAAGAAATATTCAATAAAGCAATTGTTCCAATTATCTCCGTCTGCTAGAAAGTCTTCTAATTATAAAAGAAATGATTCTGCTTCTCGTAAATATTCTGATGTTTGGTATGGTACATATCATGTATATTATTATCATTTTGTTGCTTGAAATATTTTTCAAAAGGTCAAAGGGTCCATATATAAATGGATGACAAAATCTTATGCTAACACAGTAGGACCCAGATTTAAATGGGTACCTAAATCTATTGTTTCATGATTTCTAATGTGCAGACCCGTCATATGTGGTACTTGGATTCTGGTTGCTCCAAGCATATGACTGGGCGGAAAGATATTTTATCTATTTATACAAACAAATATTGTGGGACAGTTAGATTCGGCAACGACCAGTTCTCACCAATTCTGGGTTATGGTGATGTCATTCATGACAATGTGACCATTACGAAGGTGTGCTATGTTGAAGGATTATGGCATAACCTATTCAGCATTGACCAGTTCTGCGACAAAGATCTAGAGGTAAATTTCAAGGCCAAGAGATGTTATGTACGCACTTAAGATGGTAAGGAACTCTTGGTCGGTACCAGAAAGTCCAACCTCTACACGATAAATTTGTCAAAAGTCCAGACTGACAATGAAGTTTGTCTACTATCAAAAGCCTCGCTGCAACAAAGTTGGTTATGGCACCGAATGTTTTCTCACCTGAATTTTTGCTACATCAACAAACTGGTAACGGACAAATTGGTAAAAGGTCTTCCTGAGTTGAAATTTGTTAAAGAACATCTCTATGCAGCGTACGAGAAGCGTAAAAAGAAGAGAGCCGCTCACAAGCCAAAGCCTGAACCGAGTACAAGTTATTCATTAGAGTTGTTGAATATGGATCTATGTGGTCCTATGCGCACGCAGAGCATAAACGACAAGAAATATGTTCTAGTTATTGTGGACGATTATTCGCGATACACATGGGTTAAATTTCTGAGATCAAAAGATGAGATGCCCGAAGTCATCATCACTTTTCTAAAGATAACCCAAGTGAATTTGCAAAAGCAAGTCAAGCTTCTTAGAATGGACAACGGCACAGAGAAGATTATCTCGAATCGGTTGGGATAACACATCAATTCTCTGCTGCCAGAATGCCAGAACAGAACGGAGTCGTAGAAAGACGGAATCGAACGCTAGTCGAGGCCGCTCGTACTATGCTAAGACAATATGATCTACCTCGTTTTCTTTGGGCATAAGCTGTTTGGACTGCTTGCTACACGCAAAATAAATCCATAATACATCGCCGGTTCGGTAAAACTCCATATGCTTTGGTTAAGAAATCGTACACCTAGTATTAAACACTTCCATGTTTTTGGATGCAGGTTATTCGTTTTAAATGACAGAGAGAGCTTGAACAAGTTCGGATCGAAGGCTGATGAAGGCATCTTCATTGGATATTCTCAAACGTCTGCTGCATACAGAGTGTATCTGAAGAAGTCGAAGAATGTGATTGAGAGCGTCAATGTAACATTCGACGAAGAAATGGCTTCTGAACAAAGCAGTTCAGAACCCGTAATTTCTTGAGTGTTAGCTTCTGGGAAGATCAGTCCAGAACCTGTATCTATTGAGAAGAAATCAGATGAAGCGTCATCATCAAATTCTCATTTATCTGATTTAGATTTCTTATTTGAACTATTTTATGATGAATTTCTTGGATCTATAGTGATTAAACCTGTTGTGGTTGACAGGATGGACGATTCAACACATGATCATCCAACCATTTCAGAGTTATCTACTGAATCTAATTCCCCGATTCAGCAAGGAATTACAGTTCAAACACCTACTCCAACGGTTGAATTGGTGAATGTTAACGAGGAGACAGAAGTTGAAGCATCAGTTGGTTTTACTGTCACGACAAATCAATAGTCAGAAACTACTGTTCCAACTGAAATTTCTGCACAAGAAACTTCAACTGTACCCCTATCAATTCTTGAGCAACATGGTGAAGCAGAAAGTGGTTATCTAGATGATAATCATGATCAATCTACATCGAATCTACTATCTCATAAACATCGGTGGACCAAAGAGAACCCTGTGAGCCAGATCATTGGAGATCCATCAAAGTCGGTGCAAACTAGGTCTGCTACATTAAATATGTGTATGCATGACTCCTTTCTGAGTAAGATAGTGCCTACTCGAGTATCTGAAGCTCTAGCTGACTCGGATTGGGTAACTGCTATGCAAGAGGAGCTGAACCAGTTCGAAGCTTTAAAGGTCTGGAGACTTGTGCCAAAACCAGAAGGAAAAACTATAATAGGCACAAAATGGGTATTCAAAAATAAAAAAGGATGAAGATGGTATCGTAATTAGAAACAAAGCACGACTTGTCGCAAAAGGCTACCGACAAGAGGAAGGAATCGATTATGACAAGACTTACGCTCCAGTAGCGCGCATTGAAGCAATAAGAATGTTCCTTGCTTACGCCGCTCACAAGAACTTCACCGTCTACCCGATGGACGTGAAGACTGCCTTTCTCAATGACATTCTTAAGGAGGAAGTTTATGTCTCACATCCTGAAGGCTTTGTCAATCAAGAGAAACAAACTCACCTCTACATTTTCGACAAAGCACTTTACGGTCTGAAACAAGCGCCTCGAGCCTGGTACGAAGTTTTATCAAAGTTTTTAGTCAAGTCGGACTTCACCAAAGGTAAAATCGATACTACTTTGTTCATTAAAAAGGAAAAAGCCGATATCATTCTTATTCAAATATATGTGGATGATATTATATTTGGCTCAACAAATCCTAAATACTATAAGAATTTTTCAAATCTTATGGTGCCACGTTTTCAGATGAGTATGATGGGAGAGATGAATTTCTTTCTCGAATTACAAGTTAAACAATTTTCAACGGGGATTTTTATAAATCAATACATGTACATTTTTGATATTCTTCGTAAATTCAAATTGGAAAATTGTACAACAATTGGAACCCCGATGGCACCGGGAACTAAGATCGACATGGATCCTTCGGGAAAAGTTGTCGATGCTAGAACCTATAAAGGGATGATAAGTTATTTGATGTATTTAAGTTCTAGTAGGCCAAATATAATATTTTCTACATGTTTATGTGCTAGATATCAGGCTAATCCCAAAGAATCCCATTTGTCCGCGGTTAAAAGAATCTTTCGATATCTGAAGGGGATTGCAGATCTTGGTCTGTGGTATCTTAAAGATACTAGTTTTGAACTGACAGCCTACTCAGATGCAGATCATGCAGGCTGTATGTTATTTAGGAAGAGTACATCGGGTCATATACAATTTCTTGGAGATAAATTCATAAGTTGGGCATCAAAGAAACAACTGTGGTTATTCCACATCAACGGCTGAGGAAGAATATGTCGTTGCGGCAAGTTGCTGTTCTCAGGTGTTGTGGATGAGGACGCAACTATGAGATTATGACTTCAAATTTGAAAAGATCCCGATATATTGTGACTCTAAGAGCGCTATTTCAATATTAGCAAATCCTGTACAACATACAAAGACCGAACACATAGATGTTCGTATCACTTTATCAAAGATAATGTGGAAAAAGGTACAATAGAACTTTATTTTGTAAACACTGGTTATCAGCTTGCAGATTTATTTACCAAGCCTCTCGAGGAAAACAAATTTAATTTTCTTGTCTCAAAACTTGGTTTGTTAAATCTCAAGACATAATTGGTGATTACCTACTAAAGTTTTCTTATTGTTATTTTTCTTCGTTTCTTTATTTTTAATTTGAAATATATTTTCACTTTAAGGTATGTTCATGATTTCAGGGGGAGTGAGAGATGATGAAAAGATAATCTACATCCAATTGAGGGGGAGTTTATAAATAATGCTTATGCTAATCACTGATAATTTTCTGATGCATAAATGTAGAGGGAGTTTGAATATGGAGTAAGAGATATGATTTCTGATTATAACTGATCAGAACTCGTACTTTTACACGTTTTACTGCTTTATGTCATTTACTTTTCAATAAAGTTTTGTGAATAAACTTTGCACTTTGACGACTTGTGACTATTTGCAGAAATGAGAGGAAGCTTAAATGATTATATTTTCATGACTTAGAGCTGTATTACTGAGATTTAAGACTAAGCGAAAAGGTTTATTTCTAATCTTAATCTCATACGTATCTGAAAGAAGGACAACTTTCAGATATGATTCCTAAACGATTTCATGAATATAGAAGTGTGATTTTAAATGTTTTCATTTTTATTTGTGCTTCAATGTCAACAAACCTTGTGTTTCCAAAAATGAATACTTGTGTATTATCTTTTCCATATACTGTCAAGTATTCACACACACGGGTTTGATATTTTGTTGAATATGTTCTTACCATGTCTCTAAATTGAAACAAATTTTCGATTGTAAGACACCCCGATTGAATTTTAAATAATTTTGAGCGTTGATTTCATTTCGAAACGTTTTTTCAAGACTGTCTATATCTTGGTTCGTATACACAAAATCCAATTTTTGCTGACCTACGCCTTAATTGATAAATCATTCTATTTGATCTTTATCATACAATGTCAGATTTTCAAACAAGTTGCTTGTGTTCATTTCATTCATTCACTTAACTTGTTTGAAAAGTCTTCAATGTTTAAAAATGCTCACATCTTCATGATTATAAATATGAGCATACATCTAACTTGGATATTTTTTTGTGCTTTAACTATCAAAGTTAGACCAGTTGAGCAACATATTCTTTTAGGAAAACATGGGTTCATTGTGTGAGATTTAACTGAAACTTCTATGGATTCACTTTAACCAGTGTTTCCTACCCAAGAAGTTAATCCTTTAGTGATCGAATCTGTGAGGAGTCAAAAAGAAATGAGTGTGGGTTGAGTGATGAGGTAAAATGAAAACAGAGTTTGGTTAGAAGCGAGCTCAATGATTAAAAGAAAGAGGGTGAGAGATCATAGTAAAATAATATCAAACTCTGCACCAACTTTTTCTGAGCCGGACAGCCACATTACTAGTGTTTCACAATTCTTCGTGAGCATTATTGAAACAGGCAACTAGCCCATGCCAACTCTTGATTAAAAACCCCACCAACTACTCATTTTCTTCTCCACAAGAAAACATTTCATATTTTCAAGGGGACGCAACACATATGCTATTTGATTTTCATTTGGAAAATATGGATATTGAAAAAGAAGGAAGTCTGCCCCACCTTCGCACTTCGATCATACACAATCGAGTCTGTGTATAATTAATGTTGTCTCAGTGGTTTACACAATTTTGAGCCTTATATAAGCAATCATCATGTGCTTAATTCTTTCTAACACTTGCACAAGCATACAAGGAAATTTGTTTTTCTTGTCATAACGTTCATAGAAATATTTTTGTGGTGTTTCGATGATTGAATGGAAGACCTGGGGGAGTGAACATAATAAAAGCACATTTCCAAAGTGTATTTGTTACACAGAGTGACTTAGTGTTACTGACCGGCATTTTAACTGATTCATTTGTTGATTCAGGTGTTACACTCATAATTTGTCTGAATTTGAAAAGATTCGGATAAATATCTTCTTGGATCGATAGATGTTCAGAGGCTCAGTATGAAAGATCAATGGTCAGTTCAGATTATTAAAGACATTTCATGTTGAAAGTTTTGATGATCTCGATGTCCAATCATCAAAAAGGGGGAGAAGATTAAGTTTACGAAATGTCTGGAAATAAAAGTTTGTATCAGATATGGGGAGATAGTATCAAGAAATAAGTTTTGATAAAGAAAGTTTGGAGCTTAAAGGAGAATTTTTTTGTATATTTGAAGAAAGAATTGTTGAAGATTATTGAAAGTTGAAAGCAAAAGTTCAAAGGATTCTGAAAGAGAGTTGATTTTTCAGAAATTTTCTTTGAAGACAATTTTGTTAGAGCAAATCGAACTGAAACTGATGATAATTTCTTTTCAAGTGTCTGAAAGAGGTTTATATCATCTTTGGGGGAGATTGTTATTATTTTTTAAGACAGACTTTGGATAAAATAAAGTTGATCAAAGGGGAGATTGTTCAAATTGAGCTTAAAGCGAGAATATTGAATTGCAAAATCTTTTTAGAGATGATCTTGATCCAAAGGGGGAGATTGTTAGCGCCCAAATTTGTTGGATACAAGATCATAATCACTGAAGCTGAAAGTAAAAGAAAGTCAAAGCTCAAAAGTCAACTCTCAAGCAAAGTCAAAGTCAAATGTAATAATCTCTAAGTCAATGTCTTTGTTGCTTTGTTCTGTTTTTGTAAGTGTGTGTATCTTGGTTTTGTTTTAATAGATAGGTGGTTAGTAGTTGTGGGTTAGAATATAGATAACTAGAGAGTTCGCAGAGAGTTAGAGAGAGAAAGAGATTTATAGAGAGAGAAAGTAATTTGCGAATCATTTGCAATTAAATTTTGAAGTTGAATCAAAACAGGTAGATTGTATATCTTGTTTCTGTGATTGAGTTAGTAATGAAAACTTGATAAATTTGGGATTAATAATACTCTTATGCGAATTCCATACTTGTGAAATTTCATATTAAAACTATGTGAATTCTTTCAACTATTCGAGTTCTTCCAACTATGCGAGTTCTTTGTACGAAAATTCTGAATCTTGCGAGTTCATCGATTTGTCGGTCCAAAAACACTTTAATCAATCCAAAAGTCCAACAAATATTCGAATTGAGGTCTGAAACTTCACCAATTTAGTCACTGATAGTGTTAGAACCAATTTTAATCAAAGAATTACGATAAAATCGACTCAAACTCAAAAATCCATGATCGAACAGTGAGTGTACTCGTGCGACTAAAAAATCACAAAAATCCAAATTAAGTGCTCAATTACAGTGCAAAAGTGAATTTTATCTACACAAAATCATTCCATGATGTTAGTCAAACACTATTGAATAAAAGATTTAACCAAAAACAATTTAAAATCAAGAATCACTCGAAAACCATAAACTCAGTGTGCGTAGATCATTTTTTTGTTGATTTCAATCGAATTAAGCTCTGATACCAATTGATGTTCCAGTTTTCTAACTCATAATTATCACACAAACATATATGAAATGATATTTTATTGATTGATCAATGAATACAACATCTCCATAGAGCCATATCCCTATTTCTTGGATAATCTCTCTATAAGCTCTCTGTATGTGTTCTCTATGCGTACATTCCTCTCTCTGTTATGTGCGTGTATGTTGTGTTCTCTATAACCACAAAAACAGTTTAACCTCCTATTTATATATGGTCAACATGACCCATTGACTTTACAACACAATTACAAGCAAAACACCCATACTATACAAACATTTACAGTTTTGACTCTCTTTTAATCTTGAATACAATTATGACTCAACAAAGTCTGCTTCAGAGAATGGTCCACTCTTTTCCATCTTGTCTAGTTACAATATACATTGGATACCAAATCTGGAAAAAACCTTGTTGAATACACCTCTTTGATTGAAACTATTTTATGCCTTCTTTTTACTAGATTCTTCTGCTTTATCTATGCTTTCATAATGTACATATACTCAAAAATGAAATCCTTATTCTACCAAAAAATACTGTTGAGCCTAAAATATTGTATTCAAGATTAAAGGGGTCTATTGTGTAAATGTTTGTAAAGTGTCGTAAAGTCAAGGTTGTTTGACTTTCTTTAAGTGGATTGTGTTGTAATAGTTAACTAGTTTGACTAGTATAAATAGTTTCCTTGTTCCTTGTAAAGCATGTAACCACACACATATTGAGAGTGTATTATATGTAAGATACATGTGGTTAGAGAGAGAGAGTTTGTGTGCATATAGAGAGAGGAAACTATTGTAAATATTCACATATCAATAATATATGACTTCTTGATTAGAATTGTGTATTAATCTGATTGAGCTTGAAACTGGAACAACAATTGGTATCAGAGCAGATCAAGAAATTCAGAAAAATGGTCAATTTTTGATCAAGATTTGAAGAATTCGCAGAACGAGCTGTGGATTTTTGATTCTGTGAATTTGAGTTGTTTGTTGGAATTGTTGGTTGAATTGTATTTGAATAGTGATTTAGAATGAATCTTGTTTAGATCATATAGCCTAACTCTTTGTAGAATTGTTTAATTTTGATTCTTTGTAAAAGTTGAGTTCGAAGGTCAAAGTTACTGTGTTTAGATCAAAATTCTTGGTCTAGTTGTTTGTGGACAAAATCCTTTGCTACAAAAGTGTTCAGACTGTGTTCGTGATCAATTCCTCGAAATTTGGTGTTAATTGGATGCAAAGTGAAGAAATTATGGTTGATTTTTGAGTTTTGAAGTCGAAAATATCAAGAACTCGCAAGATCTACATTTTTCGCAAGTTCATAGAAGAACTTGTAGGATTCAAGGTTTTGGTGTTTGTGAAAGTGATAAGGCAAGAATTTGCAGACCTAAGTCTACGAAAAGTTGGATTTCACAAGCTTCTTTGTACGAGATCTAATGAATTCGTAGGATATTGGGTGTTTGTTATTTGTGAATTTTTGGACATGGAGAGAACTCGTAGAACATTGCTTATGGAAAGCTTTGAATTTGCAAGTTCTTTGTACGAAAAGTTTGGAATTCGTAAGATACTGTTTGCATAAAGTTTTCAAGGACAGAATCCGCAAAGTGTTCTTTACGAAAAGTTACTATTCATCATAGAAATCGCAAACTAAAGTCTACAATAAGTTCGTTATCCGCAGACAACAGCCTATGGAAAGCTCACTATCCGCAAGCCGAAGCCTGCGAGAAATGCTCAATCCATAGAACAAAGCCAGCGGAAAGCTAGAATTCGTACGTCGAAGGCTACGGAAAGTCTCAATCCGCACGTCCTTATTTGCGAGAAGTTGAAATCCGCACGTTGTTGTTTGTGAAAACTTGAATCCTTACATTATTACCTGCGAGAAGTTTATCTGCGAGAAGTGTTACCGTGTTTTGCGATTAGGTACAGAATCTGCAAGCATACACTTTCCTTATGCGGATTCTACACTTAGAAAATTTTGAGAATTTTATGAGTTGACCAAGTTTAACTTTTTGGTCAAAATTTTTCTAATTAATGATAATTTCAAGTTCATACTTTACAAATCTTAAAGATGTCAAAAGACTTGCTAAGCACGGGTTCCCAGTCAAATCCCCCATTTCTGTCAGTCGAAGAGTATCCTTAGTGGAAGAGAAGAATGATACAATTCCTCAACAACAAGAACAAAGATCTATATGAATATTATAGTGAAGATGAAAAGGCTCGGTTAATCCTTTAATCACAGTACCTAGTCAGTCAGCCACTGCTACCTCTCCCGAGATTCTTGAAGGATACATCCCCAAACCATATGAATATTATAGTGAAGATGAAAAGGCTCTGGCTGCTATTGATGAGCAAGCACTCATTCTACTTACTATGGCCATCCCGAATAATCTTTACAACGGGGTGGATAGTAGAGATTCTGCCAAAGCCATGTGGGATGAGTTAGAAAGGCAACTTCAGGGAACTAGGAGGGTGAATCACTGTCAGATACATACAACAGATTCAATGTTATTTTGAATGACTTGAGAAGGAATGGGTTGAACAAGTCAGTATCTGAGATCAATTAAAAAAATTTCAAGAACCTGAATTCGGAATGGGATGGTTACTCTATCAACCTACAGATGACCAAGAACATGGATCAAGAGGATGTTAACAATCCCTTTGTGACACTTATTCAACATGAGGATTAGGTGAAGCGGATAAGTGCTAAGAAAAAGATGGTTGTTGAGTCACTTGCATTGCTGGCTGAAAAGAAAGTTACAAAGCCCATGTGAGGTCCATAGATCTCAATGTAGAAAGATTTACAAGATATGATTAGGAAGAATTGCTTGTATTATTCACACATTCTAGAGAGAGGAAATGTTTCTCTCTCTAGAAACACACGTAACTCTTACACGACTACATCGTGAAAATGAAAATTACAAAAAAACTACAACACAACTCCTATTTATACCCTCATCACCCTTGTTTACATTTTAAGCCCAAACCCAATGCTATTACAACGCCCAAATAACAAATTATGAGTCCTTTACAAAACTTCCAAACTTAGAACATTTTATGTTTTAACATTCTCCCACTAAGTTTTGTAAAGGAGTCATCCTCTTTAGCTTCAGATCTTCTCCCCCTTGATTTCTTTAGAAAACTTAGCGTTGCTTAAACTTCAAAACAGCTCCGGCTCCCCCTTGAAAATAGCTCTTATCCTTTGGAGTTTCAACTTTAATACCTGATCCAATGTACACAATAACCTCGACTGAGTGTACAAAAAACAACTTTTATCTATAGTAAATTCAATACATTCTTTATGCCTACAAGAAAGAAATGTGTGAATTATGACGTGACAACCAAAGTGCATCTTCAGTTTATAACACCGAATCTGTCTTTAACCGCGAGTTGAATAAGAATTCAACTTAAGAACTTAATCTGATCTACTCATAGGAGGAAACAACTGGTAGCAAACACTACTAGGCAAGGGTTAGAAGAAATATTTGTTCAACAACTGAGGAAAGACGCTCATTTTCTAACTGCTTTCCAGAACACTGAACGAATGAACTCAGACCTCCTTTCTTCATGAATCAACTGGATGATTATAAGAACTCAAAATTCTAGAGCACAATCAAAGCACCAGAACAATGATTGAAATCACTCACACTTCTAATTGATCAAGTCAGAAGAATGATTAAGAACACTCAAAGGTCTAGCATCGTAGAGAAAACTCCAGATTGATGATTGCAGATACTCAAATTTCTAATCCAATCCAATTAGAGACTAAATAAAAACCTCCAATATCTGAAAATCTTGATTGGCTGGCAAGATCATTCATGAAATTTTGATCAGTTGCTAAACATATGTGACCAACAGAAGATAAGTATGATTTCACATATGCATTACGCAGAAAAACTCAGGAACATGGAAAACTTTTAGCAAAATGAGTTCTGAACAGTAGCTTTTCGCACATCACATGAACATAGTTTTAGCAGATCAAGAATTTGCAGAGCATTAAACATTAAGATCACAATTAGCATGTGGCATGAGCCGAAAGCCTTACTTTTCTCATAGGCTTGTGTGCGAATTCCAACTTTTCGCATACACCTTCATGCCAATTCCTCGCTTTTCGCATATGTCTTTGTGCGAATTGTATACTTTTCGCCGGGTACTGGATGCGAATTCTAGACTTTTCGTAGACCATTTCTTGTGAAAACTATAATCAGAAATATTTCATCAACAAAGCTTTTCGCAACATATTATGCGAATTCTATACTTAATTTTTCTTCATCATCCTGGAAGCCACTTTTTGTATAAAGCATTGTGCGAATTCTAAGCTTTTCGCATGGAATGCCTTGCGAAATTTTCATTTTTCGCATACAACTGAACATAGTAGCGTGCAAATTTTGACTTTTCGCATCCAACTACTTGCGAATTATGTACTTAACAAATATGTTGTATCCAGAGATGAGTCATGCGAATTCTTCAGTGATGTGTCAGGGGAGTTTTTCAAAAACATACGAATTCCAGGGATCTTGCGAATTCTGTTGTCTAGAAAATTCAAAAAACTTCAAATTCTTCTTCAAATCTTCGAATTCTGAGATCAAACTGTGTACATATGTTCAAAATTAACACTAGATCACTTTTGTAGTTGATGATTTTCAACAAAAACACCTCTAAATCTGAAGTTGATCAACATACAGTAAACATATTTTTCGAACCAAAACATCTCAAATTCGATCGATTCTTCCAAATCTTTTGAAATTAAATTATGTAATTGACTCCAACTGATTCATCTATAACCTCTGAATCAATTTAGCATCCTAGCTCATCCAAATTTGCACCAAATTGATCACAAAAAAAATTTACAGAATACTGTTCTTGCGAAGTTACTGTTCCATCGATTAAATTGCAATCTTGATCGTATCGATGAATTTGTCTTTGATCTAGGTTCTGATACCACTTGTGAGGTCCATAGATCGCAATTCAATCAATGTAGAAAGATTAACAAGAGATGATTAGGAGGAATTGCTTGTATTATTCACACATTCTAGAGAGAGGAAATGTTTTTTCTCTCTTGAAACACACAAAACTCTAAAACGGCTACATTGTGAAAGTGAAAATTACAAACAAACTACAACACAACTCCTATTTATACCCTCATCACCCTTGTTTACATTTTAAGCCCAAACCCAATGCTATTACAAGGCCTAAATAACAAATTATGAGGCCTTTAGAAAACTTCCAAACTTAGAACATTTTATGTTCTAACAGCCCAGTTCCTCTAAATCAAAGCTACCCAAAGCTTCATTTCTGACAGAGTTACTTGTGTGTCCCAAAAATGTGCAAATCAACAAGATGAACAAAAAATCTAGATGCCAAATGCCATATAATTTGATTATCAAATATCACAAATTATAAGTACGTATCTCACTTTCTCTCTCAATAATTCTCTCTCTAAAAGTATGATAGGTCCACACAAACAAGATTTAATCACAAATCTAACTTTTATTTCATTGATCTTGAACTTTCTCTCTCTACAATATGTTTCTCTCTGGATTCTAATCTCTAGGATATGACAATATCAAAGCGTTTCTAACCTAATGATTAAAGACAAAAACCTATTTATACATCCAAATTACAAGGTAACGAAAACTAAACAACACTTTCACATTCTAACTAGAGCTACCTTGACTTTTGTTGACTTCTGACATTCTTTGACAATTACATTGACTTTGACAAATACAATGACTTTACAATCAATTACAACTTTGACCTTTTAATCTTGAATACAATATTTGACACAACATTATCCCCCTTTGGATTCAAGATTAATTTTTTTTTGACAATAATCTTCAGGTCATCTTCTAGTTGCAAAATCTTCAACATAAAATCTTTAACAACTTCAAATCTTTGTGAATCTATTTCTTTAGAAATCTTTTCATCACGAACTCAATCTTTCTTCACAAACTTGAAATCTTCAATACTTTAACACTTTGAACAAAGATGTGTATCTATCTTCTTCAATCTCCCCTTTTGATCAAAAATATGTAACAATCTTTCAAATGATCTCTTTCAGCTTGATAATCATCAGACTTTGCTTTGACTTGAAATACAAATTCTCTCCACTTTACGACTTTCTCTTGACTTTTCTTTCTTCAAAAATTCAACTTTGAGTCATCTCCCCTTTCAGATAAGATCAATGTAATTCTGACTTTGAAACTCTTGAACTTTCTCCTCTTTATCAGTTTTACTTGACTTTGTTTTCTTCTGAAATTGATCATTGAAAACTCTCCCCCTTTTGGATGAATTATGAGACATCAGAATCATCAAAACTGTGTGTCCCACAATCAGTGTAAAACAAGTTGATAATCACAATTCAATCAATTTCCAGTTTATTTCCACTCTTAGAAATCGATACAGTATATGGCTCTCAATATTTCTCTCTCTAGATATGAATGAGTATAACACTATATAACAACTTATAGTCATATCCCTATTTAGACACAACATTTCTATACTACAAAACACTCACATTATTACACACTTTGACTTTGACTTTGCATAAGAGAGTTGACTTGAGCTTTGACTTGCCTTGACTTCAGTCTTCTATGATCTTGTATCTAACATATTTATGTACTAACAATCTCTCCCTTTGGATTCAAGTTCATCTCCAAAAAGATTTTGCAATTCAATCTCCCCCTCTAAAGATTTCATTCAACAAGTTTAATCTCCTCTTTAAGCTCATAAACAATCTCCCATTTCTTGAATAAAATTTGTCTTCAAAAACAATAATAATCTCCCCAAAGTTGTAAGAACCTCTTTCAAACATGAGAAAGAAATTATCTTCAGATTTAGCTCGGTTTGCTTCAGTAAATTATCTTCAAAGAAAATTTCAGTGAATTCTGCTCGCATAATGAAATCTTTGAACTTTCTCTTTCAAACTTGTACAATCATCAACAAAACTTGCAATCTTTGACACAAACTTGTAGTGAACTTTCTTCAAATTGTCTTTCTTGAAATAATTTCTCCTTTAAATCTCCACATTTCTTTAACTTTTCCCATGACTAATACGAACTTTTCTTCATCAAACATTTCTTGAACAAATCTTCTCCCCCTTTTTGATGATAGTAGCATAGAAATCATCAAAATTATTCCAAGAAATGTCATGAACCTTTCCTCTGACCATTGATCTTTCATCACATGATTGAGCCTTTGATTATCCGTCAATTCACCAAATATATTCATCAGAATCTTTTCAAATTCAGACAAAATATGAGTGTAACACCTGAATCATCAAATGAATCAGTTAATATGCCTGTCAGTAACACGAAGTCACTATGTGTAACGAATTCACATTGGAAAAGAGCTTTTTGATGTTTACTCCCCCAGGTCTTCCATTCAATCATCAAATAACACAAGTTTATTCTATAAACGTTTCGACATAAATTTTCTGTATGAACATGCTTGTGTATGAAAGAATTAAGCACATGATGATTGCTTTTCTTATTCGGCTCAAAATTGTATAACCCATTGAAACAACAACAGTATGACACAGACTCAAGTGTGCATGATCGAAGTGCGAAGGTGGGGCAAGCTTCTTTCTTTTTCAATATCCAGATCTTCCGAATGAAGACGAGATAGCATATGTGCTGCATCCCCAGAAAATATTGAAACATTTTCTTTTTAAGAAAAAGATGAGTAGCTGGTGGGGATTAAAATCAAGAGTTGGCATGGGCAAGTTGCTTGACTCAATGATGTTCACGAAGAATTGTGAAACAACAGAAATGTGATTGCCGGCTCAGAAAAGGTTGGTGCAGAGTATGATATTCTTTTACTCTGATCTCACACCCTCTTTCTTTTTAACATTGAGCTCACTTATAACCAAGATCTCTTTTACATTTTACCTCATTACACATACCCACACTTAGTTATTTTGACTCCTCGCCTCTCGATCACTAAAGGATAACTTCTTGGGTAGGAAACACTGGTTAACATGAATCCATAGAAGTTTTGTTAAGTCCTCACACAATTATCCCATGTAGTCCTATAAGCACAATGTTGCTCAAATGGTTTAACTTTTTAGTTAAAGCACAATGTGAAATACAAGTCAAATAAAATGTATGCTCATGAAGATAATCATGAAGATTTGAGCATTTTATAAGTAAAGATATTTCAAAACAAGTATTTTAAATGAATGAAATGAATACAAAAAACTTGTTTGAAAATCTGACATTGTATGAAAAGATCAAATATGAATGATTTAACAATCAAGGTTTAGGTCATGAAAAATGGAAATTTGTCTATACGAATCAAAATATAGACATTCATGAAAGAAACAGTTTGAAATGAATCATCGTTGAACAAACATTGAATATCAAGCGGGGTGTCTTACCATCAAAAAATTGGTTCGATATCAGACATGGTAAGAACATAATCAACAAAATACTAAACTGGTGTGTGTGAATACTTGACAGTATATGGAAAAGATAATACACAAGTATTTATCTTTGGAAACACACGGTTTGTTAATCATGAAAGCACATGTAAAATGAAAACATTTAAAATCACACTTCTAAATTCATGAAATCGTTTTGAGAATCGAGAAGTGGTTTGAACATTTAAGAACATGTTTTCAATAATTGAAAGTCGTCCATCTTTCAACCATATATGAGATTAAGAGTACAATACTTCTTTATGCTCATCTTCAATCTCACAAAGTCAACTCAAAAGTCATGATAGATATTATCATGTAAGCTCCCCCTCAAAATCTGCATTCAGTCAAAATTGTCAAAGTACAAAGTCTTATTCACAAAATTTTATTGAAAAGAAAATGACATAAAGCAATAAAACGTGTTAAGAACGAGTTATGATCAGATGTAATTAGAAGTCAATTTCCTTACTCAAATACCCCTGAAATTATGCATCATAAAATTTGTAAGTACAAAGTATATGCAAAATTCTCGAACTCTCCCTAAAAATGTAGATTATTTTATCATTGTGTCACACTCCCCCTGAAATCATGAACAAACTTAAGTGCAGATATCTTTCAGATTAAGAATAAAGAAATGAAGAAAAATAACAAAACTAAACTTTATTAGGTAACAACAGATTAAGTCTTGAGATTTAAAATACCAAGTTTTGAAATGAGAAAATTAAATCTCTTTTCATCAAGTGGCTTGGTAAACAAACCAGCAAGTTGATAATTTTTGTTTACAAAGTAAAGTTCGATTGTACCTTTTTCAACATTGTCTTTGATAAAATGATATCTCATGTCGATGTTCTTGGTCTTAGTATGTTGCACAGGATTAGCAAAAATTGCAATTGCGCTCTTCGAATCGCAGTAAATCGAGATTTTGTCGAACTTGAAACCATAATCTCGAAGTTGTGTCCGCATCCACAACACTTGAGAACAACAACTAGCCGCAGCTACGTACTCTGCCTCAGCTGTTGAAGTAGATACACAGAGTTGTTTCTTTGAAGGCCAACTCACGACTTTATCGCCTAAGAATTGAATGTGACCCGAAGTACTCTTCCTGCAAGCATACAACCTACATGATTTGCATCTTAATATGCCATGAGCTCAAAACTTGTATCCTTAAAATACCATAGACCAAGATTTGTAGTTCCCTTCAGATATCTAAATCTACGTTTCACTGCAGACAAATGGGATTCTTTAGGTGAAGCCTGATATCTTGCGCATAAGCATGTAGAAAACATTATATTCGGCCTACTAGATGTGAAGTACATTAAATAACCAATCATACCTCTGTAGGTTCTAACATCGATAGCTTTTCTAGAAGGATCAACGCCGATCTTAGTTCCAGGTGCCATCGGGGTACCAATTGGAGTACAATTTTCCATTTTAAATTCTTTGAGAATATCAAAAATGTATTTTGCTTGATTAATGAAAATCCCCTTAGAAAATTGTTTAACTTGTAATTCGAGAAAGAAATTCATCTCTCCCATCATACTCATCTGAAAACGTGACACCATAAGCTTACAGTACTTTGGATTTGTTGGGCCAAATATGATGCCATCCACATATATCTGGATTAATATGATATCAGCTTTCTCCTGTTTAATGAAAAGAGTAGTATCGATTTTACGTTTTGAGAAGCCTGACTTGACTAAGAATTTGGATAGAACTTCATACCAGGTGCGAGGGGCTTGTTTCAGACCGTAAAGAGCTTTGTCCAAAATGTATACATGATTTGGTTTCTCTGGATTGACAAAACCTTCAGACTGAGAAACGTAGACTTCCTCCTTTAAGATGTCATTCAGAAGGGCAGTCTTCACGTCCATTTGATAGACGGTAAAGTTCTTGTGTGCGACATATGCTAGAAACATGCGGATTGCATCTATGCACACAACTGGAGCATAAGTCTCATTATAATCTATACCTTCCTCTTGCCTATATCCTTTAGCCACAAGTCTTTCTTTGTTTCTCATGACGATACCATCTTCATCTTTCGTATTCTTGAAAACCCATTTCGTGCCGATTATGGTTTTTTCTTCAGGTTTAGACACTAGTCTCCAGACCTTAAGCTCTTTGAATTCGAATTGATATATTGCTTCAAATTGATTCAGTCACCCAGTCTGAGTCATCTAGAGCTTCAGGTACTCGTGTAGGCTCTACCTTGCTAGAGAATGAATCATGCATGCATTGGTTTAGTGTAGCAGACCTAGTTTGCACTGGTTTGGATGGATCTCCAATGATTTGATGTATTGGGTGCTCTTTGGTCCACTTGTGTTCTTGAGGGAGTGGATTAGATGTAGATTGATCATGATGCTCATCTAAAAATCCACTATCTTCTTCATTTTGTTAAGTTAGGGGTTTAGTTGAAGTAGATGGTGCAAAAGCTTCAGTTGGTTGAACAATGGATGTCTGTTGATAAGGCATTGTAGTACATCCAACTAATTTAGTGACTTCTGGATCTTCCTATATATTTTCAGCTTCAACTGATGGAGTAGGTGTTTGAATTGGAGTTTCTTGCCGAACCAGGGGAACAGATTCAGTTGACACATATGAAGTGATTGCATGATGATTCCTTGAATCTTCAGGTCTGTCAATCACAACAGGTTTAGGCAATTTATAACCAAGAAACTCATCGTAGAAAAATTCAAACAATAGATCTAAATCAGATAAATGTGATGTAGAAGTTGAAGGTTTATCAGAATTAGTCTCATTAACCACAGGTTCTGGACTGATCTTTCTAAAAGCTAATACTCCGGTAAGAACGGGTTCTGAACTGTCTTGAATAAAAGCCATCTCTTCATCAAATGTGACATTGACGATTTCGACTACAGTCTTCGACTTCTTCAGATATACTCTGTAAGCAGCAGACGTTTGAGAATAGCCAATAAAAATGCATTCTTTAGCTTTTAGACTGAACTTGTTCAAGTTCTCCTTGCCATTCAGTACAAAGCACCTGCATTCAAAAATACAGAAATGTTTAATGCTAAGTATTCGATTATTAATTAAAGCTTACGGTGGATAATTGAGCGATTTTGAGTATAGAAAGCAGTCGACACAGCTTCAACCCATAAAAATAGAGGTAGATCTGATTGACTTAACATAGTTCGAGCGGCCTCGACTAGTGTTCTGTTTCGTCTCTCTACAACTCCATTCTGTTCAGGCGTTCTAGCAACAGAAAGCTGGTGTGTTATCCCGACCGATTCGAGATAATCATCAACAATTATGTTCTTGAATTCTGTGCCATTGTCCGTTATAAAAACCTTTAATGTCTTCTGCAGATTCACTTGAGTGGTCTTTAGAAATGTGATGATGACTTCGGGCATCTCATCTTTTGATCTAAGAAATTTAATCAAAGTGTATCTGGAGTAATCGTCCACAATAACTAGTACATACTTCTTGCCGTTAATGCTTTGAGTTCGCATCAGACCGCAAATATCCATATGCAGTAACTCTAAAGTAACTTATACTCGGCTCAAGCTTCGGCTTATGAGCGACTCTTTTCATCTTGCCTTTCTCGCACGCTGCACAGAGATGTTCTTTAACATATTTGAGCTCTGGAAGTCCTTTCACCAAATTACCCATGACCAACTTGTTGATATAGCGAAAATTTAGGTGAAATAGTCGTCTATTCCATAACCAGCTCTGTTGCATAGAGGCGTTTGATAGTAGACATACCTCATGATCAGTCTTGATTTTTGACAAATTAATCGTGTAGAGATTTGACTTTCTTGTCCCGGCCAAAAGTTCTTTACCATCTTCAGTTCGCAAACAACACCTCTTGGCCTTGAAATTAACCTCTAAGTCTTTGTCACAAAACTGACCAATGCTGAACATGTTATGTCCTAGTCCTTCTACATAGCTCACCTTCTTGATCGTTATGTTCTCTTGAATAACATCACCATATCGGAGAATAGGTGAAAAATGGTCATTTCCGAAGCGTACATTCCCACAAAATTTCTCTTTATAATTGGACAACAAATCTTTCTGCCCGGTCATATTATTGGAGCAACCAGAATCCAAGTACCACATATGACGGGTCTGCACAAGAGAAATCAGGGAACAATCGGTTTAAGTACCCATTTATAGATGGTTCCTACAGTGTTAGCACATGATTTTGGCATCCATTTGTATATGGACCCTTTGATCTTTTGAAAAACTTTTGAAGCATATGAATTATAAGAATAGACATGATATGATCCAAACCAATCAGCAGAATATTGCTGAGACACAAAACCATTTTTACGATAAGTAGAAGTCCTATTAGTAAATGGAGATAATTGGAATAATTGCTTTATTGAATATCGCTTGTAAGAAGTTACAAGTTTTGGTTTATTAAAAGCCACATTACCAACTACATCTGTTTTACTATTAGTCTTTCTATTACAATCAGAATCAGAAAATGATTTTGCAGTCTCATCAACTTTTGGCTTTGGTCACCATTCAGTTTGCACTTCAGACCTTTTCTTCCTCAGTTCTGAAACAAAAGATTTAGATTTGTTAGGAAAATCAGATTTATGTGTTTGTCTTTTCTTTTGCTTGCCTGTGTTGATCCGTTTCTGTGAGTACATTTTCTTTTGCTTTTTACCTTTTTCATAATAATCGATACTTACAGAAACTGACTCATCAACCTTAGTTGATGATTCGCCTATTTCAAACACACTAGGTAAAGCATTAGAATTGTTAATAAAATCAGTATGATCTGGAAGTTTTGCATTGAAGTCAAACATATCAATACTTTCATCAACACAACCATCATCAAAATTTAAGAAATCATTTGCACACGCAAATAAGCCATCAGTATCATCTTCAGAAGTTTGAGGTGCCTTGGAAGAATTTGAACATATTTTAGATTCAGATTAAAAAACAGTGTTCTTCATTACTGTAGAAAATACAACTTTTTCAATATCAACCAAAATTCTTTCGTCTGATAAAGTGTTTTCAAGATCAATGATTTTGCTCTCTAACACGAGCGGAGGAACATCGATTTTGGCTTTAATAGGTTTTGCCTCCAAATCTTTATTAGAATAACTTTCAAAATAATCTTTTGATAAAATGTTTGGTTGTTCAGAAAGATAACTATCATTCAGCTTTTGATAGAAAAATCGTAGTAGCATTTTCGTTGTTTTCTTTCTGTTTTCGTCTTCTTTGGCCTCAACTTCATCAGAAGATTTGGTAACAAATTTGGGTTTCAAATGAGGATGTGTGGTAGCCGCTTATAGAAAATCAAAGTTATGTAAAGATGGTTGTTTTCTGATTGCTTTCTTCAAATAATGTGGTTTATCATAACTGAGACCCCACTTTTCTTTAACATCATTATCCTCATTTGGTGTGTTTAGAATGATAGTTTGATCTGTTTGACATCGAGTATTCAATTTTGCTTCTAAACCATTTACCTTTTTCTCCAAATTCTTCTTTTCAATCTGCAATTTATGAATTTTTAGAACAAATTCTTGTTTCTCAATATCAGATTTTGAAAGTTTTGAAACAACTTCAGAAATCTTATTTTCAAAACAATCTTTTTGTTGTTTAAAATCAGTAGCAAACTTGTTCAAAGATCAATCAAGGTTTTGTTCACAACAAGTTCCTTGTTGAGATCAAAAATTGTTTGACGCTTCTTAGCAACTCTGCTTTTCTCCTTTTTGAGTTTAGCTTGAAGGTCTTGAAGCTCAAGCATCATAGCTTCCATATGTTTGAGAAAATCAGATTCAGAATTAAATTGTACCTCATCGGAAGTCTTCTTGTCTAATTCATCATACTTTACTTCCTTCCCCATAAGGCACATGTGAGTTGTCTCTTCTTTTTCTTCATCTTCTGAGTGGTCTAGCCAGAATTCCTCTTCTGCCATCAAATCCTTTCTAGTTTCTTTCTGTTTTGCCAGAAGTGTTTTGTTCTTGTATAAGTCTGAGTTTCTCACTGTAGGCTTCCAGCAGTCTTTGCATAATGACCCACCTTACCACAGTTATAACATTTAATCAGCTCATCAGACTTTTTCTTACCATAGTCATTCACATACTTTCTCTTTTCCTCAGGCTTCCTTTCCACAAACTTTTTCTCCTCATACCTTCTTCATTAAATCTTTTCCTTGTGATCAAAGCTTCTCGATCCTGATGAAAATCTCTGGCTATTTGATCCCGGATTTTTGTAGAATTTTTTCTGGAATGCACGGGTCAGCAATAACATGGCTTATTTCAGGTTTTCCCTGTAATCAGAGTCAGAATCAGCATCATCAGAATCAGATACCAGCACTTTCTTCTTCTTCTTCTTCTTCTTCTTCTACTTCTTCTACTTCTTCTCGTTCTCTTTCTTAGCTACTACCAAGGCTATGGGATCTTCAACTTTCTCAGCCTTTTTCTTCTCTCCTCTTTTCTCTTCCAATTCCTTCTCATTTTGCTTCAGTGTTTCGTACACTTCATGTAGAGGAATGTCGCTGAGATCCTTCAATTGTTTCATCCTTCTTGTATGTTTCTTCCATTCGGGCTGAAGGATGCTGAGGAATTTGACATTATTTTCTATATGTTTCTTATTCACCTGGTTCTTGACAAGCTCATTCAGCAATAAAACAAATCTCTCATAAGTATCTTCAAGACTCTCATTCCCCTTGGCCTTGAACTCCTCATAACTGTTAATACAATTGGCCACCTTCATCTGGTTACCAACCTTGGATCCCATCATCATCTTTTGTAGCTGATCCCACATCTTCTTTGCATTTTCCTTGTAGCTGTCTATTTTGTTGTAGATCTCGTTAGGTATGCTTTGCAAGAGTAAGGATCTAGCTTGCTTGTCAGCCTTGTATCTGTTCTTTTGCTCTTCAGTGTACTGAGAAAGATCTTTAGGCACTGTCTTTGTTTTCTAGTCTCTGTCCATGTTCCCATCTTCACTATTCGAGGATTCGTCATCTGGAATTTCCATGGTAATCGGAACCATTGGACCTTCCTTGATGGATAATAGAATATTATCTCCGTTTGCATGCCTATCTACAAAGTCTAAGAACCGGTCTTTCCATTGTTCATATTCGCCTTGGAAGATTACCGGTGCTTTGACATCCGTACCAATGGCAAGTGCATCTTTGGAAGTCATCTTTTATCTTTACACTGTTTGAAATGATCTTTAAAAATTCAGAAACAAACTTAATCTGCAAAAGTCAAACTTGGTCAAATCTGAATAAAACTCAGAAAATATTCTAAGTATGAAAATTTCACACAAGTCACAAAGAATTCACACACACAAAAAAACACATTGAGAATTCACACAATGTAAGGAATTCGTACACAATAGAATTCGCAGAACAAGGAGAATTCGCATGAACCTTTTCGTACAACAGAGATATGAATTCTATACTTAGAAAAAAAAATTGAACCTCAAAGATTTCGTATCAATGCAAAATCAAAACTTAGAAAAAAAATTCAACTTTTTAAGCGAAATTTGAGCAATTCGTATGTACCCCTTATGCGAATTCTGAGCAATTCGCATGAAGCACAATGAGAATTCTAGGAATTCGTATGCTACTATATGCGAGTTCCTCACTTTTCGCATACAAGCATATGCGAATTTTGTCCTTAGTAAAATTTTCAACAAACTTTTCGTATAAGAGAGTTATGCGAAATCTACACTTAAACTTTTTCAGAAATCAATTTCCATGCAAATTCCACTATGCGAGTTCTTCAGATCTTAGTTGAAAAACTTCAATTTTCAGCCCAAATCGATCCAAATCTTTGAATTAGATCCTGAAAACTTACCAATTTGACCAATTTGAAAGTATTACACTCAATAAATTACAAACTATAACACCAAAATTACAATCTTGATCTAGAACACAGTGCGTATGAAAACTCGAACAAGATTTCAAGAAATTCCAAAATTCACACTAATCTATCGTGAATTGTACTAAGTATTAGAAACAAAAAGTGTTCTAGATCCAAATTCGACTCTAAAACAACCAATTCTAATCCCAAAACCACACTGAAATAAAAAATTGAAATGGCACAGATCGACTTGCGAGTTCTCCAAATATCAACCAAGAATCTTTGAAATTTGATCAAGTTTCTGAATCTCTCTCTACTCTGATACCAATTGGGTGTTCCACAGTCAGTGTAAAACAAGATGACAATCATAATTCAATCAATTTCCAGTTTATTTCCACTCTTAGAAATCGATACAGTGTATGGCTCTTGTTAAGTCCAAATATTGTATACAAGATTTAATAAGAAAAGTCAATGTGTAAGTCAACAATGTCAAAGTCATAAGCAAAGTCAAAGTTGTATTGTCAAAGTCAATATTGATTAGTTTTACTTAGTTGTTAAGTTTTAGTTTAGTCTTGTGGTATAAATAGGATTAGTCTTTGTTAATCTTGTAAGAACTTCATTGTAATATTTCATATAAGTGAGATATATGACAAGAGCTTTCAAGATCTACTTTCTCTCTTTACTCTCTCTACTCTCTCTACTCTCTCTACTCTCTCTCTAGATTTCATTGCTAAATCTTGTTTGTATTGAGAATTGCTTGATAATATGGGATAACAATTGGTATCAGAGCCGTACCAAACTTTTCAGAAAAGATTTGATCATGATTTGAATTGAAATCTGAAGTTTTAAAATTGAAAATTTGAAATTTTTGAAAATTTTCAAGAACACGAGTTTGGGTACTGTTCATCCGAATTTCATGTGAAAAATCATTTTTGATGCAAGAAAATGGATTCATTGGATTCGTTTTATATGTAGGATTGATTCTTGTTCTGATTACATTTCATAATTCTATCAATTTCGATATCAATTTTCGAAATTTGAGTTTTCTGGAAATATCGAGTTCAAACTCTGTTCTTGATCGAATTCCTTTGATTTGTTGTTTTAATCGAAAATTGATTGTGTTTGTGTGTTTAGAACTGTTTTTCGATGATGCTGACAGGTTCTTGAGATCAATTGTGCAGGTTTCGATCGATTTAAGTTTAAATCTGTCAAGAACTCGACTTTGCGTTTCATTCATCATGGTGTTCGGTTCACATTAGACCCGCAAAGCTCATTGTGCGTTTCAGGCTACACAAGTAAAGCCTGCCTTGCGTGTCCTCAGTGACCCGCATACCATACGTTGCGTTTCAAGTGAGACCCGCATACCATACTCTGCGCTTCAAGTTGGAACCGCAAAGCTCTTCTTCGCGCATCAAGTTCAACCCGCAAAGTCTACTATGCGTTTCCTCAAGGACCCGCATACCTCACTATGCGTTTCCTCAACAACCCGCATTCTTAGCTATGCGTTTCACCAAGGACCCGCACACCTAGCTTTGCGTTTCGGTCAACACACGCAAACCTCTTCTCTCTAAAAAAAAAAAAAAAAGTATTGTTCAAGTATTGGTCATCTTTGGAAATATTTTTTTTACATTGCGAACTAACAAGTATTGTTCAAATTTCAATTTTCACGAAATATTTTTTTTAAGATTTCAATTTGATCTGATTTTTGATTTTCTGATATACAGTTTGGGAACGATCATTCTCATCAAGCTGATTTCTCATTCAATATTTTCTGAGAGAGAGATGAGTTCACCAATTTTGCTAAGAGGAAGATACGAGCAGTGGAAAGCTGATTTTCTCAAATTTGTAGATACAAATGAGCTGAGTTGTTATATCAGATTGTCATTGACTGAAGGAGAGATGACACCTCATACTCCAACAGAAGATTGTACTGAGGATCGAGAGAAAAGAAAGAATGTTGATAATATGACTCGAACTTTTCTGTTGAATAGTATTCGTCATGAGATTAAAGGTCACATAGATACATATCAGTTGACAGGAAAAGATTTGTACAAATCAACAGGAAAGGAGATATGAGACTATCTTGAATGGACGATGATAGGGCCAACAGTTGTGTCAGATCTAAAAGGAAACATTTCTGAGTTGTAAGCTAAAATTCAGCAGACAGTCTCTGTTAAGAGCAATGAGCAGAAAGTTAAGAAATTGGAATCTGAGAATGCTGAGCTTCGAAAGAATTTATCTGATTTGGAAAAACAGCTTGTTGCAAATAAAGCTGATTTTGAAAGTGAAAAGAAAAGTTTTTCAAAGAAATTCTCAGATTTCTCAAAGAAGTGCTATGAAGAAAAGAAGTCAGTTGATTAAATGCATAAAACTTTATCAACAAATCTCCGATTTTGAGAAAGTACTGATCATGGAAAGAGAGAAGTTTGATAAAGAAAAGAAGGCCACAGAATAGAAAAATGTAGGATTCTTTAAAGAGTTATCCGGCCAGAGAAATGAATCAGAAAAAGGATTTGAGGAAGAAAGATTCATCTTTGAAAATGAAATTAAAAAACTAACTTCTAAGTTGTCTGAACTGTCTGTAGCTGCGCTGAAAGAGCAAAGGACGAAGTCTGAATTCACGACAAAGATTGACCAGCTTGTGAAAGAAAGAGATAATTTTGCGTCAAAGATTAAAGAACTTGAAAAATTTGTTTCAAGTTCAAATCATAAATTCATCTCTCAACAGGTCAGTCAAATCCTTTAATCAGATTCGTCGCACTAACCTTTTCTACGATGAATTTTTAGATGGTTCAGATACTTATTCAAGAAAAAGTTTCAAGAAAGAGAAACTGGTTTGGCAAAAGAAACCAGTCCAAGATGATAAGGAAAATCAGCTGAAAGAGAATAAATCATGTGTACCTGTACACAAAGCAAAGACGAACAAAGCACTTAACGGTAAGAAATTTTATTGTTCTATTTGTTGTACACATGATCATTTTCATAAATCAACTATTCATTACTGGTATGGTTCTTACTCCATAACCCCCACACGCACTGCAACTAACATTTCTGGACCCAAATACCAGTGGGTACCAAAGAAGAAAATTGATACTATGTTGCAGGCACCTCAATCCAAGGGGGAGTGAGAGATCAATGGCTCTTGAATAACACAGTTCAAGACCCACACCTCAATGTCAAGATAATGGCTTCTAAGCAAAACAACTTAGGACCCGTACCTCAGAGATCAAAAAGACCTTACTCCTGTATGCTTGCATCCGATGGATATTGATGGTCTTCATCCCGAGTGAATTGATCTGATCTCTATCCTATACTTTTTCTTTGCTAGATTTTTCTGATATTGATGGTCTAACAATTCAAAGGGAGTGTTTGATCTCTATCTTGTTTTAACTGACATATTTCAGATGCTTAATTTAAGGGGGAGTAAAGGTGATGACTTCTGATTACTTCAGATCAGAACTCAATCAATAAACTGTTTTACTGCTTTCTGTCTTTTATTTTTAAATAAAGTGAATAAAGTGGCTTCTTATCAAATGACAGATCAGGACCCGTTCTTCAATGATCAAAGAAGGATATTATGCTAATATCCAGAGGGAACTCAAAAGATATAAATCATTTGATCATGATTTGAGGGGGAGCCGAAAAGGTAAAAATGTTCTGATCCTAGATATCTGATTGTTTGAAAGAAGGACAACTTTCGAGCAAGAATTTTTTTTTTCTTAAATGTTCAAACCACTTCTTATTCTCAAAAGATTTCATGAATTTAGAAGTGTGCTTTTAAATGTTTTTCAAAATTTCGAGCTTTATTGTTTAACTGACCGTGTGTTTCCAAAGATCAATACTTGTGTATTATCTTGTCTATATACTGTCAAGTATTCACACACACAGGTTCAGTATTTTATTTGAAAATGTTATTACCATGTCTCAAATTCGAACCAATTTTTCGATGGTAATACTCCCGTTTACGTTCAAAGTTGTTGTGCATCATACATCTTTTTCATATTTGTACTTTCATTGATAAATTGTTTATATTTGTTCATATAAACAAAATATCCAATTCTTTGATACCCTAGCTATTTCATTTGATCTTCTTTTAATCATTGTCAGATTCTCAAAACAATTTTCTTGATTTCATTCCATTCTTTCAATATCTTTGTTTTGAGAAATCTTCAACGTTCAAATGCTCAAATTTCATTCATATTTTTAAATGAGCATACATACACTGACATATGATTTCTTGTGCTTTATTTCAAGAAAATCATTGACCAGCATGTACTTTTAGGAACATGGGATTCAGTGTGAGTGCTTAATAGATCTTCCATGGATTCACGATAACCAGTGTTTCCTACCCCGGAAGAAATCCTTTGAGTGATTAAGGGGAGAGGGGTCTAAAAGAATAGAGTTTGGGAGTGAGCAGAGGTAAAATGGAAATGAGAGATTGGTTAGATGTGAGTATAATGATAAAAAGAAAGATGGTATGAGATCAGAGTTAAAAGAATATCAGAACTCTGCACCTACCACTTTCTGAGCCGGGCAACCACATTACTGATTGGTTCACATTTCTTTGGTGACCATCATTGAAATAGGCAAATAGCCCATGCCATCTCTTGTATACAACCCCACTAGCTACTCATTCTTTTATTAAAAAGAGAATGTTTCACATTTTCTGGGGAAGCAGCACATAATCTATCGGATCTTCACTTGGAAGATACTGATATTGAAAAAGAAGGAAAGTTGCCCCACCTTCGACCCTTTCTCATGCACATTGAGTCCATGTATAATCATTGTTGTCTCAGTGATTTACATACTTTGAGCCTTATGAAACACAATCATTGTGCTAATTCTTTCAAAACACAAGCACGAGCACACAGAGAATATGTTTTTCTGTCAGAACATTCATAGAATTACCTTGTGTCTTTCAATGATTGAATGGAAGTCCTGGGGAGTCAACATCAAACCAGCTCCTTACATTGTACATCCGTTGTACACAATAACTTCGTGTTACTGACAGGCATTTCTAACTGTTTCATTTGTTGAATCAGGGTTACACGCTCATTATGTCTGAATTTGCAAAGATTCGGATATATACAGTTCATGATTCGGCTCTTCATATCAAAGTGCGAAATTTGTCAAAAGGGGAGATTGTTAGTTGATCTCAAAGGGGAAAATCAAAGTCTGAGCTGAAATTGATGAAGTTTTGATGATAATGATGCTCACATCATCAAAAAGGGGGAGAATGTTACAAAGATCAATTTCAAAGATGAAAAGTTGTCAAAGTTTGTCAAAGTTCAAGGCAGAATTTCAAATTGCTTCCGCTGATTTAAAGTTCAAGTCTGATAAAAAAATTCAAAGCCAAAAGATTCTGAAGGAAGAATGTTCAAAGAAAATTTGATGATTCAAGAAAGTTTGTTTCTTCCAAAGATGATTTAGAGATCAAAGTGATGATGATACATTTTTGTTCAAAGTCGAAAGAATTTTTAGAGTTAAAGCTGTTTTTCAATTTCAAGAATTCCATTTCGTGTTCAAGGCTTGTTGACTTTCAAATCTTCAAAGAGTAAAAGACTTTCCAAGATTCTTCAAGAGCTGAAAGTTTAAAGTTTGTGAAAGCTGCAAAGAGATAAAAGATGAAGAATCAAGTGCTGAAGATCTGTATCAAATTTTTATTAAATCTTGAATACAAAGGGGGAGATTGTTAAGTCCAAATATTGTATACAAGATTTAATAAGAAAAGTCAATGTGTAAGTCAACAATGTCAAAGTCATAAGCAAAGTCAAAGTTGTATTGTCAAAGTCAATATTGATTAGTTTTACTTAGTTGTTAAGTTTTAGTTTAGTCTTGTGGTATAAATAGGATTAGTCTTTGTTAATCTTGTAAGAACTTCATTGTAATATTTCAGATAAGTGAGATATATGACAAGAGCTTTCAAGATCTACTTTCTCTCTCTAGATTTCATTGCTAAATCTTGTTTGTATTGAGAATTGCTTGATAATATGGGATAACAGCTCTCAATATTTTTCTCTCTAGATATGAACGCGTATAACATTATATAACAACTTCTAGTCATTTCCCTATTTAGACACAACACTTCTATACTACAAAACACTCACATTACAACATACTTTGACTTTGATTTTTATTACAATTGACTTTGAATTTGCATAAGAAAGTTGACTTGAGCTTTGACTTGTCTTGACTTCAGTCTTCAGTCTTCTATGATCTTGTATCCAACATATTTATGTACTAACAAAAACATCATCAATTTCAGCATTGTCTTTGATAAACTCTCCCCCATATATCAAAATAAGCACAATCTTCATGAGATAGAGACAATCTCCCCATTCAAGAAAATATACAATCTCCCCCAAAGAGAATATGATCTCCGTCTGATCTGATATGAACATTCTGCCGTCAATTCATTAATGTATTCATCCGAATTTTTTCAAATTCAGATAAATTAGGATTGGTAACCCTGAATCAACATATGAATCAGTTAACATGTCTGTCAGTACCACAGAGCCACTGTGTACAACGAATGCACATGGGAAAAGATTTTTTGATGTTCATTCCCCTAGGGCTTCCATTCAATCATTGAAAAACCACAAAAGAATTTTCTATGAATGTTAAGACAAGAAAACTTATTCCTTGTGTGCTCGTGCAAGTGTAGCAATGATTGAATCATTTAAAGCTTAAACATGCTCAAAATATGTAAATTGTTGAGACAACAACAGGTATTACATAGACTCAATGTGCATGAAAAAGGGTCGAAGGTGGGGCAACTTTCCTTCTTTTTCAATATCAACATCTTCTAAATGAAGATCTGATAGATTATGTGTTGCTTCCCCTTTAAAATATGAAACATCTTTTTGTTGAGAAAAAGATGAGTAGTAGGTGGGATTTATGCAAGAGTTGGCATGGGCTAGTTTCCTATTTCAATGAAGTTCACGAAAGAATTGTGAAACAATAGTAATGTGGCTGTCCGACTCAGAAAAAGTTTGGTGCAGAGTTTGATATTCTTTTACTCTGATCTCTCACCCCCATTCTTTTAATCATTTGAGCTCATTTCTAGCCAATATCTTTTTTCACATTTTACCTCAACACACACCCACTCTCTATTCTTTTGACCCTCTCCCCTCAATCACTCAGGATTACTTCCGGGGTAGAAACACTGGTTAACGTGAATGCATGGAAGTATTTTTAAGCGCACACAATGATTCCCATGTAGTGTGTCCTAAAAGTGATGTTACTCAACAATTTATCTTGACAGATAAGTAAAACATATTGTCGGTCCACAATACTATCAAGATCTTATAGATACAAACACATAAACGATTACCAACCTGTTTGATTAAAAACAACGATTACAAGGTTTGATCTTTGTTCGATTTGAAGCTCACTGTGTTTTCTCTCTAAGTTTACACCGTGAGTGTGTGTTGTTGTGTGTGATCTGATTGATGTCTAACTTGTCTAACACACTAACATCAACTTGATAACAAAAACCTAATATCTAAAATAAACTAATATAATATCTAACAAGATATTATCTAAAACATAATATCTAACAAGATATTATCTAAACATAATATCTAAAACTAAACTATAATTAACTTTGACATTTTATTACAAACGACATTAGACTAATATTTAAGAGTCGACTTTCCGGCTTTAGCTTCAGATTGAATCTTCAGATTGGATGATCTTGAATCCAATAGATCTGTGCGCTAATAGATATCATTATCAGAAAAAGTATGCTCATTAATAATAAGAATGAAATTTGAGCATATTTAACATTTAAGATCTCTCAAAACAAAAAATTGAATGAATGAAATGAAGTCAAGTTAAATGTTTTGAGAAACTGACAATGAGTCAATCAGATCAAATATCATGATGAAAAATCTTGGGATATCAAGGAACTAATATTTGTTTATATGAACAAGATATAAACACATTATCAATGAAAGCACAATTATTAAGAATTGATGTCTGATTTCAAACAATTTAGAATACAAACGGGACTATTACCATCGAAAGATTTATCTTGTTGAGACATTGTAATAATAAACTCAATAAAAGTATTGAACCGATGTGTGTAAGAATAGTTGACAGTATATGGAAATACAATACACATGTATTTATCTTTAAGAAGCACACGGTCAGTTAAACATGATAGCACTTGATATGAAAAACATTTAAAATCACACATCGAAATTCATAAAACGTTTTGAGAACACGAAGTGGTATGAACATTTAAGAAAATATTTTTCACATCCAAAAGTCATTCTTCTTTCAAATATGATAGAGATTAAGATTCAGAATGATATACCTTCAACGTAAAAATCTTAACTCCCCCTAAAATGAATATTTATCTATTACACTCCCTTTGATAAAAACCTCGGATACTCCCCCTCTGTATCTGTAAAAAGTCAAACATTAGACAAAAATAGTATGAATATGACAATTTAAATGTATTTGTCTTTTCTCATGTGCACTCTTATCTTCCCCTTTTAAAAAAATGTGATCCCAGATTCTAGCTATCTATTTACACACAATCTAACAAAATGCCTTTTGTATTAAAGTCATATGATTATAACGTGGTCATATATCTCACAATGTACAAATCTCTCTCATGCAAGTTCTCAGACTTCTCTCTAAATGAATATGTGCGTGAGTTCATGCTTAGGAAGACAACAACTAGACTATTTATACTAAGTCAACTTGAGTTGACTTTACAACCAAACACTTGAACTATACAACATTTACACAACAGACCCTCACTTTTAATCTTGAATACAATATTAGTCTAACAATCTCCCCCTTTAGATTCAAGATTAAAAAAAATTGACAATAATCTGCAGGTCTTCTTATCTTCACAAATATCTTCAGCTTTGAATCTTTTTCAGCTTTGACAACTTGAAAACTTTGACACTTTGATCAAATTATCTCCCTCTTTTTCTGCTCTTCATGACTTTACTTTCTCTTCAAAACATATCTTTTTGTCTTGAGCTCTGAAACTTTAAACTTTTGAAACCTTTGACAACTGTAGCACAAACTTCATTCTCCCCCTTTGTTTACAACAATACCATTCTCTTTAGCAAAATAAACTTTGCTAAATATCTTCTCAATCATTCAAATCTTCAAACTTTGACTAACTTCAAAACTTTCAAACTTTCTCTTCACCTTTCATTACATCTTCTGAAATCTGACTTTGAAAATCATCTTTCCCCCTTTGTTGATACAAACTTAAATCATCTGAACTTGAACTCTGATTTATCTCCCCCTTTTTAATGATTTGTGAGAATCAAAATCATTAAAACTTGTTCAAGGTCAGCTCGGTCTTAGAATGATCTCCCTCAAATAATCAAATAAGCATAGTCTTCATGATCTTCCCTTTTGATAAAATGTGAACAATCTCCCCTTGTTAAGAAATTATCAATCTCCCCCAATGAATAATATGAGAAAATCGTTCATCTGATCTGAATAAGCCGTCAATTCATGAATGTATTTATCCGAATCTTTTCAAATTCAAACAAATTATGAATTGTAGCCCTGAATCAACATATGAAACAGTTAGGAATGCCTGTCAGTAGCACAAAGCCATTCTGTACAACGAATGTACAATGTAAGGAGCTTGAAGTGATGTTCACTCCCTAGGACTTCCATTCAATCATTGAAAAACACAAGGTATTTTCTATGAATGTTCTGACAGAAAAACACATTTTCTGTGTACTCGTGTTTGTGTTATGAAAGAATTAGCACAATGATTGTTGTTTAGGCTCAAAATTATGTAAACCAAAGAGACAACAATAGTTATACATAGACTCAATGTGCATGATAAAGGGTCGAAGGTGGGGCAACTTTCCTTCTTTTCAATATCAATATCTTCCAAATGAAGAACCAATAGATTATGTGTTGCTTCCCCAGAAAATATGAAACATTCTCTTTTTAAGAAAAGAATGAGTAGCTGGTGGGGTTATATGAAAGAGATGGCATGGGCTAGGTGCCTTTTTCAATGTCATTCACGAAGAAATGTGAAACAACAGTAATGTGGTTGCCCGGCTCAGAAAGAAGTTTGGTGCAGAGTTTGATATTCTTTTACTCTGTTCTCACACCCTCTTTCTTTTTAAACATTTAAGCTCACATCTAACCAATCTCTCATTTCCATTTTACCTCTTCACACACCAACACTCAATCTTTTTACCCCTCTCCCCTCAATCACTCAGGGAATACTTCCTGGGTAGCAAACACTGGTTATCGTGAATCCATGGAAGTTCTGTTAAGCTCTCACACTAAATCCCATGTATTTATCCTAAAAAAATGTATTTTCTCAATGATTTTCTTGTCATGAAAGCACAAGAAATCAAAGCCAGTGTATGTATGGTCATCAAAAATCAGAATGAAATTTGAGCATTTTAAGCATTTAAGATTTCTCAAAACTTTGTATGAATGAATAAACATGAAAGAATAGAAATGTTTTGAGAATCTGACAATGATTAAAATCATATCAAAATTCATGAAGATCAATATTTTGGGAAATCAAAGACGAATGTTGTTTATATGAACAATATATAAACATTTTAACAATGAAAACACATTTTAGTATAGAAATGACGTCTGATTCAAACAACATAGAATACAAACGGGAGTATTAGCATAGAAAGATTTATCATTTGATACATGGTAATAACAAGTTCAAGAAAAATGTACTAAACCAATGTGTGTATTAATACTTGACAAAGTATAACGACATGACACGACATGACAATTACGGAAGTATTTATCATTGGAAACTCACGGTCAGATAGCCATCAAAGTATCCAAAATAAAATCATTTAAAGTCACACTCCTCAACTCATGAAAACATTTTAAGAATGTGAAGTGGTTTGAACATTTGAAAAAACCATTTTTCACAAGTGAAAGTTGTTCATCTTTCAACAAGTGATAGAGTAAAAGATATAGAAAGATATACCTGTAATGTATAGTATCTCAACTCCCCCTCAAATGAATATTATCATTTAAGTATCCTTGATAAAAACTCATATATCCGCCATCTTGATATCTGTAAAAATTCAAGTTATTAGAAAAATATAACAATGAAAGTACATTTAGCTAATATCTCCTCCCCCTAAAAGATATAACAACTAACTCCCCCTCAAATCAAAAACTTCTAGAAAAAAATGTTATCATTTAAGCATCCATCAGAAGAAAAACATTTGAGATCGGGTTCTGAACTGAGTATTTAGAAGCCATGATTACATATTCTCCGGTGAGAATAGTAATATTCAATTTTACAAATGAAGATCGGGTTCTGATTTGATATAATCAGAAACCATAGTTCAGAAACATTGAGGAACGGGTCTTTAACTGATTTATTCAAGAGCCATTATTCTTTGAAGCACGGGTTCTGAACTGATTTATTCAGAAGCCTTGGTTCTTTCTCCCCCTTAAACCTTGGGTGCCTACAACACAAATTTAGCTTTTGGTATCCACTGGTATTTAGATCCAGATTTGTTAGTTGCAGTTCTATTAGAACAGATA
Organism: Arctium minus; assembly: GCA_954870635.1. Classification (NCBI taxonomy): domain Eukaryota; kingdom Viridiplantae; phylum Streptophyta; class Magnoliopsida; order Asterales; family Asteraceae; genus Arctium; species Arctium minus. Next base: position 84,239,864 of record OX941081.1, read on the forward strand.
TAGTAAGAAACATACCAGTAATTCACATAACTTTTACTTACAAAATCATTTGCACCGCAGTAAGAACAATTATTTTTCTTTTGTGCTAACCTGATCAATTGATTTACAGTATAAACAAGATCAGGTTTGCCAAAGGTTTTACCGTTCGGAACATTGTTCTTCTTTTCAATCGGTATATGCACAAATGACTTTTGTTCCTTCTTCTCCTCCGAGGAACCTTTCACTTTCCAAATCCACTTTTCTTTCTCATCTTTCCTTCTCCAAAACATTTTCTTCTGAGACTTGTCCTTTTTGATGTTACCTGAATCATCAACATTTTTGTCATAGAAAAGGTTAGAAGGACAAATTTTATCATTATGTTTAGAAGTATGATTATCATTAGCATCAAACAAAGGATTATTAGAAACAATAGTGAAAATTGAACTTGCTGCTGATTTGAATGAGCATTCAGATGCAGCTAGATCATCTCTCGGTGATTGAGCATTTGATTCTAGGATTTTGTGCTCAGTCAGCTTCACCTTGAATATGATCTATTCAAGTTCTTTGATCTTTGTGGACAGACAGTTTCTTTCCTTTGTCAGATGATCAAACTTCTTATGCAGCTCATATTTTTCATTCATCTCCTTCTGAATGTTTGTTGACAACTCATATAGCTTTTCATTCAGCTTCTTTATCTCAGTCTCAAACACTTTATTTTCTTCATCAAAATCTTTCTTTACATTCTTTGTCTGCTCAATCATCTTCTTTTCTTTCTGAAACTCCAAGAATCTCTAAATCTTTAGAGAGAGAAAGTAGAGAGAGAAAGTATACACTACAAGTAAACTGATATTCAAAAGTGTGTTCCAAAGTTACAAAACAAAGACTAGAAAGGGACTTAAATACCCCTAGTCTTAACACAACAGATAACACCACTAAACACAGTTTAGACAAGGGAAATAAATACAATGATTACTACAAAATTAGACTTAACTATATCCCCCTTAGTAATCATTGGCGCAGTGGTCTTCAAAAATAATCTTCTGAATTAGCATTGACCGACTAAGCGACTTTGGAGAAACATTGACGCTCTTCTCTTTGACGAAGTCTATTCAAACCAACTAAAACTTCTAGTCGTCTTAGAGTTGAGCGGAGGTTCAATCTCTCATGAATTGTATTCAGTGTCCTCTTGAGAAGTCGAATCTCGTCATTATCAACCAGAAAAGCTTTACTTATTGTTTTCAAAAATCTTCTTTGAGCTTCTTTTAGACGTTGTTCCAACTGAAGCTTGATCACCTTCAAAGTTCCATCTGAGTAATGAGCAAGTTCTTCAAATCTGAGAAAGCATTTTTGACTTGAGCCATTCTTGTAGACAACTCCATATGGATCTTGAACTATGGTGAATAAAGGATAAGAATCTAAGTCTGGCAAGCTTCGATTGGGCCTCAGAAGATTTACAACTGGTTGAAAGCTTTCAACAGCCATCTGAAAATCAAACACTCTGAAGAATATGATTTGTCATCGAATGAATCTTTTGATGACAAAAAGTGCTTGAGAAACATCCTGAGTTCTGTGATAAGGATTCCTGAAATGATCATATAGAAACTCAATATCGTCCATAGAAAGATCAGAAAAATCTGCCTCTAAGAAGGTATATCGGTTGCAATCTCTTCTTTCCACTACGAATTCCGAATACCAGATATTAACTAGCTTGTTTATTGTGACGCTGATAACTCGGACAATCAGATGTGGAGAAGAAACGCTATTGTTTCTACGGCGCTGGCACTTGATGAACATCAAGTATTCATATTGATATGCCTCGGCCTCCTTTTCAACACCAAGGATAGCATAAATGTTGATCGGCCTTCTTCTAGAAACGAAAATATTTCTCTAAGTGTCTTCTATAAAAGTTGATCTTTGCCTTGAAGCCATATATCTTTGTTGCAAACTTCTTTGTCTCTGTTCCGTAGACAAAGTTGGACCCTCTTCTAAGATAAATGGAGAAGTGACAGGTTCAGAAGGAGTAGCATCAGCTTGAGCTCTAGACAACTGACATGCTTCAAATGAGCTTGAAGGAATAGTGGTAGCCAGAGCTGAACTAGTAGCAGGAGTAGATGTATCTTTAGCAGTTTTAGGAACCTCACCATGAGAAGGAAGATCACTGTATAACAATTCTGCCTCTTCTTCATCTTTTGCATCCATAAACACTAAGTCATCTTCTGTATCAGAGATGATAATGATGTCATCACAATCTTCTTCTTTGACTTGGCTTATTTTCTGAAATCTGACATCTTCATCATCGTCTGAATTAATCTCTATGAAATTCGCAAAGAATGATCTCATGTCATTTGCCGCTTCTGAGTCTTCAATTTCATGAGCACTTGTAGAAACATCTGGATCCACATACACCAAAATTTGCATATTATTGACAATATTACGCTCAGAAATATTCAGTTCATTAGGCAAAGAAAACAAGTCAACATTTTCAATCATGACGTTCACGAGATCTTGAATGCTACAGTCTTGAACGTTGTCACCATTCTCTTCTGTACCACCAGCCACCTCTTCTTGAGATTGATCTTCTCTAGCTGAAGAGGATCCTTCCACTCTCGGTCTCTTTACCATCTCCCCCTCATGGCCTTGATGATCTGGATCATCTTGGTCATGTCTGCGTTTAAGAGACGGACCGGCCTCAGTTCTGCAACTCTGTTCATGAACATCAAACCTGTTAGATAGTTCAGAGAAAGCTTGAGACATGAAAGACTTAAGATCATAAAAACTTGTTCGAACTTCAGATCTGAAAGCATGGAACTCATCAGATAAAGCAGTAATTCTCTCAGAATCAGACGAAGGAACTGGAGGAGGTATAGGCTGAAAATTCCTTAGAAGAGAGATCAAATCCTGATCTTGAAGTTCTGGCGGTGACATCGAAAGAAGGCGAGCATAGAGTAAGTCTGTCAACTCGGTAATAGGAAGATCATGAAGAGAAGATCGAGAAGATGAACCAGGAGGAACTGTAGTAGATCGTTGAGGCATAGAAGTCGATACAGAAATACCAACTGTCTGAGTAAATAGTGGAGGTAGAGGAATTGACATGATTGCAGGAGCAGATGATGGAACAGCAGTAGACGGGTCTCTAATAACCACCCCAGATGGGCGTCTGAAAGGAATCACTTCAGGGATTGAAGATGTATCAATTTCTAGAATTTTTCCCTTGATGAAAGCACGCAATTTCTGAATTTCCGCTTGCTTGTGCCGTTGTATCTCGTACCTCGACAGAAGAAGTCTCGACACTAGAAGTAAGAGATACTGATGTATGTTGAACTTGATGTGAAGTTGAAGCATTGACAAATGCTAAGTTAAGTTCATCAACATGAACTTTTGCAACTGCCGCGTTAATCGAAATAGACTCGTCATCAGACTCAACCTCTCTTTGAACAACCATTTCTGGTTCCCTGAATTTTCTTTCATAAACCTGAAGACTCGGTTGATCAGCATTATCACCATCATCATCATCACCATCATCATCATCATTATTACTCTGATCATCATGAGTATCATCAGTAGCAATGCTATCGTTATCTTTATCAGCACTAACGTCAGCATCAGCAACAGTATCATCATCATTAGCATCATCCTCAATGAGAATAGTAGCAGTAGGACTAGCTTCAGGATCAAGACCAGCAAAAACTTCATCAATTTGTTGAGTAGCAACAGCTGTTTGAACCTCTTGATCGACAATATTTACTTCAACTTCTTGGTCAACAACTTTTTCAACTTCAACCTCTTTATCAGCAATAGTTGCTTCAACCTCAACATCTTTATTAGCAGCAGCTTGTGTGTCATGAGATGGCTAATCTTGTGCAGCCTCCATAAATTCATTCTCCATGAAGTATTCTATGACGTTATCATCAGTCATGGCGGCGTAGTTTGCAGTTAAAGCATATGGGATAGTCATGGAGTAGTTGAACGACTGCTTCTGTTTCTGAATGTAGAGCATCTCTGTGTCGGGAACCTGCGGCCAAGATAATCTGCGAGCAATAGCTGAATTGCTTCTCAGCATACTTCGAATAATCAGCTTCAGGAATCTGATGAATGGAATGAACTTGCGCTTCTTGTTGGTAATCTTGTCATGCACCACCTCCGAGAGTTCGGTCCAGAAAATAAATGTGAAGTCGACATGCAAGTCATAGACGACTGCATTGAACAACCGGAGATAAAGTAGACTTGCACTGTCTGTGCCAGAATGTTTCGATGAAAGGCACCTGATAATAACAGAGAAGAGAGCATACCAAACTGGAGGAAGATTAGACTTATCAAAATCACGAACTCTGTTCAATGTACCAACATAGCCAAGATTTCTTATGCCTTCAAAAACTTCCTCTTCAGACGGAAAGATGTCATATGAAGTTCGGCCCGGTCTGGAGTTGGGCTCAGAAAGCTCCAATATCAGTCGCAGACGCTTGTATGAAAGAAATGAATCATACTAGTCAATTTGTAGATCAAATCGGTGCGGACGAACCAGCTCATTCTTTGTAATAGTGTGCCAGTCCTGCTAAATATATACCTCTGGAACTTCAAGACATGAAGAAAGAGCCTGTGCAAGTGGATGACCTCTGAGAATCGCTCGAATCACCGGATGTATCTTGATTCTGTCAAAATCCACAAAATAGTCGTTTGGCTTGTATGGCAGAATGAATAGCATACTCGGAAAGACATCGTTCGGCGTTCGACGAGATGCAGATAGATTAGCCCCTACTGAAGGAATAGACGGCATCGACGTCTCATGTGAAGCTTGATCAGATGGATCCTCGAGAATGACATTCTCGTCTTGTATCATTGTATCAGTATGAGTATGAGAAGACATTTGAAGATCTGGAAAATAAAAACGAGAAGAATTAGACAAAATAAGAAAGCTGAAAAACGGAAAAAAAAAATCTAAGTCTGGTTTGCGCATCTAGTTAGAAACGCAAAGTGAGGTTTGCGCAATGAGCGTGATACGCAAAGGACGGTTTACGGATCAGACATGATACGCAAAATGAAGTTTGCGTATTTAGTTCATTACGCAAACTAAGGTTTGCGTGTTAAACATGTTACGAAAACTAGACCTGAAAATAACACAAGGTATGCGGGACATGAAGGTTACGCAAATTATACTTTGCGTTACCAACAGGTTATGCAAAGTAGACTTTGCGTATCCTAAGTGTTACGCAAACTAAACAGAAAACAAACAAACTAAAACAACAAGGTTTGCGGAACTAGAAGGTTATGCAAAGTACACTTTGCGTGTCCAACAGGCTACGCAAAGAAGACTTTGCGTATCCTAAGAGTTACGCAAACTTAACTAAACGAACAATCTCAAAAACAACAAGGTTTGCGTATCAAGTAAGATACGCAAAGTACACTTTGCGTGTCCAACGGGATACGCAAACTGGACTTTGCGTGTCCTGTTGGTTGCGCAAAGTACACTTTGCATACAACCACTTGATACGAAAACCCTAGGTTTTCGGGAGTTCGAAACGAAAAACACAAAAACACAAAATTAAAGCTATAAACCATCAAAAATAAAGGGCAAAAAGACATACCTGGAGTTCGAAATTGAAATCTAAGCAAAACCCAAAACCCAATTTGATAGAAAACAACACGAATCTGTTTGTTGAAGATGATGAACAGTAAAAACATCAAAAAACACACAGTAAGAAATAGACAATGGGATCGAAAACAACAACAAATAATGATAACCTAAACATTAACTACAAAACAATCAACAAAACTATAAAGATATACAAACTTGATTATCAAGAATCAAAATCTGAAATGAATCAGATTAGAGTTCGGGATAAGGAGAGTTCAACAGAGAGAGGAAGTCCGATGGTCATAGAGTACACAAAGTAAGCGGGAAATAGAAAAAAAATGAATATAAAAACCTATTTAAACCAAGTTTACTTACACTAAAAATAAAACTAAACAAAAACAAAAATTAAAAAAATATAAAGTAAAGCCTAAAAAAAATACTCTAAAAAAATTTACGTGAAAATCTTTTACTCCCCCCTACACAAATGCACATAATTTGACATATCAGTATAGCAATTGTATAGGAATATCAGAAATACTTACCTGATAAAATCTGATCAGCACGTGAAGTATTTTATCAGCTATTTTCACTCCCCCTCAAAAACAGACTGTTGTTCAAAAATTCTTTGCAGATTGGCTCTCCCCCTCGAAATATGCACAGACCATTTAACAAAAATATGGATACACAACCATATAAATATCAGTGTAAAAAGAAAAATAATACTTAATATAAATTTTGAAACAACTGAACATATAAAATTTTAAACACAGATTTATCAATTAGTTTAAATCAAACATATGTTGTTGGATACAAGAACATGTTTCATTGCATATCAAGTTAAGACATGTTCAGTTTCAAAAAACTTCCAGCTATCTATTCAGTGTGCTCGCATGTGAACTTCGATTAGCTTCAATAAAAATGCAATTCTAAAAATATTATAGAGAACTTTGCATGTACTCACACTAAGTCATCAAAAATTGTCAGGATCTTAATTCTTAACAAGAACACACACTCATAAAATAATATTAAAGAAGCTGCGGAGTAGCACTTTAATATTCTGAAAACAATGCAACTGTAAATCAATGATCACAACTTGTAAACTTGTATTGAATGATTGAAGTTACAAGATTAAACACACAACCTCAATATTGATGAACAGACTCACCAATACGAATTCTACTTCTCTAGAATCAGGGTTCTAACCTTGAGGTTGATTCTCTCTTAATCAGCTAATAACTCAGAATAATAGTTCTCACAAAAGTTACAGAACTATTCTAAACAAATCTGTACATATATTGAAGATAAAAGATAATTACAAAATAATAAAAGATCTTCAACATAAACTTCTATCTTTATCTCCAAACTTCCATGAATACCTTCAGTCCATCCAGCTGTCATCCTTCCATGCGAAGTCTTCATCTTATAAGCAGCATTAATCTTCAGCAGCATTAATACTCTGAGCAGTATTAACTCCAGCAGTACTAACTATGCTCAGCAGTATTAATCTCTTCAAGCAGTACTAACTATGAACTAGCAGTATTAATCTTGTTCAGCAGTATTAATCTTGTTCAGCAGTATTAATCTTCAACTGGCAGCATTAATCACAGAAGTAGCAACCAGAAGTAGTAACCATGTTCTTCTAGCAGCATTAACTTTACTTAGCATTTCTTCAGATCCCAACAATCTCCCCCTAACTCGACTTTTAGGAAGAGAAGTCAAGTTCTTCAGATGATCTTCTTAGATGCTCCCAAAACTTCATCATGGCTTATATTCCAGTATTTGCATCCAACCCTAAACTCTGATTGATTGTTCTTTGGATCAAATACTTAGCCATCTCTGAATCTGGAACACATCCTAGCTTCTTCTTCAGCATTGCATGAAGCTTCAATCTGCTATGGTTGTACACTCTATCCACTAGGAAGTACTCTGTGTGATTTCTATCCAAAGTCACAACATATACTCCACTAGTTTCATATAAAGTCCAATTGGCGACTGTTTGAAAAACATTCCTTATGATCTCCTTCACTTCATCAGGTTTGAACATCATACACAGATACTCCATTACCAGTTTTGTAATTGAAATCCCTGGAGCTTTCAACTGATCTGCATACAACTTCATCCCTATATCAAACATTTCTTCAATATCTGACCTTGAGCATGTTCTAACAATCTTTGCCCAAGTACTGTAAACTTCATACTTTTCATCTTTCCTCTTCAGCCTTATGTACTCCTTTCTATCAACCTCCAGTACATCCCAGTGAATGACTTCAGGAGGTTTAACTCCTACAGGTTCAGCTGAAATTGGTTCAGGAACTTTGTCCATCACTACCATGTACATCTTTATATCCTCAGAGCTTGGAGGCTCTTTCTTTTCTGATGACTTAGGTGCCTCTTCTTCTGCTGCTGGCTCTGTTTCTGCTGCTGGCTCTGTTTCTGCTGCTTGCTCATGCTCCCCCTCAACATCATGTTTTTCCCCATCCATCTCCCCCTTATCTATGGTGTCTTCCATGTTGAACTCCCTCTTTTTGGGAGCATCATCCCCTGATTTCCTTCTCCTTAGCACAAATTGTCTCTTCTTCTTTTGCAGAATCAATTTCCTCACCATCTGCTTCAAGTTGACAATCTGTTCTTGTTGTGACAGAACTATCATTTTAATCTCTTCTATATCTTTACCCTGTTTGATTACATCCATGTTGATGTTTTCCATGGTTTCCATCAATTCAAAATAGTTATACCTGTCCTCACCTTCTCCAGAAGTGTTACCCTCTTTTGAAGGATCATTGGATCTTTTTGTAGTGGAAATCTTCTGCCTAGCAGAAGCACTATCCACCCCCTTGGTTTCTTGGCACCTGGGACCTTTGGATGATTGCTTACCCAAAGTTTCCATGGGGAAGGTCTTATGTATGTTACCACTGACCTCCTCTGTGCTAGACGGAGTAGTGGCAGCCTTAGCACCCATATGCTCAACCTCCACCTCAGTGAGCACCTCCTTGGGGTTGGGAGACACCCCTTTGGTTTCCCTGTTGATATTCTATAAGGGAGAATTCTCCCTTAGAGGGCTTAAAGGCTCAGTGGTTGAAGATACAAGAAGGGAAGGAGCCTTCTTTACCTGTTTCCTTGTATAAGTTTGGGTGATTGGAGAAGTGGACTTATGAAGTAGGGACTGTGGGATAGATATAGAGTGGGAAGGTTGGGATTGGCTAGCAGTGGGATCGTCTGATGAGAGCCTTGACCCTGCTTCCATACCTTCTTCAGTGTGGGACACCACCATTATTGTAGAGAACAATGGGGTGTCAACTCCTTCCGAGTCCAGAGGGGATCTTTTCATGTTTAAAAGACCTTACCTTTGGGGATTTTTGGTACATATACCTCATCAAAATGAGGTATATCCGTCAATTCATGGGTTATTACTTCTTGTACAAACCTGGGGTACATATAAAAACTCTTTTTACTTCCCAGGTTTGAGACAAGATCATTAAAAAGCATTTGAGAAAAATTATACTTTCTGGCAGTGGCCAAGCACACCAAAGCATAAGCAATGGTGCTACTGAACTCACTCCATCCAGTAGTCTTTTTAGAGATACAATGCATTAAGGTATGAACAAGAAAACGCCATTGGGTATAAAATTTAGCCTTTGAGAATTTAAAACCACCCAACTGGCCTCCATACCCCATTCTTGACAAAGTTGAGAATAATTCCTCATTAGGAATAGAGGTTATACCTGCAGGATCGTCTAGACGTAGACAAATGCGTATCACCTCTTCAGTAACTGTTAAGGGTTTTTCACACACCCTTGTCTTGATCATTTGCACACCATTCTCAGTAACAATGGTGGCATTAGCCCAAAATTGCCTTTGATGCTCTATGTAAATAGTTGGCGATACAGTGAGAGCGTGGGCAATGTGGCTTGACTTGAGAAAATCCACAATTTGGTGGAATCCATCGGCTTGTTTCGGCTTCTGTAGCATCGCAATCTCGTTGTTCTCATCAATGAAAGTCATGGATGCCATTGAACTTCAGTATGCTAGACTGAAACACTTGTTCTTTGAGAGAAAAAGAAGGATTAGAGAGCATATGAACAGTACACAAAGAGTCGTTATGATCTTTTAGGCGGGCAAAGGGTATTTATAGTATACGGGACATAAGCAGTATTAATCTAGAGCAGTATTAACCACTAGCAGTATTAACTAACTACCAGTATTAACTGAGAGCAGTATTAACCACTAGCAGTATTAACTAACTAGCAGTATTAACTGAGAGCAGTATTAACCACTAGCAGTATTCACTGTGCACTGGCAGTATTAAAAATGCACTGGCAGTATTAAAAATGCACTGGCAGTATTAAAAATGCATTGGCAGTATTAACCATACTTACTCTTTTTGAAGCTTATTAAGGTCTGATCAAGGTAATAACTTCCTGTGAACGATGATTAGCAGCCCACAAATAACCAAAGTAGCAGGTATAGAAACACCTTTTAAAACATGAGCTCATTCAGAGTTAATCATGCCCACACTTGAGACCAAGAAAGTGAATCTACCCACATCAAAAGCTTTAGTGAATAGATCTGCAAACTGGTTGTCAGTATGGACTTTAGCAACTTGAATGAGTTTCTTTTCATTGCAATCTCTGATAAAGGGATACCTGATCTCAATGTGCTTTGTTTTGGAGTGCTTGACTGGATTGTTAACAATGCTTATAGCACTGATATTGTCAATAAAGATTGGAGTGTGAAGAAATGTTACCCCATAGTCCAGCATCTGATTTTGAATCCATAGAACCTGAGAGTAGCAACTTGCAGCAGCAATATACTCAGCTTCTGTTGTTGATAAGGACACTGTGGTTTGTTTCTTACACTGCCAAGATACTAGTCTTGCACCCAAAAGTTGACATCCCCCTGAAGTAGACTTTCTGTCCATGTTTGCACCACCCAAGTCACTATCTGAATAAGCAATCAAGTCAAATGAAGATTCATATGGATACCAAAGACCTAATCTAGGTTGCCCTCTTAAGTATCTGAAAATCCTCTTCACAGCTTGAAGATGTGATTGTTTAGGCTTGACTTGGAATCTGGCCCATACACACACTGGAAACATGATGTCTGGTCTTGAGGCCGTGAGATACATAAGAGATCCAATCATTGATCTATATAGATGGACATCAACATCCTCCCCCTCAAGATCAGCAGTGATCTGTTTGTGAGTTTCCATTGGTGTGCTTGCTGGCTTTGAGTCTTTTAAACCATATTTCTCCAGGATGTCTTGCACATACTTTGATTGACTAATAAAGATTCCATCTGACTGCTGTTTCACCTGAAGCCCAAGGAAGAAGGTAAGTTCACCCATTGAACTCATTTTAAAGCTCTTGTGCATCAACTCTTCAAAGTCTCTACACATCTGATCTTTTGTGGATCCAAAGATGATATCATCCACATAGATCTGAACTAGTAGGATGTCCTTCTTACTTCTTTTAATGAAAAGGGTCTTGTCAATGATGCCCCTTTCAAACCCATTCTCCAAGAGATAGGTAGACATAGTATCATACCATGCTCTTGGGGCTTGATGTAGACCATAGAGTGCTTTCTTCAGCTTGTATAGTCTGTCAGGATATGAAGGATTTTCAAAACCAGGAGGTTGACAGACATATACTTCTTCATCAATTGTGCCATATAGAAATGCACTCTTTACATCCATTTGATAGACCTTGAACTTCATGTATGAGGCATAGTCTAAGAACAGCCTAATTGCCTCTACCCTTGCCACTGGGGCAAACACTTCATCATAATCTATGCCCTCTTCTTGAGTGTACCCTTGTGCCACAAGCCTTGCTTTGTTCCTGATCACAATACCTCTCTCATCTTTTTTGTTCCTGAAAATCCACTTGGTACCTATAGCTCTATGACCTTTTGGAAGGTTCACCAAGTCCCAAACATCCTGTAGCTTGAATTGAAGTAACTCTTCTTGCATGGCTTCTATCCAACTTGAATCTTTCATTGCATCATAGGCCTTCTTAGGCTCAATCTGGGATAAAAAGCAGGAGAGTACTGTGTGTTGTTGATCCTGCAGCTCTTGAAGTCTGCTTTGATTCCTTGTAATAATAGGAGAAGAGATGTCTCCTATTACCAGCTCTGGAGGATGATTCTTTTGTGTTCTAGTCTGAAAACTAGGTTCTTCATCGATTCCTTCCTCTAGATTGGAATCATTTAAGTCAGCAGAGGGGATCACCTCAGCTACTTCTAGCTCTTTATGCACTGAAGATTCCTCTTCTCTTCTTTCTTCTTCACTCTGAATTGGCTCAGTTAGAGGTTCTTTTTCACAGAATTCAACAGGTTCTTTTATAGGCATAGGAAAGATCACAGACTGTGGTCTATTGTCTTGAATTTGTGTAGCCCCTGATCCTCCACTTCCTGAACCTGCATAATCATCACTACTGAAACCAAAAGAGTTAGTTAGTGAATCAATGTCAAACAGCCACTAAGGACCAGACCCAACAGGATTTGGTGTGTTCTCATTGCATTTGACATTGTCACTTTCCTCAATTATTCTAGAAGAAGTATTAAACACTTTGTAGGCCTTATTCTGAGATGAGTAACCAACAAGAAATCCATCATCTGCCTTGCTATCAAACTTTCCTAAGTGAGATTTGGTATTGAGAATTGTACAAGGACACCCAAATGGTTTAAAAAATCCAATAAAGGGTTTTCTTTTATTTAAGAGCTCATAAGGTGTCTTGTTTTTAGGCTTGACTACTAGTACTCTGTTTTGGAAATAGCAAGCAGTATTAACTGCTTCTGTCCAGAAAGTTATTGGAAGTTTAGAATCAGCTAACAGAGATCTAGCAGCCTCAATTAGTGTCCTATTCCCTCTCTCAGCAACTCCATTTTGTTGTGGAGTCCTAGGAGCACTGTATTGCCTCTCAATTCCTTTTTCCTCACAAAAGGTGTTTAGGTCATGATTTTTAAATTCAGTACCATTGTCTGACCTAATGATTTTGACTTTTTGATTAGTTTGGTTTTCAATTCTTAGAATAAAGAATTTGATCAGCCCACTTGTCTCATCCTTAGTCCTTAGAAAATATACCCAATTAATCTAGAGTAATCATCAACAATAACTAGGCAGTATGATTTCTTCCCTATGCTCATAACATTTGTAGGGCCAAACAGATCCATATGCAATAAATGAAGAGAAGAAGAAATAGTGTTCACTTCTTTGGGCTTATGAGAAGTTTTGTGTTGTTTGCCTTTAAGACAAGCAACACAATGATCATCACATGAATAGACTTTAGAAGGCAAACCTCTTACAAGGTTGTTTTTAACAAGTTTATTTATTGTTTTAAAATTCATGTGACACATCCTTCTGTGCCAAAGTGATGATTCATCCAGAGAAGCTTTTGAAACAAGACAATTTATGGATGAATCAGATGAAACACTTTCCATATCTAAACAATATACATTGTCCTTTCTAGGGGTTCTTAGTAGTATCATCTTTTCATCAACTACCTTGAATCCAGGAGCAAGGATAATACATTCAGACTCTGTAAATAATATACTATGTTGTTTGTCACAAACCTGTGATACACTTAACAGGTTGTATCTTAATTGTTCAACATAGAATACATCCTCAAAGGTCATTTTACCTTTGGTCACATCACCTTTACCACTGATTTTACCTCCATCTGGAGTATTCCCAAAAGCAACATGTCCACCATCAATCTTCTTGAAGTTCTTGAGGTAAGACATGTTCCCTGTCATGTGCCTAGAGCAACCACTATCAACATGCCAGATGCTCTTCCCTTTGAGCTGTTGGTTGCCCTGCACATTAGATTAGACAATTAGTATTGATTGGGAACCCAAGCCAAAGTGGTCTTGGGTCTCCCTTTCTCATCAAAATACTTGCATTCCTTTTTAATGAGGTTTTTAAAATCAGAACACTTGTTATTGGAGTACTTTGTCAAGATTATTGGTCTAGCAGCACTAATACTAGAAGCAGTACTATCTTTAGAGGTACTAACAGAATTAGCAGCACTAACACGTTTGGCAGTATTAACCTTGTTGGCAGCACTAACAGAGTTAGCAGTAGTAACATTTGCAGAAGTACTAACAATGTCAGCAGCACTAACATTGCTAGCTGCAGTATTGCTTCTAGCAGTACAATCACTTTCAGCAGCACTATTTGCAGTAGCAGCACTAACAGTTTTAGTACTTTTAGGAATCCACATCTTGACACTGTCTTCCATATTCTGTTTCTTCATGTGGCTTTTAGGTTTAACAGTTTTCTTGGCCACATGGTTCTTTTCTTTCTTCCTATAACCAAAGGGTTTTTGAGTAGGTCTCTGAAAATTCATCTTTTGGTTCATGGGATTGAAATAGCAATATTTGGCAATGTGATTAAGCTTTCCACAAATAAAACAGGGTTTTGGTCTATTGATTTTACTCAGATCAACCCTTTGTTTTTGTGCCCATTGATTATTCCAGTTCCTTTGATTACCCCTCTTTTTATCATGTTTTTGGGGCTCAGATTTACTGCAAGCACACTGTTTGCAAGGCACATAGTTCACAACAGTGGTCTGCTTATAGTGAATCTCCTTGTTCTTACCCTCAGTCTTTTCTACCTTATTTGACTTGACCCAATGCTTTCCATATCCTTCATTGGTAATTATGTGGTTTTCTATAGGAATCTCACCACTCACAGTGTTGTCCTTACTTTTGACAGTTTCTTTCTCAGTTTTATCCTTAACAACTACTTCATCTAAGGGATCAATCTCAGTGGCTCCCTTACGCAGGTCCTTCCTAACCTTTGAATCTAACAAGTCTGAACTAGGAGGGATGTAGTTGTTGTTGTAGGGTGGTGGTGTGGTATTGTACCGTATTCCTCTTCTCAGTTTATCATGAATCTGAGTTTGTAGTAAAGAATCCATTGCTTTAGAAGCATTGGAAAACTTTTCTACATCTAGATTGACTTTAGCTATCTCTCTTCTTAACTTTTCACTCTCCTCTTTAGATTTGGTCAGTTGAAGTTCTAGGTCATTCTTTTCCCACTTCCAGTAGTTTGTGTCATAGGAATGTTGAAGCTCATTGGCTTGAAAACTCTTAATCTGCTCTTCAAACCTCTCAACAATCCTAACATAGTCTTTTATGTCCTTTTCTAATCTCTTCAGGTCATCACTCATTTTCTGGTTGTGATCCCTGTACCTTTTAACAGTGTTAATGCAATTTTGAGTACAAATATTAGAAGTTACCTCTGTTGGGAGATCAGACACCTCTGCCATTAAAGCTTGGTTTTGGACAGCCTCTTCTGCTTGATCACTCCAATCAAACCCCATACCTTGTTGAGAGACTAGGGCTTGAGCAGAGTTTCTGTTATTATTGATGGGGTTGATGAGGACTTCAGGATTCTCGTCTTTTGACTTGAGAAACTTTACCTATGTATATCGAGAGTAATCATCAACAACAACCAACACATATCTTTTCTTACCAATGCTCTTTGTCTTCATCGGACCGCATAAATCAACATGCAGTATATCAAGAGTGTCCGACGTCCAGGATTCAGGCTTTGGCTTATGATATGCTTTCTTCATCTTTCCTTTCTCACAATCCTGATGGAGGTAGTCTTTCTGAAAACGGAGAACTGGAAGACCTCTCACTGAATCATTCTTGACCAAGCGATCCATATATTTAAAATTGAGGTGAGCTAGACGTCTGTGCCAAATCCAACTTTCATGAACAGAAGCTTTAGAAAGCAAGAAAATATCTGATGGGATTTTGATCTTGGAAAGATCAATGGTATATAATTTGGATCTTCTTTTTCCCACCAGTAAATCTCTGCCACTATCATTCTTCATGGCAACTCTTTTAGATTTGAAGCTAACTTCAAGATCTTTATCACAGAACTGCCCGATGCTGAATAAGTTGTGACTTAAGCCTTCGACGTAGCTGACTCTCTTGACAGTTATATTACCTTGAACAAGATCACCATAACCAAGAATCAGAGTTGTCTCACAGTTTCCAAACTTAACATGACCGCAACATTTTTCTTTAAAATTGGAAAGTAATGATTTGTTGCCAGTCATGTGTTTGGAGCACCCCGAATCCAGATACCATAAATGACTAGGCTGCACATACAGAAATTACACAGATTTAGGTAACCATATGCTTATGGGTCCCTTCTTGTTAGATTTGTGTCTTTTACTTTTTGAAAATTTATTTTTATAATTCTCATGAAAGCAATCATCAATAGAGGAATAAACATAATCATCAGAATCAGAACTAGAAGAAGATGAAACATGCTTTGCAATGTGAATCATTTGCGGAATTGAATATTTTGTATTTTTATTACAAAAAGCAAATGTATCATTGTCACAAAGATTCACTACACAAGTATCTTCTAAAAATTCAGACTCTATAGATTTCTGCTTTATCCTCCATATCAGCTTTTGTGATCTCTTCACAGTCCGATCTGAAACAGAAGAATTAGAAGAATTAGAATTTTCAGACAAGACACTATTATGTTTCCTTGAATTCTTTGACCTTCTTCTTTTACGCTTTGTTTTTGTTTTATAATAATCATCATTTAGCGTTAAAGAATTATCAACAATTGTAGTAGAAGAAGAAACTTTACCTAAGAAATCAACCTGAGCATTCGATATAGATGAACTTTCCTTGGAGTGAGAATTTTCAGAAAAACACAAGTCAGGAGGAGGTTTGTGCAACGCATTGGTTGCGCAAACTGAACTTTGCGCGATCAACTGCTTGCGAAAAGTGTCGGTTTGCATAACCAACTAGTTGCGCAAATGCACATTATTTTTAGAAACTTGAGTATTTTCCTTAGAATCTTTAGAAAAACCAGAAGAAATTTTGTCTTCAAAACTTGTTTTATTATAAAAAGAAATAAATAATTTTCTAAATCAGTTTGAAGACTTTGTTCTTCCAATTTATCTTCAAGATCAACTATCTTACCTTCTAACACTAATGGGGTAATGTATCTCTTATTATCATAAGACACCGAAGATGCATTTTCCTTATTAGAGTTAGCATATATATCAACAAATTCAGTTGGTAATGAAGATTTATTGGAAGATTTTACATTTAAAACATTTTGAGATTTTCTGGATTTCCTTGATTGGTCAGGAAAATACTTGGCATTTTCATAAGTGTAAACAAATGGCATTTCCATCCTCTTGTTTTTCATTCTTTTCTCATTTTCATCTTCTAAAATTTGCTTTTCAGTTGTCCAAAAGAATTTAAACTGAGGAGCATATCGTGCAAGACCAAGATGATCATATTCATATAAAGTAGGAACTTCTATTTTAGCATGATTTAAAAAATGCGGATTTTCAAAACCAAGTCCCCACTTTTCCTTTATAGCTTCTTCACTCCTTGGTTTATTCATGTAAATGGTTTGCTCAGATTGTTCTCTCTTATATAATTTCCTTTCTAGAACAATTATTTTATCAGAAAGATTTTGATTTGAAGAAGACAGTTCAGTCAACGAATCACGATAAGTCTGATTTGAATTTTCCAACTCATCCAACTGCTTTTGAAATTTCTCTTTTGTGTTAATTAAAATAATCTTTTCATATTTCAGAGAAATTCGCAGTTTATCAATTAAAACAGACTTTTCTTGATTTTCAAATTTTTCAGAAGAGAACTTTGAACGTAAATCATGTAAAGCACTGATAATAACGTTCATTCGAGATAAGATGAAATTATAATCAAACTCAGAAATTACCTCAGATTCATCTGTGGAGGTGTCCTCGTCTTCATCATCGCTCTTGTCATCCCCGATGAAGCACATAGCAGTTGTCTCCTCATTTTCAGCTTCATTGTCTGAATGATCAAACCAATACTCCTCCTCAGCCAACAAAATAGTTCCATTTTCTCTCTTCTCAGCCAGTTCCAACTTCTTCCTATAAAAAGCTGAATCTTTAACCACCTTTACCCGACAATCTTTGGCTATATGACCCGGTTTCCCACAGTTGTAGGAGTTCATAACTTTCTTGTCATCCTTTTTCTGTTCTACTATTTTTGCAGGCTCAAATTTTGGTACGTAAGGCTTTGATGGAGCACCAGGTTCAACCTTCTTAGAGCCAGAAGTGAAACGGAGATTGTTGGATCCTGTTTTACGCTGAAACTTTTTCTGATAGTATTGCGAGAGAAGTATCATGGCCTTTTCTAAAGCTTCGCCATCATCATCTGTTGATCCATCATAAGCAGATTCAGTTAAAGATTGCTCAGCCAGTTGGCTAGCCAGAAGAGCAATTGGATCTACTGGCTTAGGCTTATTCTTCTTATCCAGCTTTGCCTTCTTTTCCAATACCATAGATTCATCTCTCATCAGAATTTCATACAATTCCTGAATGGGCATTGTGGATATCCTGACATCATTCCTCATCCGATGACAGTATTTGCTCCATTCTGGTTGGAGTGCATTCAGAAACTTCAGGTTGGCCTCCAATTCAGTCTTGATAATTTTGATTTTGTACAGATCATTGATGACTGTCCAAAATCTGTCAAATATGCTCTTCAGACTTTCTCCGTCTTTTGCCTTGAATTCTTCAAAATTATTCATGTATCTGGTCTGACGCAGTTGAGTTGACACAGCTGTACCAAGCATGATCTTTTCCAATTGAGTCCACATAAGCCTAGGATTATGCTTGAAACAGTCAATTCTATTGTAAATGGAGTTTGGCAGTGCAAGAATCAGATTCGATTTTTCTTGACTATCAGCTTGATATCTTAAGAGCTCATCAGCTTCATATTCTCTTAAAGCTTTTTCAACTGTTGTAGCTGGAGTAGTAGCAGTAGCTGGAATTACTTTCATCAGCCTCTCCATTGGACCCTCATTCAGAGATTTCATCATGTTATCCCGATTCGGTTGTCTTTCAATGAAGTTGATGAATCGGTCCTGCCACTGTTCAAATTCATTTTCGTTGATTAGTACAGGAGGACGTGTGTCAGACCCCAATGACATCATCAGGTCATTTTTGTAAACTTGAGCTTGCAAAGACATCTTGACAAAATCAAAAAGTCAGAAAAATTCACTAAGTCTGGAACTTGCGCAAACAGAAGGTTTGCGTGAATAGTGAGATCCGCAAAAGAAGTTTGCATAAGCCGAGAGACACACAAAAGCAATTTTTCGTAAGCTGAATGAAGCGAGAACTAAGCTTTGCGTGAGTAGTAGAATGCGCAAACAGAGCTTTGCGCCATCCAAGTAATGCGCAATACGAACTTTGCGCAACTAGAAGAATACGCAAACTAAATCCCAACTAAGGAATACGCAAAGTAGCTTTGCATGAGAAGGATGATACGAAAACGAAGCTTTTCGGACTCTTGATAATACGCGAACTGAGCTTTTCAGAAGGCACTTGATACGCAAAATGATTTTTGCGTATATATCTCGATGCGAAAACCTGAAATACACTAACACAAAGATTAGAAGAACAATGAACTTGCGCAAATTATAATGAACTTGCGCAAATTATAATGAACTTGCGCAAACCTATATTAATCTTGCGCAAATCTACATGAACTTGCACAAACCACAGAAAATCAAATAGAACTCGCAAGATCAAATGAAATCAAGAAATTTATGCAAGAAATACGCACTCTGATTATCGAAAACAACTTTCAACTAACAACATCGATTAAAAAACCACTAAATCATAAATTCGAAAATGGAACAGTACGTGAAAACGAGTTTTCCAGAAAATCTTTAAAACTCAAAATTGAAGATCAAATATTGGTTTTCTTGCAAAATAATCTGAAACAAAAATGATCGATAATCAACAACGAATCAAATAAATCCAAATTCAATACAATTCGATCACAAGACAATCCAAATTTGACGAGAAATCAAGAAAACGAGATTTTCTTGAAAAATTCAAGAAAATCGATCAAGTTTTCGATTAATCTACAAATTCAGAAAACAGAAAACGAATTCTCTCAGTTCTCTCAAGATTCAGATTGCTCTGATACCAATTGAAAGTCCAAGAATCTCTAAATCTTTAGAGAGAGAAAGTAGACGCTCCAAGTAAATTGATATTCGAAAGTGTGTTCCAAAGTTACAAAACAAAGACTAGAAAGGGACTTAAATACCCCTAGTCTTAACACAATAGATAAAACCACTAAACACAGTTTAGACAAGGGAAATAAATACAATGATTACTACAAAATTAGACTTAACACTTTCTCAAACTTATCTCTCTCCATTACGATTACTTTCTCAAACTCTAAGACTTGTTGAAAAAGCTTAACACATTTAAGCTCTACTGTTTTCTTCTCTTCAAAAGATTTTCTGGAAAACTCAGAAAACTTCTTTGCAAACTCTTTTCTTTCTTTCTCCATTTACTTTTCATCTAGAGAGATCTTTTCTTTCATTTCATTCATCTTTTTCTGAAGTTCAGCATTCTCTTTTTCAATTTCCTTTCTCTTTTTATCAATCTTCTTCATCTCATCTTGTGCTTTTATGTTGTCTTTGTCTTGAGTTGATTTCTCCTTCATCATGTTAATCTGAACCTCAATATTGAAGACTTTTTCTTTCAAATTATCTCTTTCAACAAAAATTTGAGAATTTAATTTTCTCAGCCCTTCACAAGTTTCACTATATATATTTGCTCTTCTTCTCAGCTCATCTAGCTCATTTTGCATTGAACCCTTCTTGGACCAGCTTGAGCTAGAATTAAGACTTTTAGATCTTTTCAGTTTTGCTTGCAGATTTGAAATCTCCTTCTCTTTTGACTCAATAATTCCTGCAAAATCAATTTTAGAGTTAGAGATACATTCAGAGCAAACAAAATCTTTCTTTAAAGATTTATCATCTTTCAATTTATTAATCTGTTCAATAAGAGATGAATTCTGAATCTTCAGATTCTTGTTCTCAATTTCCAGTGTTGGAATCTATAGCATGTACGCTAAAGCACAATCTCTGTTGGTTAGCACCAGATTTCCTTTTTTATCTATGTAAGTCATGATGATAGAAAAAAAAATTAGCTAGTATAGATCTTTAATCAGAAAATCAGAAAAATTACAGTAAAAATCACAGAAAATCACTCAAAAATATTCACAAGTACAGAATTCGTATACTATTCACATAATTCGTATACAAGAATCCGTATGTGAGAATTCGAAAGTCATTCACAACACAATTTGCAAGCAACAATTTGTAAGCAATCAGGAATTCATATGAGCAATTCGCATGACACACACAGAAGAATTTACAAGTGTTGATTCGTAAGAAAGCAATTCGTATAAAAGGATATATGAAAGGATACGAATTGTGAGCTTTTCACAAGAAGGCTTATGCGAATTTTAAACTTTTCGCAAGAACACTTATACGAATTCTAAGAATTTGTATAAGACACATGTACGAATTCTTCATAATTCGTGTATCTCACACTTGCGAATCCTTGGCTTTTCGTATGATCACTTGTACAAATTCCTTCCTTAACAATTTTTCTTCTTAGTGATTTGCGAATTCTTTCCTTAAGAAATGCTAAGATCAACAAATCTACGAATTCCTTTGCTCTGCGAGTTCTACTTGCGAGTTCTTCATGGATTCTGCGAATTCTTTGAATCTCGACAATATTTTCACAAAAAAACCACCAATTTCCACTCAAACCTTGAAATTAGGTTCTGAAACTTTGTACAAATGATCTCTATATCATCGTGAACAACTCTATAGAGTGAATTTCATCAAGAACAGTCACAGATGTGGAAATCTATCCATGGCAGTTCGCGAAAAACAACTTTCTGGAAATGTACAAATCGATCGAATTCTTGCAATCTGTTGATCAATTGATTAATCAACCAACACAAGAATTGTTCCTCTACTATGTGCGATCACAGTGATACTAATTTCACATCAAAAACACCATAAAATAAAAAACTTGATTTCAATGCAACTGTGACTTTCTTGTTGGACATTCGTATCTTTCTGAATTTTCTGATCTAAGCTCTGATACCAATTGTGACCCCAGATTCTAGCTATCTATTTACACACAATGTAACAAAATGCCATTTGTATTAAAGTCATATGATTACAACGTGGTCATATATCTCACAATGTACAACTCTCTCTCATGCAAGTTCTCAGACTTCTCTCTAAATGAATATGTGTGTGAGTTCATGCTTACAAAGACAACAACTAGACTATTTATACTAAGTCAACTGGAGTTGACTTTACAACCAAACACTTGAACTATACAACATTTACACAACATACCCTCACTTTTAATCTTGAATACAATATTAGTCTAACAAAAAATATAACAGTGAAAGGTTTAACAAACTCCCCCTAAAACAAATAAAAAAAGCTTCCTCAATAAGATGTATCTATTCAACTTCAGTAAGAGTGAAAACATTGAACTACGGTTTCTGAACGGAATTATCCAGAAGGCATCATTATACAAATTCTCCAGTGAGAATAGTAACTCCCCCTAAAAGTAACAATCAAATTATCTTTTAATCTCCTCCTGAAAAATCAGAAATGTATCAGTAAAAATATAGAACATATAAGATCCCCTTAACATTTGCATAATCCTTAATCATTAAACCAAGTTCTAAATTACTAGGATTGAAGTAAACTCAGAAGTCAAACTCCCCATCTTTATCATTGAAAACCGGGTCTTGAACTGCTTTGTCTAAAAGCCAATGCTCTTACTCCCCCTAAACCTGTGGTACCTGTAAAACAAATTTGACAGCTTTTGGTACCCACTTGTATTTGGGTCCAGGGTGGTTAGATTTTGGAATCCACTTCTCATTAGATTCAAATCTTTTAAGTTAATTTTGTTGAGAAGTTATTCTGTAAGTTCCATACCAATCATGAGCATAATACTAATTAACAAACTCATCAGTTGCACAGTAAGAACAACAAAGTTTCTTTTTTGCAAGTCTGATTAAATGATTTACAGAATATGAAGAATAAAACTTACCAAAAGACTTACCTTTCGGAGCATTATTCTTTTTGTTCACTTGAGGTGTAAAAACAAATAGCTTTGAATTGTCTTTCTCATCTTTCCTTCTCCAAACCATTTTAGTTTGAGACTTGTTCTTTCTGATGTTACCTGAACCATTAATAGATTTGACATAGAAAAGGTTAGTAGGACGAATCTGATCATCATGATTAGATACAATATCATCTGAATAAAAAAATAAAGGACTGTTAGAAACGTTTGCAAAAAAGTGAACTTGTGGCTGTCTTGAATGAACAATCTGAAGCAGCTGAATCATTCATGGGTGGTTGATCCAATATATCTGGACTTGTTGGATCCCAGATTTAACCTTTTAACAATGATATAAATAATAATAATAATAATAATAATAATGACAGTGGGAGCAATACAGTTTAATATCAAAGCATATTCAAATCACTGTTAATAAGAAGATATCCAATAAGGTAAATATAAGAACAAGCTTAATATTCACTAGATAAATCTGGTAGATTAATAAGAACACCAAAAGGTGTATAAATCATACAAGATATTCTTAGAATACTGTTATTCCCATATTCAAGTTCTAATTGCAACAAACAATCAAGATGAGAATCGTAATCACATGTCATTGAATCAAACAACAAAGATTACAAATTCATAACTTTCTCTCTCTAAACTCTCTCACTAGAAACATATTCAATTAGCTCTTCTCTAATCTGCTCTCTCTCTGATTTGTGTACATCTGATTTCAACAACAAGGAAACAAGGTATTTATACCCTTAACAAATACAAAAGAAACAATACACAATTACATTGACTTTGACTTTATTAACAAAAGACTTTGACTTTAAGTGAGAGTTGACTTTTTCAGCTTTGACTTCTTGAACTTATGTCTTCAATCTTAATGATCTTGAATCCAACATATTTATGCTCTAACAATCTCCCCCTTTGGATCAAGATCATTACTAAAAGGATTTAGCAATTCAATCTTCTCTCTTAAGCTCAATTTGAATCTCCCCCTTTGATGTAAAAACAAATCTTCTCAAGAAATCAACATTCTCCCCCTATTCGTATGAACATTGACATTCTCCCCTTTCTTTGATAAACACTGTCTTTCAAAAACTTTCATAAATTTACTCAAAATCTGATCTTCAAAAATAGTAACATTCTCTCCCAAGGTTATAAACAAACCTCTTTCAGACATTGAAAAAATTATCTTCATTTTCAGCTCTGAATGTTCTATCCAACTTTCTTCAAATAAAATTTCTCCAAAATCTGCTTGCTTTCGAGATTCTTTGAACTTTCTCTTATCAACTTTGAACAAACTTATCTTCAACAATTCTGAAATCTTTTAATTTTTCAGCAAACTTTCTTTAACAACTTTCTTTCACAACTTCAATATTACTTTGAATCACACATTTCTGGAACTCTTCTCCCCCTTTTTGATGATTAAAGCATCAATATCATCAAAACTTTTCTTCCAAGAAATGTCTTTGACCATTCTGATCTGTCAAACTGAGCCTCTGATTCTGTGATCCGTAACCATGTATTTATCTAGATCTTTGCAAATCTAGACAAAAATAAGAACATGTAACTCCTGAATCAACAAATGAATCAGTTAAAATGCCTGTCAGTAACACGAAGTCACAGTGTGTAACGAATACACAATAAAAAGGAGCTTTTTGATGTTTACTCCCCCAGGGCTTCCATCCAATCATCGAAATACCACAAAGGCAATTTCTATGAATGTTATGACAAGAAAACAAATTCCTTGTGTGCTCGTGCAAGTGTTGAAAGAATTAAGCACGAATGATGGCTTTGTAAGGCTCAACATAGTGTAAACCACTAAGACAACATTAGATAAACACAAACTCGATGTGCATGATTGAAGTGCGAAGGTGGGGCAGACTTCCTTCTTTTTCAATATCCAGATTTTCCAAATGAAAACCAGATAGCATATGTGTTGCGTCCCCAGAAAAATGTGAAACATTTTCTTTTTGAGAAGAAAATGAGTAGCTGGTGGGGTTTAGACAAGAGTTGGCATGGGCTATTTGCCTGTTTCAATAATGTTCATGAAAGAATTGTGAATCATTAGTAATGTGACTGCCCGGCTCAGAAAGTAGTTGGTGCAGAGTTTGATATTCTTTTACTCTGATCTCACACCCTCTTTCTTTTTATCATTAAGCGCACATCTAACCAAAATCTCCTTTACATTTTACCTCATCACACCCACACTCATTTCTTTTTGACTCCTCACACTCAATCACTAAAAGATAAACTTATTGGGTAGAAATCACTGGTTAACGTGATTTCATAGAAGTTCAGTTAATTCCTAGCACAAAGAACCCATATAATCCTAGAAAGCATGTGTTGCTCAAATGGTTTAACTATAGCAGTTAAAGCTCATATACAAATGTCAGACATGAATATGCTCAGAGATATAATCATGAAGATATGAGCATTTTTTAAACATTGAAGTATTTTCAAAGAAGTATATTGAATGAATGAATATGAATGCAAAAGAAACTTGTTTGAAAATCTGACTTTGTATGAAAATGATCATAAATGAATGATATAACAATCAAAGCTTATGGTCAAGAATAATGGATAATGTCTATATGAATCAAAATACAGACATTCTTGAAATGACGTTTCGAAATGAAATTACGCTCAAAAATACTTTTGAAGTACAAGCGGGGTGTCTTACCATCGAAAAATATGTCAAATTTGAGACATGGTAAGAATGTTTTGAACAAAAAGTCAAACCGGTGTGTGTGAATACTTGAAAGTATATAGAAAAGACAATACACAAGTAATTATTTTTAGAAACATACGGTTTATAATCATGTAAGCACAAATAAATCTTGAAAACATTTAAAAATCACACTTCCAATTCATGAAATCTGTTTAAGAATCGGGAAATGGTTTGAACATTTAAGAAAGTGTTTTCTTATGACTGAAAGTTGTCCTTCTTTCAACCATATCTGAGATTAAGATAAGAAATTAACCTTTTTCGCTTTGTCTTAAATCTCATGAAGTCAGCTGAAGTCATAAAGATATGATCTTGATAGCTGCTCTCATTCTACACAAGTCTTAAAGTCTAGTCAAAGCAAATTTAT
This sequence comes from Arctium minus, assembly GCA_954870635.1. Taxonomy (NCBI): domain Eukaryota; kingdom Viridiplantae; phylum Streptophyta; class Magnoliopsida; order Asterales; family Asteraceae; genus Arctium; species Arctium minus. The sequence goes on from OX941081.1 coordinate 84,265,459, forward strand.
TCACAAAATTATTCGAAAATAAAATGACATAAAGCAATAAAACGTTGATTGTACGAGTTCTGATCTGAAATAATCAGAAATCATATCCTTTACTCCCCCTGAAAATATGCATCTGAGATTTATCAGTGAAAAAGCACATGATAGAGATCTACAGCTTCCTTTGAAATGTAGTTCGTCATATCTTCCGAATACATATTTCCAGAAAAATTTATGTACTCCCCCTTGAAAATTGATTTCCTCTTCAGAGTATCTGAGTACACTCTCTTATCAGCCCAGGAGTAGCATCTCTTTTTCATCTTTGAAGTACGAGTCCTAAACTGTTATGTTTAGAAGTCAAACTTCGTTGAAGTACGGGTCCTAAGCTGATTTACGTAGAAGCCTTGGTTCTCTTACTCCCCCTTGACAGTAGATGCCTGCAACACAAAATCATTCTTTCGTTTTGGTACCCACTTGTATTTGGGTCCATGTGTGTTAGTTGCAGTTCTTATGGGAGTAACTGAATAAGAACCATACCAGAAATGATCACTAGCTTTATGAACACAATCATAAGTACGACAATAAGAACAATACCTCTTTTTAGATAACCTGATCAATTGATCTCTCGAATAAGCAAGATCAGGTTTACCTTTTAGCACTTTGTTCTTCTTGACTGTTGATGCATGTATACATGATTTGTTACTTGTCTTCTCTTCCTTCTCTCCTTTCTTTTCTTTCTTCTTCTCATCATTCTTCTTATCTTCAACTAGTTTTACTCTCCATACCAGCTTTTCTTCTTCATATCTTCTTCTTCTCCTTCTTCTTTGTGTATTTGAACCATATACATTTTGATCATAGAAAATGTTAGTAGTACGAATCTGATCAAATGAATTAACTGACCTTCTTGAAGAAACAGTTTTCAAATGTGAGCTTGAGGCTGGCTTGTTAGAACCAACTGAACTATTTCTAGGTGTGTGGATTTTTGACTCTAGAGTCGTTTGCTCAGTCACCACCACCTTGGAAACAATCTTTTCAAGCTCTTTAACCTTTGACGAATAACTGTCTCTTTCTTTGACAAGTAGGTCAATATCTCTCTTAAACTCAGACTTCGCTTTTTGATCTTTCAATGCACTTTCAGATAGCTCAGATAGCTTTGCAGTTAGCTTCTTTATCTCTTTCTCAAATATAATTCTTTCTTCTTCAAAGTCTTTTTCATCATTCTTTTGTCCATCAGATATCTCTTTAAAGAATCCAACATTCTTCTGTTCTATGGTCTTTCTTTCCTTTGCAAACTTTTCTCTTTCTAGAATAATTACTTTCTCAAACTCAGAAATCTGTTGAGAAAGCTTTAAACATTTCAGCTCAACTGTCTTCTTTTCGTCAGCACATTTTCTGGAAAACTCGGAGAATTTCTTAGCAAACTCTTTCTTTTCTTTCTCAAAAACTAATCTTTCTTCAACAATTTGCAGTTCTAATTCAAAGATCTTCTTTTCATTATCATCAGAAAAATATCCCATCGTGAATTATCTGTTACAAAAAGAACTTGAACTTGATCGTTAATCCAAATGAAATCTCAAAAATACAGAAAAACTTGAAAAAAAAATCAGAAATTTTGATCACAAAAAGAACTATGTCCCCCTCCGCAGACTTAGCACGGGGGTCCCGCTAAATGCCATATTACTATTTTGAAAAATTTGTCTAAGTATAGAAAAGACATTGTTTGCGCTTAAGTTGCTGGCGCATGATGGTAGTTTGCTTGACGTGTAGCTGGCGCAAATCAAACTTTGCGCGACGCTAGGCTGACACAAACCAAGCTTTGCGCGACGCGAGGCTAACGCAAACCAAGCTTTGCGTGTCTTGAGGGTGGCGCAAATAAAGCTTTGTGTGTCTTGAGACTGACGCAAACCACACTTCGCGTGTCCTGTAGATGGCGCAAGACTAACTTCTCGTTACACCAAGCTGACGCAAGACAAACTTTATGTGACACGAAGATAGCGCAAAGTACACTTTGCGTTTCCTGTTGATGACGCAAAGATCACTTTGCGTTTTCTGCTGATGACACGAACCTTAGAACGATCACTTGGCAAGTCTCTCGATGAACTGACGCAAACCTTAACGAACTAGCGCAAAGTTTAGATCTCACGCAAACTTTCAAAACTCATTCAGAATCACATCAAAAACCACTTTAGACCTCGAATTTCCACTCGAAACTTTGACAATTTGATCGTCTAACCATCTAGAACCAAAATCTATCACTTAATTTCGATCAAAAACACAAATCGATACAAAATTTACTCGAACACAGTGCGTGAACTCGTGAACTGGAAAATCACAAAAATTCGAAATTCACAATCGATTAAAGTGCAATTGATAAAATTTCCTATACACACTCGATCGATTATACTAGACGAACAAAACCTGACAGATTTCAACTCCTAATTCACACAAAAACTTGAAATTCGATTCTCGGCTCAAGAACACAGTTTCGAACCAAACTTTTTCTATTTCTTGATCTGATTTCGATTTGGATCTGCTCTGATACCAATTGTTATTCCCATATTCAAGTTCTAATTGCTACAAACAATCAAGATGAGAATCGTAATCACATGTCATTGAATCAAACAACAAAGATTACAAATTCACAACTTTCTCTCTCTAAACTCTCTCACTAGAAACATATTCAATTAGCTCTTCTCTAATCTGCTCTATCTCTGATTCGTGTACATCTGATTTCAACAACAAGGAAACAAGGTATTTATACCCTTAACAAATACAAAAGAAACAATACACAATTACATTGACTTTGACTTTATTAACAAAAGACTTTGACTTTAAGGGAGAGTTGACTTTTTCAGCTTTGACTTCTTGAACTTATGTCTTAAATCTTAATGATCTTGAATCCAATATATTTATGCTCTAACAAATACTTTTCAGTATATTAAAGATAATTCAATATACAAGATATAAGAAAAAAAGCACACTTCAAGCAATGGGGTGATGGTCCTATTTATAGGACCATAAAGTGAACAGTGTACTATCCTAACATAAGAAGCATGCTTGAACAATGTTTCACGTAAAAGGTAAACTCAAGACATGTTTGAACAGTAACCTACTCCAAAAAGTAAGTCTTATCACTATGTGACGTGTCATCTGTTCTTCTGTCAACAATTGTATAGTTTCTTCAGCTTGATCTTTAGAGAGAATGTCTTCAGAGCTCTGACTTAGATCTCTGATGAAGCTATCTCTGATATATTCTTGGCTGAAGAGTCTATCTCTGAACTGACTTCAAAGGTAGACTTGGCTTTCTTTGCAGCAGTCACTAAATGTCTTTAGAGGAAGACTTGAAATATTTTCAATACTTTTATATTACAGAATTCAGACTAACAATCTCCCCCTAAATATTGAAAATAAAAAATTTCAAAAATAGCAGAGAAATTTAATCTAGAAAGCATAGAGAAGAAAATCATTCTCTTAAATGTTACTTCTCAAATGATATGAATTACAAATAGAGAAGATACAACAAAAATTAAAGGAAAAGAACTAAAGCCTATCACTAGAGCAGGTCCTATGTAACTTCATAATGAGCTCTTTGAAGTTAATCATTGAGCTAATTTCCAAGTATAGTTTCTCCAATAGATCAGCTCTGTGTCTTTCTTCCTTCACATGTATCATCCTTAGTACGCCTTTCAAAGTCTCATTTGAATACTTGCACACCTCTGAAGTCAGGAAGATTTTCTTGATAAGATTGACTCTGTAGAAGAATCCCAGAGTCTCAGCAATTATTGAACCAGTCTTCTATTTGTCTAGATTTGCAATTGTCTCCACTGGTTCAGTAACACCAAGTCTTGCTTCTCCCAAATTTAGAGCAATCTGGAAATCAAGTTTGGCCCTTAGCTTGACATTAGTTTCCATAGTACGTCTGACTACGTATAGACCCATTCTGAATACCCTTCCTCGTTCATATTTTGCTGAGTAATAGGCGTAGAAACGAGGCAGGTCATAAAGATTTTGATTTTCGAGATCATTGTAATTAAACTCATAAACCTTCCCATCAGAGCGAATCACCTCATAATGTATGTAGGTAATTTTATTGTAAGCAAATGTCTTTTCAGAGACTTTGTTTATCTCTGTGATATGGAAATTTGAGAGAACACTTGCTCTTGTACTGGTCTTATCTTTGATGAATCTCTACTCATAATGTTAGTGTATTGTTATATCCAAGATTTATGTGTAAAAGTCATTCATAGTTAAAGTTTTGTAAGTCATTGTAGTTTCCTTGTAATTGTGCATGGTCCTTTGACCATATAAATACCTTTAGAAGTGTAGAGGGTTAGAGGATTAGTAATGAATATGGCTTTGTGAGAGAAGTGTGTGATCATATTGTGAGACTTGTTGTAAGACTTGTGTCTATCAGATATATGACATTTTCTCTCTAGATTCTCCCTCTACATATTGTGCAAATTATGCAAATCAATTATGTCTTGCTTAAATCTTGGACTTACATTTAGTATCAGACCAAGCCAATTTATTCAGAATAGATTGATACACATTTAATTTGATCGATTTCTCAAATCTTGAAAGAACACGCAAGACTGTTTCTGGAAAATCACTGTTGGATCAAAATTTTCTTGTTCAGGCAATTTTATTGCAAGAAAATGGATTCTTAGTGATCGATTTGTGTTTTAGAAAATTTCTTGTTTCGGTTTAATCATGAAATTCGCACAAATTCACATTCCATTTTGAAATTTTGGGTATTTTTGGTTGAAAATGTCGAACACTGTTGTTGATCAAATTGCATTGTAATTTTGTTGTTTCTAGTCATTTTTTGTATTTGAAAAGTGTTCTAATTCATCATGCGACTAACCCTGTGCAATTTCAAGTGATAATCTCTATTTATTAAGCATAATCTCAAACAAACAAGATTTAACCAGAAGAACTAGAGAGAGAAAGTAGATCTTGATTAACCACAAGTCTGAAATATTACAATACGATTCTAAACAAAAACATAAACCATAACCCTATTTATACCACCACCTAATACAAAGACTTAATGACTAAGTAAAACTAAACACAACTTTGACTTTTCTAAGACTTTGACATTGTTGACTTTCTAACTTTGACTTTATAATTAAATCTTGGATACAATATTTTGACTTAACAATCTCCCCCTTTGTATACAAGATTTAATAAAAAAAATTGACACTAGTCTTCAGCACTTGATTCTTCAGCTTTTGTCTCTGACAACTTTGAACTTTGAAGCTTTAATAGTCTTCAGTCTTTCAGCCTTTGAATAATCTTGAGCGAATCACCTCATTATGAGCAGAGATTCATCGAGATCATTGTCATTAAACTCATAAACCTTCCTATCAGAGCGAATCACCTCATAATGTATGTAGGTAATTTTATTATAAGCAAATGTATTTTCAGAGACTTTGTTTATCTCTGTGATATGGAAATTTGAGAGAACACTTGCTCTTGTACTGGTCTTATCTTTGATGAATCTCTACTCATAATGTTAGTGTATTGTTATATCCAAGATTTATGTGTAAAAGTCATTCATAGTTAAAGTCTTGTAAGTCATTGTAGTTTCCTTGTAATTGTACATGGTCCTTTGACCATGTAAATACCTTTAGAAGTGTAGAGGGTTAGAGGATTAGTAATGAATGTGGCTTTGTGAGAGAAGTGTGTGATCATATTGTGAGACTTGTTGTAAGACTTGTGTGTATCAGATATATGACATTTTCTCTCTAGATTCTCTCTCTACATATTGTGCAAATTGTGCAAATCAATTATGTGTTGCTTGAATCTTGGACTTACATTTAGTATCAGAGCAGGCCAATTTATTCAGAATGGATTGATACACATTTGATTTGATCGATTTCTCAAATCTTGAAAGAACACGCAAGACTGTTTCTGGAAAATCACTGTTGGATCAAAATTTTCTTGTTCAGGCAATTTTATTGCAAGAAAATGGATTCTTAGTGATCGATTTGTGTTTTAGAAAATTTTTTGTTTAGGTTTGATCATGAAATTCGCACAAATTCACATTCCATTTTGAAATTTTGGGTATTTTTGGTTGAAAATGTCGAACACTGTTGTTGATCAAATTGCATTGTAATTTTGTTGTTTCTAGTCATTTTTTGTATTTGAAAAGTGTTCTAATTCATCATGCGACTAACCCTGTGCAATTTCAAGTGATAATCCCTATTTATTAAGCATAATCTCAAACAAACAAGATTTAACCATAAGAACTATAGAGAGAAAGTAGATCTTGATTAACCACAAGTCTGAAATATTACAATACGATTCTTAACAAAAACATAAACCATAACCCTATTTATACCACCACCTAATACAAAGACTTAATGACTAAGTAAAACGAAACACAACTTTGACTTTTCTAAGACTTTGACATTGTTGACTTTCTAACTTTGACTTTCTAATTAAATCTTGGATACAATATTTTGACTTAACAATCTCCCCCTTTGTATACAAGATTTAATAAAAAAAAATTGACACTAGTCTTCAGTTTTTGTCTCTGACAACTTTGAACTTTGAAGCTTTAACAGTCTTCAGTCTTTCAGCCTTTGAATAATCTTGAGTGAATCACCTCATTATGAGCAGAGATTCATCGAGATCATTGTCATTAAACTCATAAACCTTCCCATCAGAGCGAATCACCTCATAATGTATGTAGGTAATTTTATTATAAGCAAATGTATTTTCAGAGACTTTGTTTATCTCTGTGATATGGAAATTTGAGAGAACACTTGCTCTTGTACTGGTCTTATCTTTGATGAATCTCTACTCATAATGTTAGTGTATTGTTATATCCAAGATTTATGTGTAAAAGTCATTCATAGTTAAAGTCTTGTAAGTCATTGTAGTTTCCTTGTAATTGTACATGGTCCTTTGACCATGTAAATACCTTTAGAAGTGTAGAGGGTTAGAGGATTAGTAATGAATGTGGCTTTGTGAGAGAAGTGTGTGATCATATTGTGAGACTTGTTGTAAGACTTGTGTGTATCAGATATATGACATTTTCTCTCTAGATTCTCTCTCTACATATTGTGCAAATTGTGCAAATCAATTATGTGTTGCTTGAATCTTGGACTTACATTTAGTATCAGAGCAGGCCAATTTATTCAGAATGGATTGATACACATTTGATTTGATCGATTTCTCAAATCTTGAAAGAACACGCAAGACTGTTTCTGGAAAATCACTGTTGGATCAAAATTTTCTTGTTCAGGCAATTTTATTGCAAGAAAATGGATTCTTAGTGATCGATTTGTGTTTTAGAAAATTTCTTGTTTAGGTTTGATCATGAAATTCGCACAAATTCACATTCAATTTTGAAATTTTGGGTATTTTTGGTTGAAAATGTCGAACACTGTTGTTGATCAAATTGCATTGTAATTGTGTTGTTTCTAGTCATTTTTTGTATTTGAAAAGTGTTCTAATTCATCATGCGACTAACCCTGTGCAAATTCAAGTGATAATCCCTATTTATTAAGCATAATCTCAAACAAACAAGATTTAACCATAAGAACTAGAGAGAGAAAGTAGATCTTGATTAACCACAAGTCTGAAATATTACAATACGATTCTTAACAAAAACATAAACCATAACCCTATTTATACCACCACCTAATACAAAGACTTAATTACTAAGTAAAACTAAACACAACTTTGACTTTTCTAAGACTTTGACATTGTTGACTTTCTAACTTTGACTTTCTAATTAAATCTTGGATACAATATTTTGACTTAACAATCTCCCCTTTTGTATACAAGATTTAATAAAAAAATTGACACTAGTCTTCAGCACTTGATTCTTCAGCTTTTGTCTATGACAACTTTGAACTTTGAAGCTTTAACAGTCTTCAGTCTTTCAGCCTTTGAATAATCTTGAAAAGTCTTTTTCATTTTGTAGCTTTGAAAGTCAACATGTCTTGAACACAAAACGGAATTCTTGAAACTCCTTTGAAACTTCAACTTTGAATCATCTTTGAAACAACTTTGATTGAGGAATCTTTAAAAAAACTTGTATCTTCATCTCTTGTGATCTCTTGACAGTCTTCAGAAAAACAAACTTTCTCGAATTATCTGAATTTGACTTTGAATCATCTCGGAATGATTTCTTTTCATCTGACTTGAACTTTCTTGAACTTTTTTTTCACTTTGAACTTTTCAAAATGTTCCCCCTTTTGATGATTGTGAGCATCATGATCATCAAAACTTCTTCAATTTCAGCACTGGCTTTGATTTCCCCCTTTGTAAGGACAAACAATCTCCTCTTCATAATAATTTGACATTCTCCGCTCGTTGATCTGATATTCCGTCAATTCATTAAATGTATATATCCGAATCTTTTCAAATTCAGACATAATGAATGTGGTAACCCTGATTCAACGGATGAAATAGTTAGTAATGCCTGTCAGTAACACAAAGTTACTGTGTACAACGAATGTACAATTGAAGGAGCTGGTTTGATGATGACTCCCCAGGACTTCCATTCAATCATTGAAAAACACAAGGTTTATCTATGAATGTTCTAAAAGAAAAACAAATTTTCTGCGTGCTCGTGCTTGTGTATGATAGAATTTAGCACAATGATTGTGTTTCATAAGGCTCAAATTGTGTAAACTGTTGTGACAGCAACATGTATTACACGGACTCAATGTGCATGAAAGAGGTACGAAGGTGGGGCAACTTTCCTTCTTTTTCAATATCTAAATCTTCCGAGTGAAGACTAGATAGCAGATATGTTGCGTCCCCAAAGAAAATGAAACATTTCTTTTTCGAGAAAGAAACAAGTGGCTGGTGGGGTTAATGCAAGAGTTGGCATGGGCTCACTGCCTGTTTCAATGATGGTCACCAAAGAATGTGAACCAATCAGAAGATGTGGTTGCCCAGCTCAGAAAGTGGTTGGTGCAGAGTTATGATATTCTTTTAATTCTATTCTCACACCCTCTTTCTTTTTAACATTATGCTCACTTCTAACCAAACTCTTTTTTTTTCATTTTTCCGCTCCACACAATGAGAAAAACTCAACCGGATGAGTTATCTCCCCCACTCTTTGATTTTGACCCCTCACCCCTCAATCACTAAAGGATAACTTCCTGGGTAGGAAACACTAGTTTACGTGAATCCATGGAAGTTCTATTTAAGTTCTCACACGAATCCTATATAAGACCTAAAAGAATGGTTTCTCAACAATTTAACTGAATAGTTAAGCACAAAGTGATAACAGTGTCAGTATGTATGCTCATGAGATTTGAGCGATTGAACAATGAAGATTTCTCAAAACAAAGATATTGAATGAATGAAATGAAATCAAGAGAATTGTTTTGAGAATCTGACAATGTATCAGTCAGATCAAATGAAATGAAATGAAATAGTTAGGGTATCAAAGAACTGGATAATTTGTTTATATGAACGAATAAAAACAATTTAGCAATGAACGCTCAATGATTAGAAATAATGAATGTTGCTCAACAACAGTGAATTACAAACGGGGGTAGTACCATCGAAAAATTGTTTCTCTATGAGACATGGTAATAACAATTTCAAAAAGAAGTACTGAACCTGTGTGTGTGAATACTTTGCAGTATATGGACAAGATAATATACAAGTATTGATCTTTGGAAACACATGGTCAGTTAAACATTAAAGCTCAAAATTTGAAAAACATTTAAAGTCACACTTCCAAATTCATGAAATCTTTTGAGAATCAGAAGTGGTTTAAACATTTAAGAAACTGTTTTTCATGTTCGAAAGTTATTCTTCTTTCAAACAATCAGAGATCTAGATCAGAAGATAGTTACCTTTAAGCTCCCCCTCAAATCATGATAAAATGATTTAAGTCTTTTAAGCTCCCCCTGGATATTAGCAGAATATCCATCTCTGATCATTGAAAAACGGGTCCTGATCTGTTATTTGATCAGAAGCCATCACCTTTACCCCCTATAAATTATGCAACAGTAGATTTATCAATGAAAACAAGATAGAGATCCACAATTCCTTCTGGAATGTAGTCCGTCATATCAGTAATTTTTTATCAGTGAAAAAGTATAGGATAGGGATCTACAATTCCTTCGGGAATGTAGTCCGTCATATCTCTCTAATGCATATTTCAGAAAAGAAAGTACTCCCTCTTGATGGTTGATTTCCTCATTTGATTATTGGAAAACAATCCTCATATCATGACAGGAGTAATGGTCGTTAATCGTTGAGGTACGGGTCCTAAGCTGATGCACTTAGAAGCCATAGTCTTTCAGCTTTGAAGTCCGGGTTTTGAACTGCTTTGTTCAAAAGCCATTGTTCTCTTACTCCCCCTTGACTTGAGGTGCCTGCAATACATAATCAGTTTTAGGCTTTGGTACCCACTGGTATTTGGGTCCCTAAATGTTAGTTGCGGTTCTTGTGGGGGATATAGAGTAAGAACCATACCAGAAATGATCAATCGTTTTGTGAACATGATCATGTGTACGACAATAAGAACAATAACTTTTCTTACCTGATAATCGGATTAATTGATCTCTCGTGTAGATATGATCAGGTGTACCATTACGCGCATTGTTCTTCTTGACTTGTGTGTATGTACACATGATTTCTTTCCTTTCAGCTCATCTTTCATCTCATCTTTAACTGGTTTCTTCTTGCAGACCAGTTCCTCTGCCTCATCTTTCATCTCATCTCGAATATGTACCTGAACCATCTAAATTTCTATCATAGAAAAGGTTAGTACTACGAATCTGATCAGAAGAATTAACTGACCTCTTGGAAGAAACAGTTTTCTGATTTGAACTTGAAGCTGTCTTTTCAAGGTCTTTAATCTTTGAAGCAAAACTGTCTCTTTCTTTTACAAGTAAGTCAATCTTTTCCTTGATTTCAGACTTCGTTTTCTGTTCTTTCAGTGCATTCTCAGATAATTCAGCTAGCTTCTTAGTAAGCTTTTTGATCTCAGCTTCAAAAATGCTTCGTTCTTCTTCAAATCCCTTCTCAACATCCTTTCTTTGGCTAGATATTTCTTTAAAGAATCCCACATTCTTTTGTTCAATGGCCTTCTTCTTATTGGCAAACTTCTTTCTTTCCAAGATAAGTACTTTCTCAAAATCAGAAACTTGTTGAGAAAGCTTTATACACTTAAGCTCAACTGTTTTCTTCTCATCAGCACTTTTCCTGGAAAATTCTGAAAACTTCTTAGCAAACTCTTTCTTTTTACGATCAAAATCCAATCTTTCTTTGACCATCTTATGTTCGAAATCAGATATTTTCTTTAGAAGCTCAACATTAGAATCTTCCAAACTTCTAATTTGCTCTTCATAACTCTCAACATATACGGCTTGCTGAATTTATCTTCCAACTCAGAAATCTTTCCTTTTAGCTCAGACACAACCTTTGGCCCTAACAACGTCCATTCAAGATAGTCCCATATCTCCTTTCCTGTTGACTTGTATAAATCTTTTTCTGTCAACTGATAGGTATTTATGTGACCATTAATATCATAACGAATACTATTCAACAAAAAATTTCGAGCCATATTATCAGCACTCTTTCTTTTCTTCTGATCCTCAGTACAATCTTCTGTTGGAATAAGAAGTTTCATCTCTCCTTCAGTCAATGATAATTTGATATAGCAACTCAGCTCATGTTTATCAACAAAGTTGAAAAAATCAAATTTCCACTGCTCGTATCTTCCTTTGAGTAATATTGGTGAACTCATCCTGATTCAAAAGGAATTTGACAAAAAGATCGTTAGTCGAAATGAGTTCAAAAACAAAATTCAGACAATCTAACTGAAAGTACAGTATTTCCTCTCTCAGAAAAAAAAATGAATGAGAAATCAGCTTGATACGAATAATCGTTCCCAAACAATTCAGAACAATTTTGACTGAAAGTGAAACTTGGATCACAACAAAATAGTCTCAGAAAAATTCAATTTCTGAAACTCTCAGATCAATGAAACTTGCACTTGAAATTAATTCAAAAACCTGCACATCAGAAAATCGAAAATCAGATCAATTGAAATCTGGCGCAAAAATAAAGATTGCGCTAACTGTTGGTGGCGCAAGAAATAGTTTTGCGCGAATTGTTGGTGGCGCAAGAAATAATTTTGCGCGAATTGTTGGTGGCGCAAAACTGAGATTTGAACAAGATATGATTAGCGCAAAACAATCAAATAATATGGGTGACGCAAAATTTGAAGATTGCGCTAGACACTTATGGCGCAAAGCTCATTACAATCTCCAATTGAATAAAGCAAAAATAAAAATCCCAATCACCTACTCACTTGAATTGTTGGAGCAAAACTTGAGACCATCACTAACATTTGGCAACCAATCACAATGCAAAGTTAAAAATTTAATTGTAAAATGTTTGCAGGTTTTGCGTGAACTGTGGTTGGCGCAAACCTCATGTTTGCGTGAGATGTTATTAGCGCAAGATTAGCATGTTAGTGGTGCAAGATAAATTGATACTGCAGCTACAATTATCAAATAGATTTCTTCTTTAAAGACACCGACACACTATTGTTTTCAACCAATCACCATTTGATTATATATTCCACCGACCCACTAACAAAACAAACCAAATACAACTTTGCAAAAATTCAATTACAATCTCAATTTTGAAATGAACTTTCACCACCGCCCCATTAAAAATTTCATCCAATCACATTTGCGCTAGCTTCACAAATCATTCACGCTATCCTCAAACTATTTTTGCGTGAGAAACGAGTGGCGCACAAGTGGAGAGTGGAAAATATTTGCGTGAGAACCTTATGATGCAAAGCTTCAAAATGAAATTCAACCACAATTGATGCACTGTCCCATGATGTGAGTTAACCAATCAAAATTAAACAAACAATCATCCACCATTGAAATTGATTCCACCACTTTGATTTTGAAAAACCAATCGCAAAATTAATCTTCACCACTGTCGATTGAAATTGGAATGTGACTTCAAAAAGCAAAACCCACTATAACCTTTAAACCAATGAAAATCTTCATAATATGATGATAGTGGTGCATATAAATTGTTGGCGCAAAGTATAAGAAAGAAGTTGGCGCAAATCTCTTTCATAAACATGAACTGGTGCAAACTTTATAAACCATATCTGGTTCATTAATTTGATTCAAATCTATTCAAACCTGCAAATTGATTCTCAAAAACGTATCAGTACTATCACAAATCAATACTAAACACATATCTACTGCCAAATTCGGATTAAAAACAACAAATCACACAAATACAATTCAACCAGTGTTCAACTAATATTTTTCAAGAAACCAAAATTTCAGAAATTGACATTGATCAATACAAGAAACAATCCAAAACACAAATCGAATCCAATAGTTCCATTTTCTTGCATCAAAATCGAATATTCAATAAAAAAAATTCGGATGAACAGTAACTCTCGTGTTCTTGAGAATTTTCAGAAAATCAAACTTTTTCGATGCAAAAAATCCAGAAATTGATCTAACTTTTTGTGAAATACTTTCTGAAATTGTTTGGTATGGCTCTGATACCAATTGATAATCCCTATTTATCAAGCATAATCTCAAACAAACAAGATTTAACCATAAGAACTAGAGAGAGAAAGTAGATCTTGATTAACCACAAGTCTGAAATATTACAATACGATTCTTAACAAAAACATAAACCATAACCCTATTTATACCAACACCTAATACAAAGACTTAATGACTAAGTAAAACTAAACTTAACTTTGACTTTTCTAAGACTTTGACATTGTTGACTTTCTAATTAAATCTTGGATACAATATTTTCACTTAACATCAAGCTTTGAGTGCAGGTTTTTAAGGTTTTTGACCGAAGTTCGTGTTTAACTCTAAAGAACACGCTAGATCTAAATTTCGCGCAAGCTTCATAGTGAACAACACGCACAACAAAGAACATGCAAGAAGTGAAGAACACGCATAATGAAGGGCTTTTGTATTTGTGTGTTTTCTACGAGTTCTTGACTAGAATGCGCAAGGCTAAGTCTGCGAGAAGTGGAAACGCACACAAGACTGTCTGCGAGTTTGGTTATTTGTTTCCTTGATCTGCGAGTTTTGTTTTGCGAGAAGTGCTTTGCAAGTTCTTATTTTGCAAAATTTCTTCTAAGTACAGAAACGCGCAGAGTGATTCTGAGAAGTTCACCCTCAGAATACACACGTCTTATTCTGCGCGAACCAAGAACGCGCATAATCCTGTCTGCGCAAAGTGATTCTACAGTGTTCAAGTGTTGACCAAGGTTGACTCATCAAGTCAAGTGCGTTACTGAATATTTTGGATGATCACTTCAAGCAAGCATATCATTCAGTATTTCATCTCATTCAGTAAAGATGTCTACTGTAATATCAAATAGAGATTGTGCATTAATGTACATGCCTGAGATACCTGCTATAGAAGTTGAACGGGATAAATTGAAGTTTCAGAATTCAGATCTTCTAAATCAGATTTAGGAGTTGAAATCTAAATTTGTAACTTTTTGAGAAAACTTCTGAATGTGAAAAATGTATTAATGATTCTAAATCTGATTTTGCAGGTATTATCAAGACAAAAGAGAAAGAGATTAGATTGAAAGAGAGAAGGAGAGAGATAACAAATCTTCAAAGAAAATTGAAGAAAATTGAAAAGAAATCATCAGAACTTAAAGCTGAATTAGTAGATCTACAGAGCAAGTTTAAAGTTTTTGAAGAGAAACTATCTGCATTGGAAGCCAAAAATGGCTAATGAAAAGTCTCCATGCAGATAAAGACAAAGCTGATCTGGAGAAAGTTTACACTCAAAAACTTTCTGATTTTTCTAAGAAAGCTTTTCAAGAGAAGAAAGATTTGGAGCTTAGGTGCATAAAACTCTCAAAGAAAGTATCAAAATTTGAAAAGATTTTAATAACTAAAAGAGATACATTTGCAAAAGAGAGAAAAGTTCTTGAGGATAAAACAATTGAAATTCCCAAGCAGATCTCTACACTACAAGACTTACATGAAAATGAAAGAAAATATTTTCAAGTAAAGAAGAAGTCTTTTGATGCTGAAAAGAAAATTTCTGAAAAGAAAAATGCTGGGATTTTCAAGGAAATTTCTGATAAGAATAAGAACTTAGAAAAAGAGTTTGAGCAAGAGCGTCAAATCTTTGAAAGTGAAATGTCTAAGCTCACAGCAAAGTTATCTGTTCTATCATCAGACATTTTAAAAGAACAGAGGGTCAGGTCTGATTTGAAAAAAAAATTGACACAATTTTGGAAGACAAGAATGTTTTAACTGAAAAGATAAAATAACTTGAAGTTGTAAATGTTGAATTATCTGATAAGATTTTCGCTGATGTGATTAATCAATCACATTTTGATAATTCAACTGAATCAGTTTGTTCTTTTAAAACTACTTCAATTTCTATTCATGAAAATGTTTCCAAAAAGAATAGTGTCAAATCAAATATTGTCAAATCAAATCACATTCGTCCTTCTAATTTGTTTTATAATAAATCTGTTGATGGTTCAGCAAGATTTTATGTCAAATCTCTTGAAAAGCATACTTCTAAGAAACGACAGATGGTTTGGAGAGTGAAAGGTTCTCTTGATGAAAAGAAGAATGATAAATCATCCGCATCAACATCAAAAGCTAAAAAGGACACTGCACATAAAGGTAAATCTTTTGGCAAATCTGATACGATTTATTCTGTTAATCATCTTATCAGGTTGGCTTAAAAGAAGATATGTTGTTCTTACTGTGGAGAAAATGATTTTGTTCAAAAAGACTTTGCTCATCACTGGTATGGAACTTACATAATTACTTCTCAGAAAAATGAACTTAAAAGATTTAAATCTAATGAGAAGTGGGTTCCCAAATCTAACCAACCAGGACCCAAATACATGTGGTTACCAAAACCTGTCAAATCTATTTTGCAGGCACCACAAGTAAAGGGGGAGTAAGAGCTCAGTCTTCTGAATACTTCAGTTCAGAACCCGGACTTCAAAGATTATAGACTTCTGAGTAAATCAGCTCAGGACTCGGACTTCAAAGTCAAAGAATATAGAATTCTAAACACATCAGTTTATGGTTCGTACTTTAATGTCAAAGAATTATGGCTTCTAAACATAGCAGTTTAGAACCCGTAATTCAAAAAAGAGTTTGTTCAGATAAGTATATTATGCAAATATCAACGGGAGCTTGTCTGAATTTAACTCAATCTATCATGATTTGAGGGGGAGCTTAAATTGTTTGTAAGTATCTTCTGATCTAGATCTCTGATTGTTTGAAAGAAGAACAACTTTCGAGCATGAAAAATGTTTTCTTAAATGTTCAAACCACTTCTGGTTCTCAAAAGATTTCATGAATTTAGAAGTGTGATTTTAAATGTTTTTCATAATTGAGCTTTAATGTTTAACTGACCGTGTGTTTCCAAAGATCAATACTTGTGTATTATCTTGTCTATATATTGTCAAGTATTCACACACACCAGTTCAATACTTTATTTGAAATTGTTATTACCACGTCTCAAAATGAAACAATTTTTCGATGGTAATACCCTCGTTTAATTTCACTGTTGTTGAGCATCGATCATAATTTCAATCTTTGTGCGTTCATTGTGAATTTGTTTATATTCGTTCATATAAACAAATATCAAGTTCTTTGATACCCTAACCTTTCATGATTATATCCAATGATATTTGATCTGATTGATAAATTGTCAGATTCTCAAACAAGTCGTTTGAATTCATTTCATTCAT
Organism: Arctium minus; assembly: GCA_954870635.1. Classification (NCBI taxonomy): domain Eukaryota; kingdom Viridiplantae; phylum Streptophyta; class Magnoliopsida; order Asterales; family Asteraceae; genus Arctium; species Arctium minus. Next base: position 84,282,176 of record OX941081.1, read on the forward strand.
TCAATTTCCTTGTTTTTGAGAGATCTTCAACGTTAAAATGCTCAATTATCATTCAATATTCGTGTGGAGCATACATTTGATTGACAATGTTATCATATTTTGATCTTTATTTGTTCAATATAAACTGTTGAACAACACATTTTCTTAGGACAAATTACATGGGATCAGTATAATAGCTTAAACAGAACTTTCCTGGATTCACATTAACCTATGTTTCCTACCCCGAAAGTTATCCTAGAGTGATTGAGGGCTGAGGGGTCTTAAATCAAAGAGTGGTGGAAGAGCAGCAACTATTTCAGTCTTTTGATCTTGAGGTTGGGGTTGGAAGTACCTCTGAGGTTGAGGATACTTTGATTGAAAGGGTTGATGAGTTCTTGATTGTTAAACAACTTCGTAATTGTTGAAATGATCACCCTTTTGATCACTATGCAGAGTAGATATGGGTTTTTGTTGATATTCAGCTTTCTGAAATCTTCTTTCTGGATTTCCTCTCCTTTTTCATCATCTCTTCTTCCTTCAAAAACTTTCTTACCAAATTTATGGTTCAATTGATGGGTAATTAAGGCAAGAGATTTAGCAAAAGCATTAATGTCTTCATCTGAGTCCGAGTCTAAATGATCATCTTCTTCAGCTATCATGGCCTTTTTGGATTTTCTTTTTGACTCTTTTCTTAATGACTTTTCTTTTGAGTGTATTGATTCTTCACTGTGACTTTCTTTTGAAACACCTTTTTGTTTTGAGATGAGGGCAAGTGGTCCACCCAAAGAGGTTTTCGACTTTTCTTTAACAACTTCCTTTTCTTGAGCAACAAGGGTGCCATATATGTCAGTTAATGACCAAGATTCAAGATTTTGATTGGCTTGAATAGACATGGATAGTTGTGTCCATTCTTCATTTAAGCTTTTAAGGAAAAGAACACTGTATTCCTCTTTTGTTCTCATAACACCAAAATTTTTGCATTTATTGATCAGGATGTTAAATTTGGAATAAGTTTGGTGTAGGGTTTCTTCAGGTAGTGCATGAAAGTCATGGTACTCATTAATGTAAAGAGTTCTCCTGTTTTTCTGGGTTTGAATGGCACCTTCAGTTGGTTTAATAACTGGTCCCAGATTTCTTTTCCTGTTACACAAGAATCTAGTTCTTGAAAGATATCATTGGTTTAATAATTGGTCCCAGATTTCTTTAGAGTCATTTTCCATCATGTTATTTTCTTCATCAGTGAAGTTTGATGTTTTTTTTTCATAATATGCAAGAATTTCAGCCGTATCTGTTGTTGCGGGAACTCTAGGCACCAACACCATTGGTTGGTGTGGGCCTTCAGTTACAGATCTCATTAGATCCCTCATAAGAGTAGGAGGTTTTGTCAAAGATGCAGCAGTATAAATGGCACTTATACTGGAACTCGCCATTTTTGTAAAGAAAAGATGAAGATAGAACTGATGCTTTAAAGAAGATCTTTTACCAACAAGTAATATTGTGAGCGTTTTTCAAACCTGGAGCATATGAAGTTCTTTAAATAAACCAAAGTTTATATGAATATGCACAGATTATGAAAGTTTGAATCAAAAAGATATAAATCTATCCGAGTATGCAGATATGATCTTGTTTGTTTTTGGAAAACAAAGAAGGCTCTGATACCAATTGTTGGATCCTAGATTTAACCTTTTAACAATGATATAACCATTAATAATAATGACAGCAGAAGCAATACAGTTTAATATCAAAGTAAATTCAAGTCATAGTTAATAAGAAGATATCCAATAAGGTAAATATAAGAACAAACTTAATGTTCACTTGATAAATCAGGTAGATTAATAAGAACACCAAAAGGTGGATAAATCGTACAAGATCTTCTTAGAATACTTTCCAGTATATTAAAGATAATTCAAAATACAAGATATAAGAAAAAGCATACTTCAAGCAATGGGGTCGTGGTCCTATTTATAGGACCATAAAATGAACAGTGTACTATCCTGACATAAGAAGAATGCTTGAACAGTGTTTCACCTACAAGGTAAGCTCAAGACATGCTTGAACAGTAACCTACTATAAAATGTGTTGATCCAAACTCTCGCGGTGATTTGATAATGACCTGCTGTAATACTTAGTGAAAATTACGTTTTACATCTGTATGTATTAGTGTTTCACTATCAGTGATTAAGTATCGAGTATGTTCAGTATCGCTGATGATCTATCTTGTAACAGTTAGATGTAATCCCTTAAGACAAGTTTTGCGACAAAGATGTTCATCACTGTGTCGAAGACAAAGCTGCTGAAAAACGGACAAGTCTACTCATGGTCTGATGCGAATATCAGTGAAACCAAGACAGGTTTACCTACACCCGAAGAAACCTGAAGAAAAGCTTCAGCGATCACCGAACCTTCTTATATATATGTAAAGGAAGAGATATTCAACGATTGAAGATCACATAGCTTATGCTCCAAGTTTCTTTTGTCTTACCCTTGCACACATAGTACAAATGTCAGATGACACATACCTCTGCGACAGATCGTACAACAACTCTAAATTCTACACAGTTCACCATATGGCCAAAAGCATGTCTCCAAAAGTCAGAGGCATGCAACCAACCATTGAAGCACATGTGTAAAGTACATTGCCATGCATTTAATGCATACGGTATAAATAGAAAGATAAAGACTCTCTCTGAGTGTGGCCATCTATCTTTCTTATCATATACAAACCCTTGCTTTCTATATTCTCTTAATCTCTATTCTCTAATTCTTGTGCAAAAATCTGTGTGATTCTTAAGCTTGTTTAGATTAGGTTTTACTTAATCTTATTCCGCAACAAACTGTAAATTGTGATTTGATTTATCAATAAACAATTTATTAAACCTTTAAATTTTGTGTTTGTATTCAACCCCCCCTTTCTACAAAATTGTTAAGCACATTTGGGACCAACAAGTGGTATCAGAGCGGGTTCTTTAATCTCATAAACAATATCTTACTTTATTCTCTTCCTTGTTATTCTCAAAATGGCACTCAACACAAACACAAACTACTATGATAATGGTTCTCTCTCAAAACCTCATCGATTTTGCAGAGACAACTTTGCTCTCTAGAAAAATCAAATGATGCTATTTCTAGAAGGCATAGACCCTACTATACCTGAATATGTAGCAAATGGTCCATATGAACCTTTTATAATCATATTTGCAATTCCTGCCACTGCTACCACCTCTGCCATTCTTATAAGATATGCTCCTAAGGAAATTAGACAATGAAGTGATGAAGATAAAAAGAAAGTAGGTTTAGACGCTAAGGCAAAAACCATCATTTCTATGGCCCTGCCTGATGAAGCCTTCCACTCCATCATGCATCTGAAAAAAGCTAAAGAAATGTGGGATACTATATGTGTTCAGTATGAAGGTACCACTGAAATCCAAGAAACCAGAAAGATCTATTTGGTAAGACAATACGAAAGTTGTATCTGTGGTAAGAATGAGTCTTTATCTGATGTTCACCAAAGTTGTTTAATCATTGATCTAAGGACTGTTGGTAGGACCTATTATAATTCTGAGGACCTAACTAAATTCTTGGAAAGTCTTCCTGAAAGTTGGGACAACTATTCAATGTGTCTTAAGCTGACAAAAGAATTAAATCATCTATCTCATAGAACTTTATATGGAATATTGCTCAATTATGAGCAATCAAATGTCTTGAAGAAGAATCTTGTGAAAGATTCTAAAGACTCTAAGATCACTCCTGTTGCTTTAGTCTCTTCAGAGATTATTCCATCTCAGCGATCTACTCTCAATATCACTGAGTTAGATTCTGACTCTGAGGAATTATCAGACGATGATCTTTCAGAGTTTGATGAATCCTTAGCACTCTTGACAAACTGCTTCAAAAGATTTGCAAGAAAGAGCAATTTCAGAAGAAATAGGCCTCTCTCTATATCTGTCAAGCCTAAATCAACCCCTGTTGATAAGGCCACTACTACTTGCTATAATTGTGAGAAAGTTAGGCATTTTGCCAGCGAATGCAGGTCAAAGAAAGTCTTCAGACCTTCCACATCCAGGAAAACCAGCAATAACAAATACCTCAAGTTGAAAGAAAAATATCAAAAGCTGAAAGGCTTTAAGAGGAAAGGTAAAGGTCTAATCGCTGAAGAGCATGACCTGGCTGAATCAGAATAATCGAGTTCTGATGAAGAAGAAGTTGTTAATCTCTATCTTATGGCTGAGATTAAAGAAGAAGTGGAAGAACCAACAGGAACTTCCATGAGTTACATCTCCTCTTAGGTATCAATCTCTACTAATCCCTCTGTATCTGAAGTTGAGAGAAGTCGCACTGTAGATGTGCTGACAATAGACTTGTACACTAAATGGCAAAACTTTAGCTGAAAACAAAAATATTGATTTAACTAAACAGCTAGAAAAATGTCATGAAAGAATCAAAGAACTAACTCTTTTAGAGGAAAGTTTAAAAGATCAAGTCATGGTCAATGAAATTATCAGCATTGAATGCGAACAAGCCATCGCTGCTTTAAAAGTAGAAAAGGCAACTGTTGAGGGATGGTATAAATCTTCAACCAAGATCACTGATGCACTTAGCAGAGATTGTTCCTGTTATGTCCCAAATCTATTAAGTTTTATTCACAATTTCAATCACAAGATGACAATAACAAGTTCAACAATCTACCTGTTTCAATTCAATTGATGAATTCGTATACAACAGTTTTCTCTCTCAAACTTTCTCTCTCTAACTTGAATGCGAACAATTGACTTCCTTCTTGCAACTACTAACTTCTAAAACTAACTAGTTTTATATCATTTAAAGGAAAAACAAAACACACGCACATTTATAAAATACAAAACACAAATGCTTTGACTTTGACTTTTTTTACAAAGGACTTTGACTTTCACTTTGAGAGTTGGCTTTGAGCTTTGACTTGTTTGACTTTGACCTTCAGTCTTCATGATCTTGTATCCAAGAAATATGTTCTAACAATCTCCCCCTTTGGATTCAAGATCATCTCTAAAAAAATTTGCAATTAAATCTCCCCCTTTAAGCTTAATTTGTGCAATCTCCCTTTTTCGTCAAATATTATCAGATTAAATCTCCCTTTTTACATAGCAATCTCCCCAAAGTATGTCTTCAAGAATAGTAACAATCTCCTCAAGGTCGTAAAACCTCTTTCAGACACTGGAATGAAATTATCTTCAGGTTCAACTCAGTTTGTTTCATCAAATTGTCTTCAAATAAAATTTCAGCAAATTCTGCGCACATTCTGAAATCTTTGAATTTTCTCTTTCAACTTTCAACAAACTTTCTTCAAGCTGAACTGTCTTGACATAATTTTCTTCTTTCTGTTCCAACTTTGTTTTACCAAACCAATAATTCTTGAATACTTCTCAAACATTTCTTTAACCTCTCCCCCTTTTGATGATTAGAGCATGAAATCAACAAAACTTTACACAAGAAATGTCTTTTACAATTCTGATCTGACCACTGATCTTTCCAACGAGCCTCTGACCATCTATTGATCCAAAAAGTTATTCATCCGAATCTTTGCAAATTCAGACAAATTGTGATTGTAATACCTGAATCAACAAATGAATCAGTTAAAATGCCTGTCAGTAACACTAAGTCACTGTGTGTAACACATACACATTGGAAAGGAGCTTTTGTGATGTTCACTCCCCAAGGCCTTCCATTCAATCATTGAATAACACAAGTTTATTCTATGAACGTTTTGACAGAAAAACAAATTCTCTGTGTGCTCGTGCATGTGTTTGAAAGAATTAAGCACAGATGATATCTTTTATACGGCTCAAAATTGTGTAAACAATTGAGACAACAGTTAAACACAAACTCGATTGTGCATGATCGAAGTGCGAAGGTGGGGCAGACTTTCTTCTTTTTCAATATCCAGATTTTCCAAATGAAAACCTGATAGATTATGTGCTACGTCCCCTTTAAAATATGTAACATCTTCTTTTTGAGAAGAAAATGAGTAGTTGGTGGGGTTTTTATCAAGAGTTGGCATGGGCTATTTGCCTATTTCAATGATGTTCACGAAGAATTGTAAAACACCAGCAATGTGGCTGCCCGACTCAGAAAAAGTTGGTGCAGAGTTTGATATTCTTTTACTCTGTTCTCTCACCCTCTTTCTTTTTTATCTTTGAGCTCGCTTCTAACCAAACTCTCTTTCTCATTTTACCTCGTCAGACAACCCACACTCAGTTATTTTGACTCCTCACTCTTCGATCACTCAAGGATTAACTTCTTGGGTAGGAAACACTGTTTAACGTGAATCCATAGAAGTTCTGTTAAGTTCTCACACAATGAACCCATGTAATCCTAAAAGAATCATGTTGCTCAAAATGGTTTAACTTTGCAGTTAAAGCACAACAAGATACAAGTCAGATGTATGTATGCTAAATGAAGATAATCATGAAGATTTGAGCATTTTAAACATTGAAGATATTTCCAAACAAGTATATTAAATGAATGAAATGAATACAAGAAACTTGTTTAAAAATCTGACATTGTATGAAAAAGATCATAATATCTGAATGATTTAGCAATTAAAGCTTAGGTCAGCAAAAATTGGAAATTGTCTATACGAATCAAAATATAGACATTCTTGAAAGAAACGTTTTGAAATGAAATCAATGCTCAAACATTGAATATCAAATGGGATGTATCACCATCGAAAAATTTGGTTCAATTTGAGACATGGTGATAACATATTCAACAAAAATTTAAACCGGTGTGTGTGAATACTTGAAAGTATATAGAAAAGATAATACGCAAGTATTAATCTTTGGAAACACACGGTTTATATATCATTGAAAGCACATGAACCATGAAAACATTTAAAATCACATTTCTATATTCATGAAATATTTTTAAGAATCAGAAGTGGTTTCCATGGGGATACTTTCAACATAACACGGTTGCCCACCTGAAACTCGACCGGTCTTCTTTTCTTTTCCGCGTAACTCTTCTGTCGGTCTTGAGTCTCCTTCAACCTTTCTCGAATTTCTTTTTCTTTGTCCGCCATCTCTTGAACAATTTCTAGCCCAACGAATTGCTTCACGCCCGCTTCAAGCCAACAAATTGGCATTCTACACTTTCGTCCATACAACGCCTCGAATGGAGCCATTCCGATACTAGAATGGTAACTGTTATTGTACGTGAACTCTACCAGGGGTAGATGTGAGTCCCAACTTCCTCCAAAGTCGATAACACACGACCTCAACATATCCTCAAGGGTCTTAATTGTCCTCTCGCTTTGGCCATCCGTTTGTGGATGGTAAGATGTGCTCAGATTTAGTCTCGTGCCCAACTCCTTCTGTAGACTAGCCTAAAAATTTGATGTAAACCGACTCTCCCTATACGACACGATAGATTTCGGAACTCCATGCCTCGACACCACCTCGTCGTTATATAGTTTGACCAATTTCTCCATTGGCAAGGTCTCCCGTATAGCAAGGAAGTGCGCGTTCCTAGTCAGACGGTCAGCAATTACCCAAATGTTATCATAGCCTCGCAAGGTCTTTGGTAGCTTTGTTATGAAGTCCATGGTGATGTTGTCCCAATTCCACTCGGAAATGGTCAATGGTTGCAAACTTCCGTACGGCCTTTTGATGTTCTGCCTTTACCTGAAGACACGTGAGACATCTCTCCACGTAGTTAGCCATGTCAAGTTTCATCACCGGCCACCAATAGTTTAACTTTAAATCCCTATACATCTTGGTGCTACCGGGATGTATAGAATATTTTGACTTATGCGCCTCTTCAAGGAGTAGATACCGATTCCTACCAAACTTTGGCACCCATATTCGACCTTGAAAGAGTTTAAGCCTACGGCTATCTTCCATCAGTAATTCGCTTTGCTTAACCATGACCTCGGATTTGAGATTTTCTTCTTTTAGTGCTTCCTCTTGACATGTCTTGATGTTTTCCAATAAAATCGACACCACATCGATCCTAGTGAGGGATAACTTAACACCGCCTTCATAGCTCCTCCGACTCAACGCATCAGCCACCACGTTGGCCTCACGAATCAGCTGGATAATTATAAGCACTCAGGATTCTGAATCACAACCAAAGCATTAGAACAATGATTGCAGTCGCTCACATTACTAATTGATCAGATCAGAAGAATGATCAAGAGCACTCAACGGTCTAACATCAAATAGAAGCACTCCGGACTGATGATTGCAGATACTCAGGCTGCTAATTCAATCCAATCAGAGACTAAATCCTCACATCCAGTATCTGAAAATATTGACAAACATGAGCACTCATGAAAATTAGATCAGTTGTTAAGGATATGTGACCAACAAAAGATAAGAGTGATGTCACATATGCATTACGCATAAAAATCTCGGGAATAGGTCAAACTTGTATCGAAATTAGTTCAGAACAGTCACTTTTCGCATAAAATTATAAACTTTTCGCATACCCTTCAGCTTTCGCATATCACTATTCATTAAGCACATAACTCGAATGAGGCTATAGCCGAAATCCCACAATTCTCATAGGCCTATATGCGAATTCTTACTTTTTGCATATGCCTACGTGCGAATTCCTCGCTTCTCGCATGAGCTTGTATGTGAATTATCTCTTTTCGCATAACTCTTACATGTGAATTCTTGACTTCTCGCATATGACTCCATGCAAATTCTGAACTTTGAATTTTCTTTAACCACATAGAAGTCGTATGGATGCAAATTCTGAACACTTTGTATCTCTCTATCATGTGAATTCTTTACTTAAACAAAATTTCATCTTCAAAGACCATGTGAATTATGACATGCGAATTTCTCTATTCGAATTCTTCAAATATTACATCATGCGAATTCTCCAAGAAAGTTTTTCAAGCAAGTTCTTCATACGAGTTCTTCATACAAGTTCTTCGTTGATCATGCGAATTCTTGAGATCTTGAGCATTTTTCGAATAAATCCAATGAATTCAACTGAAATCTTTGAATTGTATCACCAAAATTTGACATTATGCTCACTGGATGATCGATTACAATCCTTTTCCATTAATTCTAAAAAAACAAGCATGATCAATTGATTTAGATCATTATACAGAATATGACAGTTTACGCACCAAAACTTCTCAAATTTCAACAAATCTTTGAAAATTGATGAAATCAAACAAAGATATTGATTCTATGTGATTCGACTATAAACTCAGAATCAATTTAACATCAAGGTTCGATCAAATTAACATCAAATCAACAAAATTCAAAATTCTCAAAACTTATCATACGACAGTGAACTGTTCTTCAATCAAAACAATGATCTCGATCGTTCGTAGAAATAATTTCTGCGTTTAGCTCTGATACCACATGTGATCCCAGTATCTAGCAATCTAAATCAAACACAGATTATCAAAATATAATTTGTATTAAATTCACAAGATTACATCAATTCTATAAGTCACAAGTCTATGGTGCCACAAATCTCACTTTGGAGGGTATACGAATTATGTGTGTGTGTGTGTTCTCTTTCTGTGCGCGTGACTTAAAGATTACAAAGACACAACTATTTATACTAAGTCAACAAATGTTGACTTTACAACACAGACCTTACACTTTACAACAATTACAAATTTTACCCTTTATTTTAATCTTGAATACAATTCATATCTAACAAAGACTGAGTAGTAGACGGAGATAATTGGATCAATTGTTTTATTGAATATGAATTTTAAGAAGATACAAGGTTTTGTTTATGAGAAGCAACTTGATCAATTACATCAGAAACACTATCAGTAACCCTATTACTTTCAACATCAAAACATGATTTTGTTGTCTCAACAACCTTCTGCTTTGGCCTCCATTTAGATTTCACTTCGGATCTTTTCTTTTTCAGATATGAAACATATGAATATTCCATGTTAGAACTGTGAGACTTGAGAGATTGTTTCTTCTTTGATTTACCAGTGTTTTTCCGTTTCTGTGAGTGTCTATTCTTCCTTTTCTTACCTTTTGCTGAATAGCTGCTCACAGAAAATGGTTTATCAACTTTCGTTGATGATTCACCTTTTTCATACACACTTGGTAAACCATTAGAATTAATAATGAATTGATAATGATCTGGATGTTTTGCATTAAAATCAAATTGATCAACACATTTATCAAAACAACCATCATAGTATAGAAAATCAAACTCTTCCTCAAATAGAATACCAACATCATTTGATTTAGAAGATTTGGAAGTATTGGAGAAATCAGTGTTTACAAAAACAGTAGAAAATACCATTTGTTCTAATCCAATTAAAATTCTTTCTTCTTCAAGAGTATTCTTAAGCTCATAAATTTTACTTTCTATGATGAGTGGAGGAACATAAAGTTTTCCTTCAATAGGTTTTGCCTCCATTTCCTCTGTAGAATAACTTTAAAAATAATCATTAGAAATAAATTGTGAATGTTTAGAATTGTAACTAGAACTCAACTTTTCATAACGAAATGGTAGTTGCATTTTAGTTTTATTTTTCCTATTCTCAATTTCCCTAGCTTCTACTTCATCTGATAATTTTGTCCATTTGACTTTAAGTTTAGGATGTTTCTGTGCCAGTTTGAGAAAATGAAAATCATATAAAGCATGCACTGATGAAATACCCTTCTTCAAGTAATGAGGATTATCGTAACCAATACCCTAATACTCATTGACAGAAGTAACCTCTTTTGGTTTATTAAGATAAATAGTTTGATCAGTCTGACCTCGAGTATACAGTTTTTGTTCCAAACCATTCACTTTTTCAAGCAAAGTTTTATTTTCTGATTTCAATGTTAAGCATTTCTTTGCAACCTCTTTCAACTCACGTTCACACATTTTAAACTTTGATTTTGTTTCAGATAATTGACCATAGATTGCAGTCTTTTTTCTGCCAAAGGAATCAATGTTGTTATGTGAAGATTCAATCAATACAGTCTTCTCAACAATGTCTTTGTTGAGCTTCTGTATTGCTTAATTTTTCTTTTCAATGATACATTTTTCACGTTTTAGTTTAGACTGCAGATCCTGAAGTTCAACCATCATGGATTGCATTTGATTTAAAAAAATCAAATTCAGTCATATCATATACCTCTTTAGAATCCTCTTCAACAGATATCTCCTCAACAACTTTCTATCTCATTAGGCACGTATGAGCAGTCTCCTATTTCTCTTCCTCATCATCTGAACGGTCCAGCCAGTAATCATCTTCGCCCATCAGTGCTTTACCAGCCTCTTTTTGCTTTGTCAGGAGCATCTTGTGCTTGTAATACTCGAAATTCTTCACTTTAGGCTTCCTGTAATCCTTGGCAAAGTGTCCTATTTTACCACAATTGTAGCATTTTACTGGCTCCTCTTCTTTCTTCTCCACATACTTGTTTACATATCTTCTCTCTTCTGGCCTTTTCTCCTCAAATCTCTTCTTACCTTCAACCCTTTCCTTATGCTCAAAATTCTTTGAACCTGAAGAATATCTTTGACTGTTTGACCCTGGCTTCTTGTAAAACTTCTTTTGAAATGCCTTGGTCAATAAAAGCATTGCTCGCTTCAAGTTTTCACCATCATCAGAATCAGTCTCATCAGTTTCTTCTTCCTCCGTCTCAGAAATAATCACTTTCTTTTTCTTCAAACTTACTGATCTCTTTTCCTTTCTCTGTACCACCAAAGCCACTGGATCAACTATTGGTTTCTCAGATTTCTTCTTCTCAGCTTTTATCTCATCAACCTCTTCTTCATTCTGCCTTAGAGTTTCATAAACCTCATGTAGAGGAATATCATTAAGGTCCTTCATTTACTTCATCTGCCTGTTAAATCTTTTCCATTCAGGTTGCAGTATATTCAGAAACTTAACATTCAGCTCAATCTGAGATTTCTGCACTCTATTCTTGCTTAGCTCATTGAGAAGAGTGACGAATATGTCATAAGTTGCCTCTAATTTCTCACTTTCTTTTGCTTTAAACTCTTCATAGTTGTTGAGGCAATTAGACACCTTCAGTTGATTACCAACATTAGAACCCAACATCATTGTTTCCAGCTGATCCCACATCTGCTTTTCGGTTGCTTTGTAGCTATCTATCTTCACATAGATCTCATTTGGTATTCCTTGGAGTGAAAGGACTTTCCCAGTTTGTCAGCTTTGTGCCTCTTCTTATCTTCATCTTCATATTCATCAGGATCAATCACAGATTCAACTTCTGCTCCACCCTCCATTGTAGTATGAACCTTTGTTGGAGGTTTCATGAGCTCTTCTTTCAAAGATAGTCTAATATAATCACCAAGCTCATGTTTGTCGATGAAGTCCAAAAATCTTTCTTTCCACTATTCATACTCACCCTTGAAGAGAACGGGTGGTTTAACATTTGTACCAATTGCGAGAGCATCCCTTAATGTCGTCTTTACAATCTGTGAAATAAGAGCTTGAATTGATCGTTAATTCGAAAGAAATCAATAATCAAAAAATCTTAGAAAAAAATTTCAGAAAATTTTTTTCCAAAAATTTCCTAAGGCAGGAATCCTCACACCACTGTAGAAAGAACAATTCGCACAATACAACAATCTTCACAAAATTCGCAGACTTGAAAAATTCGCACACCACTAATGCCAAAATTCGCACACCCTTAGAAATCCTCACACAATGAGATGCAAGTTCTATAAATTCGCACGCTGCTGTATGCTAATTTTGAGAAATTCGCACACAACTATATGCGAATTCTTTACTTATAAACTTTCTTGGTCGGCAAATTTTCGCACGTAACTTTTCGCACAACAGGGAGATACGAACCCTATACTTAGAAAATATTTCAACCTCAAACAATTCGTATCGATGCGGATAGTATACGTAGAAAAAAATTCAATTTTCTATGTGGAATGTACAAAATCCGTATGTAGCTCTATGCGAATTCTGAGGAATTCGTATGAAGCACAATGCGAATTACAGGAATTCATACGCAATGCGATGCGAAATCCTTATTTTTCGTATCCAACTCTATGCGAAATTTGTCCTTAGAATAAATTCTCCCAACTTCTCGCACACTGAACTCTACGAATTCTGAACAATTCGCACAAAGGCTTATGCGAATTCTTCCATTAAATTTTTCAAATCTTGAGTTCTATGTGAATTCCATTGCAAACATGTTCATCATGCAAGTTCTTCGTGCGAATGGTTTAGATCATGCGAGTTCTTGAATATACGATCCAAAAACACTTCAATTCGACCAAAAACCTATCAATGCTTCGAATCAAAGTCTGAAACTTCACCAATTCAGTCACAAACAATACTAGAAGCTAATACAAACAATGAATTACAAGAATGTTGACTCAAACATATAATTTGAATTCAATACAGTGCGTAAGAACTCGTGTGACCAAAACTTACAAAAACAACAAATCAATCGAAAATTACAGTGCAATTCACTCACAAACCAACTCAAAACATGTCTAATACATCAATCAAATGCTATGGAAACATGTCAGGATCTTAAATTCTTAACAAGAATAAACACTCAGAAAACAATATTAAAGAAGCTGGGGAATAGCACTTTAATATTCAGAAAAACAATGAAACAGTAAATCAAAATCACAACTTGCAAACTCTTATTGAATGATTGAAAGTCACAAGCTTTTACACACAACCTCAATATTGATGAACAGACTAACCAATACGAGTTCTACTTCTCTAGAATTAGGGTTCTAACCTTGAGGTTGATTCTCTCTATCAAAACTAAAAATTCAGAATGTTAAAGTTATTAAAAGTTAATTTCTATCAATTCTAAACTATTCTATATATACTGAAGATAAAAGATAATTACAAATAATAAAAGATCTTCAGTATAATCTTCCATCATTATCTCCAAGCTTTCATGAATATCTTCAATTCAGCTGTCATCCTTGCCATGCGAAGTCTTCATCATCTCATAAGCAACACTAAGTTCAAGAACATTCAGCAGCATTAAGTTGATCCAGCAGCATTAATTCTTTAGCAGTACTAACTCCAACAGTACTAACTACTAGCAGTACTAACTCTTCAAGCAGTACTAACTATTTAAGTAGCAGTATTAACTTGTCAAGCAGTATTCAAATCTACTAGCAGTATTAATCATGATGTACTGGCAGTAGTAATTCTGTTATAGCAGCATTAACCATACTTAAGCATTTCTGAATTTCCCAACAATCTCCCCCTAACTTGACTTTTAGGAAAAGAAGTCAAGTTCTTCAGAAGTTCTTCTTAGATGCTCCTAAAACTTCATGAGTCATACCCCTGTATCCACATTCAGCCCCAAGCTTTGATTGATTTTTCTTTGAATCAAATATTTAGCCATCTTTGAATCTGGAACACATCCTAGCTTCTTCTTCAGCATTTCATGAAGCTTTAGTCTACTGTGATTATACACTCTATCCACTAGGAAGTACTCTATATGATTTAAGTCCATAGTTAGTGCACATACTCCACTAGTTTCATATAGAGTCCACTTGTTGACTGTTTGGAACACATTCCTGATTACATGCTCTACTTCATCAGGTTTGAACATCATACACAGATACTCCATCACCAGTTTAGTAATTGAAATCCCTGGAGCTTTCACTTTATCTGCATACAACTTCATCCCTATTTCAAACATTTCTTCTATATCTGACCTGGAGCATGTTCTGACAATCTTTGCCCAAGTGTTGAATACCTCATACTTTTCATCCTTCCTCTTGAGCCTTATGTATTCCTTTCCATCCACTGTCAATGTATCCCAGAGAATAACCTCAGGAGGCTTCACACCAACAGCATCTGCTGAAATTGGTTCAAGCACTTTGTCCATCACTACCATATACATATTTACATCATCTGTACTTGATGGTTCTACCTGATCAACTGATTCAGATGCCCCTTTTTCTTCAGCAACTTTCTTACTTTCTTCTTTATCCACTCTAGGCTTCTTGGCTGATTTTCTTCTGGCCATCATCTTAGTTCTTTTTAAAGTCCTTAGACTTTCACCTAAAGTGGCTTCCTTCTCTGGTGTTTCTTGCTCATCAGGGAATGGCTTTTGTATCAAATAATCATTGCTTTCCTTCATTCTCTTCTCCATTTCCACCCTGCCAGTTTCATTCCCTTGAAGTTTTGTCATCTCTGCATCATACAGCCCTTTGATTTGCTCAAAAGACATCTGTGAGAACATTTTCTTTTTGACACCTACAGCACCCTTGAGGAAAGTGATCATCTTCTTTCTCTCTTGAGCACCAAGGTATGTCCTTGAAGGTTGTCTCTTCTTTGCAGCCATCTTGATTTTTCCAGACTTCCTTAGAGATGTTGCTTTCTTCTTTGCTATTTCTGTTGCAAGACTTTGTTGATAAACTTCATTGAGTTCTGCAGCCATAGCTTTTGCTATCTCCCTATCTTTGGCTACTTGCACATTTTCTGCTTCTTCAAGTTCAGCTTGTAATTTTCTAGCCAAAGCTTCATCTGACTCAATCAATTTTTGCCTTTTAATTGGTTGATCAGATTCCACCATCTTAGCTTTGCCTTTGTCCTTGCTTTTTGCTTTATCAACACTGACTTTCTTGACAACTTCAACATTTTCTTTGATGACAACTCCTTTGGCCTTTGAAGTGACCTTGGGAGTATCATGCTTGGCTTTTATTAATGCTTCAGCTGTCTCAAGCTCTTCCTTATTTCTGCTCTGAAGATCAATTAGTACTTCTTTCACCATTTCTGCTGCTTCACTCAGTTCATCAGCATTAACAGTTTCTGCTGCTATTGATGTTACTGCTGCTGCTTGATATTCTATTTCTGCTTCTTGTACAACCTCTGAATCTTTTTCCACTGTTTGTACCCTTTCTGTACTGACCCTATCAAGCTCCCCCTCAACTTCTTGTTTCTCCCCCTTTTCTGTAGCTTCTTCCATGGTGAACTCAGCTGCTGACTCCCCCTTTTTGGGAGCATCATCCCCTGATTTCCTTCTCCTTAGCACAAACTGTTTCTTCTTCTTTTTCTGTACTAGCCTCATTACCAATTTCTTGAGTTTGGTAATCTGCACTTGTTGGGATAGGATTACCAATTTCATTTCTTCAATGTCAGCTCCTTGTTTGATGACATCCAAGTTGATATTTCCCATAGCATCCATCAATTCTTGGTAGTTATATCTGTCCTCACCTTCTCCAGAAGTGTTACCCTCTTTTGAAGGATCATAGGATCTTTTTGTAGTGGGAGCCTTCTGCCTAACAGAAGCACTCTCCACCCCCGTGGGTTCTTGTCACCAGGGACCTTTGGATGATTGCTCACCCAAAGTTGCCATGGGGAAGGTCTTATTGATGTTACCACTTACCTCCTCTGTGCTAGCAGGAGTAGTGGCAGCCTTAGCACCCATATGCTCAACCATCTCCTCAGTGAGCACCTCATTGGGGTTGGGAGACACCCCTGTGGTTTCCCTGTAGATATTCTCTAAAGGAGAATTCTCCCTTAGAGGGCTTAAAGGCTCAGTGGGTGATGGTACAAGAAGGGAAGGAGCCTTCTTTACCTTTTTCCTTGAATAAGTTTGGCTGATAGGGGAAATTGGCTTATGAATTAGAGACTGTGGGATAGATATAGAGTGGGAAGGTTGGGATTGGCTAGCAGTGGGATGGTCTAATGAGGGCCTTGACCCTGCTGCCATACCTTCTTTAGTTTGGGACACCCCCATCATTGTAGAGAACAATGGGGTGTCAACTCCTTCCGAGTCCAATGGAGATCTTTTCATGTTTGAAAAGACCTTAACTTTGGGGATTTTTGGTACATATACCTCATCAAAGTGAGGCATATCCGTCAATTCGTGGGTTATAACTTCTTGTACAAATCTTGGGTACATATAAAAACTCTTTTTGCTTCCTAAGTTTGATACAAGATCCTTAAAAATCATTTGAGAAAAATTGTACTTTCTGGCAGTGGCCAAGCACACCAAAGCATAAGCAATGGTGCTACTGAACTCACTCCATCTAGTAGTCTTTTTGGAAATACAATGCATAAGGGTATGGATAAAGAAACGCCATTGGGGTGAAAATTTAGCTTTTGAGAACTTGAAAACACCCAATGGGCCTCCATACCCCATTCTTGTAAGAGTGGAAAACAGTTCATCATTAGAGATAGATGAAATACCAGAAGCATCGTCTAGACGTAGACTGATGCAAATTACCTCTTCAGTAACTGTCAAAGGTTTGCCACACACCCTTGTCTTGATCACTTGCACACCATTCTCAGTAACAATGGTGGCATTAGCCCAAAATTGTTGTTGGTACTCGATATAGATTGATGGAGACACTGTCAGAGCATAGGCGATATGGCTAGACTTAAGAAAATCCACTATCTGATGAAAATCCCGCAGCTTGCTTTGGCTTTTGTAGCATCGCGATTTCATTATGCTCGTCAATAAATGCCATAGACGCCATTGAGCTTGAATAATCTGTACTGGAACACTTGGTTCTTGAGAGAAAAGGTTAGAGAGAAAGTGAATAGAAAGCAGAGAGTCGTTATGAACTTTTGGGCGGGCAAAAAGGGTATTTATACGATTCGGAACATAAGCAGTATTAACACCTAGCAGTATTAACTAACTAGCAGTATTAACCATTAGCAGTATTAACTAACTAGCAGTATTAACTGAGAGCAGTATTAACCACTAGCAGTATTAACTAACTAGCAGTATTAACTGAGAGCAGTATTAACCACTAGCAGTATTAACTAACTAGCAGTATTAACTGAGAGCAGTATTAACTACTAGCAATATTAACTAACTAGCAGTATTAACTGAGAGCAGTATTAACTACTAGCAGTATTAACTAACTAGCAGTATTAACTGAGAGCAGTATTAACTACTAGCAGTATTAACTATGCACTGGCAGTAATAAAACTGCACTGCCAGCATTAACTATACTTACCCTTTTTGAAGCTTGAGGTACTCTAAGGTAATAGACTTCCTTTATTTGTACCTTATTTGCTCAACATCATCTCCCTTACCTTTATCACTTATCATACCTACTTCTGCATCAAATGAAACATGTCCTCCAACAAATCTTTTGATGAATTTGAAGGCAAACCATGTTCCCTGTTATGTGCCAAGAGCAACCACTATCTACATGCCAAATGCTCTTCCTCTTGAGCTGTTGGTTGCCCTGCACACTTGATAAATCAGTTAGTTTTGGAGGGAACCCAAGCCAAAGTGGTCTTGGGTTGTCCTTTCTCATCAATATAATCTGTAAGTTTAGTCTGGATGAGTTGTTTAGGAATCTCATGGCTGGAATACTTTGTCAAGATTATAGGCTTAGCAGCATTATTACTAGAAGCAGCACCAGCCTTGTTAGCAGTACTAACTTGGTTAGCAGTACTAACTGAGTTAGCAGCACTATTTCTGTTAGCAGTACTATCTGGGATAGCAGTACTAACAGGTTTCTTTACTTTTGGAACCCAAACCTGAACAAAGTTGTTTGCTTTCTTTGTCTTTAAGTTACTCCTTGGCTTATTTGGAGTATTTTTCTTTGTATTAGCAAGCTTGTTCTGAGCATGGGACTTTAAAGGTGCTCTTCTCACATTCTCAGCCATGTGATTCCTTCTTTGATTTCTATAACCAAAAGAGTTTTGTGTTTGTCTTTGAAAAGTGACTCTTTGGTTAATAGGATTTGAAATAACAGTATTTGGCAAGATGATTCAATTTTCCACAGATAAAACAAGGTTTTGGTCTATTGATTTTACTCAGATCAATCCCTTGTTTTGTGCCAACATATTATTCCAATTTCTTTGATTCCCCCTTCTTTTATCATGTTTTAGGGGCTCTGGCTTATTGCATGCACACTGTTTGCAAGAAACAGGATTCACAACAGTGGTCTGTTTGTAATGGACCTTACCAGACTTTCCCTCTGTCTTCTCTATGTCCTTTGATTTGACCCAAGCCCTTCCACAATCCTCATTGGTAATAATGTGATTTTCTAAGGGAATCTCTTTGTGATCATCCTCATTCTTACCATTAGAGTTCTCTTCTTTAGAGTATGTTTCAACCACCACTTTATCTAATGGATCTACCTTAGTAGCTCCCTCCGGCAAGTCCTTCCTGTCCTTGGTCTCTAGCAGGTCTGATGTAGGAGGAATGTAGTTGTTGTTGTATGGTGGTGGTGTGGTATGATACCCTATTCCTGGCTTAAGCTTATCATGGATTTGGACTTTTAGAATTGAATCCGTGGTTTTAGAAGCATATGAATACTTCTCAATGTCAAGCTTAAACTCATACTGATCTTTCTCCCACTTCCAGTAATTTGTGTCATACATGTGTTGAAGCTCATTGGCTTGGAAACCTTTAATCTGTTCCTCAAACCTCTCAACAATTCTCACATAGTCTTTTATATCTTTCTCTAACCTCTTAAGGTCATCACTCATCTTCTTGTTGTGATGCCTGTACTTTTTAACAGTGTCAATACAGGATTTAGAGCAAAGATTAGAAATTACCTCTGTGGGGATTTCTTTGCTTGAAGAGTCTGAATCTTTAGCCATTGATGATTTTTGATTTCAAGAAATAAAGATGATTCAAGGTTTCTGAGAGCACTTGCTCTGATACCACTTGTCAGGATCTTAAATTCTTAACAAGAATAAACACTCAGAAAACAATATTAAAGAAGTTGCGGAATAGCACTTTAATATTCAGAAAAACAATGAAACAGTAAATCAAAATCACAACTTGCAAACTCTTATTGAATGATTGAAAGTCACAAGCTTTTACACACAACCTCAATATTGATGAACAGACTCACCAATACGAATTCTACTTCTCTAGAATTAGGGTTCTAACCTTGAGGTTGATTCTCTCTATCAAAACTAAAAATTCAGAATGCTAAAGTTATTAAAAGTTAATTTCTATCAATTCTAAACTATTCTATATATACTAAAGATAAAAGATAATTACAAATAATAAACGATGTTCAATATAATCTTCCATCATTATCTCCAAGCTTTCATGAATATCTTCAATCCAGCTGTCATCCTTGCCATGCGAAGTCTTCATCATCTCATAAGCAGCACTAAGTTCAAGAACATTCAGCAACATTTAGTTGATCCAGCAGCATTAATTCTTTAGCAGTACTAACTCCAGCAGTACTAACTACTAGCAGTACTAACTCTTCAAGCAGTACTAACTATTTAAGTAGCAGTATTAACTTGTCAAGCAGTATTAAAATCTACTAGCAGTATTAATCATGATGTACTGGAAGTAGTAATTCTGTTGTAGCAGCATTAACCATACTTAAGCAATTCTTCAGTTCCCAACAAAACAATTAGAAACACAACTACACAGTAAATCACAAAAATTGAACAATTCACAGTGAACAGGGTGCGAAGAACATTTCTTGATGATTTCAATTGAATTTTGCTCTAATACCAATTGTGTGTCCCAGTAATACGTTCAATCAAATTATCAAGATGACGACAATTGATCCAAATCAATAAGTAGTTTTATTAATCTTCAATCAATCAATCAATCAGTACAAGATGCTCTCAATATTTCTCTCTCTAAACTCGGACACTCTCTTAGTCATATGAGTCTATGAACATAAAACAAAAATATTTATATATTTACAAAAACAAAGACAAAACCAAACTAAACTAACTAACACATTGACTTGCTTGACTTTGATTTTTGTCTTGAAGGTTTGACTTCAATTCCCATGATCTTGGATCCAACATATTTATGCACTAACAGTTTTACACGAGGTACCCATCCAGATTTGATAGAAATGCATTTTGCGCTTTTGTTATAATGTAAATATTTGTATAAGTTTGTTTAGAGTTTTAATTTCATGAATGGATCTGTATGAGTTTATTTTTTTTATTACCTTTTTTATTTCAAAATCTACATAATTTTGATTTCTAAAGATTATGTTCGTGAGTTACATATGAATATTTTTGGGGATTATGATATTCTTGACTTGATTATGAATGTTCTTGGGATGGACGTGAGGTTGAAGAAGATAAGTAAAAAGACAAAAATTCCCCTCACATGAGGGGCACATGACTGATTTAACGAAGTTCTCTCTAACGGTGTTAGTGAGAGGGACCGAAATGGACTCCCAAACAGGTTTTTTGGAACACCAATGTACTTTTACCTTTCGAGGGACGAAAACCAAAAAGGAGGCATTCATGTGGGACCAAAAGTGTAATTCACTCTATTATTAATAAGTTTTGCCATAATCATAGAACTCTCATATGTTGTAAGCATTGGTAATTTCTTTACCATTGTTTTCTTCCTAACACGCCAAAATTTAAATTCCTCCGATGCAACACAAAATTCATTTCACGATCAAAGTTTAACATATATAGAAACATAAATAAAAATGTAGGATATTAAAAACAAACAAAAGTCAATCCTTATATTTAAGCTTAATATCTAAAAAATGCCTCACATTTCAACTTCTACGTTCATTGATCCTTTTACATATAGAGGGAGTTTCAAATACAAACCCTTTAATTAGTACAAACCATACAAACAAATCTTAATCGTATATCTAGTCTAATGAATACCTAGATTCATAAATATCTCGATTGTTTTCTGATTTAAAACGTTAATATAACACCCTGATTTTCGTCCTAGTTGAAGTGTTGAATCGAGTGAACCGATGAAGAAAAACGAAATATGGAGTCTAGCTATAATGTCATGGTAGCACCGATGGTACTGAGAGCATGGTTGTCTCATCTATAGTGCCACATGATAGTGACATCGGCACAATAGCAGGTACAATAGCACCAGATGTACTGAATGGGTGACTAAGGCGATTGTGTTATGCGATTGTGACACTGTCACAATCGCGGGTACAATAGTCAGCGGGTCCTAGAGTATAAAAAGTTGTTTTAGAGCTAAGGTTTGTCACTTTTCTTCATCTCCTTCATTTTCTGTCTTTTGGGATTTATTTTGGGCTGCCCTTTGGGGGCAAATGGAAAGATTAACATGAGGATTGAAGATCTATGGTGGATAGTTTCAAAGATTCATGAAGAGGTAAGCTTTTTGGGTATTTTGAGATCTATCATTGAGATCTTTGTGAGTTTGAATCTTGTGCTAACTCTTGGTCTCTTTTGGCTTGGATGGTGATCTTAATATGCTTTATCAGGGAGTTTTGCTTGTGGGTCTCAACCCTTCACCAATGGAACCTAGAGGTTGGGGGTTTGAAAACTAGGTTTAACATAACCTAGTAAGGAGAATTTCAGGTTATTTTGTGAAAACGTTGTACATGTCAAAATGTCATTCATTTTTGTGTCCATTTGCTTTAATGAAGTTTTATATATCTAATTAGTTGTTTAACTAACCTATTTTGTAACACCCTCAAGAGCGAGTAATTAAAAAAATCCCTAATACATCGAGTAAAGGATAATATCCCTTTCTATGAACCAATACTTGAAGTTACCTCAAATTAAATTTGTGTGCCCCTAATTGTGCAAATCAGATCAAGATGACCACAATAATTCACTTCTAATTGCCATATTATTGATGTCAATCCACGGTTTACAATTCGTATGAAAACTCTCTCTCAGATACAAATATTCCATCTCTAAAAGATATTCTCTCAAAGTGCTACTCGGTTACAACAAAGCAAAAACCTATTTATACCATCTATCTCTTACAAAGACAAAACACAACAAGCTAACTAAACTAACTAAACACTTTGACTTTTCTTCCTTTGAACTTTGACTTTGATTTTAGCATAAAGGGATTTGACTTGAGCTTTGACTTACAATCCCAATAATCTTGGATCTAAAATTTATGCACTAACAATCTACCCCCTTTGGATTCAAGATCATCTTCAAAAACATAAGAACTTTATCTCCCCTTTGGATTCAAAAAGAATTTCAGTATCAGATAAAAATCTCCCTCTTTATGTCTCTAAACAATCTCCTCCTTTTGAAATGAATCTCCCTGTCAATCTCCCCTTTTCTTCTCTTTAAGAATTTTAACAATGTCCCTCATGATGTATAGTAACCTCTTTCAGACTTCGGAAAATAAATTATCTTCAGATTCAGCTCACTTTTGCTTCAGCATATAATCTTCAAAGAAAACTTCAGTAAACTTCAGCAATCTTTCTTGAACTTTTTGAACTTCCTCTTTCTTCTGAACATTCTCCACATATTTCTGAAATGTATCGTTCAAATTTCTGTCATTTCTTGATTACTTTCTCTTTAAAACTTCTTTGTCATTTCTTCAATGTCTCCCCCTTTTTGATGATGTAGAGCATAGAAATCATCAAAACTTTCTTCAAGAAATGTCATATACCCAAATTCTGACCACTTTCCATATCTAATCTTTCCTCAAAAGTTCTGAACCATCCGTCAATTCGTAAAATGTATTTATCCGAATCTTTTCAAATTCATACAAATAGGAATGAAAACCTGAACCAACAAATGAATCAGTTAAAGTGCTTGTAACCAGCAGGGAGCCACTTTGTACAATGAATGTACTTTGGAAATGAGTTTTTTGATGTTCACTCCCCTAGGGGTTTCATTCAATCATCGAAAATCATGAAGGAATTTTCTATGAACTTTATGACAAGAAAACGAATTCCTTGTGTGCTTGTGCTAATGTAGAATGATTGAAGCTACTTAGGCTTTTCATATAGGCTCAAAGTGTGTAAGCCACTGAGACAACAACATTATTACATGGACTCAATGTGCATGAACGAGATGCGAAGGTGGGGAAACTTTCCTTCTATTTCAATATCCACATCTTTCAAATAATACGGGATAGAGTATGTGTTGCGTCCCCAATAAAATTTGAAACATCTTTTTGTTGAGAAAAAGATGAGTAACTGGTGGGGTTTAATTCAAGAGTTGGCATGGGCTATTGCTTATTTCAATGAAGGTCACCAAAGAATGTGAACCAACTGTAGATGTGGTTTCCTGACTCAGAAAAGATTGGGTGCAGAGTTCTGATGTTCTTTTAACTCTATTCACACACCCTCTTTCTTTTTATCATTTAAGCTCACTTCTAACCAAATTCTCTTTTCATTTTACCTCATCACACACCCACTCTTTGATTTTGACCCCTCGCCTCTCGATCACTCAAGGATAACTTCTTGGGTAGGAAACACTGGTTATCATGAATCCATAGAAGTTCTTTGAAGTTCTCACACTGATCCCGTGAATTTGCCCTAAAAAGATAATGTTGCTCAATCGTTTAACTTCAACAATTAAAGCACAATGAATTACATATGTCAGATATATGTATGCTCAAAAAATAATCATGAAGATTTGAGCAGTTTTAAACATGCAAGATTTTCTCAAAACAAGGAAATTGAATGAACGAAGTGAAATCAATAGATATGTTATAAGAATCTGACAATGTATGGAAAAGATCAAATATGAATGATTTATCAATAAAAGCTTAGGTCATGAAAAATTGGAATTTGTCTATATGAATCAAGTATAGACAACTCTTGAAAGAATCGCTTTGAAAGAATTAACGCTCAACAAACATTGAATGTACAAAAGAAGTGTATTACCACCGAAAAATTGTTTCATTTTGAGAAATGGTAATAACAAAGTCTATGAGTTCCAGATTCAAGCTCAATACAGATTGATCACACACAATTAGTCACAAGTCATTTGTATTTGATTTGAATGGATTACAAACAACTCTCTCAATGCATACAAACTCTCTCTCTCTCTAAAGTCACAAGTATTTATCTCTCTATATGTGTGCTTATGTCTGCTTGTTTTCAAGATTACAACAACCAAAAGTATTTATACTAAGTCAAACTAGTTGACTTTTACAACTCAAGACATTTAAGAAAGTCAAACACTCTTGACTTTAACAACACTATACAACAATTACAATTTAGACCCTTTTAATCTTGAATACAACATTTTAGGCTCAACAAAGTCAACAAAAATACTAAACTGATGTGTGTGAATACTTGACAGAATATAGAAAAGATAATCCGCAAGTATATATCTTTGGAAACACACGGTTAGTGAAACATGTAAGATCGTAAAATGAAAACATTTAAAAGTCACACTTCTATAATTCATGAAATCTTTTAAGAATTGAGAAGTGGTTTGAGCGTTTAAGCAAATATGTTTTCATGTCTGAAAGTCGTTCATCTTTCAAACATGTATGAGATTAAGGCTTGAATAAACCTTACACTCAGCGTTAATCTCATAAAATCAGCCTCAAAGTCATGATTGATATGATCATGTAAGCTCCCCCTCAAAATCTACATTTAGTCAAAAAGTCATCAAAGTACCAAAGTCTGATTGAAAGTAAAATAACAACATTTATTGAAACTAAAAGACATGAAAAGCGAGTTAAAACTTTAAAGAACGAATTCTAAACTAAATGTTTAGAAGTCAATTTATCTTTACTCCCCCTGAAATGATGCATTCACAAAAATATATCAGTACACATCAAATGCAAAAATTCTGTAACTCCCCCTATAAAGTAGATCATCTAATCTTTTGTCTCACTCCCCCTGAAATCATTAGCAAACCTTCAGTGCAAATATTATTCAAACTAAAAATAAATAAATGAAGAAAAATTATAAATCAAACTGTACTAGGTAAATATGGATTATGTTTTAAGATTCAACATGCCTAATTTTGAAATGAGAAAATTAAATCTCTTTTCGTCCAAAGGCTTAGTGAACAAATAGGCAAGTTGATAATCCGAGTTTACAAAGTAAAGTTCAATTGTACCTTTTCTGACATTATCCTTAATAAAGTGATATCACACGTCAATGTGCTTTGTTTTCATGTGCTTAACAGGATTAGCAGATATCGCGATGGCGCTCTTTGGATCACAATATATAGGTATTTTGTTGAAATAGAATCAATAGTCTCAAAGTTGTGTGTGCATCCACAATACTTGAGAACAACATCTAGCAGCAGCTACATATTCTGCTTCCACGGTCGATGTGTAAACACAAAGTTGTTTCTTTGATGCCCACCTAACGAGCTTGTCTCCAAGAAATTGTATGTGACCCGATGTGTTCTTCCTCTCTAGCATACAACCTGCATGGTCTGCATTTGAATATGTTGTGAGTTAAAAACCAGTATCTTTAGGATACCACAAACCAAGGTCTGCAGTCCCCTTCAGATATCTAAATATGCGCTTTACAACCGAGAGATGGGATTCTTTAGGCTTAGCTTGTTATCTAGCGCATAAAGAAGTAGAGAACATAATATCTGGTCTACTAGCCGTTAAGTACATTAAAGAACCTATCATTCCTCTATAGGTTCTAAGATCAACGGCTTTTCTCGAATGATCAGCTCCGATCTTATTTCCAGGTGCCATCGGGGTTGAAATAGGAGTACAATTTTCCATTTTAAACTTCTTCAAAATATCAGAAATGTACTTCGATTAGTTTATAAAAATCCCCGTAAAAAATTGTCTAACTTGTAATCCGAGAAAGAAATTCATCTCTCCCATCATACTCATTTGAAATCTAGAAACCATTAGAGAAGAAAAGTTCTTACAATACTTAGGATTTGTTGAACCAATAATTATGTCATCGACATATATTTGAATAAGAATGATATCAGCTTTTTCTTTTTTAATAAAGAGAGTGGTATCGATTTTACATTTCGAGAAGCCTGTAATTCCCATATTCAAGAACTAAATCACATGTCGATCACACACAAGTATGTAGAAATCACTCTATTGATTTAACAAAGATTACAATGATTTCTCTCTTGATAGTCACAAGTCTCACAGTGCCACAAGTAATTCTCTCTCTACAATTGTGTGCGTGTTTCTAGTGTGGTTACATGATTCTAAAGACACAACTCTTTTATACTTAGTCAAACAAGTTGACCTTACAACTCAATGTAGTAAGAAATTCAAACACCTTGACTTTTAACAACACTAATAAAACTGAAACTTTACCACAATTACAATATAGACCCTTTTTATCTTGAATACAACTTTTGGACTCAACAATCTCCCCCTTTTGATTCAAGATTAAAAAAACATTGACACTAATCTTCAGGTCTTCTATCACTTGAAAATTCTTCAACACAAAGTCTTTCATAGCTTCGAAACTTTTGAAACCTTGTCGCTTTGAAAACCTTTGATACTTCAAAAACTTGATATCTTCTTCAATCTTCCCCTTCGGTAGAAAATACACATCTATCTCTCATAAATTATCTTCAGATTTGCTTCAAACATGGAAATTTCTTCATAAATATCTTGCTTTGACACTTTGTCATCTCTATCTTTCACTTGAATTTTAACTCAGAAAAACCTTTCCCCCTTTTTGATAAGAGTAATAGAAATCTGACTTTGAAACATTTGAAATATCTTCCCTTGTTAACTTTCACTTGACTTTGCTTTCTTCTGAAATTGAACTTTGAATTCTCTCCCCCTTTTTGAGGAATGATGAGATATCAGAATCATCAAAACATGTGCGATTTCAGCATTAGTTTTGAGAACATCTCCCCCATATAGCAAAAATGAAAACACATCATGATATAGAAATAATCTCCTCCAAAATGATAATCAACAATCTCCCCTTAAGAGAATATCTCCACCTGATCTGATATGATCATTTATCCGTCAATTCATAAAATGTATTTATTCGAATCTTTTCAAATTCATACAAATTAAGAATTGGGAACCCAGAATCAACAAATGATACAATTAAAATGTCTGTAAGTAGCACAAAGCCACTTAGTACAACTGATGTACTGTATAAGGAGATTTAGTGATGTTCACTCCCCAGGTCTTCCATTCAATTATCGAATAACACAATGAAATTAGATGAACGTTCTGACAGAAAAACGAATTTTCTGTATGAATGTGCTTGTATATGAAAGAATTAAGCATAAAGATCGCTTTATCAGACTCAAAAATATGTAAACCATTGAGACAATAACAGTATTACATGGACTCAATGTGCATGAAAGAGGTTCGAAGGTAGGGCAACATTCCTTCTTTTTCAATATCCAAATATTCTAAATGAAGATCAGATAGATTATGTGTTGCTTCCCCAATAAAATTTGAAACATCCTTTTGTTAAGAAAAATATGAGTAGCTAGTGGGGTTTAATTCAAGAGTTGGCATGGGCTAGTGCATGTTTCAATGAAGGTCACCAAAGAATGTGAACCAACAAGTTATGTGGTTGCCCGACTCAGAAAAAGTTGGTGCAAAGTTTTCATTTTTCTTTAACTTTGATCTCACACCCTCTTTCTTTTTAACATTTAAGTTCACTTCTAACCAATCTCTCTTTTCCATTTTACCTCATCACACACCCACTCTCTGATTTTGACCCCTCTCCCCTCAATCACTCGATGATAACTTCTTGGGTAGGAAACACTGGTTAACGTGAATCTATAGAAGTTCTGATAAGCTCGCATACTGATTCCCGTGAATTTTGTCCTAAAAGACTAGTATTTCTCAACAATTTATCTTTAACAGATAAGCATCCAAATGTAGATAACAATGTCAAATAAATGTAAGCTCCAAATGTCAAGATCGAAAAATTCTAATGAAGAATTTAATTAACACACTCAGAAACAATGTTAAAGAAGTTGCGGAAAAACACTTCAACACTCAATCAATGAAACAGTACTTGAATGCAAATCACAAGTTATATTGATTAACTTAATGATTACAAACTCAACCTCAATCTGTTGAACAGGCTCAATAGACGTTCTAAACTTCTCTAAAAAAAAGGATTACAATGAATTTTAAGGTTAATTCTCACTAAAACGTATATTGAAATTCTATGAAAAGTCTATTCTAAACTATGTCTTCTATACAGTATATATACAAGACAGATTACAAGATAATTATAAAATAAAAATTAATCTTCATGATCCAGTCCATAATTATCTTCAAATATCCTTGACATTCGCATCATTCAAATCATTCCATCATTATCTTCTCAGCAGCGCTAATCTTCATAAGCAGTATTAATTCTCCCAGCAGCATTAACCATCTCAGCAGTATTAACCTTTTCTTGCAGTACTAACATGCTTAACAGTATTAACTTGTCTAGCAGTAGTAAGTTCCTTCAGGCAGTACTAACTCTCCAAGCAGTACTAACTATTCAAGTAGCAGCACTAACTCTTCAAGCAGTATTAATTCTACTAGCAGTAGTAATATTTCATCTTGCAGTAGTAATACCTTTCAAGTAGCAGCAGTATTCATTCTTAGCACATTCAGACCCAAAAATCTCCCCTAACTTAACTTTTCAAAATGAGAAGTTAAGTTCTTCAGCATAGGGTCTTCATGATGCTTTCAACACTTCAGCTTAATTTCCCAGATTTGGATCCAATCCCAGACTTTGATTAATTGTCCTTCTAATCACAATTCTGGCCATTTCTGATTCTTTAGCACATACTAACTTGGCTTTCAACATCCCTTCTAACTTAGATTTGCTATGGTCATAGATCTTGTCAACCAAGTAGTACTCATGGTAGCTTTTGTCAAATGTGATCATGTAGACACCACAGTTTTCAAATAACATCCAATGATCAATCTTTTTGAATCCATACTCATGATGTAAGTCTTTGATCCTGTACTTCACTCTTTCAAGCTCAAACATCATGCATAAGTACTCCATGGCAATCTTGATTAAGCTCATTTCAGTCCCTTCCAGCACATCTTTATACATAATCAGTCCAACTTTGTATAATTCTTCCAGATCAGACCTTGTACAGCTTCTCACTATCTTTCCCCAGGTTGCATACACCTCATACTGATCACCCATTCTTTTGAATCTGAAATAGTCTTTTCTGTTGTCCTTCAGAATATCCCAGTGAATGATCTCTGGTGCCTGCATTGATATAGGGTCAGCTTGCACTAGTTCTTCATCTGTCAAAGTCATGTACAAATGGAATTGCTCATTGGATTGTTGATTGGACTGCTCTTGATCCTGCTCTGGCTCTGCTGAAGGTTCTACTCTTGCACTTTCAATATCCTTTTCAACTTCTTCAGTTCTTGACCTCTTTGCCTTAGGCATGGTAGAATAAGATTTCTTTCTTTTTATAGCTCCATTCTGTTGAGCCAAAGTCTCTTCTTGCTTAGCTTCTGTCTTTTCATTGATAGGAGTGCCTTCCTCACTGTCAGGGAAAGGTTGTTGTATGTTGAGATCATGTCTTTCTTTTAATTTTCTTTCAACCTCAACCCTTTGAATGAAATCTCCTTTCAGCTTGGCCATCTCCTTCTGGTATAGCTCCTCTATCCTTCCAAATGTCATGCTGGTAAACATTCCTTCAGGAACTCCAATAGCTCCTTTCAGAAAGTTTATCATTTTCCTTCTTTCTTGATTTTCCAGGAAGGTCTTTGAAGGCTTTCTTTGGCTTTGTTTAGTTGCTCTCAATGTTACTTTCTTAGCAATAGCTGCTGTCTTCAAACTCCTTTGAAATTCTTCATTGAGCTTTGTAGACAGTTCTAAAGCAATCTCTCTGTCTTTTGCAGTTTGAAACTCTTCCTCTTGTGTTAATTCAGCTTGCAGCTTCTTGGCTAGCTCCTCATCCAGAGCTATTTGTTTCTGTTTCTTCATTGGTTTCTCAGACTCAACCACTTTCTCTTTTCCTTTCTTTTTAATCTCTGCCTCACTGATCTTCTTCTTTTTCTGTTCAGAACCACCTTCTTTTATTATTACTCCCTTAGCCTTTTGAGTAGCCTTGGGAGTGTCAGTCTTTGCCTTCACAAGTGTCTCTGCAATTTCTATTTCTTCTGTAGACATACCTGTTTCAGCTGCAACTTTCTCTTTTTCTACTGCTGTGGTTACTACTTCTGGTGTAGTTACTGCTGTTGGCTCAGTTACTGCTTCTTTCACACTTTTTTCTGCTGCTTGATCTGTTTCTGCTTCTTTCACACTTGTAGCACCAATCTCCCTTTCTTTTTCAACACTGGTCTCCCACTCAAAATGGGATTCCAGGACAACAGGGTTTTACTTTTCACCTTCAGCTTGACTCTCCCCTTTTTGAAAGCATCATTTACATCTCCCAGTTTCTTCAATACATACTGCTTTCTCTTCTTTTTCTGTACCAACCTCAGAACCATCTTCTTTAATTTGCTTATCTGCACTTGTTGTGAAAGAATCACCAGTTTCATCTCCTCAATTTCTGCACCCTGTTTGAGTACATCCAGATTGATATTTCCTAATGTTTCCATCAATTCCTCATAGTTATATCTGTCATCACCTCCTTTGGGTGTGTTGACCACCCTTGAAGGATCCTTGGATCTTTTAGTAGAGGTCTTCTGTCTAGTAGAAGCACCTTCTACCCCCTTGGTTTCTTGGCACCTGGGACCTTTGGATGATTGCTCAACTAAAGTTGCCGTGGGGAAGGTCTTAAGGATGTTCACACTATCCTGTCCTGCACTTTGTGCAGAATCAGTAGTGTGAGCCTTGCTGCCCACATGCTCTTCCTCCTCCTTATTGAGCACCTTCTTGGGGTTCAGAGACACCCCTGTGGTATCCCTTTGGATATTCTCTGATGGAAAATGCTCCATCAGAGGGCTTTTAGGCTGTGGGGGTGAAGATACTAGAAGGGAAGGAACCTTCTGTACCTTTTTCCTTGTGTATGTATGAGTAATGGGTGATGTTGGCTTCTTTAGAAGGGACTGAGGGATATGCTTTGTAGTGGAAGGTGTGGGTAGGTCATCAGTGGGTTGGTCTAATGTGGGCTTTGACCCTGATGCCTCACCTTGAGAGTGGGACACAACCATCATTGTAGAGAACAATGGTGTGTCTAGACCTGAGAAGTCCTTACTGGGCCTTTTTCATATTTGAGAACACTTTCCCCTTTGGGAGTTTTGGTACATATACTTCCTTGAAGGTAGGTAAATCCGTCAATTCCTTATTAAGTACTTCTTGTACAAACCTTGGATACATATAAAAGCTTTTTGATTTGGTATCCAGGTTTGACATTAAATCGTTTAAGATCCTTTGAGAGAAATTAAACTTTCTAGAGGTCGCTAAGCAGACCAAAGCATAGGCTATGGTGCTGCTGAACTCACTCCAGCCATTTATTTTTCTTGAAATGCATTGTTGTAGGGTATGAACAAAGAATCGCCACCTAGGTGAAAATCTGTTCTTGAAGAACTTGAATACCTCTGTGGGACCTTCATACCCCATTCGATTTAGAACTTGGAAGAGATCTTCCTTAGGAAGAGAGGTAATACCTGAGGCATCATCTAAGCGTAGATGTGCACGTATGTTGTCCTCTGATATGGTAATGGGTTTATCACAAACCCTTGATTAGATGACCTTCCCTCCTTCCACAGTCTGAATTGAAGCATTTGCCCAGAACTGTCGTAGATGTTCCACATGGATTGTGGGATTGGCAGTGAGGGCATAGTCAATGTGCGACGAATTAAGGAAATCCACAATCTGATGAAAACATTAAGCCTGTTTGGGTTTTTGCAGCATAGCAACCTCATTGTGTTCATCAAAGAATTCTAGTCCTGCCATCGTTCTGATTGATTCTAGGGTTCGAATCGCAACTAGGGTGTATACTGGTGAGCACGAAATCAAGAGAGAGAGAGAGAAAAAGAAGCAATGGAAGTTCAAAGAGCCATTTATATTTTGGCGGTCACAAAGGGGTATTTATAGGTGGAGGGTTTCAGTTAGAAGCAGTACTAAGTACCCTAGCAGTATTAACCAACTCGCAGTATTAACTCATATTAGCAGTAGTAACACATACTGGCAGTACTAACACAGACTAGAAGTATTAACATAGACTAGCAGTATTAACACCTACCAGCAGTATTAACACTGATTAGCAGTATAATTAAAGCAAGCAGTAGTAACTTTGCACTGGCAGTATAAACTACCTAGCAGTAGTAACCATACTTAACCCTTTTTGAACTGCTATCATGAGTAATATAGAGAGCAGTATTAACTGAACTAGAAGTACCAAGTATTCAATTTAAGCAATCTGAAACACTTAAACACACAAGGTTAGCAGCACCATGCACAATACAATATGAGAAAGTAGACAGGAAGGAATCTATACAGAAATGGTACATAAAGCAGATCAAAGGAGGTTTATTCAGTGTTTATCATTCCCACACTATTCAGTGTTTATCATGCCCACACTTGTGACAATAATGTGAATCTACCCACATCAAAAGCTTTGGTGAAGAGATCAGCAAATTGGTTACTTGTATGGACTTTCACAACCTGAATTAGCTTCTTTTCATTACAGTCTCTGATAAAATGGTACCTGATTTCTATATGCTTTGTTTTTGAGTGCTTGACTAGATTATTAACAATGCTAATAGCACTGTTATTATCTATGAAGATTGGAGTGTGAATAAAAGTCATACCATAGTCCAGCATTTGATTCTGAATCTAGAGTACTTGTGAACAGTAGCTTGCAGCAGCTATATACTCTACTTCTGTTGTAGAGGTGGACACTGTGGTTTGTTTCTTGCACTTCCATGACACTAGTCTTGCACCCAAAAACTGATATCCCCCTGAAGTTGACTTTCTATCCAAATTTGCACCACACAAGTCACTGTCTGAATAAGAAAGTAGGTCAAATGGTGAGTCATGAGGATGCCAAAGACCTAATCTAGGTTGGCCTTTGAGATATCTAAATATCCTCTTGACTGCTTTAAAGTGTGACTGCTTAGGCCTTACTTGAAATCTTGCACACACACAAACAGGAAACATGATATCTGGTCTTGAAGCAGTGAGATACATGAGGGAGCCAATCATGGATCTATAGTGATGAACATCCACATCCTCCCCCTCAAGATCTGCAGTGATCTGTTTGTGTGTCTCCATGGGTGTGCTTGTAGGCTTTGAATCTGAGAATCCAAACTTAGTAAGAATGTCCTTCACATACTTGGATTGGCTTATAAATATCCCATCTTTCTTCTGCTTAACTTGTAGCCCAAGGAAGAAAGTAAGTTCACCCATAGAACTCATCTTGAATCTCTTGTGCATCAAATCTTCAAAATCTCTACACATTTGATCTTTTGTGGATCCAAAGATAATATCATCCACATAGATTTTCACTATAAGGATGTCCTTCTTCTTCCTCTGAATGAACAAAGTCTTGTCTATGATTCCTCTTTGAAAACCATTTTCCAAAAGATAGGTAGACAAAGTGTCATACCATGCCCTTGGTGCTTGATGTAGCCCATAGGGTGCCTTCTTCAATTTGTATACTCTGTCAGGATAATTTGGATTCTTAAACCCTGGAGGCTGACAGACATACACTTCTTCTTCAATTCTCCCATACAGGAAAGCACTCTTTACATCCATCTGGTAGACCCTGAACTTCATGAAAGAAGCATAGGCTAAAAATAGCCTGATTGCCTCAATCCTGGCTACTGGTGCAAATACCTCTTCATAATCAATTCCCTCTTCTTGAGTATACCCTTGTGCCACTAATCTGGCCTTGTTCTTTATTACTATTCCTCTCTCATCTTTCTTGTTCCTGAAGATCCATTTAGTGCCTATAGCTCTGTGTCCTTTTGGAAGGTCAACCAAATCCCATACATCCTGCAGCACAAACTGCAGTAGCTCCTCTTGCATTGCTTCTATCCAGCTTGGATCCTTCATTGCATCATATGCCTTTTTGGGTTCAACCTGTGATAGAAAGCAAGATAGTAATCCTGATTGTATGTCCTTCAATCCTCCCAACTTGCTTTCATTCCTTGTGATTATAGGAGAATTGATGTCACCAATCACCAATTGAGGAGGAAGATTTTTCTGAACTCTTGTTTGATGAACAGCCTCTTCATTAATATTTGCTTCCATATTAGAGTCATTCTTTTCAGGAGTGCTACCACCAAAAACTGAAGAGTTATCATCATCTGTGTCATCTTCTTCCAAACATGGCATCTCAGGACCTTTGATTTCTGAATCTGAGGGTTGATCTTCCTTTTCACCTCTGTCCTCTTCATTCTGAGTTGGTTTAGTGTCCTTTGAATCTGAAGTATCTTTCTTATCTTGGTCACAGAATTCAACAGGATCAGCAGTAGGTGTTGGGAACAACACAAACTCTTGTCTTTGTACTTGTACCTTTTCTGTCCCTATTCCTGCATTATGCTCATTACTGAAACCCAAAGAATTAGACAGTGAATCAATGTCAAATAGCGAATCAGGACCTGAACCAAGTTGATTTGGTGTGTTCTCATTGCATTTGACATTGTCACTTTCCTCAATAATCCTAGAAGAGGTGTTGAAAACTCTGTAGGCCTTACTTTGAGATGAATATCCAACAAGAAACCCATCCTCAGCTTTGCTATCAAACTTGCCTAGGTGAGTTTTTGTATTGAGAATTGTGCAAGGACACCCAAATGGTTTGAAAAATCCAATAAAAGGTTTCTTCTTTTTAAAAAGCTTATAAGGTGTCTTGTCTTGGGATTTCACTACTAGAACTCTGTTTTGAACATAGCAGGCAGTATTAAGTGCTTCTGCCCAAAAAGTAATTAGAAGTTTTGAATCTGCCAACAGAGATCTAGCAGCTTATATCAGAGTCTTATTTCTCCTTTCAGCAACACCATTCTGTTGAGGAGTCCTAGGAGCACTGTATTGTCTCTCAATTCCTTTTTCCTCACAGAAGCTGTTTAGGTCATTGTTTTTAAATTCAGTTCCATTATCAAACCTGATGACTTTAACTCTTAGATTTGTTTGGTTTTCAACTCTAAGAACAAAGGATTTGATCAGTCCACTTGTCTCATCCTTAGTCCTCAGAAAATAGACCCAAGTAAATCTAGAGAAATCATCAACAATAACCAAACAGTAGGATTTCTTACCAATACTCATCACAGTTGTAGGACCAAACAGATCCATATGCAATAAATTAAGAGGTGAAGAAATTGTATTTATCTCTTTGGACTTATGAGAAGTTTTGTGTTGTTTGCCTTTAAGACATGCAACACAATGATCATCACATGAAAATACCTTTTGTGGCAAACCTCTTACAAGATTGTTTTTCACAAGTTTGTTCATTGTTTTAAAGTTCATGTGACACATCCTTCTGTGCCAAATAGATGATTCATCCAATGAAGCTTTTGAAAATAAACAATTTAAAGATGAATCAGAAGCTACATTCTCCAAGTCTAAGCAATACACATTGTCCTTTCTAGGAGTTCTAAGTAGTATCATACTTTCATCAACTACCTTGAACCCTGGAGCAAGGATAATACATTCAGTATCATTGAATAATCTGCTATGTTTCTTGTCACAAACCTGTGATACACTTACCAGGTTGTATCTCAATTGCTCAACATAGTATACATCCTCAAAGGTCATCTTACCTTTTGACACATTACCTTTTCCACTTATCTTTCCACCTGCTGGATTATCACCAAAAGCAACATGTCCTCCATCAATTCTTTTGAAGTTTTGAAGGCAGGCCATGTTACCTGTCATGTGCCTGGAACAACCACTATCAACATGCCAAATGCTCCTTCCCTTGAGCTGTTGGTTGCCCTGCACATATAATAAAGCAGTTAGTTTTTAATTGGAACCCAAACCTAAGTGGTCTTAGGTTTCCCATTCTCATCAACATATTCATATTCAGACTTGATGAGATTATCAAACTGAGGAATCTTATTGCTTGAATACTTTGTCAGAAGAATGGGCCTGTCACTGGAAGTAGTACTAACTTGATTGGTAGTACTAACTTTGTTAGCAGTACTAACATCATTAGCAGTACTAATTGGGTTAGCAGTACTAACTGGGTTAGCAGTAGTATTGCTTGCAGCAACACTATTTCTGTCAGCAGTACTATTTGAAGTAGCAGTACTAACAGATTTCTTTACTTTTGGAACCCAAACCTGGACAAAGTTGTTTGCTTTATTTTTCTTTAAGTTACTCCTTGGTTTACTTGGAGTATTTTTCTTTGAATTAGCAAACTTATTCTGAGCATGAAATTTTATAGGTGCCCTTCTCACATTCTCAGCCATATGATTCCTTATTTGCTTCCTATAACCAACAGGATTTTGTATATTTCTTTGAAAAGTGATCCTTTGGTTAATAGGATTGAAATAACAGTGTTTGGCTGGATGATTTAACTTGCCACAGATAAAACAAGGCTTTGGTCTGTTAATTTTTCTCAGATCATTTCCTTGTTTTAAAGCCCACTGATTATTTCTGTTTCTTTGATTTCCCCTTGTTTTATCATGTTGTTGGGGCTGATTCTGTTTACAAGTACAGGGATTAACAACAGTGGTTTGCATGTAATGGACTCCCTGTACCTTTCCCTTCCCTCTCTTAGAACTTTCAGTCTTCTCACTCTTTACAAAAGGTTTACCCCCCCCCCCCTTTCATTAGTAAGGATATGATTTTCTAAAGGGATTTCTTTAAGGTCATCCTTATTCTTACCCTTAGTGGTCTCTTCTTCAGCCTCTTCCTCAATCACTACACTGTCAAGAGGATCTACATTTGTGGCTCCTGTAGGTAAGTCTATTTTCTCTTGTCTTTCTAAGAGGTCTGAAGTGGGAGGGATCTAGTTATTGTTATAGGGTGGAAGGGTATTGTTGTATCCTAAACCTATTTTCAGGTTGTCATGGACTTGAGATTTTAGAAGTGAGTCCATTGCTTTAGAGGCATTGGAAAACTTCTCAATGTCCAGCTTGGCTTTCTCAAAATCACTCCTTATCTTCTCACATTCCTCTTCAGACTTTTTAAGCTTAAACTCTAACTGATTCTTTTCCCACTTCCAGTATTTAGTATCATATGTATGTTGAAGTTCATTGGCTTTGTATGCCTTAATATATTCTTCCAAATTCTCAACAATCACAACATACTCTCTTCTATCTTTCTCTAACCTTTTTAGGTCATCACACATGCTTTCATTGTGATCCCTGTACTTTTTAACATTTTCTATGCAAGATTTTGAGCAATGGTTAGATTTTACCTCTGTGGGAATATCAGTGCTTCCTGACTCTGAAACTTTAGCCATTAAAGCTTGATTCTGAACTGCTTCTTCTGCTTGGTCACTCCAATCAAATCCCATTCCTTCTTGGGAAACAAGAGCTTGAGAAGAGTTCTTGTTGTTAAAGTTAGTGGACTATGATGGTTGATGGTTGCTAGTATGTTGTTGAGGCATTCCACTTCTGCATTCCCTTGCAAAGTGCCCCAGCTTGTGACACTTGTAACATTCAACCTTGGATTTATCAAATCCAACCCCATCTTCTCTTTTCTGAGCAAAGTTGTTCCTTCCAGTCCTTTTGATGAATCTTTTTACCCTCATTGTGAGCATAGCCATCTGCCACTTGATATCCATCTCTTCCAGATCATCAGCATTTATCTGTTCTAAGTCATCATTAATTAGAGTGGAATTAGCATGACTGGCTACAAAAACTTCTAAAACTGAGTCATTAGATCCATCTTGCTTTGATCCATAGGTAGCACTAACTGATTCTGTATTTGCAGCAGAATCAGTAGAAGATGATAGAAGAGCAGCATTGTATGAGTATCCAGAGGGCCTCTTCTTTGCTTCTACCTCTGCTTCAAACACCCTAAGGTCATTATAGAGGTCATCCAGTTCCTTGTCCTCCAGTTGGTTATTTTGTCTAAAGGAGACAGTGTACATGGTCCATTCATCACCAAGAGATCATAGAAATTTTCTGTTGACATCATCTTGATCTATCTGGACACCAACAGTAGCCAATTCACCAATTAACTTATTAAATCTATCAAAAGTTTGAGTCATGGACTCATTCTTTGTAGACATGAAGTTTTCATATTGCTGCTTCAGGATGGCCTTCTGATTTCTCTTGGTACTTTTGGTACCAGAAAATCTTTTCTCCAGTGCATTCCATAGAATTTGTGCATCCGTGCAGTTGTAGAACTGGTGTTGGTACTCATTAGGTATAGCTAAGAGCAGAGTGCTCTGATACCACTTGTCAAGATCGAAAAATTCTAATGAAGAATTTAATTAACACACTCATAAACAATGTTAAAGAAGTTGCAGAAAAACACTTTAACACTCAATCAATGAAACAGTACTTGAATGCAAATCACAAGTTATATTGATTAACTTAATGATTACAAACTCAACCTCAATCTTTTGAACAAGCTCAACAGACGTTCTAAACTTCTCTAAAGAAAGGATTACAATGAATCTTGAGGTTAATTCTCACTAAAACGTATATTGAAATTCTATCAAAAGTCTATTCTAAACTATGCCTTCTATACAGTATATATATAAGACAGATTACAAGATAATTATAAAAGAAAAATTAATCTTCATGATCCAATCCATAATTATCTTCAAATCTCCTTGACTTTCGCATCATTCAAATCATTCCATCATTATCTTCTCAGCAGCTTTAATCTTCATAAGCAGTATTAATTCTCCCAGCAGCATTAACCATCTCAGCAGTATTAACCTTTTCTTGTAGTACTAACATGCTTAACATTATTAACTTGTCTAGCAATAGTAAGTTCCTTCAGCCAGTACTAACTACTAGCAGTACTAACTCTCCAAGCAGTACTAACTATTCAAGTAGCAGCACTAACTCTTCAAGCAGTATTAATTCTACTAGCAGTAGTAATATTTCATCTTGAAGTAGTAATACCTTTCAAGTAGCAGTAGTATTCATTCTTAGCACATTCAGACCCAACACCAAAGAAATATCATTCATGTATGAGCTTTTAAACATTGAATATCTCTTAAAACAAGAATAAGGAATGAATGAAATGAAATCAAGAGAATTGTTTTGAGAATCTGACACTGTATCAATCAGATCAATTTTCATGAAATATGAAATAGCTTGGGGTATCAAAGAACTGGAATTTGTTTATATGAACAAATATAAATGATATAGAAATGAATGCACATAGATTAAAATGATGTCTGATATTCAATCAACAGTGAAATTCAAACAGGAGTATTACCATCACAAAATTTGTCGTTTAGAGACACGGTAATAACAAAGTCAATAAAAGATACTGAACCGGTGTGTGTGAATACTTGATAGTATATAGAAAAGATAATACACAAGTATTAGTCTTTGGAAACACATGGTCAGTTAAGCATTAAAGTTCCAAACAAACATCATTTAAAATCACACTTCGAAATTCATAAAATCTTTTGAGAACTAGAAGTGGTTTGAACATTTAGAAAATAGTTTTCATACCTGAGAGTTGTTCCTCTTTCAAATATATTGAATATTAAGAATCAAGAATACTTACAGTGAACATGATATTCTTATCTCCCCCTTAAAAAGAAAATTTTACCTCCCCCTTTAATTAAGAACAAGAAAATAAAATGAATCTAGTAAGCTCCCCCTTGGCAAAACATCAAATATTTTCTCTTCAATACCTGTAAAAAGTCAAGCATATTAGAACAAATAAAAATATTTCTCCCCCTTAAAAATTCAACAGATAAAGAATGATCGTTCAGTCTTCAATAAGGATCAAAAACATTGAAGAACGGGTCCTGAACTGTAGTATTCAGAAGCCATCGTCATATATTCTCCTGTGAGAATAGTAGCTCCCCCTAAAATGAATAATCACTTTCAAAATATAAAAGATTTTGGTAATCATCTATGACGATTCCGCATTCGTTAGTAATAACAAAATGTAATCAAATATATGAACTCCCCCTTGAATAAAGCATGAACAGTAAGAACTCTCCCTAGAATTAAGCATAGAAATCATGAACTTCCCCTAGATGTAAGCATTCATTTTTGAACACTTGAATTCAGATATGCTCCTTCTTCATATTTGATTTTTGAGGTATGAGTCCTAGATTGCTATGTCTAGAAGTCTATACTCTTTAAAGTCTGGGTTCTAAACTGAATTATCCAGAAGCCTATGCTCTCACTCCCCCTACCTGTAAAACAGATTTAACAGGTTATGGTACCCACTTATATTGGGTCCGTGTTGATTAGATTTTGGAATCCACTTCACATTAGATTCAAACATTTTAAGTTCATTTTGTGGGGAAGTGATTCTATAAGTTCCATTCCAATTATGAGCAAAATACTTATTAAAAAAATCATCAGTTGCACAGTAAGAACAACAAATTTTCTTTTGTGCTAGCCTGATTAAATGATTTACATAGTATGAAGAATCAAGCTTAGCAAAAGATTTACCTTTCGGAGCATTGTTCTTTTTGTTCACTTGAGGTGTAGGAACATATGATTTCTGAACATCTTTCTCATCAACAGAACCTTTGACACTCCATATCATCTTTTGCTGAGACTTGTGCTTTCCAAAATTTCCTGAACCATCAATAGATTTGACATAGAAAGGATTAGTATCTTGAATATGATCTTTATGTTTAGAAGCATGATTATTTAAGCTATGGAACAGAGGATTATTGAAAAGATTAGAAGGACAAAGTTCATATGTCAAAAAACTTTTTGATTTTGAAGAAATGTTTGCATAAAGTGAACTTGAAGTTGTTTTAAATGAATGCACAGAATCAGTTGAGTCCTCATATGGAGACTGAACAATAATATCAGGACTATTTTTTCTTGACAACACAATCTTGAAGTTTATTTCTTCAAGTTACTCTACCTTGTTAAGCAAAACATCTTTTTCTTCAAACAATAAATCATATTTTCTTTGGAAATCAGACTTTACCTTTTGTTCTTTCATAATCTTTGTAGATAACCCAGATAATTTCTTTGTGATCTTAGAAATTTCATTTTCAAAAACTTGTCTCTCTTGTTCAAAATATTTCTCCAAGTTCTTGTTTTTAGAAGAAATCTCTTTGAAAATCCCATCATTTTTCTTCTCAAAAGTTTTCTTTTCAGTCTCAAAAGAATTTTCTTTTCCTGAAAAATTGTGCTTTCTTTTCCTGAAAATTTTTCCTTTCTTTTTCTAATAAATCTTGAAAAGTGCAAATTTGCTTGGGAAGATCAGAAGACATTTCTTCAAAAACTTTATTCTCTTTTGCAAAAACATCTCTTTCAGAAATTAATATCTTCTCAAACTCAAAGACTTGTTTTGAAAGCTTTAAACATATTAGCTCAACTGTTTTCTTTTCATCAAATGATTTTCTTCAAAAATCAGAAAACTTTTTTGCAAAAGATTTTCTTTCTCTTTCAAACTCTTTTCTTTCTTTCTCAAACTTCTTTCCATATTGAGAGATAAGTTATTTCAGTTCAGTAATCTTCTTTTAAAGCTCAGTATTATCTTGTGTTGGGTCTAAAATGTTCTAAGTCCAGTTAGTACTGCTAAGTATTAAAGATTACTACTGCTGAAGACTTTAGTACTGCTACTTGAATATTACTACTGCTAGAAGTATTAAGGATTACTGCTGCTAGTAGTTAGTACTCCTTGAAGAGTTAATACTGTAAGTTGGAAGTTACTACTGCAAGCATGGTTAGTACTGCTATTGATTAGAAGATGCTGCTGAAGATTAATGTTGCTCATGTTGATAAAGATGGATTGGTTGCTTAAAGCGAAAGACAAGGAGATTGAAGATAATTATGGACTGGATGTTGAAGATTATTGTTTCTTTAATATTTATCTTGTAATTTGTTTTGTATATATAGTCTAGAAGTCTTTTGTTTATGATATATAGAATATACAGAGATACATACGTTTTTGTTCTAGAGAGAATTAGCCTCAAGATTCTTAGAAATCGTTTCTTTAGAGAAGTATTGAACGTCTGTTGAGCTTGTTCAACAGATTGAGGTTGTGGTTGTAATCATTAAGTTAATTCAATATAACTTGTGATTTGATCTCATATACTGTTTCATTGATTTACTGTTAAAGTGTTTCTCCGCAACTTCTTTAACATAGTTTCTGAGTGGTTAAGTTTAAATTCTTGTTTAGAATTTCGATCCTGACAAGTGGTATCAGAGCAGTACCAACTGGATGGAGTGAGTTCAGCCGTACCATAGCTTATGTTATTGTCTGCTTAGCTACCTCCAGAAAGTTTAATTTTTCACAAATGATTTTAAATGATTTACTGTCAAACCTGGATACCAAAACCAAAACCAAAAGATTATATATGTATCCAAGGTTTGTACAAGAAGTACTAAACCAGGAATTGACGGATTTACCCTCTTTTGAAGAGGTGTATGTACCTAAACCTCCCAAAGGGAAGGTGTTCTCCAACATGAAGAGGCATAGTAAGGACTTTTCTAGAAAAGACACACCATTGTTCTCTACAATGATGAGTATGTCTCATTCCTACGGTGAGGCATCAGGGTCACAGCCCAAATCCGACCAACCCACTGATGACCTACCCACACCATTCATTTCAAATGATCCTCCTCAGATCCCTGTTGTGAAGCCAATTTCCCCCATCACTCAAACATATGTAAGCAAAAAGGTACAGAAGGTTCCTTCCCTTCCTGTATCTTCACCCCAAAAGCCTTCAAGCCCTCTGATGGAGCATTCTTCATCAGAGAATATCCAAAGGGAATCCATAGGGGTGTCTCCCAACCCCAAGAAGGTGCTCTCTAAGGAGAAGGAAGAGCATGTGGGCAGTAAGGCTCATACTACTGATTCTGCACAAGATGTAGATCAGGACAGTGTGAACATCACTAAGACCTTCCCCACGGCAACTTTGCATGAGTAATCATCTAAGGGACCCAAGTGCCAAGAAAACAAGGGGGTAGTAGGTGCTTCTGCTAGGCAGAAGGCCTCTACTAAAAAATCCAAGGATCCTTCAAGGGTGGTCAACACACCTAAAGAAGGTGAGGACAGATATAACTATGATGAAATGATGGAAACCATTGGAAATGTCAATCTGGATGTCATCAATCAGGGTAAGGAGATAAAGGAGATGAAACATGTGATTATTTCTCAACAGAAGCAGATAGCCAAACTAAAGAAGATGGTGCTTAACTTGGTGCATAAAAAGAGGAGAAAGCAATTCATCTTAAAGAAAAGGAGAAGTGCACATGATGCTTCCAAAAAGGGGGAGAATCCAGATGCTGAATTTGAGAAGGAAAGCCCTTTTGGCATGGAATTTCAGTTTGAAGGGGAGGAAGCAGAAACAGTGAAGGCAGCAGAAACTAAGAAAGAAGCAGAAACTGAGAAAACAGCAAAAACAGGTAAAGCAGCAGTAACTCAGTCAGCAGCAGAAACTGTAGAAGCAGCAGTAACTACTAAGCCAGAAGTAGAAACTGCCAAAGCAGTAGAAACAGAAAAGGCAGCAGCAGAAACTGAAATGACTATAGAAGAAATAGAGATTGCAGAAACATTGGTGAAGGCAAAGAATGACACTCTTAAGGCCACTCAAAAGGCTAAGGGAGTGGTGATCAAGGAAGGAGAATCAGAGAAGAAAAAGACAAAGGTCTGTGTGTCAGATGCAAAGAAGAAAGGGAAAGAGAAGATGGTTGAGCCTGAGAAACCAGTGAAGAAGCAGAAGAAAATTGACTTGGATGCAGAGTTGGCAAAGGAGCTAAATGTACAATTTGAAAAGGAACTTGAAAAGGAGAAAGAAATCCAAAAAGCCAAAGACAGAAAGATTGCATTAGAGTTGGCAAAAAGGCTCAATGAAGAATATCAGAAGAGCTTGAAAATTGTTGTGAAGAGGGTTACTATGAAAGTTTCAAAGAAAAGACAACCTTCAAAAACCTTTCTAGCTAATAAAGAAAGAAGAAAAATGATAAACTTCCTGAAAGGATCTATTGAAGTTTCTGAAGGAATGTTTACAAAAATGTCCTTCAGCAGAATAGAAGAATTATACAAGAAGGAGA
Source organism: Arctium minus (assembly GCA_954870635.1). Taxonomy (NCBI): domain Eukaryota; kingdom Viridiplantae; phylum Streptophyta; class Magnoliopsida; order Asterales; family Asteraceae; genus Arctium; species Arctium minus. The sequence goes on from OX941081.1 coordinate 84,326,728, forward strand.
TGGCCAAGCTTCAAGGAGACTTCAGTCAGAGGGTTGAATTTGAAAGAAAGATGAAAGAAAGACATAATCTGAATATTCAACAGCCTTTCCCTGACAGTGAAGAAGGCACTCCTACAAAAGAAAAGGCAGAAGTGAAGAAAGAAGAGACATTAGCTCAGAAGATTAGAGCTGTCAAGAGAATGAAGTCAATAGCCACCAAGACAAAGGCAAAAAGGCCTAGAATTGATGAAGGTGAGACAGAGCAGAAACAAGCTGAGCAAGTTGACTCAAGAGAAGGGTCAAGAACAAACAAGTCAACAATCTTCAGAACAGCCAAGACAATCTGATAAGAAGATTGAGTTGTATATGACAGTGACAGATGAAGAACCAGTTAAAGCTGATCCTATCTCAGTGGAAGCTCCAGAAATCATCCATTGGGATACTTTGCTGGATAAAAGAACAAAGTACTTCAGAATCAAGAGAATGGGTGACAAATATGAGGTTTACTCAACTTAGGGAAAGATCATCAGAAGTTGTACCGGGGTTGATTTGGAGGAGATGTATAAGGTTGGTCTGAACTTATATGGTGATTTACTGAAAGGAGCAGGGATGAGCATAACAAAGATGGCCATGGAGTATTTATGCATGATGTTTGACCCTGATAGAGTGAAGTATCTTATCAAAGATGTGCATCATGAAAATGGATTTAAAAGTATTGATAACTGGATGTTGTTTGAAAGATCTGGAGTCTATGTCATAACCATTGACAAAAGCTTCCATGAATACTACTTGGTTGATAAGGTGTATGACCACAACACAGTAAAGATACAGAGGATGTTGAAAGCAAAGTTGGTCTGTGCTAAAGGTTCAGAAATGGCCAGAATTGTGATTAGAAGAACCATCAATCAAAGTTTAGGTTTGGATCCTAATCTGGGAAATTGAGCAGTTATTTTGAAAGCATCATGAAGCCCTTTATTTTGAAGAACTTAACTTCTTGAATTGAAAAGTTAAGTTAGGGGGAGATTGTTGGGTCTGAAATGTGCTAAGTCCAGTTAGTACTGCTAAGTATTGAAGATTACTACTACTGAAAACTTTAGTACTGCTACTTGAAGATTACTACTGCTAGAAGTATTAAGGATTACTACTGCTAGTAGTTAGTACTGCTTGAAGAGTTAATACTACAAGTTGGAAGTTACTACTGCAAGCATGGTTAGTACTGCTATTGATTAGAAGATGTTGCTGAAGATTAATGTTGCTCATGTTGATAAAGGTGGATTGGTTGCTTAAAGCGAAAGACAAGGAGATTGAAGATAATTATGGACTGGATGTTGAAGATTATTGTTTCTTTAATATTTATCTTGTAATATGTTTTGTATATATAGTCTAGAAGTCTTTTGTTTATGATATATAGAATATACAGAGATACATACGTTTTTGTTCTAGAGAGAATTACCCTCAAGATTCTTAGATTTCCTTTCTTTAGAGAAGTATTGAACGTCTGTTGAGCTTGTTCAACAGATTGAGGTTGTGGTTGTAATCATTAAGTTAATTCAATATAACTTGTGATTTGATCTCATATACTGTTTCATTGATTTACTGTTAAAGTGTTTTTCCGCAACTTCTTTAACATAGTTTCTGAGTGGTTAAGTTTAAATTCTTGTTTAGAATTTCGATCCTGACATCTTGTTTCTCCCAGATAACAATGTAAATCAACGATGATAATCAATTCCATCTAATCTCACTTTTTATTAATCACAGGAATCGATTACAATACGCTCAATACACTTTCTCTCCCTAACTTTGAATACTCGTACGATGCTATGAAGTGTTATCTATTGTTACACGCACACTACACTATTTAAACCAACAACAAAACACGCAAACTATAACAAGACAGAAACACGCAGAACACTAAACTCTCACAAAACTAGAAAAACACAAAATACAACTTTGACTTTGACTTTTATTACACAAGACTTTGACCTTAATGCTTGAGAGTTGACTTCATCTTTGACTTCAATCTTCAGTCTTCTATGATCTTGTATCCAACATATTTATGCTCTAACAATCTCCCTCTTTGGATCAAGATCATCTCAAAAAGATTTTGCAATATAATCTTCTCTCTTTAAGCTCAGAAGAAATAATCTTCCCTTTTTATCAACTTTAGCAATCTTCAGTCTTCTCTTCAAAATCTTTCTTCAAACAAAATAACAATCTCCCCAATGATGGTAGAAATGCTCTTCAACAATCTTTCCAAGGTTATCTCAAACCTCTTTCAGTCTTCAGAAAGAAATTGTCTACAGAATTTGCTCAGACTTCTTCAACAAAAAATCTTCAAAGAAAATTTCTGTAAACTCAACTCATCTTCAGAAATCTTTGGATTTGCTCTTTTGAACATTCAATCTTTCCCAAACTTCAAACAAATAACTCTTGAACACAAATATTTCTTGATCTTCTCCCCCATCTATAATATTTCTGAAACAAACATTTCTTGATCCTGTCTCCCCCTTTTTTATGATTGCGGCATTGAGATCATCAAAACTTTCTCCAAGAAATGTCATTTACAATTCTAACCACTGATCTTTTGAAATTTGAGCCTCTGATTCACCATCAAGTCATAAAGATATTCATTCGAATCTTTTCAAATCCAGACAAATTATAGTGTAACACCTGAATCAACAAATGAATCAGTTAATATGTCTGTCAGTAACATAAAGTTACTGTATGTAACGAATACACATTGGAAAGGAGCTTTTTGATGTTCACTCCCCCAGGACTTCCATTCAATCATCGAAACACCACAATGATATTTCTATGAACGTTATGACAAGAAAACAAATTCCTTGTGCGTTCGTGTAAGTATTTATAAAGAATTAAGCACACGATGATTGCTTTTTATAAGGCTCAAAATTGTGTAAACCATTGAGACAACAGTAATTAAACACAGACTCAATTGTGCATGATCGATGTGCGAAGGTGGGGCAGACTTCCTTCATTTTCAATATCCAGATTTTCCAAATGAAAACCAGATAGATTATATGTTGAGTCCCCAGAAAATATGAAACACTTTCTTTTTAAGAAGAAAATGAGTGGCTGGTGGGGTTTTAGCAAGAGTTGGCATGGGCTAGTTGCCTTTTTCAATAATGTTCACGAAGAATTGTGAAACACTAGTAATGTGGTAGCCCGGCTCAGAAAAAGTTGGTGCAGAGTTTGATATTCTTTTACCCTGATCTCACACCCTCTTTCTTTTAATCATGGAGCTCGCTTCTAACCAAACTCTCATTTACATTTTATCTCATCACTCAATCCCACACTCAATTTTTTTTGACTCCTCACACTCGATCACTAAGGATTAACTTCTTGGGTAGGAAACACTGGTTAACGTGAATCTATAGAAGATTCATTTAAGTCCTACACAATGAACCCATATTTTCCTATTAAAGCACAATGTTGCTCAAAAATGGTTTAACTTTAACAGTTCAAGCACAATGTAGAATACAAGTCAGATATTTGTATGCTCATTAAGATATAATCATGACGGTTTGAGCATTTTTAAATATTGAAGACTTTTCAAACAAAATAATGAAATGAAGACAAGAAACTTGTTTGAAAATCTGACATTGTATAATAAAGATCAATATCGAAATGATTTATCGATTAAAGCTTAGGTCATCAAAAATTGATATTGTCTATATGAACCAAAAATATAGACATTCTTGAAAGAACGTTCAGAAATGAAATCACGCTCAAAATTTGAATAACAATCGGGGTGTCTTACCATCGAAAATATTGTTTCAATTTAGTGACATGGTAAGAACGAATTGAACAAAAAATTAAACCGGTGTGTGTGAATACTTGATAGTATATAGACAAGATAATACACAAATATTAATCTTTGGAAACACACGGTTTGTTGATCATGAAGCAGAAGTAATAATGAAAACATTTAAAAATCACACTTCAATATTCATGAAATCGTTTAAGAATCAGAAGTGGTTTGAACATTTAAAAAATATGTTTTCTATGATTGAAAGTTGTCCTTATTACAACCATATATGAGATTAAGAATAGAAATAAACCTTTTCGATCTATCTTAAATCTCATGAAGTCTGCTTAAAATCATAAAGATATGATCTTGTAAGCATCCTCTCAATCTGCAAACATTCAGAAAGTCCGTCAAAGTACAAAATTTATTCACAACATTTATTGAAAAATAAAATGACATAAAGCAGTAAAACATTGAATGTACGAGTTCTGATCTGAAATAATCAGAAATCATAATTCTTACTCCTTATCTTTCATAATCTAACTCCCCCTGCATTTATGTATCATAAAAATTTATCAGTTAAACATATGCAGAAATATATGAACTCCCCCTCAAATGAATATAGATCATCTTTATCTTCTCTCACTCCCCCTGAAAACACGAATACACTTCACTGCAGATATCTTTTCAAAATAAAGATAATGAAATGAAGAAAAACAACAATAAGAAAAACTTTAATAGGTAATCACAGATTATGTCTTGAGATTAAGCATACCAAGTTTCGAGATAAGAAAATTAAATATCTTTTCATCGAGAGGCTTGGTAAACAAATCAGCAAGCTGATAATCCGTGTTTACAAAATAAAGTTCTATTGTACCTTTTTCAACATTGTCTTTGATAAAATGATATCGGACATCTATGTGTTTTGTCTTTGTATGTTGTACAGGATTTGTTGATATTGCAATAGCGCTCTTAGAGTCACAATAAATCGGAATCTTGTCAAATTTGAAGCCATAATCTCATAGTTGCGTCCTCATCCACAACACCTGAGAGCAACAACTTGCAGCAGCAACATACTCCGCCTCAGCCGTTGACGTGGAAACACACAGTTGTTTCTTTGATGCCCATCTTACGAGTTTATCTCCAAGAAATTGTATATGACCCGATGTGCTCTTCCTGTCTAACATACATCCAGCATGATTTGCATCTGAGTAAGCCGTCAGATCAAAACTAGTATGTTTACGATACCACAGACCAAGATCTGAATTCCCCTTCAGATATCTAAATATGTGCTTTACTTCATACATATGGGATTCTTTTGGATTAGCCTGATATCTTGCACATAAACATGTAGAGAACATAATATATGTCCTACTTGAAGTTAAATACATTAAAGAACCAATCATTCATCTATAGGTTCTAACATCAACAGATTTTCTCGATGAATCCATGTCGATCTTAGTTCCCGGTGCCATCGGGGTACCATCTTGCTCAGAAAGGAATCATGCATACACATGTTCAATGTCGCAAACCTAGTTTGCACCGGTTTTGATATATCTCCAATGATTTGGCTTATCGGGTGCTCTTTGGTCCACTTGTGTTCGTGAGGGAGCAGATTCGATGTAGATTGATCATAGTTCTCATCTAGATATCCACTTTCAGCTTCTTCTTGTTCAACATTGTTTGGGGGTACAGTTGAAGTCTCTTATACAGAATTTTCAGTTGGGACAGCTTGTTCAGTCTGTTGATTATCCATCACAGTGCATCCAACTGAAGTAGGAACTTCTGTTTCAACATTTTCAGATGCAACTTCAATCGTAGGATTATGTATTTGAATCTGAGTTTCTTTTTGAACCGGGGGAACTAGTTTAGTAGATACTTTTGAAGTGATTGGATGTTGACAGCTTAAATCTTCAGACCTGTCAATCACAATAGATTTAGGAAGTTTAGATCCTAGAAACTCATCATAAAATAATTCAAACAATAAATCTAATTCAAATAAATGAGATGTAGAAGTTGATGCTTTATCCGAATTAGTCACTTTAGATACAGGTTCTGGACTGAGTTGTCCAGAAGCTAAAACTCCGGTAAGTACGGGTTCTGAACTGCTTTGTTCAGAAGCCACATCCTCATCAAATGTTACGTTGACGCTTTCGATAACAGTCTTTGAATTCTTCATATATATCCTATATGCAGCAGATGTCTGTGAATATCCAATGAAGATTCCTTCTTCAGCCTTCGGTCCGAACTTGTTCAAGTTTTCTCTATCATTAAGCACAAAACACCTGCAACCAAAAATATGAAAATGTTTAATGCTTGGTGTACGATTATTAATCAATGCATAAGGAGTTTTACCAAGTCGTCTATGAATAATGGAGCGATTTTGCGTATAACATGCAGTAGAGACAGCTTCTGCCCACAAAAATAGAGGTAGATCTGATTGGCTGAGCATAGTACGAGCGGCCTCGACTAGCGTTCGATTGCCTCTTTCTACTACTCCATTTTGTTTGGCGTCCTAGTAGCAGAGAATTGATGTGTTATCCTGACCGATTCGAGATAATCTGCAACAATTTTGTTCTTAAACTCTGTGCCATTATCCGTCCTTAGAAGCTTTATTTTCCTCTGTAAGTTCACCTGGGTAGTCTTCAAAAAGTTGATGAGTACTTCAGGCATCTAATATTTTGTCCTTAGAAACTTTACCCATGTGTAACGTGAATAATCGTCCACTATTACTACAACATACTTCTTTCCTCATATGCTTTGAGTTCTCATCGGACCACATAGATCCATGTGTAACAACTCAAGTGTAGAACTTGTACTCGGTTCGGGTTACGGCTTGTGAGCTTCCCTCTTCATTTTACCCTTTTCACATGTTGCGCATAGGTGTTCTTTTTCATATCTCAGCTCAAGAAGACCTTTCACCAATATGCCTTTGACCAATTTGTTTATGTAGCGAAAATTCAGGTGCAACAGCCTTCGTTGCCAAAGCCAACTTTGTTACATCGAGGCTTTTGTTAGTATACAAACCTGATTGTCAGTCTGGACCTTTGACAAATTGATTGTGTAGAGGTTGGACTTTCGAGTGCCGACCAAGAGTTCTTTGCCATCTTCAATACGCACCGAGCAACTCTTAGCCTTGAAATTTACCTCTAATCCTTTGTCACAGAACTAGCCAATACTGAATAGATTATGCCCTAATCCTTCTACATAACTCACCTTTGTTATCTTTACATTCTCTTGTATCATGTCACCATAGCCGAGAATTGGTGAAAATTGGTCGTTGCCAAAACATACATTCCTGCAGAATTTCTCTGTATAATTAGATATTAAATCCTTTTGCCAGTCATATGCTTGGAACACCCGCTATCCAAGTACCACATATGACGGGTCTGAATAAGAGAAATCAGGGAATAACAGATTTAGGTACCCATTTAAAAACGGGTTCTTTCAGTTTAGTACAAGATTTTGGTATCCATTTATAAATGGATCCTCTGAACTTTTGAAAAACGTTGGAAACATATGGATTATAAGAACCAACATGATAAGTACCAAACCAATCATCAGAATATCGGTGAGAGACAAAATCATTCCGTCTAGAATCGGATGACATAGTAGTAGATTGAGATAATCGGAGTAATTGCTTTATTGAATATCGCTTGTAAGGAATTACAAGGTTTTGTTTATTTGAAGCAACACTACCAACTACACCAGAATTACTACTAGTAGATCTATTACAATCCATATCAGGAGATGATTTAGAACTCTCATCAATCTTCCTTTTTGGTCGCCATTCCTTTCGTTCTTCAGATCTTTTACTTTTCACTGAAACATAAGATTTAGATCTGTTAGGAAAATCAAATTTCTGAGATTGTCTTTTTGTAAGCTTACCAGTGTTAGTTTGTTTCTGTGAGCACCGTTTCTTTTGCTTCTTACCTTTAGCATAATAATCAGCATTCACAGAAACTGGTTCACCAATTTCATGCACACTCGGTAAAGCTTGACCATTAATGACAAAAGTAGAATTATCTGGAAGTTTAGCATTGAAGTTAAACATATCAATCTCATCTACACACCCTTCATCAGAATTTAAAAAAAATCATTTGCAGACGCAAATAAGTCATCAACATCAACTTCAGAGGTGTGAGGTGCTTTAGAGGATTTAGAACACTTTTGAGATTCAACATTTAAAGTTGTGTTCTTTAAAACAGTAGAAAATACATTTTGTTCAATGTCAGCCAATATTCTTTCATCAGATAAAATATTTTCAAGCTCGAGTATTTTGCTTTCTAAAATGAGTGAAGGTACATAAATTTTAGCTTTTAAAGGTTTTGCCTCCAACTCTTTTGTCGAATGGCTTTCAAAATAATCATTTGAAAGACATTTTGGCTGATCTGAAATATAACTATCATTCAGCTTTTCATAGTAGAATGGTAGTTGCATTTTCTTTAAGTTCTTTCTTTTCTCATCCTCTTTAGCCTCTACCTCTTCAGGTGACTTGGTAACAAATTTGGGTTTCAAATGAGGATATTTACTAGCCACAAAAAGAAAATCAAAATTATACAAAGTTGGCTGTTTTCTTATAGCGTTCTTTAGATAGTGTAGGTTTTCGTAACCGAGACCCCACTTCTCTCTAACATCAGCTTCCTCATTAGGTGTGTTTAAAAAAATGGTTTGATCTGTTTGGCCTCTAGCATACAATTTGGCTTCCAAACCATTTACCTTTTTCTCTAAGGTCTTTTTCTCAACCTGCAATTTAAACACTTTTAAAACACTTTCTTGCTTTTCTGAAACAGATTTAGAAATCTTAGATTCAAAATCAGAAATCTTACTTTCAAAACAATCTTTTTCTTGTTTAAAATTAGAAACAGATTTGCGTAGAGAATCAATCAGATCTTTGTTCCCAACAACTTGCTTGTTGAGTTCAAATATCTTTTGATTTTTCTTTCCAATTCTGCTATTTTCCTTTTGCAGTTTAGATTGTAGATCTTGAAGTTCGACCATCATGGCTTCCATTTTGGTCATAAAATCAGATTTAGAAAGATTAAGTACCTCATCAATAGTTTCTTCATCACTTTCATCATACTTCACTGTGTTGCCCATTAAACACATGTGAGCAGTTTCTTCTCTTTCCTCGTCATCTGAATGATCTAGCCAAAACTCGTATTCAGCCATGAGTGCCTTGCCAACTTCTTCTTGCTTGGCTAAGAGCATTTTGTTCTTGTAATACTCTGAGTTCTTGACTTTTTGTTTCCGACAGTCCTTTGCATAATGACCGGCCTTACAACAGTTGTAGCATTTGATCAGGTCGTCTATCTTCTTTTTAGCACCAGCATAGTCATTCAGATACTTCTTCTTCTCATCCGGCTTCAATCTCTTTCCAAATCTTTTCTTTTTCTTTCAATCTTCTTCAACTTCTCTTTTTTGGTAGACGGTGAAGTTTTTGTGTGCAGCGTAGGCTAGAAACATCTTGATTGCCTCTATACGTGCAACTATAGCGTATGTTTCATCATAGTCTATTCCCTCCTCTTGCCAATATCCCTTTGGTACAAGTCGAGCTTTATTTCTTACCACGATACCATACTCATCTTTCTTGTTCTTGAATACCACTTCGTGCCTATAATGGTTTTTCCTTCCGGACGAGGCACGAGTCTCCAGACTTTAAGTGCTTCAAACTGGTTGAGTTTCTTTTGCATAGTTGTTATCCAATCTGGATCTGCTAGAGCTTCAGATACGTGAGTAGGCTCTATTTTGCTTAGAAATGAATCATACATGCACTTGTTTGCAGTAGCAGAACTAGTTTTCACCGGCTTCGACGGATCTCTAATAATTTGATGTACCGGGGTGCTCTTTGGTCCACTTGTTAATGTGAGGGCCATGGGAGCAATTATCCCCTAATTCTCGGTCAAAGCCGTCGATCTTGACCGAATTAATGGTTTAAGATCACTAGAAGTAGACTGATAATGTTAATCATCTAAGTATCCAGTATCTTTTTGTTGGGGTTCAGTTGAAGTGGTAGGTGACGAAGCTTCAGTTGGTCGACCACTCATTGTCTGTTCGATAAGCACTGTTGTACACCCAACTGAAAGTGATACTTCTATCTCTTCACTATCTTGTGCAACTTCAACTGATTGAGTAGGTATTTGAACTTGAGTTTCAATCTGAACCGGGGAAGAGGGTTCAGTTGAGACATCTGAACTGATTGGTTGATTATTACGTGAATCTTCCGATCTGTCAATCACAACTGGTTTAGTCACTTTAGATCCAAGAAACTCATCATAGAAGTGTTCAAATAATAAATCTAATTTTGTTAAATGATATGTGGAAGTAGATGCTTTAACAGAATTAGTAACATTAGAAACAGGTTCTGGAAAGATTTGTCTATAAGCTAATACTCCTGTTATAACGGGTTCTGAACTGAGGTGCTCAGAAGCCATTTCCATAGCTTCATCAAATTTGACATTAACGCTCTCCACTATGATCTTAGAATTCTTTAAGTAAACTCTGTATGATGCTGATGTCTGAGAGTAGCCAATGAAAATCCCTTCTTCAGCTTTAGGACTGAACTTGTTCAAGCTCTCCTTATCATTCAGCACGTAACACCTGCATCCAAAAATGTGAAAATGTTTAATGCTTGGTGTTATGTTGTTTATCAAATCATAAGGCATTTTACCGAAGCGACTATGAATGATAGATTGTTTTGTGTATATCACGTAGTAGACACGGCTTCTGCCCAAAAGAATAGAGGTAAGTTTGACTGGTTGAGCATCGTGTGTGCATCCTCAACTAACGTTCTGTTTCATCGTTCAACTACCCCATTAAGTTCTGCCGTTCTGGCAGAAGTAAATTGATGTGTTATCCCGACCGATTTGAGATAATCTTCAACAATTTTATTCTTGAATTTTGTGCCATTGTCTGTTCTGATCAACTTGACTGTCTTCTGCATGTTCACTTAGACACTTTTGAGAAACGAGATAATGATATCTGGAGTCTCATCTTTTGATCTCAAAATTTTGACCCAAGTTTATCTGGAGTAATCATCCACAATCACTAAGATATTTCTTTCCATTAATGCTTTGTGTTCGCAAGGGACCGTAGGGATCCATGTGCAACAACTCTAAAGGAGCACTTGTACTAGGTTCAGGATTAGGCTTGTGTGAATCTCTCTTCATTTTGCCTTTCTCACATGCATCACACAGATGTTCTTTCTCGTATTTCAACTCAAGTAATCCCCTGATCAAATTTCCAGTCACCAACTTGTTTATGTATCGAAAGTTGAGGTGAGACAGCCATTTATGCCATAACCAGCTCTGTTGCATAGAGGCTTTAGACAGTAGACTCACAGCATTATCCGTCTTGACATTGGACAGGTTGATAGTGTAGAGGTTTGACATTCTCATGTTAACCAAGAGTTATTTTCCATCTTTAGTTCTTACGTGATATCTCTTGGCTTTGAAGTTTACCTCTAAATCCTTGTCACAAAACTGTCTGATGCTGAAAAGATTATGTCATATGCCTTCAACATAACTCACCTTCTTTATCGTTATGTTCTCTTGAACTACGTCACCATACCCTAAGATTGGTGAAAACTGGTCATTCCCGAATTGCACATTGCCGCAAAATTTCTCTGTATAATTAGATAAAATATCTTTTTGCCCTGTCATAAGCTTGGAACAGCCTGAATCCAAGTACCACATATGACGGGTATACACAGGAGAAATCAAGCAACAATTGGTTTAGGTACCCATTTATAGGTTGGTCCCTTCAAGTTAGCATCAGATTTTGGCACCCATTTGAATTTGGGTCCTCTTTGCTTTTGAGAACCATTAAAAGAACAAACATGATATGATCCAAACCAATAACCAGAATTTTGTCGAGTACCAAAATCATTTCGACTGAATGTGGAACACTGACTACTAGAACGAGATAATTGGATCAACTGTTTTATTGTATAAGACTTGTAAGGAGGTACATGTTTTGTTTTTTGAGAAGCACATTGATCAATTACATCAGACAAACTAGTAGTACTCCTATTACAATCTGAACAAGAAAATGATTTTGTAGACTCGTCAATCTTATTTTTAGGTCGTCACTAAAGCTTAGCTTCAGACCTTTTCAATCTCATATCTGAAACACAAGATTTAGATTTGTAAGAACCATGAGCTTTCAGAGTTTGTCTTTTTCCAGAATTACCAGTGTTGGTCCGTTTCTGTGAGTGCTTCTTCGTTTGCTTCTTACCTCTAGCATAGTAAGTACGCACAGGAACTGAGTCATCAACCTTAGTTGATGATTCACCTTTCTCATAAACACTTGGTAAAATCTCAGATTTAATCACAAAAGCAGAGTGATCTGGAAGTTAAGCATTGAAATCAAACTTCTCAACACACTCATCAACTTCCATCGGAATTTAAAAAATCAAATTAATCCTCAAATAAGTCATCATCATCATCAAATTGAGGAGCTTTGGAAGTATTTGGAAACCTAAAATCATTAAATTCTTTTGAAAACTGCTTTTGGGAAAGCGTTTGTTCAAAATCTGAAGGTTCTAGATTAAGAAAAATATCACTCATCAAAGGTTTACAAGATGATTCATCTGAATCAGTGGAGTTGTTTTCACTAACTCTTTCTGACTCTGGCTTATCATTTGTTACTTCAGATTTTATATCAATGTTTAAAAGCACAGTGGAAACACAATCTTCTCCAGATCTACCAAGATTCTCTCATCTACTAAGGTATTCTCATGCTCAGAAATTTTGCTTCCCAAGATGAGTGAAAGAACATAATTTTTAGCTTCAACTGGTTTTGCCTCCATTTCCTCAGTAGAGTAGCTTTGAAAATAGTCGTTTGATAAAAAATTTAGTTGCTCAGATAGATAACTATCATTCAGCTTATCATAGCATAATGGTAGTTGCATTTTTGTTGTGTTCTTCCTATTTTCATCTTCCTTAGCTTCCACCTCATCAGATGATTTTGTAACAAATTTGGGTTTTAAATGAGGGTATTTGTCAGCTACTTGTAAAAAGTCAAAATTATATAAAGTTGGTTGCTTTCAAATAGCATTATTTAAAAATGTGTGTTAGATCTGATTTTATAGTAATCATTGTATTTATTGTTCTGTTATGTTTTGTAAATGCCTTGGGGTATTTAAGTCCCCTTGGCTTGTTTTTGTTGTAAGAACTTACGCTTAGTTTGAATAGAAGTTACTGTTGCATTGAGCGCACACTTTCTCTCTCTAGTTTCTCTCTCTACAGATCTTGTGATCTTGGCTTATCAATTGGTATCAGAGCCTTCAAGATCTTGAGAGGATTGAGATTAGTGTATTTTTGTTACTGATTTGTGTAGATAATTCGAAAATTTGATTGATTTTTCTTGTTTTTTTTCAAGAAATGTCAGGATCTTAATTCTTAACAAGAATACACTGTCAGAAAACAATATCAAAGAAGTTTGCGGAATAACACTTTGATATTCAATAAAACAGTAAACAAAACAGTAAATCTAATGAACAACTTGCAAACTTTATTTAATGATTGAAAGTCACAAGCTTTTACACACAACCTCAATATTGATGAACAGACTCACCAATACGAATTCTACTTCTCTAGATTTAGGGTTCTAACCTTGAGGTTGATTCTCTCTATCAAAGCTAAAAACTCAGAATGAATGTTTTTTCTAAGAAAAACAAACTATTCTATACATATACTGAATATAAAGATAATTACAAGATAATAAAAGATCTTCAGTATAATCTTCCATCATTATCTCTAAGCTTCCATAGATATCTTCAATCCAGCTGTCATCCATGCCATACGAATCTTCATCTTATAAGCAGCATTAATACTCTGAGCAGTACTAACCATGCTCAGCAGTATTAACTTTGTTCTAGCAGTACTAACTCCAGCAGTACTAACTACTAGCAGTAGTAAAATCTACTAGCAGTAGTAATCATGATGTACTGGCAGTAGTAATTCTTGATGAGCAGCATTAAGTTGTATCAGCAGTATTAACTTCAACTGGCAGTAGTAATTATGTTGAAGCAGCATTAACCATACTTGAGCATTTCTGAATTTCCCAACAATCTCCCCCTAACTTGACTTTTAGGAAGAGAAGTCAAGTTCTTCAGATGCTCCCAAAATACCATTCTTCAGATCCCTGTATCAACATTTAGCCCCAAACTTTGATTGATCATTCTCTGAATCAGATACTTGGCCATTTCTGAGTTTTCAACACATCCAAGCTTCTTCTTCAACATTGCATGAAGCTTCAGTCTGTTGTGGTTGTATACACTATCCACTAGGAAGTATTCTATGTGATTTCTATCCAAAGTCACTGCATATACTCCACTAGTTTCATATAGAGTCCAATTGTTGACTGTTTGAAACACACTTCTTATCACATGCTTCACTTCTTCAGGTTTGAACATCATACACAGATACTCCATCACCAGTTTTGTAATTGAAATCCCTGGAGCTTTTAACTGATCTGCATACAACTTCATCCCTATTTCAAACACTTCTTCTATATCAGACCTGGATCATGTTCTGACAATCTTGGCCCAAGTATTGAATACCTCATACTTTTCATCCTTCCTCTTGAGCCTTATGTATTCCTTTCCATCCACTGTCAATGTATCCCAGTGAATAACTTCAGGAGGCTTTACACCAACAGGTTCTGCTGAAATTGGTTCAGGCACTTTGTCCATCACTACCATGTACATCTTTACATCATCAGTACTTGAAGGCTCTTTCTTTTCAGATGACTCAGGTGCCCCTTCTTCTTCAGCAACCTTCTCAGCCTCTCCTTCAGTTATTCTAGGCTTCTTGGTTATCTTTCTTCTTGCCACCATCTTGGTTCTTGTAAGAGTCCTTAGACTTTCACCAAGAGTGGCCTCCTTCTTTGGAGTTTCTTGCTCATCTGGAAAAGGTTTTTGTATCAACAAGTCATTGCTCTCTTTCATCCTTTTCTCCATTTCTACCCTTGCCGTTTCATTCCCCTGAAGCTTGATCATTTCTGCATCATACAGCCCTTTGATTTTCTCAAAAGACATCTTTGAGAACATTTCCACTTTGATACCTACAGCACCCTTGAGGAAAGTAATCATTTTCTTTCTCTCTTGAGCACCAAGGTATGTTTTTGAAGGTTGTCTTTGTCTTTTCTTTGCAGCCATTTTGATCTTTCCAGCATTCTTCCTTAGAGATGTGGCTTTCTTCTTGGCTAGTTCTGTTGCAAGACTTTGTTGATAGGCTTTATTCAGTTCTGCAGCCATTGCTTTTGCTATCTCTCTATCCTTTTCCACTTGCACATTTTCTGCTTCTTCAAGTTCAGCTTGTATCTTTCTAGCCAGAGCTTCATCTGACTCAATCAACTTTTGCTTTTTCATTGGTTGATCAGATTCCACTAGCTTTGCTTTGCCTTTTTCTTTACTCATCACTTTTTGAATACTAACTTTCTTGACAGCTTCAACATTGTCTTTGATGACAACTCCTTTGGCCTTTGAATTGACCTTGGGAGTATCATGCTTGGCTTTGATTAATGCTTCTGCTGTCATAAGTTCTTCCAAATTTCTGCTCTGAAGATCACTTAATACTTCTTTCACCATTTCTGCTGCTTCACTTAGTTCAGCAGCATTAACAGTTTCTGCTTCTTGTACACCCTCTGAATCTTTTTCCACTGCTTGTACCCATTTTGTACTTATTCCATCAAGCTCCCCCTCAACTCCTTGTTTCTCCCCCTTATCTGTAGCTTCTTCCATTGTGAACTCAGCTTCTGACTCCCCCTTTTTGGGAGCATCATCCCCTGATTTCCTTCTCCTTAGTACAAATTGTCTCTTCTTCTTTTTCTGGACTAGTTTCATCACCAATTTCTTGAGTTTGGTAATTTGCATTTGTTGGGACAAGATTACCAGCTTCATTTATTCTATGTCAGCTCCTTGTTTGATAACATCCAGGTTGATGTTTCCCATAGTATCCATCAATTCTTGATAGTTATATCTGTCCTCACCTTCTCTAGGAGTGTTACCCCCTTTTGAAGGATCATTGGATCTTATAGTAGTGGAAGTCTTCTGCCTAGCAGAAGCACTATCCACCCCCTTGGTTTCTTGGCACCAGGGACCTTTGAATGATTGCTCATTCAAAGTTGCCATGGGGGAGGTCTTATTTATGTTACCACTGTCCTCCTCTGTGTTAGCAGGAGTAGTGGCAGCCTGCTCACCCATATGCTCAACCATCTTCTCAGTGATCAACTCCTTGGGGTTGGGAGACACCCCTGTGGTTTCCCTGTAGATATTCTCTAAAGGATAATTCTCCCTTAGAGGGCTTAAAGGCTCAGTGGGTGATGGTACAAGAAGGGAAGGAGCCTTCTTTACCTTTTTCCTGATATAAGTTTGGGTGATAGGAGAAGTTGGCTTATGAATTAGGGACTGGGGGATTGATATAGAGTGGGAAGGTTGGGATTGGCTAGCAGTGGGATGGTCTAATGAGGGCCTTGACCCTGCTGCCATACCTTCTTCAGTGTGGGACACCACCATCATTGTAGAGAACAATGGGGTGTCAACTCCTTCCGAGTCCAAAGGGGATCTCTTCATGTTTGAAAAGACCTTACCTTTGGGAATTTTTGGTACATATACCTCATCAAAGTGAGGCATATCCTTCAATTCATGTGTTATAACTTCTTGTACAAACCTGGGGAACATATAAAAACTCTTTTTACTTCCCAGGTTTGAGACAAGATCACTGAAAATCATTTTAGAAAAATTATACTTTCTGGCAGTGGCCAAGCAGACCAAGGCATAAGCAATGGTACTGCTAAACTCACTCCATCCAGTAGTCTTTTTAGAGATGCAGTGCATAAGGGTATGAACAAGAAAACGCCATTGGGTATAAAATTTTGCTTTTGAGAATTTAAAACCACCCAACTGGCCTCCATACCCCATTCTTGATAAATTTGAGAACAGGTCCTCATTAGGAAAAGAAGTAATACCTTCAGCATCGTCTAGACGTAGACAGATGCGTATCACCTCTTCAGTAACAGACAAGGGTTTGTCACACACCCTTGTTTTCAGAATCTGCACACCATTCTCTGTGATTATGGTAGCATTCGCCCAGAATTGCCTTTGATGCTCTATGTATATTGTTGGCGACACAGTTAGAGCATTGGCAATATGGCTATTCTTCAGAAAATCCACTATCTGATGAAATCCTGCAGCTTGCTTTGGCTTTTGGAGCATCGCGATTTCATTGTGCTCGTCGATGAATGCCATGGATGCCATTGAACTTGAATGTTCTTGCCTGAAATACTTGATACTTGAGAAAAAAAAAGGTTAGAGAGCAAGTGATCAGTATGCAAAGAGTCGTTATGAACTTTTAGGCGGGCAAAGGGTATTTATAGTGTATGGGACATAAGCAGTATTAACCTAGAGCAGTATTAACTAATAGCAGTATTAACTGAGAGCAGTATTAACCAACTAGCAGTATTAACTAACTAGCAGTATTAACTGAGAGCAGTATTAACTAACTAGCAGTATTAACTAACTAGCAGTATTAACTGAGAGCAGTATTAACCAACTAGCAGTATTAACTAACTAGCAGTATTAACTGAGAGCAGTATTAACTAACTAGCAATATTAACCACTAGCAGTATTAACTAACTAGCAGTATTAACTGAGAGCAGTGTTAACCACTAGCAGTATTAACTAAGCACTGGCAGTATTAAAATTGCAATGGTAGTATTAAAACTGCACTGGCAGTATTAACTATACTTACTCTTTTTGAAGCTTATGAAGGTCTGATCAAGGCAATAACTTCCTGTGAAAGATGATTAGCAGCACACAAATAACCAAAATAGCAAGTATAGGAACACTTTTAAAAACATGAGATCATTCAGAGTTGATCATGCCCACACTTGAGACCAAGAAAGTGAATCTACCCACATCAAAAGCTTTAGTGAATAGATCTGCAAACTGGTTGTCAGTATGAACTTTGGCAACTTGAATGAGCTTCTTTTCATTGCAATCTCTGATAAAGTGATACCTGATCTCAATGTGCTTTGTTTTGGAGTGCTTGACTGGATTGTTAACAATGCTTATAGCACTGCTATTGTCAATAAAGATTGGAGTGTGAAGAAATGTTACCCCATAGTCCAGCATCTGATTTTGAATCCATAGAACCTGAGAGCAGCAACTTGCAGCAGCAATATACTAGGCTTCTGTTGTTGATAAGGACATTGTGGTTTGTTTCTCCCCCTGAAGTAGACTTTCTGTCCATGTTAGCACCACCCAAGTCACTATCTGAATATGCAATCAAGTCGAATGAAGATTCATATGGATACCAAAGACCTAATCTAGGTTGCCCTCTTAAGTATCTGAAAATCCTCTTCACAGCTTGAAGATGTGATTGTTTTGGCTTGACTTGGAATTTGGCACATACACATACTGGAAACATGATATCTGGTCTTGAGGCTGTGAGATACATTAGAGATCCAATCATTGATCTATATAGATGGACATCAACATCCTCCCCCTCAAGATCAGCAGTGATCTGTTTGTGAGTTTCCATTGGTGTGCTTGCTGGCTTTGAGTCTATTAAACCATATTTCTCCAGGATGTCTTGCACATACTTTGATTGACTAATAAAGATCCCATCTGACTGCTGTTTCACCTGAAGTCCAAGGAAGAAGGTAAGTTCATCCATTGAACTCATTTTAAAGCTCTTGTGCATCAACTATTCAAAGTCTCTACACATCTGATCTTTTGTGGATCCAAAGATGATATCATCCACATAGATCTGAACTAATAGGATGTCCTTCTTACTTCATTTAATGAAAAGGGTCTTGTCAATGATGCCCCTTTCAAACCCATTCTCCAAGAGATAGGTAGACAGAGTGTCATACCATGCTCTTGGGGTTTGATGTAGACCATAGAGTGCTTTCTTCAGCTTGTATACTCTGTCAGAATATGAAGGATTTTCAAAACCAGGTGGCTGACAGACATATACTTCTTCATCAATTGTACCATATAGAAAGGCACTCTTTACATCCATTTGATAGACCTTGAACTTCATGTATGAGGCATAGGCTAAGAACAGCCTAATTGCCTCTACCCTTGCCACTAGAGCAAACACTTCATCATAATCTATGCCCTCTTCTTGGGTGTACCCTTGTGCCACAAGCCTTGCTTTGTTCCTGATCACAATACCTCTCTCATCCTTTTTGTTCCTGAAAATCCACTTGCTGCCTATAGATCTATGACCTTTTGGAAGGTCCACCAAGTCCCAAACATCCTGCAGCTTGAATTGAAGTAACTCTTCTTGCATGGCTTCTATCCAACTTGAATCCTTCATTGCATCATAGGCCTTCTTAGGCTCAATCTGGGATAGAAAGCAGGAGAGTATTGTGTGTTGTTGATCCTACATCTCTTGAAGTCTGCTTTGATTCCTTGTAATCATAGGAGAAGATATGTCTCCTATTACTAGCTCTGGAGGATGATTCTTTTGTGTTCTAGTCTGAAAACTAGGTTCTTCATGGATTCCCTCCTCTAGATTGGAATCATTTAAGTCAGCTGAGGGGATCACCTCAGCTACTTCTAGCTCTTTATGCACTGAAGATTCCTCTTCTCTTCTTTCTTCTTCACTCTGTATTGGCTCAGTTATAGTCTCCTTTTCACAGAATTCAACAGGTTCTTTTATAGGCATAGGAAAGATCACAGATTGAGATATAATGTCTTGAACTTGTGTAGCCCCTGATCCTCCACTTCCTGAACCTGCATAATCATCACTACTGATACCAAAAGAGTTAGTTAGTGAATCAATGTCAAACAGCCACTGAGGACCAGACCCAATAGGATTTGGTGTGTTCTCATTGCATTTGACATTGTCACTTTCCTCAATTATTCTAGAAGAAGTATTAAAAACTCTATAGGCCTTACTTTGAGATGAGTAACCAACAAGAAAACCATCATCAGCCTTGCTATCAAACTTTCCCAAGTGAGATTTAGTATTGAGAATAGTACAAGGACACCCAAAAGGTTTGAAAAATTCAATAAAGGGTTTTCTTTTATTAAAAAGCTCATAAGGTGTCTTGTTCTTAGGCTTGACTACTAGTACTATGTTTTGGACATAGCAAGCAGTATTAACTGCTTCTGCCCAGAAAGTTATTGGAAGCTTAGAATCAGCTAACAAAGATCTAGCAGCCTCAATCAGTGTCCTATTCCTTCTCTCAGCAACACCATTTTGTTGTGGAGTCCTAGGAGCACTGTATTGTCTCTCAATTCCTTTTTCCTCACAAAAGGTGTTTAGGTCAATATTTTTAAATTCAGTACCATTGTCTGACCTAATGACTTTTACTTTTTGATTAGTTTGGTTTTCAATTCTTAGAATAAAGGATTTGATCAGTCCACTTGTCTCATCCTTAGTTCTTAGAAAATATACCCAAGTAAATCTAGAGTAATCATCAACAATAACTAGGCAGTATGATTTCTTACCTATACTCATAACATTTGTAGGGCCAAACAGATCCATATGCAATAAATGAAGAGAATTAGAGATTGTGTTCACCTCTTTGGACTTATGAGAAGTTTTGTGTTGTTTGCCTTTAAGACAAGCAACACAATGATCATCACATGAATAGACTTTAGAAGGTAAACCTCTTACAAGGTTGTTTTTAACCAACTTATTTATTGTTTTGAAGTTCATGTGACACATCCTTCTGTTCCAAAGTGATGATTCATCCAGAGAAGCTTTTGAAACCAGACAATTTAGGGATGAATCAGATGGAACACTTTCCATATCTAAACAATATACATTGTCCTTTCTGGGGGTTCTTAGTAGTATCATCTTTTCATCAACTACCTTGAATCCAGGAGCAAGGATAATACATTCAGAATCTGTAAACAGTATACTATGTTGTTTGTCACAAACCTGTGATACACTTAACAGGTTGTACCTTAACTGTTCAACATAGAAAACATCTTCAAAGGTCATTTTACCTTTGGTCACATCACCTTTACCACTGATTTTACCTCCATCTGGAGTATTCCCAAAAGCAACATGCCCACCATCAATCTTCTTGAAGTTCTTGAGGCAAGACATGTTCCCTGTCATGTGCCTAGAGCAACCACTATCAACATGCCAGATGCTCTTCCCCTTGAGCTGTTGGTTGCCCTGCACATAAGATTAGACAATTAGTATTGATTGGGAACCCAAGCCAAAGTGGTCTTGGGTCTCCCTTTCTCATCAAAATACTTACATTCCTTTTTGATGAGGTTTTTAAAATCAGAACACTTAGTATTTGAGTACTTTGTCAAGATTATTGGTCTACCAGCACTAATACTAGAAGCAGCACTATCTTTAGAAGTACTAACAGAGTTAGCAGTACTAACAGGTTTGGCAGTACTAACCTTGTTGGCAGTACTATTGCTTCTAGCAGCACTATCACTGTCAGCAGTACTATTTGTGGTAGCAGTACTAACAGTTTTAGTGCTTTTAGGTATCTAGATCTTGACACTGTCCTCCACATTCTTTTTCTTCATTTGGCTTTTAGATTTGACAACTTTCTTAGCCATAAGGTTCTTTTCTTTCTTCCTATAACCAAAGGGTTTTTGAGTAGGTCTCTGAAAATTCAGCCTTTGGTTCATAGGATTGAAATAGCAGTATTTGGCAATGTGATTAAGCTTTCCACAAATAAAACAGGGTTTTGGTATATTGATTTTACTCAGATCAACCCTTGTTTTTGTGCCCACATATTATTCCAGTTTCTCTAATTACCCCTCTTTTTATCATGTTCTTGGGGCTCAGATTTATTGCATGAACACTTGTTGCAAGGGATAGGGTTCACAATAGTGGTCTGCTTATAATGAACCTTCTTATTCTTTCCCTCAGTCTTCTCTATCTCCTTGGACTTGACCCAATTCTTTCCACATCCCTCATTGGTAACTATGTAATTTTCTATAGGAATCTCACCACTCACAGTGTTGTCCTTATTCTTGACAGTTTCTTTCTCAGTTTTATCCTTAACAACTACTTCATCTAAGGTATCTATCTCAGTGGCTCCCTCAGGCAGGTATTTCCTATCCTTTGTCTCTAACAAGTCTGAACTAGGAGGGATGTAGTTGTTGTTGTAGGGTGGTGGTGTGGTATTATACCTTATTCCTCTTCTCAGTCTATCATGAATCTGAGTTTGTAGTAAAGAGTCCATTGCTTTAGAAGCATTGGAAAACTTTTCTACATCTAGCTTGACTTTAGCTAACTCTCCTCTTAACTTATCATTCTCCTCTTTAGATTTGGTCAGTTGGAGTTCTAGGTCATTCTTCTCCCACTTCCAGTAGTTTGTGTCATAAGAATGTTGAAGCTCATTAGCTTGAAAACTCTTAATCTGATCTTCAAACCTCTCAACAATCCTTACATAATCTTTTATGTCCTTTTCTAATCTTTTAAGGTCATCACTCATATTCTAATTGTGATCCATGTACCTTTTAACAGTGTTAAAGCAATTTTGAGAACAAAGATTAGAAATTACCTCTGTTGGGAGATCAGACACCTCTGCCATTAGAGCTTGGTTTTGGATAGCCTCTTCAGCTTGATCACTCCAATCAAACCCCATACCTTGTTGAGAGACTAGGGCTTGTGCAGAGTTTCTGTTATTATTGAAGCTTCTAGATTGTGCTTGTTGGTGGTTGTTGTTGTGAGACACTCCACTTCTGCATTCCCTAGCAAAGTGTCCCTTTTGATGACATTTATAACATTCCACCTTTGACTTGTCAAAACCTGCTCCATCTTCTCTTCTTTGGGAGAAGTTGTTCCTCCCAGTTCTCTTGATGAACTTCTTTACTCTCATAGAGAGCATGGCCATCTGCCATTTAATGTCCATCTCTTCAAGATCATCTGGATGGAGTTGTTCCAAGTCATCATTAATTAGAGAAGAGTTTCCATGACTGGATATAAAGGCTTCAAACACAGATTCAGTGCCTTTCTCTTGATTTGCTCCATTAGCAGCACTAACTGATTCAGGGTTGGAAGTAGAATCAATTGATGCTGATAGAAGTGCAACATTGTGAACATACCCAGAAGGCTTCTTCTTAGCCTCTACCTCAGATTCAAAAACTCTTAGATCATTGTATAGATCATCAAGTTCCTTTTCTTCCAGTTGATCATTCTGTCTGAAAGAGACAGTATACATGGTCCATTCATCACCCAGGGACCTTAAGAACTTCCTGTTTAGATCATCTTGATCAATTTGTACTCCAACTGTTGCCAGTTCACCAATTAGCTTGTTGAACCTGTCAAAAGTTTGAGTCATGGACTCATTCTTGGTTGACATAAAGTTCTCATACTGTTGCTTCAGTATGGCCTTCTGATTTATCTTGGTACTTTTGGTACCTGAGAATCTCTTCTCTAGAGCATTCCAGAGCATCTGTGCATCAGTGCAACTGCAGAATTGGTGTTGATATTCATTGGGAAAGGCCAAGAGCAGAGTGCTTAAGGCTTTCATCTCTGTCTGCCTTGTCTTTCTTTCTGCATCTGTCTTTGGTGGAGTTCTCTTTCCATCTGCACCAATCTTTCCTGCATCAGATTGGCCATTCTCAATGATGTCCCACATAGAGTAATCAGTGAGAAGAATGTATTGCTTTATTCTAATCTTCCACATGTCGAATTCATTGGATCTAAGCATTGGGACCTTTGAGACCAGGGTACTGTTTGATTCAACAACGTTTTCCATGATGAATAAGTTTTCTGAGACTACAGGCTCTGATACCACTTGTCAGGATCTTAATTCTTAACAAGAATACACTCTCAGAAAACAATATCAAAGAAGTTTGCGGAATAACACTTTGATATTCAATAAAACAGTAAACAAAACAGTAAATCTAATGAACAACTTGCAAACTTTATTTAATGATTGAAAGTCACAAGCTTTTACACACAACCTCAATATTGATGAACAGACTCACCAATACGAATTCTACTTCTCTAGAATTAGGGTTCTAACCTTGAGGTTGATTCTCTCTATCAAAGCTAAAAACTCAGAATGAATGTTTTTTCTAAGAAAAACAAACTATTCTATACATATACTGAATATAAAGATAATTACAAGATAATAAAAGATCTTCAGTATAATCTTCCATCATTATCTCTAAGCTTTCATAGATATCTTCAATCCAGCTGTCATCCATGCCATACGAATCTTCATCTTATAAGCAGCATTAATACTCTGAGCAGTACTAACCATGCTCAGCAGTATTAACTTTGTTCTAGCAGTACTAACTCCAGCAATACTAACTACTAGCAGTAGTAAAATCTACTAGCAGTAGTAATCATGATGTACTGGCAGTAGTAATTCTTGATGAGCAGCATTAAGTTGTATCAGCAGCATTAACTTCAACTGGCAGTAGTAATTATGTTGAAGCAGCATAAACCATACTTGAGCATTTCTGAATTTCCCAACAAGAAAAATCTCATTTTCTGGATTTTCACCAATTTCAATTTTTTTTGTGATCGAATTGCTTTGAATTTGATGTTATTAGATGCGTTTTGGTTAGTCGATCGAGTTTGAGTTTATTCTGAAAAAGTAGAGTTCTATGTTCTGTTCATTTTGATTTTTGAGACTTGGAGTGTTTTGATCGATATTGTCAATTGATTTGTATTAAAAACTTGTTTTCGATCAATTCTGTGCAATTTGTATGGATTTAAGTCATTGTTATGATCGATTTTGCTGATTTATAGTCGAGTGTTACTATGCGGGTCATTCATATCACTGTGCGTGTCATTCATATGATGTGCGGGTTGCATGTTATAAATAGGATTTGAAGTATGCGTGAGAGTCAAGTAGTATGCGGGTCATTCATATTATTGTTCGTGTTATTCATATAGTATGCGGGTTGTTATTATAGTTTGCGTGTTCTTCATGAAATCATATGTGTTCATCTTATTAGAATGCGTTTCTATCATATACTCTTTGTGTAACTAACTTTTGAGTGTTAGTTTTTCTCAGGTTATCTCTCTTGCGTATCTATCGACACACGCATAGCACATCAAGTGCGTGCACTGTTGAACACGCACATCTTCAAGTGCGTGTCCCTTTGTACACGCATAGCATACCTTGCGTGTCCCTTTTGAACACGCATAGCAGCAAGTACGTGTCCTTCTGACCCGCAAAGCATCGAGTGCGTCTCTCTCTGAACACGCATAGTCCATCTATCTCCCGAATAGTTTCTCTGAACACGCATTCCGTGGGTGTGTGTATCATCAAGGACCCGAATTGTTTCTCTGAACACGCATTCCTTAGGTGTGCGGGTCATCAACACTTGGTTATTTTTTCTGACTTCCAGAATTCATCAAAATGTCTCTACAAGCTCAACTTTATAAGAACGACCTCATGATGTCGTTGGGGTCTGATACTCGTCCACCTGTTCTGATAAATGAGAACGAATTTGAACAATGGCAGGACCGGTTTATTAATTTCATCGAAAGGCAATCAAATGGGGAAAATATGATGAAAGCTTTGACTGAAGGTCCCATGGTCAAGCCAAGGAAAGTGATACCAGCTGTTGGAAACACCCCAGCTACTAATGTAGAAAAAGCCCTGATAGAATATGAGGTTGATGAACTTCTAAGATACCAAGCTGACAATCAGGCCAAGTCAAATTTGATTCTTGCTCTACCAAATTCCATCTATAACAGAATCGATTATTTCAAACACAATCCTATGCTGATGTGGACACAACTGGAGAAAATCATGCTTGGTACTGCAATGTCTACCCAGCTTCGTCAGACAAGATACATGAACAACTTTGAAGAGTTTAAGGCTAAGGATGGGGAAAGTCTGAAAAGTGTCTTCGACAGATTTTGGACTGTTATTAATGATCTGTATAAGATCAAGGTAACAAAGAATGAGCTGGAGACAAATCTGAAGTTCCTCAAAGCACTCAAACCTGAATGGGAAAAATCCTGTCATCGGATGAGGAATGATCCCAGAATTTCCAAAATGCCTATTCAGGAAATGTTTGAAATTTTGATGTCTGATGAAGCCATGGTTCTGAAGAAGAAAGCTAAGCTGGATAAGCAGAAGCCAAAGACTGTGGATCCAATCGCTCTTTTAGCTAGCCAAATGGCTGAGCAAGCCTTGACTGAGTCTGCTTACGATGGGTCAACAGATGACGATGGCGAAGCATTGGAAAAGGCCATGATTCTTCTAAGTCAGCACTATCAAAAGAAATATCAGAAACAGTCAGGTTCAAACAATCTTCGTTTCTCATCTGGATCAAAGAAGGTAGAACCCGATTCTACATCAAAGCCTTTCTTTCCCAAATATGAGCCGGCTACAGCAGCTGAACCAAAGAAAGAAGATAAGAAGGTTGTGACTTGCTACAACTGTGGCAAACCCGGGCATATTTCAAAGGAGTGCAGAAAGAAGATTGTGAAAGATGTTGATTTCTATAAGAAGAAATTAGCTTTGGCTGAGAAGAAAGCTAGTGGAACATTTCTGTTGGCTGAGGAGGAATACTGGTTAGACCAATCAGACAATGAAGCTGATAATGAAGAGACTGCTGCTATGTGTTTTATTGGAGACGACAACAGTGATGATGAGGATGAGGAGACTTCAACCGATGAATCTGAGGTATCATCTGAGTTTGATTTTAATTTCATTTCTTCACAAATGAATGTCATCACAAATGCTTTACATGACTTTCGTTCAAAGCTTCTATCCGAAAAACGCGAAAATCAAGAAAAGTATGTTCAAATTGAAAATTTGAAGATTTCTCTGAAAGATGAAAAAGCTATTTTAAAATTTACAAAAGAGAAATTTCAAGAAAAAATAGAATATTTAGAGATTGAAAAACAGACTTCTCATGATTCTTTGACTGATTTGTCAATTTTAAATCAAGAGTTTTCGGATAAAATATTTGAATTAGAAGAAAAGTTATATAAACAAAATCAAACTGAACAAACAATTCATATGCATAAACCAAGGAGCTATGAGTTGTTAAAAGAAAATTGGGGTCTTGGATTTAAAAATCCTCAGTTTTTAAAGAAAGCTAAAATTGAGATTCCCAATTTTTATGATTACGACTGTCTTGGTATTTCAAAATATGGTTCTCAATACAAACCTCTTTGGACAAGTGCTAAAGAGACTACAATTGAGGAAGATAAAAAACGGATAAACAACAAAAGAATGGAAGTTCCTTTCGTTTACACTCAAGAAAATGCAAAATATTTTCCTGAGAAAATAAAGAAGAAAAGACAAAAGTTAAACATTGTTTCTTCTACTAAATCTTCTAGATTGAATGACTTCTTTGATTTAAATACATCTAATCCTAATAAGGACAATATATCTCTAGTACCTTATGATACTAAGAGATATATACCTCCATTAGTATTAGAAAGCCAAATCTTTGATCTAGAAGAACAATTGGAAGAACAAGAGATTTTAAGAAAAATTGAAAACGATGTCATTTTTTCTTTTATGACATCGAGTTTTAAAGAAAATAATTCTGGTCTTCTCAAATCTTCCATCACCTTGTGTTCATCTGATGTTTCTTTATCTGAGGCTTATCCAAATAAAATAACTGATCAGTTTGGTTTTATTGATAAAACCTCCTCTTCCAAGTCAAATATTTTATCTGAAATTGTTGATAACACTTTTACGTTAAATGATCATTTCTATAAAACAAAGCGTAAAAGAAGAAGGTCAAAGAAGAAAAAGAAGAAAGAGTTTGATATTTCTGAAAATTCTAACTTTTCTGATTCCTCTATTTCAGATAGGCCTTTGAAGAAGTATGTGAAGTCTGTTTGGATAAAGAAACAGAGATCTGAAGAATTTGTTTCTGTAGAGAATAAATGTGTAGATTTTCTTTGTAAACAAGAATCATTTGCCTTTTGTAATAAAACTACAAAATATTTTGTAGAGCAAATGTTTCAAATTTCGAAGAATATCTCATATTGTCTCTATAGTTCTGATTCTGATGATTGCGATTCTTCATTAATATGTGATGATGTTCATGCTTTATTTGATCAGTCTAAGATTTTTTGGAAAAATAAATGTTTGAAAAAGAAAAAGGAAAGGACTAACAAGAAGGGACCCATATTCATATGGGTACCTAAATCTCAGTAATTTTTGATTGTGCAGCTAAATCAATTATGGTATCTGGATTCGGGGTGTTCCAAACACATGACTGGCAACAAATCTCTGCTTTCAAATTTTAAAGAAAATGTTGCGGTCGTGTCAAATTTGGAAACTGCGAGACGGCTCCCATTCTTGGTTATGGTGATCTTGTTCAAGGTAATATAACTGTCAAAAGAGTAAGCTATGTCGAAAGATTAAGTCACAATCTATTCAGCATCGGAAAGTTCTGCGATAAAGATCTTGAAGTCAGTTTCAAGTCTAAAAGAGTTGCTGTAAAGAATAATAGCGGCAGGGACTTACTTGTTGGAAAGAGACGATCAAATCTTTATACCATTAATCTTTCCGAAGTAAAGGTTCCATCAGATATTTGTCTTCTATCAAAAGCCTCTATTCATGAAAGTTGGGTGTGGCACCGACGACTAGCTCATCTCAATTTCAAATATATGGATCGCTTGGTCAAGAATGATTCTGTGAGAGGTCTTCCAATCCTCCGTTTCCAGAAATATCATCTCTGTCAGGACTGCGAGAAAGGAAAGATGAAGAAATCATCTCATAAGCCTAAGCCTGAACATTGCACTGCGGACATCCTAGATCTGATTCACGTTGATTTGTGCGGACCAATGAAGACAAAGAGCATTGGTAAGAAGAAATATGTTTTGGTTGTTGTTGATGACTATTCCAGATATACTTGGGTGAAATTTATCAAATCTAAAGACGAGACACCCGAAATTCTCATCAACCTCATCAAAACCATTCAGAAAAATAAGCAAAAGCATGTCAAAGTTGTAAGATCAGATAATGGCACAGAATTCAAGAATTCAACTCTTCAAGCATTCTATGATGATCAAGGCATACAACAACAGTTTTCTGCTGCAAGAACACCGCAACAGAATGGGGTTGTTGAAAGACGAAACAGAACGCTTGTGGAAGCTGCTAGATCTATGCTTACTTATTCAGGTCTTCCTTTGTCTCACTGGGCCGAAGCCATATCAACTGCCTGTCATACTCAAAACAGATCAATTCTACACCGCCGGTTCAACAAGACTCCATATGAATTGATGAACGGTATCAACATCAAAAATTGCAAGTCTTTCAGGTGTAAATGCTATGTTTTGAATGACAGAGATAATCTGAACAAATTTAGTCCAAAGGCAGAAGAAGGCGTATTTCTGGGCTATTCTTCTAACTCTGCTGCTTACAGAGTCTTTCTCCTCTCTGCAAGAAAAGTGATAGAGTCAGTGAATGTCAAATTTGATGAAGCTGCTAATTTGGTTTTTGGACAACACAGTTCAGAACCCACTATTACTGGAAACTCAGCTTCTGAACAAATTAGTTCAGAACCTGCACTTCAACCAATAAATCATAATTCTTCTAATTCTTTGTCTAATCTTTCTGATCTTGATTTTCTGTTTGAAAATTTTTATGATGATGTTCCTAAACCAAACACTGATAATGTGTCAAATATCTTGAATCAGGAATCTGTGAGTACATCTAATCCTAATTCCGCTGCATCAACCTCTGAACCTGATGCTACTTCAGTACCTCCTGAAATTCAAGACATATCTTCTGAACATTATCCGGATCATTTCATACATGAACCAGAAATTGTTGAAACTGTTCATGAGGAGTCTGTAGAAGATGAAGTTGTTCCAGAAGAAAATGTTCAACAAGAAGTACAAGCTACGAATGGTCAACAAGAGCCTAAATCTGATGTCATGGAAATAACTCCTCCTCCAACTGAAACCATATATGTGTCATCTTCTGATAGTATTCCATCTGAAGATCCTCCTCAACAATTAGAAGTGGTTCAAGAAGTTATTGATCCTCTCCCTCATACAACAAAATGGACAAGATCTCATCCAATCCATCAAATTATTGGGGATCCTCAAGCAAGTGTTTCTACTCGCTCCAGAACAGCTTCTTCCAACGAATGTTTGTACACTTGCTTCCTAAGAAAGATTGAACCTACCAAAGTATCTGAAGCGTTGGAAGACCCGGACTGGATTTTAGCAATGCAAGAGGAGCTCAATCAGTTTGACGCGCTAAAAGTTTGGAGACTTGTTCCACGGCCAAAGGGTAAAAGCATCATAGGAACCAAGTGGATATTCAAGAACAAAAAGGACAAAGATGGTATCGTTGTTCGCAACAAAGCCAGATTGGTAGCCAAAGGATATCGACAAGAAGAAGGTATTGACTATGATGAAACATTTGCACCTGTCTCCAGATTGGAAGCTATTCGGATGTTTCTGGCTTTCGCTGCTTACCGCAACTTCACCGTATATCAAATGGATGTCAAGACAGCATTTCTCAATGGCAAATTGAAAGAAGAAGTATATGTATCTCAGCTAGAGGGATTTGTTGACAAAGATCGTCCTGATTACGTTTATTTTCTCGATAAAGCTTTGTATGGTCTGAAACAAGCTCCACGGGCGTGGTATGACGAGTTGTCAACTTTCTTGGTCAAATCCGGCTTCATCAAAGGCTCGATAGATACAACTCTTTTCATTTATAGAACTAATCTTGATATCTGCTTAGTACAAATATACGTAGATGATATTATTTTCGGTGCGACTAACAAATCTTTGTGTAATTGGTTTTCTGATTTAATGACCTCTAGATTTCAGATGAGCATGATGGGAGAAATCAACTTCTTCCTCGGCTTACAAGTAAAGCAGCTTCCAGATGGAATCTTCATCAATCAGTCAAAGTACGTATTTGACATTTTGAAGAAATTCAAGATGGACAAATCTACTTCAATCGGCACGCCTATGGCTCATGGTGCCAAGCTCGGACTGGATCCAGATGGAAAAGATGTGGAACAAAAGACATACAGAGGGATGATCGGATCACTGATGTATCTTACTGCAAGTCACCCGGACATAATGTTTTCAACGTGCCTGTGTGCCCGCTTTCAAGCAAAACCAAAAGAATCTCATCTTTTAGCAGTCAAACGCATTTTTAGATATATTAAAGGAACTCCTTATTTAGGATTATGGTATCCTAAAAGTTCTGACTATAATTTGATTGCTTATTCTGATGCAGATTATGGTGGTAATCAATTGGACAGGAAAAGTACTTCTGGTCATCTCCAGTTTCTTGGTGAAAGACTGATAAGCTGGGCGTCGAAAAAGCAAAATTGCGTGTCAATATCAACAACCGAAGCTGAATACGTCGCTGCAGCTAGTTGCTGTGCTCAAGTGCTTTGGATGAAAACGCAACTTCGCGATTACGGGATGCTATACAAGATTGTGCCAATATATTGTGACAGCAAGTCTGCAATTGCGATATCGGTCAATCCTGTCCAGCACACCAAGACCAAGCACATAGACATGAGATATCATTTTATAAAGCATCACGTGGAAGAAGGTACTATTGAGTTATATTTTGTCCCAACTGAATATCAACTTGCTGATATATTTACAAAAGCTTTAGATGAAAAACAATTTAACTTTCTGCTTTCAAAACTTGGCATGTTGAATTTAAAAGTTTAAATCTTTACAAATTTTATTCTATAAAGTTTAATATTTCAGATTTTCTTTCAATTGAATAAAATGTGTCTAGAATCCTTGATAAGTCACCTTGTTTATATTTAAAGTTTCATATGTTCAACGTTCAAATCTTTCAAACATCGAAAAGTCAGCAACATGTTTGACGCTTTAGATACTGCTTTAAAGATATGTGAGTCGGCATATTTATGGTTTACTTTTCTTGAACAACCTAAGTGATCAAAATTGTAGATCGTAATGAAAATATGGGCTAAGCTATTCGAGATAGATCTGAGTTATTGAGATGATTTTATTTTTAAGCATTTAAAATACAGAAATCCTTGAGTTTAAAAGTTTGTACCTGTGACCTTTCTGGTTTGGGAAAGTAAGTTCCGAGGGATGCTCGACATCTGGTCCCCTAAGGTCAATTGATTTGGGAGTGATCGAACAGAAATCCTGCAATAGAACCAGATCGAAAGTCATGTTCTACTGGTATGAATGGGTTTAGGATATGTCGATGTAGCCTTTCTGATCCGGGAAAGTAAGTTCCAAGGGGTGCTTGACACCTAGTCCCCTAAGACCATCTGGTCTGGGAGCGGCTGACCCAAATTTTGCAATAGGGTCAGATAGAAAGTTACGTTTACGGCATGTTCTTTACTTAATGAACTCTTTGATTAAAAAGATACCAAAGTGCACAACGCTTAAAAGATGCCAAAGAGCACACTCGTGTGAAGATGCCAATGAGCACACAGCTAAAAGATGCCAATGAGCACACATCTCTTGATAATTGGTGATATATTTTGAGTTGCGATAAACCTGTAAATTTGTAAAAATCTTAATTCTTGATGACTTAATGCCTGTACATGCAAAGTTCTTCATTTTGTGTTTAGAATTACATTTTTCTTGAAGCTAATCAGAGATCGCATGCGAGCACACTGAATAGATACCTGCAAGTGTTTGACTCTGAACATGTCTTAACTTGATATACAATGAAACATGTTTCTGTATTCAACAAATCCCGTTTGATTTCAACTGATTGATAAATCTGGGATATTCTACTGAGTAGACTTTAATTTGTTTAGTGTTTAAAAGTTTATATATTCAGTTGTTACAAAATTTATATTCAATATGATCATCTTTAATATTGCTGTTCATCGATTTCTAAAAACTCAGATTCGAGTTGATATTGATTGATTTGCGTATTGGGGCTTGTTTAGATCTTATAATCGACAATCAGGTATGTTTTGTTTTAGTTTAATTCGTTGTTTTGTACTTAGATTTAAAGTTTTTGTGGATTCCGGGTTCGAACAGCAGAGTTCTAGGGTTTTTTATTCAAGTATTTGAGACCCGCATTGTGAACTATGCGTTTCACTTGTGACCCACATAGTGAACTATGCGTTTCACTTGTGACCCGCATTGTGAACTATGCGTTTCACTTGTGACCCGCATTGTGAACTATGCATTTCACTTGTGACCCGCATTGTGAACTATGCGTTTCACTTGTGACCCGCATAGTGAACTATGCGTTTCACTCGTGACCCGCATAGTGAACTATGCGTTTCACCCGAGACCCGCATTCTTCTTGTTTGTTTGTTTCTTGTGTTTTTCTTTGTGTAGTTTACGTATCACTAAGAACAAGCAAAGTTTATCGTGCGTATCCTTAGTGACACGAAAACTTTGTTGTGTATTTCGTTGTTTCAAAGTATGCTTTGCGTTCCATTAAGGACACGCATTCTCTCCTATGCGTTCCCTTGAGGACACGCATTCTCTCCTATGCGTTCCCTTCAGGACACGCATTCTCTCCTATGCGTTCCCTTCAGGACACGCATACCTCATATGCGTTTCCTTCTTAACACGCATTTCTTCCTTCGTGTTTCCTTAAGGACCCGCAAACCATACTTGGAATATTTTTCGTGTTTTTCTGTTAAATGTTTTACTGTGTTTTGTTTCAGGTTATCATGTCTTCTCGAACAAATTCTGATCCAATGATTCAAGACGAGAATGTCGTTCTTCAGGATCCGGCTGATCAGGCATCTCATGATACACCTATGCCGTCTGTTCCGTCTGTTGGCGCTGATCTTTCTATATCTAGGCGATCTCCAAATGATGTGTTTCCTAACAACATGTACATGCCTTATAAGCGTAACAACTACTTTGTTGACTTTGATCGCATCAAGATTCATCCTGTCATATGCACTATTCTTCGTGGACATCCGCTCTCTCAAGCTCTCTGTTCAGTTGCCGATGTTCCGGAAGTCTACGTTCAGCAAGTTTGGCACACCATCACTAAGAACGAACTGGCATGTCCTCATCGATTTGATCTCCAAATTGATCAATTCGATTCATTTCTTTCTTACAAGCGTTTACGGTTGATTCTTGAGCTTCCTGAGCCTACTTCTATTGATGACCAAGTAGTCTATGACCTGCATGTTGACTACACGATTATTTTCTGGACCGAGCTTTCTGAAATAGTGCAAGACAAGTTAACCAACAAGCGACGAAAGTTCATTCCTTTTA
The DNA here is from genome assembly GCA_954870635.1 of Arctium minus. NCBI lineage: Eukaryota > Viridiplantae > Streptophyta > Magnoliopsida > Asterales > Asteraceae > Arctium > Arctium minus. Next base: position 84,360,580 of record OX941081.1, read on the forward strand.
TCAGGTTTCTCAAGCTGATTATTAGAAGCATGTTTTGAAGCAATCCGTCCATTCCATGAAGATTATCTTGGCCGCAAGTTCAGGATTGCGAGATGCTTTATCTTCAGAAACAGAAGAAGTCATTCACTTTTTCTATGACCATTCCTTATGGTCTTATTGCCAATTATGCTGACATGACCGATGACAGTGTCATCAATTATTGTTTAGAAAATGAATTTGTAGAGGCTGAACAGGAAGAACCTTCTCATGGCACTCCAGCTGGTACTAGTCATGAAGAGCAAGGTAAAGCAACTACTCAGGAAATAGATACTGTCGTTGCAACTACACTAGAGACAGATGTTGATCTTTCTGCAGTACCACAAGACGTTGCTACTCATCGTGTAGAATCTGTCATTGCTGCTATTGAAGCTGAAGTCACTACTGTTAATGATGATTTTGGAGAAGATGCTAATCCTAATGAAACTGGAGTTGCTGATGATGATGAGACAAATGCTGATCCTTCTGATGATGGTGAAACTTCAACAAGTGATTCAGATGATGCTGATGATGATGCTGATCAACCTAGTATGAAAGTGTATGATCGGAAAATAAAAATACCAGACGTGGTTGTTGTCTCAGAAGATGTTTCAGAAGATGAATCGGTACCCATTGATCTCTCTACTGCTCGTCTAAATGTTGATGAACTGGATATCTCATTTGCTCAAACCTCCACTCAAACACAAAGTCAAGCTCGTGCTTCTTTTTCTGTTGAGGTTACTGCTACCGCTGTTTCTGCTGTTGAGCTTTCTATGGTTCCTGCACGTGTTTCTTCGAATAAATTTACAACTCTGAATGAGGTAATTCGTCAGTTTTCAGAAAGGGTAGATGCTCAAAAAGAAGAAGATATTAACAAGCTGAAGTCGTTTTTCAAAGGAAAAATGCCAGAGATAGATACTTCGGTTCTTCCTTCTGAGATTCCTTTTCGTCATCCTTCAGGGGTGATTATTCGGGAACCTTCTTCTGCAGTGTCTTCATCTATATCACCGATTGTATCTCTTCCTTTTCCGTCAATCTTCACTCAGTCTGCGGGTATTTCCATGTCTGCTCCGACTGATACTTCTTCCAGGGCTTCTCTTCATGATGCTCCGATTTCTGAGCTATCTGATCTTCTTTATGCACGTCTTCTATCTATGTCTCCGCCACAACATCAAGATCAAGATTTGATCTCTCTGCTGAGGAACTTCCAGCCAACGCCGCCTCTAGTTTCTTCCTCTTCTGATTCAGATCGCATTAATGCTTTATCTCATGACTTTCAGGAATTCAGATCAGAAGTTAGATCCAGTTTATCTGATCTTCGCTCTTTTATGTCACAAGCTTTCTCCGATCTTTCGAACAAGATTGATCATCTAGAGCAATCATGCAGGACTGAGGCTGGCCCGTCTCTTAAACGACGACATGACCAAGATGATCCCGATCATCAAGGCCATGAGGGGGAGATGGCAAAGAGACAAAGAACAGAAGGGTCTTCTGAAGCACGAGAAGTTGTTCAAGAAGAAGTGGCTGGAGATAGAGAAAAGACTGCTGATACAGTTCAAGATTGCAGTATCCAAGATTTAGTAAATGTCATGATTGACAATGCTGATGTAACTGCTTTGCATAATGAATTTAATTTGTCTGAAGCAAATATTGATAGTATGCAAATTGTAGTTTATGTGGATCCAGATGTATCAGGTAGAGCTCATGAAGTTGAAGAGTCGGAAGTAGCAAATGACATGAGATCTTTCTTCGCGAACTTTATAGAGATAACTTCAGATGATGATGAAGAAGTTAGATTTGAGAAAGTTGCTCAAGTTAAAGAAGAAGATTGCAACAATATCATCATCTTATCTGATACAGAGGATGATACTGTTTTCATGGATGCGTCAGATACAAAAGAGGCTGAATTGCTATATGTTGATCTTCCGAGTCAAGGTGAGATTCCAGAAGTTGATCAACCTTCATCTACTCCAGTAACTAGTTCTGCTCCGACAACTAATATTCCGTCAAGTGCATTTGAAGTTGGTCAGACATCTAGAGCTCAAGCAGATATTCCTTCTTCCGAATTGATAATTCCTCCATCTCTTCTAGAAGAAGGAGAAGCTTTAAATAGACAGCAAAGGCAGAGAAATCTTCAGCAGAGATATATGGCTTCTAGACTCAGAACAGCTTTTCTTGAAGATATTCAAAGCAACATCTTTGTTTCAAGAAGAAGGACAATCAATATATATGCCATACTTGGAGTAGAGAAAGAATCAGAAGCATATCAGCATGAATACTTAGCATTTATCAAGTGCCAGCGCAAAAGGAATAACACCGTTGCTTCTCCTCATCTAATTATTTGAGTTCTCAGTGTCACATTAATAAGTTTCTAAACATCTGGTATCCAGACCTTGAAGTGGAAAGAAGAGACTGCAAGCGGTACAATTTTTCAGAGGCTGGTTTCGTTGATCTTTCAATTGATGATATTGAATTCTTGTATGATCACTTCAGGAATCTTTATCACCGGACTCAGGATGTTTCTCAAACTCTTTTTGTTATTAAACGATTCATTCAACGACAGATCCGATTTTATCGTGTTTTTGACTTCCAGATGGCCATCGAAAGTTTTCAGCCTGTGGTTAATCTTGAAAGACCCAACCGAAGTTTGCAGAATCTAGAGTCTTATACATTATTCACCATTATCGAAGATCCATACGGAGTAGTATATAAGAACAGCTCAAGTGAAAAATGCTTTCTTCGATTTGATGAGATTGGACATTACTCTGATGGAACTCTAAAGGTGATCAAACTTCAGTTGGAGCATCGTCTACAAGAGGCTAGAAGAAAGTTTTTGGAATCAAGAAGAGAGTTATATATGTTTGAAAATGATGAAATTCATCTGATACATAGAACTTTGGTCTCTATTCAAGATAGACTGAATCTCCGTTCAACTCTGCGACGATTGGAAGTGTTAGTTGGGCTGAACAGACTTTGTCAACGAGAAGAACGTCAATGATCTTTCAAAGTCGCCTTGATGGTCAATGTTGTTTTTGAAGATTATTTTTTAAGACCTCGGCGCCAATGATTACTAAGGGGGAGATTGTTAGATCTGATTTTATAGTAATCATTGTATTTATTGTTCTGTTATGTTTTGTAAATGCCTTGGGGTATTTAAGTCCCCTTGGCTTGTTTTTGTTGTAAGAACTTACGCATAGTTTGAATAGAAGTTACTGTTGCATTGAGCGCACACTTTCTCTCTCTAGTTTCTCTCTCTACAGATCTTGTGATCTTGGCTTATCAATGTGGGTTGTCATACCCATTGCCCCAATTATCTTTAAAATCTTTAAATTCATTTACCTTTTTTAGATGAATGGTTTAATCTGTTTGGCCTCTAGCATAAAGCTTGGCTTCTAAACCATTTATCTTTTTCAGCAAAGTTTTGTTTTCAAATTTCAATTTATTATGTTTAATAACAAACTCTTGCTTCTCAAGTTCACATGAATTAAACTTAGAAACTGCTTCAGAAATTTGATTTTCAAGAAAAGCTTTTTGTTTTTCAAAATTATTGGCAGTTTTGTTCAAAGAATCAATCAAGTTTTTGTTCCCAACAATTTCTGTGTTGAGTTCAAATATTGTTTGACGCTTTTTAGCAACTCTGCCTTTTTCCTTTTTAAGCTTAGCTCGTAGATCTTGAAGCTCAACCATCATGATTTCCATTTTCTTTAAAAAATCACATTTAGAAAAGTTGTTTACCTCCTCGGAAGTCTCATCATCGGATTCGTCATACTTCACTTCTTTTTCCATCAATCACATGTCTGTTGTCTCTTCTTTATCATCTTCCGAGTAGGTGTAATCCAGCCAGTGGTCATCCTCGGCCATAAATGCTTTCCCAACTTCTTTCTTCTTGGCCAGAAGCATTGTGTTCTTGTAATAATCAGAATTCCTTACTTTGGGGTTCCGGCAATCATTTTAAAATTACCGAGGTTACCACAGTTATAACATTTAACTGGCTCTTCCACTTTCTTTGGCTCATAGTTGTTGACATACTTCCTCTCTTCGGGCTTTCTCTCCTCATACCTCTTTCCTTCAGATCTCTTGTCCTCAAACCTTCTTCCTTCCACCCGTTTCTTATGCTCATAATTCCTCGATCCTGATGAATGCAACTGGCTGTTGGAACCCGACTTCTTGTAAAATTTCTTCTGGAAGGCTCGAGTTAGCAGTATCATGGCTTGCTTCAGACTTTTACCATCATCCGAATCAGAGTCATCACTATCAGAACCACCAGACTCGGAGATGACAACTTTCTTATCTTTCTTCTCTTTCTGTTTCTTCTTATCCACTACCAAGGCAACTGGATCAATTACGGGCTTCTCACTCTTCTTCTTTTCTCCTATTTTCTCCTCTTTTCTCCTCAACTTCCTCCTCATTTTGACGAAGAGTCTCATAAACTTCATGTAAGGGAATGTCACTCAGATCTTTCATTTGCTTCATTCTCCTTGTGTGCTTTTTTCATTCAGGCTGAAGAATACTCAGAAACTTAACATTATTCTCTATCTGCTTCTTCTTTACTTTATTCTTAGCCAACTCATTGAGCAAAGACACAAATCTCTCATAAGTCTCCTGATAGGGTAAATTTATTTACCCTATTTTTAGTCCTCTTTTTGACAATTTTGAGCTACTTTTGTTTTCCCCATTGCGTCTTTTAGTTTATTTTTACCGTTTCGTTGTTTAGTTTTATATTTCTCGCATTCGGTCTAATAAATCTATTTTATGAGAAAATTACGACAAAAAAATCTTATTTCTTTATAATTATATGTTTTAGGTTCAGAACGAGGCCGTGAGAAGTCTAAATTCATTCATGATGCGGAAAAGAAATATGGACTTCTATTTTCGGGCCGACGTACGTACCGAAAATAAACCGACTTTTGAAGATGATTGGGCTGATTTTCGGGTTTCGACAATCACACGCTTGGGCCGAAAATACTTGTTTGTTTGATGACATATGTGGGTTGAAAATTGTGTGTATTTGTTTTTAAAACTCTTATGGGCCTATTTCTTTGGCAAGATGAGAGAGCCCAATCTTTTGGTGTGGCCCATGGCCTTTCGTCCCTCTTAGCTTATAAATAGGTTTGCTTTGTATTTGTAAAGGAGAGAGCCATATGTCCCTATGGTTTTGGTTGCCAGCAAACACTTCACCCTTCCTTTTGTTTTCATAGAAACAAAAGGCATCCAAGTTTAGTTTGTTGATGAAATAAATAAGTATAAAAATCACTTTCTTCCTTGTTGGGTTTGCTTACCCACGTTCTAGGAAGGTGAGCCGTGGACTCCTAATGCTAATATATTGTTACTTTGTCATTTCAATTGTTGGTGCGTTATCCTCTTGTTACAATCTCACAACTTTTACTCATCTAGTCCGGTTCTATTGATTTTGGTTTTTATTTGGTTTTCACCACAATTTTAGTACTATTACAAACCGGAAGTCCGATCAATCATTTCGGATTCCCAACCTCGTTTGGTTCATGGTTTGTTATAGTGTTAAACTTGTTTCGTGTTTCCAAAAATTATAAAAACCATCCCGCATAGTACGGTAATTATGTTAACAATTGTAAGGACTCTTTACGTGACTTAGACATTAAATCTACATTTAAACTAAGATTTTCCATGCAATTTTCTCCTTACGTCGTTAATTTCTAGTTTTATAATTCTTGCTTTACTTTATTGTCATTTATTTAACGCAAATCAATTTCTGCATTTTACTTTACTATCATTCAATTTAGAATTTTACTTTATGCAATTTAAATTTTGTCTTTTGTCTTTCGTAATTTAATTTATGCATTCTATTTTATGTTTTTAATTCGGAAGTCTTTTAATTGAAGTAATTTAACTTCTATAGTTCGTCTAAATACTTTAGTTACGTGTGTAGTTCGTTAAGATTTCTTTTAAAAGTAAAAGTAATAGTTTACAATTAACGTATTTTCTCATTTTCTTTAATTGCTTTTACAATCTTTAAAATTAAGACTTAAAATGATGATGAACTAACCGTCTCAGTTCGGGTTATAAAGTGAAGTTGAGACCAAGACCAATAAAAGGATAAAAGGTGTATCGTATCGCATGATTTTCCAAAGTTATTTAAATCAAAGTTATATTTTATGTCAGATTGCAACTGATCAACTGACAACTGGTTCGTTGTATGACGGCTTCTTTAAGTTACATAAAATATCGACTCTGAGATAACGATGGAATGCGCTCTCGTCTTTTATTTAATTATTATATTTGTCCCAACGGATCTTTATACTCTGCGCTCTTTTTTATAATTAAACTCTTCAGTGATTGTTACTCAAAACCCCCAATCAAAATATTGTTTTCGAATTCGCCATCTGAGACTCGCTTTTACAGACCCGACTTTAAAGAAGAACTTTTCCACGCTTCCCTGTGGGATCGATATTTGGTACTTTGTACCATTATTACTTGTTAAAAGCGGTAGTAGACTAAGATGTATACTTGCGTCGAAGTCTACTTATTTGCATTTTAAAAAGGTGTGAACAAGAAAAACCGCAACATCTCCTTTAAGATTTCACCATCCTTAGCTTTGAACTCTTCGTAGTTGTTTATGTAGTTAGCTACTTTCATCTGATTACCAACTTTAGACACCATCATCATCTTCTCCAATTCAACCCACATTTTCTTAGTCGTTGCCTTGTAGCTATCAATCTTAATGTATAACTCATTCGGTATGCTTTGAAGAAGTAGATACCTTGCTTGTTTGTCAGCCTTGTATCGGTTTTTCTGTTCATCAGAGTATTTGGAGATATCAAGTGGAACTTCTTTTATCTTCTGTTCTCTAGGTTCATTTCCATCTCCACTATCTGAAGATTCATCATCTGGAACTTCAGTAGTGATGGGATTCATCAATCCTTCTTCAATAGAGAGCTTGATATTTTCTCCATTGGCATGTCTATCTATAAAATCGGCATGTCTATCTATAAAATCAAGGAACCGATCTTTCCATTGTTCATACTCTCCTTTAAATAACACAGGAGGCTTTGCATTTGTTCCAATGGATAAGGCATCTCTTGAAGTCATCATGAAAATCTTTGAACAGATCTTTAGACAAAAATCAGAAAATTTCCAAAATTCTGAAAATTACTCAAAAATGACTAAGTATAGAATTCTCAAACCACTGTTCATCACTTTTCGCAAACCACTGAATACCCACAATTCGCAGAGAACAACTTGCGAGTTCCAACTTTTCGCAAGTAGTGTCTTGCGAATTCCTAGCTTTTCGTAGACAAAGGTGTGTGAGTTCTTGCCATAGAACAAATTCAAAGTAGCTCTTGAACTTTTCGCACGAAGTTATACGAAATCAAGACTTAGAAAAATTCCAAGAAGATTTTCACTTTCCACAAAATATTTTGCGAAATCTGGACATGCAAAAATTTTAACAAACTACAATGTGCGGATTCCGTAGCTTTTCACAGATCGAAGAACTTGTACAGTAACTTTTCGTAGACAAGGTTCTACGAGATCTAGTAATTCGCAAACAGAGTTCTGCGAATTTTGATCTTTTCGTACATCAAATCCTGCGAATTCGTGCCTTTGAATTTTCAACAAACACAAACAAAGGTAGCCTGTGAGTTCTTTAAGAATTTATACACAAGCACTTGCGAAATCTTTCCTTAACACCAAAAACACAAACCAAAAGGTATGCGAGTTCTTCGAGGATGAATCTTGCGAAAAGAACAGATCTTGCGAGTTCTTCAACTGTCGACTCAAAAACTTCAATTTCAACCCAAAAACTCTTCAAAACATCAAATTAGATCCTGAAATCTTGTGAATTGATCCAAGAGTGCAACTAGAACATTTTACATATGCAAGATTACAAGCAAAAACAAAAAAACTACAATATGATCAAGAACTCAGTTCGTACAGACTTCGAACAAGATTCTCACAAAAATCCAAAATTCTCACTAAACGGATGTGAATTAGGCTAAACAATCAACAAGAAACTTGTTCTACTACACAAATCGAACAATAATGAATCAAATTTCAATTAAAAACACCACAAAATCTCTAAGATCGATCCTGGAACAGTGTTCCGCGAGTTCTTCAAAAGTCGATTAACAACTCAGATTCTTGAACGATTTTTCTGACTTTTGTTTGCTCTGATACCAATTGTGTGTCCCTAATTGTGCAAATCAGATCAAGATGACCACAAGAATTAACTTCTAATTGCCATATTATTGATGTCAATCCACAGTTTACAATTCGTATGAAAACTCTCTCTCACATACAAATATTCTCTTTCTAAAAGATATTCTCTCAATGTGCTACGCGGTTACAACAAAGCAAAAACCTATTTATACCATCTATCTCTTACAAAGACAATACACAACAAGCTAACTAAACACTTTGACTTTTCTTCCTTTGAACTTTGACTTTGATTTTAGCATTGAGGGCTTTGACTTTCAATCCCAATGATCTTGGATCCAACATTTATGCACTAACAAAATTCTAAATTTAACCTCAACATTTAATAACCCAAGTCTTATACAAGGACTAAATAAAGATCGGGTGTTACTAATCCCATACAAATTGTTATCTACAAGGTGTGAAAGGCTTCATCCAAAAGTTACACTCTTCTTGTGCATCTATCTAGCACTCAACTCTTCACGTGTCGCCAGTACCATTCCCCAACAAGAACCAGATGCACATGTTGACAAATAAAAAGGTTAGGCTTTGCGTCTAGTGAGTTCAAGAGTTTTCACCAATTATATAAAACGGTAAACTGAAAGAACACTATTTAAATCCCACTCTCTAAAATGAAATGCATTTAGCAAGAAAGCAACTTCTTTCTCGAAACTGACTATTTCCATGATGAAAATACAAAAGTTTATCCAAATATAAATCTGAAACCCAAAACTCACCCAAAATGGGAATGATGATTAATATTTAGATATATAAATCATGGATAAAACTCTATTACCCCAAAATATCCAAAACATGTATGAAGACCAATAATACAAAACCACAAATCATGGATATCAATATGTACTCAGAACGTCACCGAAAACATGGATAATACTCAATACCCAAAATAACACCTTTGGGTGACGGGGGAGACCCGTTTCCATTGAACGTGGCGGAACACAAAGTTAAGCCACATATCTATGTTATCGAACTACACCTCAGATCATGACTTTATTACATGCTTTAATAAGTTACACCTCAAGTCGGGACTTTATTGCATGCATTAATAGCTAAACTCAAGTTGCCAATTTCCTTTAGCGCACCCATGGGTGTCACCTCAAGGACATGGTACCTCTAGCCCGCACGCCTTGCCAGGATCCACCTCTAGGATACCCAATCTTATTGCATCTTTGTTCTATAGTGGAGTTACAACCTCAAGGTTCTCATTCGACTTTTAGTGCTTACTCACTAGCATTCAAGATAGGAGCCTCAACTCCTTACTTGATAACCCAATATGTCTAACTCTCATGCATAAGAGCTAGAGCATCAACACCACAAATTCCACGGCCTCAGAGTCCAACCCCTAAAGGTTCATCTCCATAATACTAGGACAACAACAATGTCAACTCGGGCATTTTCTCAAAATGATCAAATATGACTGACTCATATGCCTATGGATTCAATGCATTACAGTGTAAAATACATGACTCCAATTGAATGACATACGCACTCAAAACATGTATTCTCCAATAATATGCAATAAATGCAAACCATAACCACGGCTCTACATCGAGTTATCAAAACTGAACAAATGTCCCCAAGACTCTTCAGAGTCAAACCGAGTCAAAAGCTCGACAAGTCAATGGACCAATAATTAAAGATCCTTAAAACAATAAGGTGCGTTTAACCAGCATTTATACAAATACATATCTCAAAGTTATGATTAACCCCAAAAACTCGTCATTGGTTGAGACAAACCATTTTCCAAACAAAATCATACCCTTATATTTCCAAAATGCCTCATAACATGATAACGTGCATTTTCCAAACGGTTTATAAAACCAGATACACCAAAAATGCATAAATCATCAAATAGACTCCATTTGTACAATAAATCACCAAAAGAACACATTCTTGAGATTTTACACATCAAAATATTCAAAAACCCAAATATAGGCATTTTACAAGGTTTTTTAACCCAAATTTACCGAATACGTAAATCCCATCAAATACTCAACACATTTGATATTTATCAAGTAAACACATTATTACTTTAAAATACACATTTTGGCATGTACATAGTTTTCACAAAGCAACTTAAACTCTCCTTGCTAGATTTTGGTTAAATCTTGGTTTTACTTTTAATTCCATCTTCAGCTTCGAAGGATGAAGACTTCACAACTCCATGCTAACTTCTAGATATATAGAGTCAATATTCTCGAGAACACCTCCTTTACTCCCAAAGGTAAACAAACAAACCCAAGATGAGAAATGAGGGAAGAGAATGCAAAATGCACAAACCCTAAGTCAAGGAGGGAGATTTATAACTTACCTTTAACCCCTTAGTTGTTCCATAGCCACCAACACTTTAACCCTCTTCGATCTCAACTTGAAAAGCTTCAAAAAAAACGGAACCAACGCCTCCAAAATTTCCTAAATCGGAGGAGAAATGAGGAGATATGACAAAATGAAAAAATACCTCGAAAATCGAATTTTTTAACCCCTGAACCTGCTCCGCGATAGTGCCATATGATAGTGTATTATTGTTGGATCAAATAATTGTATTCAAGATTAAAGTTAATAAAGGGTCTAGTTTGTAATAGTGTTTAATACCTTAGGGGGTATTTTAGCTATTAGTTAATATTAATAATTACGTCATGTTGACCTAGGTATAAATAGGTTTTATTTATTAGTTTTAGGGTGAATCCTCATAATTATTGTAAAGGTATCCGTATATTCTCTGTGTATTCGTACGCATCAAGGTACCAAGAACACACACCTGTTTTATCTGATTAATCAAGAGATCGTGGTAGGTTATTCTGATTTATTCATCTCTTGATCTGTATTGTGTTGTGTGATTGTTTATCAACTAGTTATATGGGTTTAACAAGTGGTATCAGAGCCATTCAATCAAGGTTTTGGATTAAATCTGTGTTATCGATACCTTATCTGTGTAAAAATCGATTCTTCGATTTAATGTGTTTTTGAAGATGAAAATCGTTGATTTATGTGCGTTTTATGCTATTGAAAATTATATGATTGTTTAATTGCGCTTAAAATCAGAAATCGATCGACTTTTGAAAAATCTTTGGTTACTGGGTTTATAAACTGTTGAGTATTGTGCTACTCAAATTGAGTGATCAAAAGTCAATTTTAACCGTTGTTTTTTTATTGTGTTTTGATCGATATATGTTTATGGGTACAAAAGTATGATTCTTGCATTGAGTTTGAGTGTTTAAAGTGTTTTTTGGGTTGATAATCAAGTTCTGGGTCGAACTCTTAAGAACACCGGTCGTTATTCAAGTCGACGGAACATCGGCCGCAACACCCCGGTCGATCTATACCGGTCGCTACAATAGTCCGGTCCCGGTCGCAACACCGGTCAGAAACACACTGGTCAAGACATCGGTTCTACCCCGGTCGATACACCGGTCAACTCACTAGTCCAGTCGATAGGACTCCGGTCGCAAGGCACATCGGTCAGACAGAACTCCGGTCGACAAGACACCGATCGCATCATTTGATTTCTTTTGCGCCATATATTGTTCGTGCAAGCCCCAGGTTTGCGCCATCCACTCATCGCGCAAACATCTCCTTTGCGCCACCTGCTATTCGCGCAAAACTTATTTCGCGCGACCCATGCCTCGTGCAAAATCTCTCTTTGCGCCACTCGCTCTTCACGCAAAGTCTTACTTCGCGCGACCCATACCTCGTGCAAAATCTCTCTTTGTGCCACCTCCTTGTAGCGCAATCTTTACTTTTGCGCCAGATTATCTGTTTGCTAATTTATTTGAGTTTAATACTGTTTGCGATATTTGCATTTGATTATTTTTGGAAATTTATTTTTCTGAAAATTTTGAGTGTAGTTTTTATCTAATACTTGATTCTAAAGATCTCATCTAGTTGATTCTCTTGGTACAGATAAGTTTGATTTCTAACCATGCAACTAAAGATATCATCATGCCTTACATAGACGAGAAGGGAAATACAGTGCTGACGAAGAGAGACTGTGCTTTAGCGTACATGCCAGAGATTCCAGCTCTGGAAGCTGAAAATGAAAATCTGAAGATTCAGAACTCATCTCTTCTTGAACAGAATAATAAGTTGAAAGATGATAAATGCTTAGAAAAAGATTTTGTTTGCTCATAATGCATTAATGATTCTAAAATTAATTTTGCAGGAATAATTGAGTCTAAAGAAAAGGAGATATTAAATCTTCAAGCAAAGCTGAAAAGATCTGAAAGTCTTAATTCTAGCTCAAACTGGTCAAAGAAGGAATCAATGCAAAAAGAGCTAGATGAACTGAGAAGAAGAGCAAACAATGCTAGTGAAACATCTGAAGGGCTTAGAAAGACAAACTCTCGAATTTTTGCTGAAAGAGACTCTTTGAAAGATAAAGTTTTCAGTCTTGAGGTTGAGATTAATATACTGAATGAAAAGTCAACCCAAGACAGAGACAACACAAAAGCTCAAGATGAGATGATAAAGATTGAGAAAGAAAGAAAAGAATTTGCTAAGAAATTCTCTGATTTCTCAAGAAAAGCCTTTGAAGAGAAGAAATCATTAGAGCTTAAATGTGTTAAGCTTTCTCAACAAGTTTCAGACTTTGAGAAAGTTATCATTCTGGAGAGAGACAAGGCTGAGAATGAGAAGAAGAAAGCTGAGCAGAAGGATGTAAATAAAGACTTTTCTAAAGAAAAGAAAGATTTAGAGACTGAGATAGCTAAGCTAACAAGAAAGTAATATGAGTTGTCAACAAACATCTTGAAGGAGAAGAATGCAAAATCTGAGTTGCATAAGAAGTTTGATTTGATTGCAAAGGAAAGAAACAGTTTGTCGTCAAAGATAAAGGAACTTGAAGAGATCGTATTCAAAGTGAAGCTGACTGAGTACAAGACGCCAGAGTCAATAGCTCAATCACCGAGAGATGATCTAACTGCATTCGAATGCTCATTCAATTCAGCAGCAAGTTCAAGTTTTACTAATGTTTCTAATAATCCTTTGTTTGATGTAATTGATGATCATACTTCTGAACATAAAGATCAGATTTGTCCTTCTAACCTTTTCTATGACAAAGATGTTGATGGTCTAGGTAACTTCAAGAAGAACAAGTCTCGGAAGAAAAGGTTCTGGAGAAGGGAAGATGAGAAAGACAGAGGAAATTGGATCTGGAGAGTTAAAGGATCTCCAGAGGAGAAGAACACCAATAAATCATTTGTGCATACATCAAATGCAAAATGGAACTATGCCTCAAAAGGTAAAACTTTTGGCAAACCTGATCTGGTTTACACTATCAATCAATTGATCAGGTTAGCACAAAAGAAAATTAGTTGTTCCTACTGTGGCTTAAATGATTTTGTAAACAAAGATTATGTGAATAACTGGTATGGTTCTTATTTTATATCTCCCGTTAGAACTGCAACTAACCCATTAGGACCCAATTACCAGTGGGTACCAAAAGCTAAATCTGTGTTGCAGGCACCCAAGGTTTAAGGGGGAGAAAGAACTATGACTTCTGATTACTACAGATCAGGACTCTTGCTTCATTGTCAAAAAGATGACTTCTGATTACTACAGATCAGGACTCTTGCTTCATTGTCAAAAAGATGACTTCTGATTACTACAGATCAGGACTCTTGCATCATTTTCAAAACAATGACTTCTAAGTATAACAGCTTAGGACTCGTTCTTCATTGGTAAAAATGAATGATACTATTCTCACCGGAGAATATGTCATCATGGCTTCTGAATACTAGAGTTCAGAACCCGTTCTCACCGGAGAAGTTTTTTATTTGAGGGGGAGCTAACTGTTATATCTCTTAGGGGAATGAGATAAATATGATTTTTACTATCACTGTCATTTTTTCTGATTAAATTGACTTTTTACAGGTATCAAGGGGGAGGATATATGAGTTTTTTTTGTTAAAGATACTTAAATGAAAATATTCATTCCAGGGGGAGTTAAGGATTCTGACTTACAGGTATATCCTTCTAATCCTTACACTCTATCACTTGTTGAAAGATAGACAACTTTCACTTGTGGAAAATGGTTTCTTAAATGTTCAAACCACTTCCTATTCTTCAAAGATTTTCATGAATTGTGAAGTGTGTTTTTAAATGATTTTTGGATACTTAATTGACAAACTCTTTTAGTTTGAGGGGGAGAATAGCATTGTCAAACACACAAATGTTTTTGACTTCTCCAACATTTTATTCTTCATGTTTGTATTCCTTTGTGCTTACATGTACAAAAGGTTGTTGAACAGCACGTTCTTTTAGGAAAATACAAGGGATTCAGTGTGTGAGCTTAACTGAACTTCCATGGATTCACGATAACCAGTGTTTGCTACCCAGGAAGTATTCCCTGAGTGATTGAGGGAAGAGGGGTCAAAAGATTTGAGTGTTGGTGTGTGAAGAGGTAAAATGGAAAAGAGAGATTGGTTAGAAGTGAGATTTAAAAGTTTAAAATAAAGAGAGATTGGAAAAGAGAGATTGTTGTCTCAGTGGTTTACACAATTTTTAGCCTATAAGCAATCATCAAGTGATTAATTCTTTCTATCACAAGCACGAACACACAAGGAATTTGTTTCTTTGTTATAACGTTTATAGAATTTACCCTTGTGGTGTTTTCGATGATTAAATGGAAGCCCTGGGGGAGTCATCATCAAAAAGCTCCTTTCCAATGCGTATTCGTTACACACAGTGACTTAGTGTTACTGACAAGCATTTAAACTGATTCATTTGTTGATTCAGGTGTTACACGACTATTTTGTCTGGATTTGCAAAGATCTGGATGAATATCTTTTGAATTGACGGATCAGACACTCCATATGAAATACATTTCTTGATATATGTTTTGATGAAGTCGTTGTACTTTTCATCAAAAAGGGGGAGAAGAGCCTACCAAGAAATGCGAAAGATCAAAGGTTTAGAGAATTCTTCCAACTATTCTGAAGATAGAGAAGAGAAGCTCTAATCAAGAAAAGATTCTTCAAAGTATTCTAAAGACATACTGATCTGAGAGAAATTTTCTTTGAAGATACTTTGTTAAAGCATTCTGAGCTAAACCTGGAGATTATTTCAAATTGAAGAGAAAGAAGGAGATTGCATCTCCTGAGCTGAAAGAGAAGACCAGATTGCTAAATCATTTTAGTAATGATCTTGATCCAAAGGGGGAGATTGTTAGATCACAGATTTATTGGATTCAAGATCATCCAATCTGAAGTTTGCAATCTGAAGCTTTTGCTGAAAAGTCGCTCTCGATATAAGTCTAATGTACTTTGTAATAAATGTCAAAGTTTATTGTATTTTTACTATTAGTCCTAAATATCTAAATAATAGATATTTAGTTTAGTTTAGATATTATGTTAGTTTAATTAATATCTAGATATTTAGTTTATGTTTTAGATATTATGTTTTTATAATATCTTAGTTTAGTTTTTGTTTGAGATATATAAGGTTATGAGATATTTATTATCTCACAACTTTCAATATCTCAGAACACACATATCGACCAACCAAGAACACATCAGAGAGAGTGAGCTTCAAAGTGTAAACAAATCAACCTCTGTAATCCGCGTTTGTAATCTAAACAGGTTAGTTTATCGTTTATGTTTGTTGTTTGATTTATCTGGTAACGATCACGGACTCACAGAAGTAAAAATTTGCATCCCTCGACGTGCGAAAAGAGAAGAATTCTCATCCTTAGCCGTGCGAAAAGTTCAAGTTTCGCATCTTTAGTCTGCGAAAAGTTCAACCTGCGAATTCTATACTTAGTGAAATTTTGACAAGTTGCAAGGGGGACATATTTCTGAGTGTGAATAAAGTTTCTAATTTTCTGACTAACGATCATTTCAAGATTTTATATTTTACAGATCTCAAAATGTCTCAAGGATATAGTTATGATTTTGGACAGATGAATATTTCTAAAGCTAAAGCCAATATTAAGCATCTTGATGGACCGTTGTCTATAAATACGAGAATGGCAAATGACTGCTCAAGGGAAAACACAACGATTAAAGCTGAGAAAGTTGAATTGGAAAACAAAGTCTCTGCTCTTGAATCTGAAGTAAAAGATCTGAAAAACAAATCTGAAAGCCCAGATCTTAAAACAGAAAGAGACAAATTAAAAGAGAAAGTGTTTTGCCTTGAAGTGGAAATAAATGTGCTGAAAGAAGAAGCTTCTCTTGTTAAAGACAACTCTAGTATGAAAGAAGAACTGAAGAAGGTTGAAGAGAACAGAAAATTATTTGAAAGACAGAATGTTGAGTTGAAAAAGAAGATTTTGGATTTGGAAGCTAAAATTGTCAAATTCAAGAATGAAGTTTCTGTCAAGAAAAGTGAGGAGATAGCTAGAGGATTAGAATCTGCAAATGCAAAGCTACAAAAGAAGATATCAGTGTTAGAAAAACAGGTTGTTAAAGAAAGAGAAGAGATTGAAAAAGAAAGAAAAACTTTTGCTCAAAAGTTTTCTGATTTCTCAAGAAAGTCGTTTGAAGAGAAGAAATATGTTAAAATGAAATGTACTAAGCTTTCTCAACAAGTGTCAGACTTTGAGAAAGTGATCATAATGGAAAGAGACAAATTTGAGAAAAAGAATAAGAAAGTTCAGCAGACAAATATTGGTGTGTTCAAAGAAATATCTAATCAAAGAAAGACTGTAGAGAAAGATTTTGAATAGAAAAGGAAAGTGTTTGAGGCTGAAATAAAGAAGTTGACAAGAAAACTATCTGAGCTATCAATAACTATTATGAAGGAAAAGAATGTGAAATCTGAATTACACAAGAAGTTTTACCTGCTCTCAAAGGAAAGAAACAACTTGTCTGCAAAGATAACTGAACTTGAAGAGATCATGTTCAAGATGAAAATGACTGAATAGAAGACGCCAGAGTCAATTGTTCAATCACCTAGAGTCAATTGTTTATTCCAAAAGGTCAGTAAATACCAAAGATCAGATTCGTCCTTCTAACCTTTTCTATGAAAGAAATATTGATGGTTCAGGTAGATCTAAAAAGACTGTTGGTAAAGAAAAGTTGATTTGGAGAGTGAAAGGATCCTCAGATGAGAAGAAGGATCATAAATCATTTGTGCATACACAGAATGCAAAGAAGAACAATGTTCTGAAAGGTAAATCTTTTGGCAAACCTGATCTTGTTTATACTGTCAATCAATTTATCAGGTTAGCACAAAAGAAAATTAATTGTTCTTACCGTGGTGCAAATAATTTTGTTAGCAAAAATTATGTGAATTACTGGTATGGTTCTTACTACATTACTCCTAATCGAACTACAACTAACAAATCAGGATCCAAATACCAGTGGGTACCAAAAGCTCCATCTATGTTGCAGGCACCTAAAGTCTACGGGGAGTAAGAACAATGACTTCTGAGTATAGAAGCTCAGGACTCGGACTTCAATGTCAAAGGATTGTACTCCGACACATAAAAGATGATCAGTCTTCAAAGGGGTACTTATTATTTCTTCTGATAAATTTGTAATACAAATTTACAGCGAGAGTTTGACTTCTGAATTTACTTCAATCCTAGTAATTCAGAACTCGGTTTATTGATTAAGGATTATGCAAATGTTAATAGGGAGCTTATATGTTTTATATTTTTACTGATACATTTTCTGATTTTTCAGGGAGGTTATCTGAATGATCAATCATAATCAGGAAGTTTTTCTTCATTTGATTGTTTAAGGGGAAGAAAGTTAAAAAGATAGAGAGATTGATTTTTCACTGTTATATTTTTCAGGGGGAAATAGAGAACTAATGATAATTGTTATATTAATATTGTTCTCTGCTAATGTTTTGACTTTTTACAGATATAAAGGGGAGTATATCTGATGTTTTTGTCAAAAAGGGAAGCATAAAAGATAGAATATTCATTTCAGGGGGAGTTAAGAATTCTATACTGAAGGTATACATTTCTAATTCTTAATCTCTAACATATTGGAAGAAGAACGACTTTCAGATATGAAAACATTTTTCTAAATGTTCAAACCACTTCTTATTCTTTAAATGATTTCATGAATTTGGAAGTGCGATTTTAAATGTTTTTCATATCAGTGCTTTAATGTTTGACTGACCGTGTATTTCTAAAGGCTAATACTTGCGTATTGTCTTGTCTATATACTGTCAAGTATTCACACATATCGGTTCAGAATTTTTCATTGACTTTGTTATTACCATGTCTCAAAAGATAAATCTTTCGATGGTAATATTCCCGTTTGAAATTCATTGTTGTTTGAGTATCAGACGTCATTTCTTAATAATTGTGCTTTCATTGTTTATATGTTTATATTTGTTCATATAAACACATCTCAATTTATTTTGTTATCCCAATATTTTTCTTCATGATATTTGATCTGATCGAATCATTAGATTCTCAAAACACTTAACTTGATTTCATTTCATTCATTCAAATTCATTGTTTTGAGAGATCTTAATTGTTTAAAATGCTCAAATCTCATTCTTATTTTTGTTGAGCATACATTTTCTGATAATGATATCTTATGGGAATTAATATGTGAACTTATCAGAACTTCTATGGATTCACGTTAACATGTGTTTCCTACCCAAGAAGTTATTCTTAGTGATTGAGGGGAGAGGGGTCAAAATCAAAGAGAGTGGGTGTGTGTTGAGGTAAAATGTAAAAGAGAGTTTGGTTAAAAAAGTGAGCTCAAATGTTTAAAAGAAAGAGGATGAGAGATCGGAGTAAAAGAATATCAAACTCTGCACCAAATTTTTCTGAGTTGGGCAGCCACATAATCTGTTGGTTCACATTCTTTGGTGACCTTCATTGAAATAGGCACTAGCCCATGCCAACTCTTTCATTGAAACCCCACTAGCTACTCATATTTTTCTCAACAAAAAGATGTTTCATATTTTCTGGGGAAGCAGCACATCTACTATCAGATCTTCATTTGGAAGATGTTGATATTGAAAAAGAAGGAAAGTCGCCCCACCTTCGAACCTCTTTCATGCATATTGAGTTTGTGTATTACTTGTTGTTGTCTCAACAGTTTACACTATTTGAGTTTGTTCAAGCTTTAAATGCTTCAATCATTTCTACACTTGCACGAGCACACAAGGAATATGTTTTCTTGTCTTAACATTCATAGAAAATTCCTTTGTGGTTTTTCAATGATTGAATAGAAGCCCTGGGGGAGTGAACATCAAAAAGCTCCTTTCCAATGTGCATCCGTTGCACAAAGTGGCTCCTTGCTACTCACAGGCAGTATAACTGATTCATATGTTGATTCAGGGTTACCAATCTTATTTTGTCTGAATTTGAAAAGATTCGAATAAATACATTTCATGAATTGACGGATACATATTCAGATCAGATCAGATCGGATGAGATTCTTATCATACTCATTGGGGGAGGTTGTCATGAAATCTATGCTTACTTTGATATGTGGGGGAGATATTATCAAAGATGATGATGAAATTGATAATGTTTTGATGATTCTAATGTCTCGTAATTCATCAAAAAAGGGGAGAATTTTTCAAAGATTAATTTCAAGTAAAAGGGAGAGATTTCAAAGTCAAATTGAAAGTCAAAGTGTCAAAGTAAGACATCTGATGAAGAAAGTTCAAAGTTCAAAGAAAATGTGAAGATAATTTTTGAGAGATAGATACACATCTTTATTCAAAGAAGGAGATTGAAAAGAGTTCAAGTTTTGAAGTGTCAAAGTTTGTGAAGAGATATAAAGCAACCTTGTTAAAAGGAATTCCAAAGAGGAAGATTTACTGAATGTTTCAAGTTAAAAAAGATGCAAAGTTGAAGATTTTACAGTTGTGAGAAGATCTGAAGATTAGTGTAAAAAAAAAATTAATCTTGAATCAAAAGGGGGAGAATGTTGAGTTAGAATATTATATTCAAGATTAAAAGGGTCAATATTGTATTTGTAGTAAAGTTTGGTTGGTTAAGTGTTGTAAAGTCAACTTATGTTGACTAGGTATAAAAGCCTTTGTCCTTGTTACCATTAGGTACACACACACACATACTCATTTAGAGATCATTGTTCTAGAGAGAGAAAGTCAGTACACTGTTTAGATAGAATTCATTGTAAGCATTTGAGAATTCAATGAATATGACTTCTAGCTTAATTGTGTGTGTAATCTAAGTTTGATTAGAGCTTGAATCTGGAACAACATTTGTTTAATAGTATTGCAATGTTTAATGGACTTGAACAAGTCATCATTGACTGAAATAGTAAGGATATTCATGGTTGTCATCAAATGCAAGTTTCTTGAGGTCATCTTTAGGCACTCTTATTTCATATCTATCTAGGATAGCAGAAGTTGTTCCAACATCTGGAGGTCCTCTAATAAAATTCATTGGAACATATAGTCTATTTAAGCAAGCAGTAAGAATACTTTTATCAATATTGTTTATATAAAGAGTGATTCTAGTTTTCCATCAAGAGTAGTTATCTCTTGTGAGTCTTGGTGGTTTCCCAGTAGACCCGTATCAGCAACATCCATGTTAGCTATAGTAGATCTTTGATTATTGAGAAATCAAAATTGTTGTGATACCAATTGTTGGTCCCAAAGGATAAACAATATGGCAATAACATAGTGTGGGGGGTGAATACAGTGTTTTTCAGAGTTTTAATAACTTTGTTAAAACGGTATGATCTTTACAAAACAGGAGATAAAATGCGGAAAGAAAAACTAAGATCACAAATGATCAAAATCCTATAAAATATCTATCTACCAAAAGATGCCTTTCCTCTTAGTTACACACTACGATAAACTTTATCAACAGATATTCACTTAAGAAAAATGATGTTGCATAGAGAAAGTAGGTGTACAACTGATGAACTTGAATTTTTCAAAGAATGGTAAGATGATCACTCTAAAGCTTGATTTATGCACACTTGATCTTCAAAGTATCACTTGGTATTATAGGCTTCATCTTCTCCACTAAGACAAATCAACACGATGAAAAAGTATGGAGAGAATGTCTTATTTGATCTTTCAAATCATTGTTCATCAGAAATTATGCTCCCCATGGTTCCTCTTTGTAGAAATTACGACCATAACGCATTTTATGCAAAGTTAGCCATATTAAAAAGAAAGCCTTGCCACATTTAATGCACTCCATGCCGTATTACATGGTAAGTAAATTGGTTGTCCTTTTGGGTTTAACAAAAGAGGAAAGACACTTTTAGAGATTGTATGTCAAACTGTACCTTTGTCCTTGTTGTTCCTTGTGAGATGACACTTCCTTTTTGCAAGAGTATTATCCAGATAACCCTCTAGTTGGCAGACCTTCAGGTATAGACATATTCAACTGATTAGTGGACCCATCTAATAAGGCATCATCTGCTGGAAGGATTATCTGATGTTTGATGAGCATTGGTTGATTAGGGGCAGGCTTTCATCTGATATCTTTATCAGATGTTCAACACTTGTACGTTGATCTAGAATGATTTTTTCATCTAATATCTTCAGTTCTTGTTATCATCTATTGATGTTATTGTTTTATCGGCTGCTAACGGCATATGAGCTATTAGTTGATAGCGGCAGAAGTACCATCAACTGATAGTTGTTTATCAGCTGATCTGCTATGTTATCTTCAATACTTCCCAAAACTACTAAATGTTTTTCTTAGATTGTTTGTCATACATTAAATCTTCTAATTTGATAGGGGCTCAACATGACTTTTATTCGATTAGCGTTGGTAAACCATCTATGACCACATATAGGCAAGAGAAAAGTGTTTATACTCGAAGAATATATTACTCAAGAATTAGTTTGACATTCTATGGCTACCGTAAAAGTATAATACAATACTATATTTACATTACATATAACATAAATATATTGTTTCTGCAATATAATATAGAGGAAATTACGCCGTTGGCCCCTATGGTTTAACCCGCTTTTGATACCAATTGTAAGTGCACCCTTCTTTTTTGGGATAGAAAAAACACGAATTTAAAAACTTTTTGGGTTAAAAATAAATATAAAGACGAAAGAGTTTATTTGAACACTAATTTACTACCCCGAAGACCAAAATACAAGTTCATAAACAAGATCTAAAAACCATATATAACAAAATATAATCATGCAAGAATAATAAATAGATATGGTAAAATAAATGTTACACATATGATGTTACCTGGTTCGCCAAAATAGGGTTAGTCCATGGTTGAGGCTCAGCCTCGAGGCATGTCACTATTAGAGCAGAATAACCAAAACTAAGTACAATGAGGTATAATGATATGAATACTTAAACCTTGTTTTAAATCACCTCACTAGAAACATTTAGAAAAAAAGTAAATTATCTTGTTGGTCCTATGGTTTGCTCAAAATCTGGATATGGCCCTATTTTGAAATAAGTACACTGGGAGTCCATGTGGTTTGCATTCCGTTGCACTCTGGGTCCCTGTCACAAACTTTGTTAAATAAAATTCGTTAATTCAAGAGTATATTCGTCAATTTTTATATTAATTAAAAACAATTTTTAGATAACCACTTGAAATGTGCCAAGTGTCCTACCATTACACCACTGTAATGGGGAGCTTCTCTCTCCCTCCTACCATTTTTTATCAAAAATTAAAAAATATAATATATATATAGAGGTGGTTTCATTTGCAAACCATACTTATGTAGCAAACTATGAAACTCATCTTTTTACCATAGATTGAATTCATTAACGGTTAAGATGCAATTGTTGTAATTATGATAATAATTAAATTATTTTGATTTTTTTTAATGGAAAAGGAATTAATGAAAGGGCAAACTTGTCAATTGACATTCCATCTCAATTTAGAAATTCGGATGGAAGACCATTTTTACATGGAAACATTTTTATTTAAGGTGATTTTTATTTTTCAATTTCAAGATAATTACTAAATCATAACCCTTTTACATGGAAATATATTTTTTGTTTTTTTCAATAATAAACGCCTACTTTATTGTTTATTATGGGGAAAATTTTATTTTTTGGATATATACTAAATCATAACCGTTTTTATATGTAGGATCAATTTTCATTTTTTTTCAAAATTAAAGGATGCTTTCATTGTTCTCGATCGAGTAAAATCCATAACGATTGACATTTGACACAAAACAGGTCATAAACGAAGTGAAAGACCGATAAAAACGGAGATGAAACCGAGATGAACAGAGATGAAATAGAAATGAACGACGATGAATGGAGATGAAAACGGATATGAATCGAGATGAAACGGAAATGAACGACGATGAACGGAGATGAAACCGAGATGACACGGAGATGAAACTGAGATGACACGGAGAACGACGATGAACGGAGATGAAACCGAGATGACACGGAGATGAACGGCGATGAACATAGATGAAACCGAGATGACACAGAGATGAACGACGATTAACGAAGATGAACGGAGATGAAAACGAATATGAAAGGCAGTAGTGATGAGAAGGAAAACGGCGATCGGTGGCCGGAACGATCTTCTGGATGTGCATACCGGAATTAACATCAATGGGTTAAATGAAAGACGATAAAAAAAACATGGTAAACAAAATGAGAATACTCTTTAACGCGGATGAAACTCAACCAAATAAATCTCAAATACTGAAAGTTGATCTTGCCATGAAAGTCAGCAAAAATGTTGAAGAACAAAAAAAAATTGCAACATTATAGGCTCATTAATGAGAATATATAATTTCAAAATTAAAATAAAAGAATAAATACCTAAAATAAAATATTCTACTCCAAAATGACATATAAGCCCTTCATAATAAATAAAAAAGAAAAAAACTAGAAATTCAATGATTGGTTTAAAACGGTTTGCAAAGTTTGTTACGTAAGGTTGGTTTTCAAATGATCGCTCCCCTATATATATATATATATATATATATATATATATGTGTGTGTGTGTGTGTGTGTGTGTGTGTGTGTATGTTTGTGATATATACACACACATATATATACACACACAGATCCCTTCCTCTTCTTCTCCAGCAGTCATCCCCTTAAACAACGGTGTCCTCATTTTTCTCATGTCACCCCTTCCACCACCTCATGTTGCCTTCGTTTGCAGATGTTGGAGGGAACATAATATAGTGGGTTTCATATAAAAAACGATGAAAAGATAAAGAGGTGTGTGTTATCGGTTTTAATGGGAGATGGTGGGGTATGGTGGTAGTTGTAGGGGGAGGCAAGGACTATTGCTTCATGAACCTAAAAACTCAATAAAGATGAGTCAACACCCCGTTCCACCTCATCTGTAAGTTATCGTTTCCCAATGTCGGGGTGGCGAAACCATCAGTCCCTCCGCCGTGCTGGCAAGAAATTCATGAAATTTCAACATCTCTTCTTCATCAGCGTAAAATTGAACTTCACGATGATTCCTTCCTTTCTTCCATCTCCAAGACTACATCCTCTCTCGGTCGAAACAAATCAAGATCAGAGAATATGTGTCTGTTTGTGTGTGTGTGTGTGTGTGTGTGTGTGAGAGAGAGAGAGAGAGAGAGAGAGAGACGGGGAGGGGAGGGGAGGGGAGGACCATGCTTTGGGTATGTATATGTGTGTTAGCGTATATATATGTATATAACGTGTATATATATATATATATGTATGTGTGTGTGTGTCATGACCGATGAGAGTTGTAGGTGGGTGGGTGGTAATGGTTGTGGGTTTTGTGGGTTTAGGTGCAAAGGATGAAGAGTATTATATCATATATATTTGTATAGTTATCTAAGAGATGGAGTGAAAATTGAATAGTATTGCTAACATAGAGATGGGATGAACCTTGTAAAATTTCAGGTGGGTGGAGATGATAAGATTTTCTCCCTCTCTCTCTCTCTCTCTACATATATATATATATATATATATAGTCATTCAAGAGAGAACTCAGTTGTTTGTGATAACTGTGAGATCCAATCTCAACCACAAATTAAAGAATAATTTAGGAAAATAATAAATTTGGTAATTTTGATTTAAATTTTTAATTAAAGGACATGTTTGGTATTTTGAAATTTTCCTCCCAGCTCTCTCTCTCTTCTCTCCTCTCCTCTCTCCTCTGAACCTAATTCGTACAAAATACACCGTGATACCCTTCGTGATAAAAAATACACTATGATACACTGTGATACCCTTTCTCTCCTCTCTACTCTGAACCTAATTCCGGCGAAATACACTGTGATACCCTTTGTGATACAAAATACACAATGATACACCGTGATACCCTC
Source organism: Arctium minus (assembly GCA_954870635.1). NCBI lineage: Eukaryota > Viridiplantae > Streptophyta > Magnoliopsida > Asterales > Asteraceae > Arctium > Arctium minus. The sequence goes on from OX941081.1 coordinate 84,385,957, forward strand.
TCTCTCCTCTGAACCTAATTCCGGCAAAATACACCGTGATACCATTTGTGATACAAAATACACTATGATACACCGTGATACCCTTTGTGATACAAGACCCATTGTAATTAATACGATTCAATATATAAGTAGGGTAACTTGTAATTAATGATTTGATTCCTAATATAAAAAATTCAAATTGTTAAATTACCAAATTATCCTTCTATTTTATTTTAAAAATAACATTAGTTATATTAAATGAGTGGCTCATATTGGATCTCACGGTTATCACAAATTACCTAGTTCTCATTTGATTATGCCCCTATATGTATACATATACATATGTGTGTGTTATGAAAGAGAGAGATAAGTAGTGGTGGGACCATATGACGGACACTTGGCGTCATTCAAATGGTTGTTTAAATAGAATTATAATTAATAGGTAAATTGACTATAATACCCCTAAGTTAACGGATTGGAGTTAACTCCGTTAGTAGTAGGGACCTTGCTTGAAACGAAATGCAACCACAGGGACTTCTAGTGTACTTATTTCAAAATAGGAACCATATCCATATTTTGAGCAAACCACAAGGACCAACGGTGTAATTTACTCTTAGAAAAATGATGAACAACCCGAATTGTTGGTTGAGAACTATGAAGTGCACACACACAAACTTACTTCGATGATTGAGGTTGAAACACAAGTGTGCGAAGATTAATCTTTCTTGAATGATATGAAATCAAAGTATGAAGTTGAAGAATATTCAAGATGTCTTAAGAGAGTATTTTAGAGGATTTTCGTATTTGAAGTTGTAAGGGTTGTTATTTCCAAACTAAAGCTAAAACCCATTGAAAGAAATCTGAGAAATTTGAAAAAAAAAAAAAAAAAAAAAGGTACTCGCAGATCTCTAAGTATGCTATCACGAACCCGAAACGTCCACAGTTCGCAAAAGCCTTCAGCGGATGTCCGCATACCGGTTTTCCTGTCGACTCTGAATTCTAGCCATTGTAGCATATACTAATGTCAGAAAAGTCAAATAAGATCCGTGGAAACCTTCCACAAACGTTTTTTTCCAAAAAAAAAAAACGTTTGCAACACTATTAGTAGGTTTTCTATTTTCTAATTTGAAATAAGATGGTACATTAAGTGGTATTTTATTTTTTACAAATTTGAATTCAAAAAATTTGAATTCAAATAATTCAAATAAATATTTTACAAAACTTTTATAAAAACTAAAAAAAATTCAAAATTTATCCAGATTTTATAAAAGCATTTTTAGAAAATCTCTCTTAATAGAACATCCATATTTGTTATATAAAAAGCAAGTTTTATAAAACTCTTTTGAGATTTAATTTAAAAGGCATATGAAGATTAATTCATCAAAATCGAAGAATAAGTTTTGTAATACTTGATATCATGTAGAATTCGGAGGGCGATTTTACCTTGGCTTGGATTTGATTTTTGAACATTTGGCTACACGCATTCTACTACAAATTGACTTTCGTCTTTTGCGATGGATTGAGGCAATGTGACATGTTTCCCGAGACAAGGACTTCCATGAATTATTTGATCGAATAATATTCTTTATTTCATTAAACATTTTGTTTATTTATAATCATCAAAACACACACACACACACACACACACATATATATATATATATATATATATATATATATATATATATATATATTGTGTGTGTGTAGGGAGGTTCAAGCGAGAACAATAACCAAATAAGTAACACGAAAACGGAAAATTATGTGTAAAACCGGATTTGATTTTACACTAATGGTCACCGCCGCAAGGATGTGCATGACGTGGCCGGCAACCTCGTGTCACAACCAAAGTCACATGAATCACATGTGATTTTACACGTGATTTTTGTATAAAATCATATGTAAATTAACGTTTTCTTATTCTCTTATTTGGTTTTAGTTCTCGTATGAACTTTACTCTCACTCCATATATATATTTATATATATATATGAACGTGACACACTTGTACGAAGCTTGACATGGATTCAATCATATTATTAGATGCAACTCTAAAAATGAATTAACTTTTCGTTTTTGAGGGGGAGGTTTGATTTGGAGAAGTAACCAATTTGGATTGGAACAAATCATTAATCCTCACTCTTTGCCTGAGGTGCCATAATTTTTTTTTTTAACGGCAAGTTAACACACGCACACGTTCCCGGGATATCCGGGCTCCCATTTAAGGGTGTCACCCGACTAATCCCCGTCGACCACAACCCAGACCAATTAAGGGTACCACTATATGGCAGACCCATGATCATGGATGTCACAATGATGTGTTCAAACTGGGTACCACTATTTGCCCGAGGTGCCATAATGATGTGTTCAAACTGGGCTTGGTTGCGAATCGGGTTGCCGAATGGGTCAATCTGCATGCCTTTGGCAAGGTTTAAAATAGCGTTATTCGACAAAGTCAAGCTTCAAGGCTTAAGAAACATAATGATACAACGGTTTTTTTCATGGTTTTGTTTGAGACGACGTTTTTCATTGTTAGTTTCATGGTTTTTTGCTTGGAATTAAATTCATTGCATCATAAAATTATGAAACACAAAAGTACTCCTAAAACTGTAAATTTAAATAATACACAATTTTAATAAGATAAAAGTTCAAATAATAAATAAGTAAAATATAATTTTAATTAAAAAAATTCTAATAATACATAATTTCAATCGTATTTATAATTTAAACAAAACATTGTAAAAATATCATAAAAGAGTTTTTGTCACTTACCATTATTTTATTCCATTTCCGAAACTATATCATCTAAATCAAACAAAAAAATATGCATCTATATTAAAATCAATCAAACATGTGATCAAACTTGATTCAATTCCACTGCAATTCCTCAAAATATTCTGCGAAACAAACGTCCCCTAAGCTTCCTGGAATTTTAAAAATACATGTTGTCATTATTTGATTTAATTAAGTTTCTAGAAAATACCAATCAACCCCCTAATATTTAAAATTGCAGCTTTTGCTCCTACTTAAATTATTTAAAAGTATTTGGAATTTACCAATACATAAACTAATGAAATTACCATTTTGCCCATAATTCAATTATTTAAAGTTTTAAATTTTGCTAATAGGCCCCCAAATTTCTAAACAAAATCTTGTAATTTTATTTGCAATTTTAGAAATTATGATTAGAACCCTAAACTTTATACGTAACGATTTGACCCTGATTTTAGAGATATGTTGTAACTTGTCCATACATACAAAAATCTGAAATCAAAGGTATAAACACACAACTGTAGGAATTCTACACTTGAAAATAAAATTTTTACCAAATAACTAAATATTTATTATCTCTTACCAGGTAAGAAACGATTCTCCGAACAGAGATGATGGTCTTTACCAATAATGCTATTATATCATTTTGCCAACCAATAATCTTATCCGGTGAGGGAGGTGACTTTTACGCGGCTACTGGGTAAGAGACCCTTATACTATGCTATTTTTTATGACAGAGAATATTACCTGATAAGGCAAATGAGTGCAGTAACTTTTACGAATAAAAGCTTACCCGGTTAGCATTGGTAAACGCCCCTAACTACATATAGGCAAGAGAGGTATTTATCCTCGACGAATATATTGTTCAGGAATTAGTTTGACATTATACGACTACCGTAAAAAGATTACAGAGCATACGATATTGCATTTACGTTATAAATATTAATAAAATATAACAATGAATGTGTGTGAAGACCATTTCCGTATACATGTTACATAATACGTTAATGGTCAGTTTTGTCATTACGAACTCCGAGAAAAAGGCATCAATAACTTACTACCACGCTTTCATGATCGACATTTGGAAGTACGAGAAATCATGCACAAAGGTTTTTTGTTGCAATATGAATATGAGACAATAATAACCTTATATCAAATCAGCAAAGGGCTATTGGCCTAGTAGTATCTAGATTACCGGTATAACCCAACCTCCATAAAATCACGGGTTTAAACCTCATCGAATGTAAGGAGGGTGTGTGACTATTTGTCGTATATATTATATATACTTCAAAAAGAACATTTTATTGAATTGTCAGAATTGTAAAATTATTGATGTTTAAAGTCACTACATCAAACATAACTACCAATGCCTTCATCTAATCTAATTCTAAAAGCCGGACCTCTTCAAATTATCCAAAACCAAACGGGCACAGTAGATCCAACAGTAGGGTCTAGGGAGGGTAAGATGTAGACAGGCCTTACCTCTATCCCAAGGGGTAGATAGACTGTTTCATTGAAGACCCACCTCTTAGAATTCCCCTAAAGTCAACAAAATGATCTAAGGAAGCTCAAGTCTTAACTATAAGCTAAGTTAGGATACGTACCTGTGCGACAAGCTTACACCGATAAACACCGAAACCAGAATGCCAAGAAGAAAAGGTCTTCTAGTCATACCACCTGATATCGACCTGCAAAGTACAAACATCAATCCATCTTGGTATTCATCTAGGTCTAGTACAAGATTGATATTCGTAACATTTCAAAACTTCCTATTAAACTCCATGTCAAATCAAAAATGGATTGTTTAGAATAATAACCTTCTGACGTATTTTATATAAATGCATGACCTTCTAACAACTTTTGAGACATGTTTTTGTTAGGAAGAGATTCTTCTGTTAAATCTATTAGAAGGTCGTGTATTTAAAACAAATGTCACAAGGTTATACTCCTAAATAACACCACTACAACTAAACTAGGTTTATAAAACATCTAAGTGTTTTAATAGAGGGTCATTTAGGGAAATCACCTTAAATGAGTTTTTAGTTAAATTCATGACCTCCTGGCTTATTAAAGAAAAATCTCATTTAAGGTTATATACCTAAAAATCTCTTTAATTAGATAGCTTTATAAGACTTTGAGTTTATAAGGACCAAACAAAAAGGTGTACCGTGTAAAAGTGCTACAATATGTCTATAGAACGCTTTTTTGCGTTTTAACAAGTTTTTTAGCACATTTTGAAGATAAAGTGTCGTATTAGCAATTTTATAGGAAACTTTTGAGAAGTGTCCTACAAACCCATCTTTTTATAAGACATTTGTGTTTATAGTACACTTTTTCAAATAATGTCCTATAAAACAGCTAATACGGCATTTTATTTTAATAATGTCCTTAAAAATTTGTTAAAACGCCGAAAAGCGTCCACCTATAAATTTATTGCCAACACTTGTAGATAGAATATTTTATTGTTTGATCCTATAAACTTAAATCCTATAAAGCATTCTATTAGGATATTTAGACATTTTAGGCGTCCTATAAACCCAATTTTGTTGTAGCGGAACCCAATCAAGGTTGTTTAGAATAAAAACCATTTGACATATTTTATTTAAATGCATGACCTTCTAACAAATTTTGAGACATTCTTGTGGTAGGTAGGAAGATACATCCTTCCGTTATTCAGAGGTGTTACTAAATTTCTCATAAGGCCAGCGTTTAAAAAACTCTATTAGAAGGTTATTCTTCCTAAATATAAGAACAAAGCAATATATTAGAAACAGATTAAAATGGCTATGGAGATTAATGGATTGTTATAAGTTGTTTGTTACCTTTTCATCACTGATTTTGTTGTGAGTCCAAATCCAAAAGGGAATAGTGGATCGTAATGTGGATCGCCTATGTTCATCGGGAGTTGGTCTACTGTTCTAAACCAAGTTCTTGAAAGTTTTCCGGTAAATTCATGGTCTCCGAAAAGGACATCAGCCACACCTTGGCCTTCACTGCCGGGTAACCAGGCTGCAACCAGAGCGTCAATTGTAGACATATATGGTTCAATCACAACCGGGCGACCAGATATGATGACTACAACACACTTCATTTGCCCACAAACATTTGTGATCACACTTGGACCCGGATCTGCAATCGTTAGGTTTGAACTATCGCCAAACATCTCTGTGTAAGGATGCTCACCAACAATAACTATCGCGTAAGAGAAGTTATTGGCTTCGAGAAATTCATTATCGGGATTCTCCATGTAAGAGATTTCGGTGCTTGGATCGACTGCAGATTTGATTCCATTAAGAATAGTTGTTCCTGCAGTTAATAAACAACTCATGTCTTAGTCTCCTGAGTCTTAGGTTAGATTAGAAGTTGGTCCTATCTTGGTTATGTTTTCTTGTACATACTTCTAACTATATTTTAAATGTTAACAATGTTTTGTTTGTTGTTTGTCTGTTTTGAATGTTGTTTCTTGCTTCTAACTCGTTTTCAACTTTTTAGCACTGTTTATCTTATTTTCAAGGTGTTCTTATGTTATTTCTCCACAAATTTTTTGAGCAAGTCTTATCCTTTCTTTTTCACTCTGCTCTTCGGGATAGAGGTTAGGTCTGCATACATCCCACCCCCCAAACCTGACCTTCGGGTGGGACATATTGGGTTTGTTTGGTTTGACTTACATGTCATCGATCAGCAAAGTCAGTCAAATTGGTCAAATAAATTTAACTACTTAAACCACTTTCTACTTCGAAAATTCAAACCACCTACTTGTGAAGTTCAACATTTACATCCATTTGTTTAGAATGTCTTGTCAAATGCCATGATCACGATACCGATTAAAGCCAACAAGGGATGGAAAGTGTAACAGAAGAGGGCGAGGAGGGTTAGGCCGAGGAGGACGTGGGATGAGCAACTGAGGTAAGACATGGCGGCTTTAGGCATTTCTGAGGACATGACCTCCGATAGAATCTCTTGAAGACAAATGCTAGGGTAGCGGACTAAGGGTGCCTGGGTAGGGATCCTTAGCTAGGGTAGACGGGAGGTAGGATGCTGAAGAGGTAAGAGGGTGGGAGATAGGGTTGGTAAGTTATACCAAGGGTCTGTAGTTTCCTTAAATTGGTTATGTTTTTTCTTGTACCCACTTGTATTTGAATGTTACCATTTTCTGTTAACCAGCTTTTCAAATCTTTATAGTATCTGACTTTCATTTTTTTGTCACATATTGCACAAGCCCTCAGCGTTCTACTCTTTGGGGTAGGGTACATCCTAGAAAACATAGATGTGAAGTATTTTATTTGTTGATGGATTAAAAAAACGTTCATATCAATGTTGAAGTGGTAAGTTATAATTTCCATAAGAATTGAAGAGCATACCTGTCGTGTTTTCATTCCCGCTAAACCCTTGCCAACCAATTGTCCACCCACCACACTGGTAGCCCAAATTATCGGCATGACTTCCAGCAACCAAAACCTTCGATGCCATCTTGGGCAGGGGTAGCATTGCTTCATCTGCCCTTTTCCCGTTCTTCAGCAGCACTAGCGATTTCCTCACCGCCTCCCTTGCTATGTCTCTGTGTACCTATATTTCTCAAAGCAGAAAACAAACAAACAAATAAATAAAAGATTAGAAGTTTACCTGTGGAATGCACCAGAATGTAAATTTAAATGGAAACCAAAACTTGAAATGTTTTAAATTTATACTTTATGATTCTGTTTTTTTTTAAATGGGTCAATTGTGAGATGAGGTTTCCAAAAATCTCAAATATTATGTTGTTTATTTGGTTAATTGACCTTATATTTGAGAAGGGAAGTAGAGGTTTTCAAAAACTCGGTTCTTAACATTTAAAGAACGGCAAAATAGGAATATTTTAGAAATTGAAAGATTTCGTATGCATTAATAATGGAACCTATGAACAACAGTGGGGTTTCTGTACATTCAATGTGAAAAAAAAAGAGTTGGAATTGGATAAATGACCGACCTGGCTTCCAACCTCGTTAACTAGACTGAAATCAGCAAGCGGGTTCTCGAACAGGCCCAAAGTAAATTTCACTCGCAAAATCCTGCTCACGGCATCATCAATTCGATCCATTGGGATAAATTTGTTCTTCACCAAATATGTAAGATCATTAATGAACTCCACGTAATTAATCGGGACCATAACCTGTTGAAGAATTAATTTGAATATCAAATTGCTTTATTATGAAGAATCTTCACCGTTGATCCTTCAGCAGACACCAGTTCCTTTCACCAAAAAGATAACATATATTAACACATGCGTAAGCATGCGCACACACACACATAGGAGCATAATGAAATGAGAACCCATATATTGTGAGAACCATGAGAACTTTTACCTTAAGGTATAGTTTCACATGATACTTTTTCATTTAAGGCTAGCATATAATGTATTGATCAACATGTATTTGCTTCACAAGGAAAAAGTCTTTTACGTGAAATGACACATGATGCACCGGTTCTCAGGGTTCTCAAATAAATAAATATATATATATATATATATAGAGAGAGAGAGAGAGAGAACAGCTAACCATGTCAATGCCAGCTAAAATACTAGCCTGGACAGAGTAAGTGTAGTTGGAATGAGGAGGGGAAGTAATTCGGTCGATTCCCTCCCAATCTGATATAACAAAACCCTGAAAGTATTTGACAATCAACAAAACTAAAAAACTACTTGCTCTATCCAAAGAAAAAAGAAAGAGGAGTTCACTTTATGAATTTTCTATGGGGCTCCTCCACATGGGTCGCTAGTTTGAGTCTCCTCAAGGCCACTGGGGATTTCCTTCGGTGTTATCTTCAGGTCCCATGGGATTAATCGACGTGCGCGCTAGCACCCACGGTTAACAAAAAGAACTGTTTTTTTCTATCTTTCGAACTTGTAGCAATGGATGGTGGTCGAAACTTGAAATTTTAGTACGAGAACAAGTATGACAAAAATATACCTTAAAGTTAAGCTTATCCTTGAGGTATCCAGTAATAAGATCAGCGTTGGCATGCATCCTTTCACCGTTCCAGCTGGAATAGGACACCATGACTGTTGATACACCCTTGATGATGGAGTCATAGTAAGGGGGCATGTGGATACTTAGCAAGTCATGTTGGTTGATCACAGTGTTATTTTCATCAAGTCCATTAGTTGTCCCACCATCACCCACAAAGTGCTTTGCACAACCAGCAACCTTGTCCCTAATAAACACAAAGAAAAACAAAACTAGGCTAATCCATCAAGTTTATAGAAGCTGTAGATCATTACTCCACATATCCTTAAGTTTCTTTAATAATTGTGGGTGTCCAGGTCACCTTGCGGACACCTCAGGTAATCCCATGGGGACAGAAGTCAACAATCAGACACACCCTCCAATGGCCTTGAGTGGACTTAAACCGGTAACCTCTGGGAAGCAAACTCAAGGTCTTCGCAGTTGAGCTATCTCTCAAGGTATATATCCTCAAGTTAATCATGCAAACTAAAGTGTCATTGGCCAAGCGGTGCTCAAGTTAGTTGTAGATCCTAACCTCACAGGAGGTCAAGGGTTCAAACCGCACCACTGGTGAGGAGTGTGTGAGTTTTTGCCGCATATAATTATTATATACTTCAAAAAGTAGTTAATCACGCAAGATAAAGAAAAAATATTAGCAGGCTAAAATCATAGCAGTTGTAGATCATAACTCCACATATCCTCATGTTAATCATGCATGAAAAAAGAAACCAAGTAAGCATGTGCAAAGTTCTATGATAGAACCAACACCATAATTGTGAGAATATGTGGAACCCCGATCAGACTACTCTCTAAAAGAGCCCTTGAGGAAACAAAGGAGGTTTCAACATATATTGAGGAGAAATGGTACAAGTCTACCCGATGTAGGACTCTCTAACAGTCCCCCTCCAACGGAGGCTATACGGACACAACTAGTGTCGAGTCCCTAGAGTGGTAAATCTTGGCTCTGATACCATGTGAGAATATGTGGAACCCCATCAGATTACTCTCTAAAGAAACAAAGAAGGGAGGTTCCAACATATATCAAGGAGAAATAATCCAAGCCTTGCCGATGTGGGACTCTAACAATAATTATGTCAATTTTTATGAGTATACCTTCTTTGAAATAAAAGGAAAATTATTGGTTACATTTGACAACCAGTCTATAACTATAACTGCTGATCTAGATTGTCCAATATCAACCATTGGCAAAGAATATTGCGTTCCGAGCTAATTTAGAGTGAAAAGTATGAATTTGCCTGCACAGAGATGCACACACCTACTTCTTTTCCATGAACATTGTTAGTTTGTTCCTCAAGTATTTGAAATACCTTAAATATGGAAAACCAAAGGTCATCTAGAAATGTAATTGTATTACACTAACATAATCCAAAATTTAATACCCATACCTTTACATAAATATAAAACACAATTATATTTTTATCTATTAAAGGAACCTCTTATGCTTATACTTGAGTGTCTAATTAATCCCCTCATATAGTTGATTAAACACAAGAAGGTTATTCAACCACCTAACTATACTTAATTATGCGAGGTATTTAGCGTGTACACACATAGGGGTGTAAATGAGACGAGACAACTCGCGAGCTACTCGAGATCGACTCGGTCAACACTCGACTCGAATAGGCTCGACTCGAGCTCGATATACTAACGAGTCGAGTCGAGCGACCTGATAGTCGACTCGATAAGCTCGTGAGATACTCGATAAGCAAAATAATAATAATAATAATTAGTAATATTATTTTAATTTAATTGATAATAATAATAATAATAACTCAAGTTTTTTGATTTTTTTTTTTTGGAAAATGATGGTGTAAAAGACATGGGTAAACTCTTGATGGTGTGTCTAATCCATCCCACATTGACGGGATATAAAACCCAATGCTTTGAACTCCACTATATATAGACCTTTCTCCTCCCTTATTTTACATCCTTTGCCTTTGTTAAATGGCTTGAGCCTATGTAGGGGTGTAAATGAGACGAGACAACTCGTGAGCTACTCGAGATCGACTCACTTGAGATCGACTCGGTCAACACTCGACTCGAATAGGCTCGACTCGATATACTAACGAGTCGAGTATAATGATACTCGAGCTCGACTCACATCATTTACACCCCTATACACACATAAAAAGGTTTAGATATATAGGGGTTGTTTTATTTGCAACCCTTAAAAAGGTTGCAAACCTTGCAACCCACATCTTAACCGTCGGATTCATGATCAGCGGTTACAATAGATATGGGGCCCAATATTTTTAATTAAAAAAACAGAAAAATAAAAATAAAATAACCGTCGATCATGAATCCAACGGTTAAGATGTGGGTTGCAAGGGTTGCAACCTTTTTCAGGGTTGCAAAATATCCTTCCACTAGAAATATATATATATATATATACAATACATATTGCGTATAAAAAACGAAACAGACCCAATATATCCCACCTTAAGGTAGGGTTGGGGGGGGGGGGGGGGGGGGGGGTAACAGCCTATTTTAAACTAATAAAAAAAAAGTAATATAGCTGCTGAAATTCTAATAAAACAGGAAAAAAAAGCTGCTGGATATTAATAAAAAGAAATAAATAAAAGAATTATTATGTATTAATAAACAAAAGAAAAGGGGTTGAAAATAAAGGTGTTGTATGCACTAAAGACAAAAGAAAAGGGGCTGGAAAAAGGGGTTGTTAGTGGCAGCTTGAGGTGTTCTTTGGTGGCATATGGTGGCATGAGAAGAGGTCACATCAACTAGTGACTAACTTAGTTCCAAGCTCCTTAACCTTTAGTATAAATATGAGCCTCTTTTGTCTCTTTTAAGTTCTTTCTCCAGCAGAAAATAATCACACACATATAATTCCATATTTTGTGAAAAGAAAGAGAGGATTAGCAAGCAAGGGTAGAGGGCTGCAGAATTTAAAAGTCATTTAACCAAAAACCAAGGTGATTACTTATCTTTTCTTTTGGTTTGATCCTCAAACCTGAGATACATATTTGTGTACATGTTTTCATGAAATTTTATTCATATCTGGTTATTATAAACAATATGGACAGCCTTTAATGACATAGCTATGTATAACATGTTATACGCATTTTTAAAACGCATGATAAAGGAACAAATTTGATCACCGGTGGAATAAGAACCACCGAGACGGTATAACCGCGGTAAGGGGTCGTAGAAACGGTCCTGGATCCTTGACGAGGGGTTCCAAATATAGGCCGGAAAGGGGCAACACCCACCGGGAGAGATTAAATCTGGAAATCTTAGATGTTTAAATGGTCTACATGCATATACATAATACAATAGCTTATTTGAGGCTATGAATTGATTTTCTAAATATTTTATGCATTGAAATGAGATTTGTAATCACAAGTCATTCAATGGCTTAAAATTATAAATATGTATCTCAGTTGTGGACAAGATTACTTGAGAGGTGAAAAGGAAGTCTCGAAGTGATTATCGAAAGCTTCATTTCGTGGTTTAATCAGGTGTTGTTTTGGTTTGTATAATTTGGTTTTTATAACTTAGCTTAATGTGTTGTTAGAAGATAAATATGTACTTTGTAACTATGATCCATCGTGGAATGTTTTGAATAAAATAAACTATGTTTTGTTTCCGCAATTTTTCTAATGTCTTCTTTCACTTGTATATAAATGGTTGAGACTCGGTTCGTAACACCCTTCGTTAGGTCTCGGTTTAAAGGCGGAAACGAGGGCTGTTACAGACGGGGTAAGATGTATGCACACCTTACCTCTGTCCCATGAGACAGAGAGGGTGTTTCCGAGAAGATGCCCCAGCTTCCACAAGAAACCACAAACAAATACATATTGTGTTACTGATGCCTAATGTTGATCACTCACATCCAAGGGATGGTATATATTAGAGATACATCAAAAGTTGAAAAACTAAAGATCCTAATAAAAATCGAAAATATCTTTCAAATGCACATACCTTCCAGCAACATATGGAACACCCAGTTGTTGTGATCCCTGTGGAATTTCACCTTGCAACCCTAATATAATATCCGTCATACTTTGAACAAGTTTAGTATCCTCACTATAACTCTCATAACACCGTCCCCATCTTGGATCTCTGCATACCTAAGAAGAAATTTTCAACAATTGAGACCTCTACAAACAATACATTAACAAAATCTAGCCATTTACGAATGACAAATATATATATATATAGAATCATGAGCATGTAATTTTTTCTTTCCTAGGAACGACTTTGTTGTCGGATGTTGACATAAGTTAACATGTTAACATATATTAACACAGATGTTAACATATGTTAACATGATAATGTTAACATAAGTGAAAATATGTTGACATACATTAACATGCCTTAATATGAAACTTTAAGTTATGTGAGGATGTTAACTTATGTGAATCTCCGGTAACAAAGTAGTTCCTATGGCTCCTACTAAATTTTGAATTTCTAACATAACCCAACCCTATATATATCCCAATCATTTGCATACCAAGATTTTAGTACAAACCATACAAACCAATCTCAACCATCCATCTAGCTTAATGAATATTTGGTTTTGTAAATATCTAGATTATTTCCTAATCTGAAGCATTGATCATAATAATTGAACTATGATCATCTTCCATAAATAATTGGATCACAATAAAGGTACCCTGGCCATCTTCCATAAATATCTCGATTGTTACCTAATAGTTGATCATGGTTTGCATGAATTAGGAGGTTTGTCTTTGCTTGGGACTATATATATATATATATATATAGAGAGAGAGAGAGAGAGGAAGGATCATGCGAGAAGTTAAACATTTTGCGAGAAGGCGAGAAGTGTGATATCATATATGATTACATGACCTGTGCGTGTGTTTAATCATATATGTTTAAACATCTATGTATTGCCAATGTAACATGTGTTTAATCATATATGATTAAGCTTATGTATTATATATGATATCACATTTCTCACCTTCTCACAAAATGTTTAGCTTCTCGTTTGAACTTGCCCCTATATATATGTGTGTGTGTGTGTGTTTGTGTGTATGCACACGTATAAACCATTGGCCACAGTAGGTACAATTGGCATCTTTTACCATATACTTACAGCAATACAAGGAGCAAATGCATATGGAATTCCAGTTGCTCTAACTTCAGCAGCAGTGGCAGCTCCAATTCTCTTCACAAGATCAGTGTCCCTAGTGTGCATTAACGATTATAACAAGTTTAATGTCTCAGATGCAAATATTTTGACTTGATCAATGTCACAATTAGAGACATATAAAACATTAAAATAATAGCAATGGATTAAACACTTTGACTTGCCTGGTGGCTCCAAGGCCAATGTTATGGGGAAATATGGTAGCATTGATAACATTGTTGTGCCCATGAACGGCATCAATTCCATAAATCATTGGAATCCCTAAACGGGTAGAAAGTGACCCATTTTGGAACTCATTTACCATATTAACCCAATCAACGACAGTCGCTTGGGGATTTGGAACACTCCCTCCACCGCTTAGTAAACTTCCTGCATTTATGAAGAACAGAAGATCATTCGTCTAGTGTGTTATGCATCTCCATTCTCAACCCCCAAAAATAGAAACTTACATTAACCCTCATTAATGAAATATACTCCCTCCAACCTCCGACTCATAATAAGCGTACACGTTTCTATTATAGTTTATCCCAAAACAAGTGTCCACCGTCAAAAGTAAGTGTTTACTTTCCAAGTTTACCCTTAATTATGAAATAGAGAAATCCAATACTCCCTCTATTCTATGGGTAAAATTGTCATTTAGTTAATTATAAAGTGTAATAATTACACATTTCTAAAATTGTCTCTTTTTTCATAGTGGACATTTATTTTGGGACGGAGGAAGTAAATAGCAAAAGAAAAGTATAGGGCTTAAGGCACACAAGGGGTAAAAAAAGCAATAAATGTTACAATTTAAAACGGTCTTGTACCTACTTTGATTTATAAGTGGTTTTCATCATAGATTATAATTTCCAGATGGATGCATCATAAAATATAGTTCTAGACCATATTTCAGTTGACTTAAGTCAATACAACAAGTAAGAACTTTATGCAAGTATTTTGGAAATTAGAAACAACAAAAGAGGAAAGAAGAAAAATCACTTTTTTTGTTAAACTCCCCAATTTCAATAAAGAGCAATTAGTATTCTAGACTTCTAGTTATTAGGAAATCCTTTTAAGACTAAGGGGCCGTTTACCAAACGCTTACCCGGGTAAGCGCTTACCAAGTCATTTACCTTATGGATGAAGATGACAATGTCCAAGAATCTTACTCGGTAAGAGCTAAGGTAAGGACCCAGAGTCTTACCCTGGTAAGTGATGCCGAAAAGTTTTACCACGGTTAGCGCTTACCGGGAAAATTGTTGCATACAATACCGTTTTGGTTGACTAAAATCTTACCCGGTAAGTAAGTGATAGTGTTAAATTTTACCCGTAAGCGCTTATCGGGAAAATTGTTGAATACGATACCGTTTTGGTGGACTAAAATCTTACCCGCTAAGTAAGTGATTGTGTTAAATTTTATTGGTAAGCACTTATCCGGGTAAGCGTTTGGTAAACGGCCCCTAAATCTACTACTAACTTGTTCTATTTGAGTACCAATCCGGGTAAGCGTTTGGTAAACGGCCCCTAAATCTACTACTAACTTGTTCTATTTGAGTACCAATTATAAGCAAAAAGGAAATGATCTGATATGCCTGGGCGTTTGGATATAATGTGCAAGCGCCAATCTCAAGGGGTGTGGGGTGATTTGTGGGACTTTGAAGGGATTGCTAATTAATATGAATTAGTTGTCTTTTACGATATCTTTTAGTATGTTATTTGAATTATGACAGGGTTAGGAATCTTGAGTGTTTGTAGGTCATTTGGGGGGAAGGAAAAATTGAGTTAGAGTCTTGGTAGATCACCTACTTCTAGCATTATATGGCACTATCCTGTCGTTGTCTTTTGGTTTATTAATAAATAACATCAGAGTTCGTTTTGCGTTCTTATCATGATCTTATTCAGCATACGAGCTAGAAGCTAGTTGTCTGTTTAATAAATAAAAATGGCAAGGTGAATAATGAATGAATTGTACATGTATGATAAGATTTATTTACCAATGAAGTAGTGCCTCATGATATCAGGAGTAGCTGAAATCCTTTCCATCTGAACCATCTGACCAATTTTCTCTTCCATCGTCATTCTTCCCAAGAGATCTACCACTCGAACAGCAACAGGCTGATTTAGATCTTTGTACTTGACATCATCTGCCTCCGCAGTCATAGCCAGCCACCATAATAATACCATCATCCCCAAGGATGAAATTGACATTGATCTACCCATATTCACTGCAACAAATCAAACATACATCAGGCTGTTAATTACCAACTCATGTAAAATACTACATTAAAATCAGGTTTATAGGACGCCAAGTCGCCAATAATGTCGAAGGGGCGGTTAACCAAATGCTTATGGGTAAGCGTTTACCCGTTGTCGATTACCCTCGAGATGAACATGGAAAGGACCTAGAATCTTACCCGGTAAGAGGCATAGCAAGCACCAAGAATCTTACTCGGTAAGTGAGGGAGAAGACTCTTACCTGGTGAGCGCTTACAGGGTAAAAGACACTTACTAACAATCCATTTTGACGGCCGAGAATGTTACCCAATAAGGTAAGTTAGGGTGGTGCTTTTACTGGTAAGTGTTCCCCAGTAATCTCGTAATTAAGTGTCCTAATAGGCTGCTTTACGAAGACTTACGTTATAGAACCAAACAAATTGTGCGTCCCATGTAAAAGGTGTTACAGTAAGGGGTTCTTTGTTTTTTTAACCTCTTAATAGCTCTTAAGTTTGAATCGGTCAGACATTTTTGCATTCAAACTGTCTGTTTTTTTTTAAGTTTTCAGAATCTCTTAACTCTTGATACATCTAAAATAAGAAGTAGTGACCTGACTTCTTAAAACCTCTTATTGCCGCCTCATTTCATATGCTCTCCTTTCTTTCAAAATGCCTCCGGACGTTACAAAAACAAACAATCTTATTGATTTAGATTTCAGACTTCAGCACCACCTCTTATTAATAAGACTTCAGACTTCAAACCTCTTAAAAAACAAACGCCACTAAGTTTATATGACGCTTTTTAGGCGTTTTAACAAGTTTTTTAGGACACTTTTGAAGTTGTTAAGTTTTTTATAGGACACTTTTAAAAAGAGTGCTTTAAACACATCGTTTTACAAAACACTTGTTTTTTAAGACATTTTTTCATTTAATGTCATTAAAAACTAATAGAAGATCTTCAACATTGTCTTAAAAAACTTGTTAAGATGCCCAAAACGTCTTATAAACTCTATGTAACACCTTTACATAGGATGTAGAAGTGTTTCAGTCTATTAGGACACTCAAGACATTTTTGCAATCCTATAAAGCCAATTTTGTAAGCAGAAGCTAACAAAGCTCCCCATCACATGTACTTCACTAAAGAAAATGTATACACATTGGATGAAAGTGCATTTTTACCACTTTTTACCTGGTCATTCTAACTATATAAATCATGAATTTCAAATTACAAAAAAAAGGATAGGTTAACTTTTATAAGTAATACACTCGCATTATCATATATTTATTATAAGGGCAAAATGCATAAAAATGTAACGAAGTTTGTCTTAGAGTGTAACAAATAATTTTCTTTCTTAAACAATGCAACAAAGTATCAAAACTTGCTATTTAATGTAACAAAGTTTTGAACTTCCTCGATCAATTTACAAAGTTTAAAAAATAGGTCTACTTAATGTAACATTTGGGGACATGAATGTCAAGTTTATCGTCCATTTCGTTGTAACTCTTTCGTAAGCATTTCATAAACCTTTCGTAAACGGAATCCACATCATCAAATGTTACAAGATCAATAGGTTACTGGACAAAATGGGTACAAAATAGGAAATTTTGAAACTTCGTTACACCGATGGAAAAAAAAATCTTTGTTACACTATGTAGGAACTAAAACAAAATTTGTTGCATTTTGATGCATTTTTCTCTTAATATTATGAGAGAGCAAGTGCAAGCACCATATATGAACCTAAGTTCTGAACCATATGAAAGATGGTAAGTTTCCAACTCATCTAAAAGCTTGAGCCTCTAAATGGAGAACCCAACAATGATAATTAACTTCAAGAGAAATGAAAAAAAAAAATTATCTGAGAAGGCATTTGTAATCAAAGAAAATATCGAGCTTGAACCACAACCAGTGGAGGAACATGAACATCATAGCCTCCTGGGCTGAAAAATGATATTACAAAAACCCCGGGATCCAAAAATAGCACTATAAAATCATCTGTTTTTATGTTTTTGGACTATGATCTACTAATTAGAGTTTCAGAATTTCTAATTTGATGTAACAAACTTCAATTTTTTGTATTTTTATGCATTTTACCGATAACCTAGTGAAACTTTGTTACACTAAATAGGTAATATATCAAATTAAATGGATACAAAATAGAAAATTTTGAAAGAGGGAAAAAATAAGAACTGAACCAAACTTAGTTGCATTTTTTTAACAATGCCCTTTCATTACAAGATCCAAAACGAGCAATCATACACACAACATCATAGCATTCGTGAACATGAATCGATAGATGCCACAATAACTAAACCCTAAAATTGCAACAACATTTAATTTAAAAAGTAACAAAAGTTCAAATGCAACAATCAGGAATCGAAGAAGCTCCAAATGAACAAGATCCAGCTCGAGAGAGAGAGAGAGAGAGAGAGAGCATACCCATAGATGGAGAGTATCTTGCTTCATAAAAGGAGTTCAGTTACTGCAGAATATAGAGAGGCTTTTGTTGAAATACGGCGACGGGCTTTTTCATTCAACACCCTACACTTCTAATTTTATTTTCTTTCAAACCAGACTTTTCACTTCTTTTCACTCTCTGTCCTCTTAACAAAATTACTTTATGTTTTCTACTTGTATCAATA
This sequence comes from Arctium minus, assembly GCA_954870635.1. NCBI lineage: Eukaryota > Viridiplantae > Streptophyta > Magnoliopsida > Asterales > Asteraceae > Arctium > Arctium minus. The sequence goes on from OX941081.1 coordinate 84,404,668, forward strand.
AATAACATTTTAAATATTTAACTAATACCATTTATCTTCAGGCCTTTAATGTGAGATTTTGAATAGGTTCTCCAAACTTTTTTGGGACCCAATTATATGTATTTTTTTTTTGAACGGTAAGTTAACACACGCATACGTTTTTGGGGTATTCAGACTCCCACTTAAGGGTGTCACCCGATTAATCCCCGTCGATCACGACCCAACCCAATTAAGGGTACCACTATGTGGTAGACCCATGATCATGGATGTCACAGGATGCTCACCACGAGGTTCGAACCTGGGTAGTCAGGGATACCATCCACTAACCCCCCCAGGATGTTACCTTACTACTGAGCTACAACATGAAGGACCCAATTATATGTATTTTGATTTTTAACCTATAATTTAGTTCAACTTCGGTCTTTTCTCTCTTATTTTAGCCAATTTTAGACAATTATAATGTTTTACAACTGATTTTCGATTACGGCTACAAATCTGCAATACTTTCTCCGTAGGTCTCTATGTTGAAGATTGAACTATCCTACTTAGCTAGTCATGTTCACGTTTGTTTTCCTTACGGCTAATTTTATGATTGAAGCACCAAGCATGACCCTGTTTAATAATCTTTCACTTTCTTGTTCTCTATTTCTCTTTTTCTTGTTCGATAAGTAGCCTCTCCTGCAATTTCTTTGACCTCTTCCATTATTATATTAATTGTCATTATTCATAGCATTATAGCCCTTTGATAACACATTTTAAAGTTGAAGGTGAATTTGGCCCTAGGATCAAGCTAGGGTTTCTTGAGAAGTTTTGATAAAACAAACTTAACAGTTGGTAAACTCTTACATAATAATCTTTCTATTTAACGACTTATTGAATAAAGTTGATTATGAAGAACTTATTGAAGATTTTATTTTACACAATGTTAGAAAAATGATTCTCTTTAAGTTAATTTTGTATTTTAAGACATTTTTGTTGTTTTAATTTGTAAGACTTTTTAGGATAACATATGATGTGAACTTTTATATTTTGTCTTCATACAAGTGTAAAGGCCCTCCAAAAAAAATTGGAACAATTCTGCTTATTTTTTACTAATCTTTGAGCTAGTTATTGGTATTCCACATCTTCATGGAGAATTCAATTTAACCATGTTTATGTTGAAGATAGCGGAGGGTCGTCGACACAACGAGCATCTGTCTATGACCCAAAAATATTAGAGGCCCAATTTTTTCAATATATAATAGTAGTTCAAAAAAATATTAGTACATAAAATGACCCAATTTTTTACTATACAATAAAAACCAAAAATAATTTAATAAATAACAAGGGCCTAAAAATGTATCAACAAATTACATCAAAGAAGGAAAAGATAGTCATTCATTATATGTTATTGCTTCTTATCTCTATAAGTTTTTTATGGGCTTCCAAGATCTAATGTTATTCACTATTGTTATCTCCATGTGCTTAGTTGTTTTGTGCTTCAACAATTCAACGGATAGCAACTATAGTGTCATGTGTTTCCTATTGCTATATGTTTTTCTTCACTATGTTTATCTATTTTTGTTTCTATTGGCTATTGCTATTTGTTTATGTTGTTTGTGTAATTGTTTTTGTTGGCTATTTTTTTTATATTTGTGCTTCTATAGTTGATATTGTAATGTTGTTTGATGATACATCTAATGTTCTTATGAGTTATGACGTCTATCTTGGTTTTGTAATTGATCAATAAATTGTTCTTGTAAAATGCATTCAGTGAATTCTCTAATGTCTGGTTGGTTTCATAATCCAAACATCTTATTTTATAGAGTAAGAAATAAGGAAAAGAAAATTCAAATATTTTTCTCAATTATTTGACTTCATCTTTTAATCCAAACATTTATTTACGTGCACAACCAACCATTCTTCAACTTGCAGATCATGTCTCGTTCATTTTTTTTCTTACTGAATCTCAAAGAGTCATTTTTCACATTTTTACCCATCTTCATTTGTCTTTTTGTCCAGAAAACCCTAATATTCTTCTCTATTGTTCCTCTGTCGTTGACTCCCTCGGTTACTTCCTCCACATGAGCTCTCTTTTTGTATAAGAATAACATATATGACTTGTTACAACCAATAAACTTCTTACTTTTTAAAAAATTACCAATCATAGTAGATGGTCAAAATCATATCTATATTTTAGGATTTCGAAACTAAGCTTGTTTTTTTCATACATTATCTGTTGTTAATCACCTAATAAGGAGTATGATAACCTTCAAAGTTTAGAGTTATTTTTTAATCTTATTAAACCCATTTTTTACCTTTATAATACCCATTTGAGCCTTTCACCATTTCTTTGGTCTAAATTGTTCCTTATATTGAGGAATATTTGAAAGTTCGGATTTGGTAAGAAAACTCGTCAAAGTGGCCACAAAGTCCACCACTGTGGCAAACAACACATTTGAAGATATTGCATAGATTTGTTTCTAAATCAGTGAAACGGGAAAAAGAATAAGCCATAGTCAACTCTATGGTATTCATGAATCTGGAGAAGAAATGGACAAGAAAGGTGAAGGCAAATTGAAGGAAGAAGACACCATGAAAGATCCATTTCTCTCTTAAAGCACTTTTTCTCTCGAGTCTCTTTCAAGTCTCTCTCCTTCCTCTACTATAAATTGGAGCTTGGAGAACCATTTAACATCATCAAACACTTGAAGAATTCGATTTATTCTTAGTTCTTAGTATTTTCCTTTAAGTAAAATAGTTGTGTTGAGCCTAAATGTTGTATTCAAGATTAAATGGTTTAAAATGTAAAGTGTTGTAAAAGTCAAAGTGTTGACTTTCCTTTTAAAGCTTGGTGTTGTGAAGTCAACTAGGTTGACTAGGTATAAATAGTCATTGTGTCCTTTGAAATCTAGTAACAACAACAAACATAGAGAAAACAAGTCGTGTGATTTTCATTAGAGAAATAGGTATATGGATAGAGAGAGTGCTTAGAGAGAGAAATCATTGTAATCCATTGTTAAATCAATAAACTTGATTTCTACATTTGATCTTGTGTTAATCTGATTAGAACTTGATAACTGGAATAACAAGTTGTAATTTAATTCGCGTCTTTCCGTTTTTGTACCACTGTGGGAGCATTCGTGACCAAAGTGACGACTTTAATTTACATGCAGTTTAGGTATTCTCTATCTTCTTCTATGTCTTTTCTTTTAAGCATGAGCTAAACCCCCATTTGATTGCGGGTGTAAACCCAACCCGAGAGGCGTGTTACCGCATTTGGCTAACGTCTCGGTTTGGTCATTCAAGTTGAAACTTTAACTCGACGCGGACAAGTCGATCACTTGTGTTTGTTAATATTATATTTTTGACCCAGAGATGGGTGGATCTGAATACGACTTGAGTGATGCAAGAAGGTTTGAGAAAATCTTCAATCGCATAGAGATATGGGTTTTTGCATAATCGAGCTAGTACACTGGCGAGCATTAGATCTTCGAGATCTACTTAGTGAGGTTGGCAAACAAAAAGTTAGCATTTGTGGATACTTTATGATAAAACCGTAATCACAACCTATACAACGTAGCTTCGTGAGGAGATAATCGTATGAGATCACGTTCTGACCGGTTTCGTTAACCATTTAAGTTATTAATATACTCTCGGAAACACTTACACCGTACCCGCTTTTGATTTACTTGTTATATTAAATGTAACGCCCATAAATTTTGGTAAGATATGGACCCTATAATTTAAGTTCACTCCCTTGAAATATTTCAATTTATCGTTGGTTCGTTGCAAGAAAAGATCGGATTTTTGGAGTTCGGGGGGAGTGGGGCGACAATGCCCAGCGACTGTGCCAAAGGGCACTATCGTAGAGCATAGTCGTAGGGACTCTACCCCTCGCAGTACACCTTCAGCGACAGTGCCATGGTCACCGTCGCGTGTTATTGTCGCGGGCTGAGCATGAGGCTCGGTATGTTTCGGGTGATTGTGCCTGGCGAGAGTGTCAGGGTACAATCGATGTGGCACAGTCACCGACGGGGTGCAGGAGGCTTTAAGCTGCGATTTTGGTTATCCAAACCTCATAACTCCTCAACCACTTCTATAATAAATTCTCTCTACTTGAAGATCTACTTGGGTGGCGATTTTGGAGCATTCAAGAGGGTCTCAACCACCAATCTTCAAGGTCTTCATCCTCAAGCTAGAGATTATAAATCTAAGGCTCCAAACTCTCCATCTCCAACCTTCTCCAAGATTGTCTAAGTTTTTGGGTTTTTACCAAAACCTAAAATATGAGTTCATTCTCATTTCTAAACTTTATACATGTTAAACTATGTGTTTTGACCTTCTAAACATCTCCCCATTACTTTATCTTGATTTTGAAGAGTTTGACCTAAAACCTAATTTGGGAGATTTTAGGGTTTTGATGATTTGAGTTGGAAATGATAAATATGTGTATGAAATGGGTTTGATTTTATGTTGGGAACTAGTATGAAGACTATGATCATATTCCCTTTCTACAAATGGAAATTTCGGAGAGACCTCACTCTTAACTTGGGTTTGAGAAAATGGAGTTTTGATGACAATGCTTTAAATGTTAGTCTTTATGTTTTCGAATGACATGTTAATGATGTTTTGATGTATTTTCCACCATGAATGGTCATTTGGGCTACGTGAAGTTATAAAGGAAAAGTGAAGGATTGGTTTAAATGTTATGTGGTAGTGGTTAAATCTTAGTGTAATGGATCCATAGGCACTAGAGTCTTTGTGGTAAATATTGGGATATTAATTTCCTTATTATGGCATGGAATAGGCATCGGGCCTTCATGGTAAGTAAGATGTGGACTAGTACGACCGGGCATCGTCCCATGAGCAATAAGATGTAATTCCAAGGTGCTTAAAGTTGATTTTCTTAGATTTGGATATCTCAAGGTATAGACCTAGCATGATTGAACTTGAGACTCCACGAGCAATAGACTTGGAGTAGTTGAGCTTGTTATATCATTAGATGTTAATCCATGAGTGTGACTTATGTCACATGTGTTGTGGCTTACTTTTGTATTCCGTCACTAATCATGAAAATCGGGTCTCCTCTGTCATCGCAAGATGTAATGTGTTCTACTTGGACCATCCTTGGCACAGATGGTCAAATGTATTATTTTGATGTTGTAATTCTTTACACCTCTCTTTCATAATTATATAATAACTGTTTGATCTCAATAGGCTTTATCCTAACACTTTTCTTAAAATGACATGTATAACAAGTCATTTTAGTGGCGGGTCTCCTCGGGTATGAGCGGAGAGTTTTGAATGATGAATAGTGACACTTTTTGGTGAAGTGTGTCATGGCGATTTTTTGTATTGAGCAGATTCTTTTGGAAAGAGATAGCAACACCTGTCTTTAATCTAGAAAAGCATAGTTTATATTAGTAGGTTGTTGTATTTATCTCCTTCATTTAACTTTGTAAACGCCGTACTTATTCCCCATTCCGGGTGATTCTTTTATTTCAGTTATATTACTACCCACAATCAGGTTTAAATTTACTCCAAATTTTAGGGAGAAAATCAAGGCCTACCTCAAGGACCTACCGGCGGACATGATGGCAATGGTCCGTAATTCAAAGGCCTCCACTCTCCGATAGACTATTGAGGAGGCACAAAAAATGGAGGACGTCTATGCTCAGAGCAAAGACGAGAGAGGGGGGATCCGTAGAAAAAAGAAAATGGGAGGGAAACTCTACATCTTCCAAAAGACCAAAAATTTTCAACAGCAACCGGGGGGCCGAGCCTAGGCGAGAGGCTAAGTGGTGCCCAAAATGCCAAAGAAAACATTTTGGGCCATGCAACTTTGTGCCTGGTAGTTGTTACAAATGTGTCAAGCCCGATCATACTTTTCGCGAGTGCCCAATCAAGGGGTCCATGTGCTTTGAATGTAGAGAACCAGGTCATTTTCGGAACGAGTGCCCAAGGTTGAAGTCGGGAGGAAGTGGGGGAAAAAATATGGACCCTCCGAGGGCAATGGGTCAAGCCTTCCAAACAACTACCGAGGAGGCTAGAGCATTGACAAATGTGTTATCAGGTATGTTTCTTCTAAAGTCCGTACCTGCTCGCGTGTTATTTGACTCGGGTGCCAGTTTCTCTTTTATATCTGAATCTTTCCACCAGAAGCTTGCTATGCCCACTAGTAGTGTAGAAGATGCTTTAGTGGTAGAAATAGCGAATGGTGGTCAAGTACTATTGTGTGATGTTTTACGGGACTGTGTTCCTAGCATCGAGGGGAAAGAATTTCCGATTGATTTGATGCCTATGGTCATTGGCGGGTTCGATGTGGCAGTTGGCATGGATTGGTTAGAGGAAAATCATGCCGATATCGTATGTTCCAAGAAATTAATTCGACTCCCCATTCCTAGCAATGATGTTGTGATTGTCCATGGTGAGAGGAGGAAGGGTGATGTGCAATCATCATCATGGCTAAGACACGAAAATACTTGGTGAAGGGATGCTCATCCTTTCTGGCGTACGTGATAGACGCCAAGCTCGAGAAGAAGAAACTTGAAGACGTGAAGGTGGTACGTGAGTTTCCCGATGTCTTCCTGGATGACTTGCCCGGTTTGCCACCCGATCGTCAAGTAGAGTTCCATATTGACCTTGTACTGAGAGCGGCTCCGATTGCTCAAGCCCCTTACCGGTTATCCCCATCTGAGATGCAAGAGATGATGGCTTAACTCAACTCCAAGATCTTATTGAGAAGGGTTACGTAAGGCCGAGCTCGCCACCTTGGGGAGCTCCATTCTTGTTTGTCAAGAAGAAGGATGGCACGATGCGGATGTGCATCGACTATAGGGATTTGAACAAGGCGACGATGAACAACAAGTACCCTCTTTCGAGAATTGACGACTTGTTTGACCAACTTCAAGGAGTGGGTTACTTCTCTAAGATCAATTTACGCTTGGGATATCACCAAGTGAGGGTGAGGGAAGACGACATCCCGAAGACGACTTTTAGGATGCGTTACGACCATTATGAATTTCTAGTAATTTTGTTTGGCTAACTAACACGCCGTCGGTGTTCATAGATTTGATGAATAGAGTGTGCCAACCACTCTTCGACAAGTCAGTCATTGTGTTCATCGACGACATACTCGTGTACTCCAAGAGAGAGACGGAGCACGATCAACACCTTCGAGAAGTTATATGCCAAGTTCTCCAAGTGCGACTTTTGGCTAAAGGAGGTTCAATTCTTGGGCCACATTTTTACTCAAGACGGAGTGAAAGTGGACCCTTCTAAAATCGAAGCAATGATGAATTGGGAACCTCCCAAAGTCCGTCCGAAATACGAAGCTTTTTGAGTTTAGCGTGTTATTACTGGAGATTTATCCAAGACTTCTCCAAGATTGCTTCATCTTTGACTGCCCTAACCTGAAAGAACGTGAATTTTTTTGGGCCGAGACACAAGAGAAAGCATTCCGGACCTTACAAAAGAAGTTGTGTGAAGCTCCAATTTTGTCGCTACTCGAAGGGCCAGAAGACTTCGTGGTTTATAGTGACGCTTCAAAGATGGGTTTGGGTTGCGTGTTGATGCAAAGAATGAAGGTGATCATCTACGCATCGAGGCAACTCAAGATTCACAAGAAGAATTACCCTCTATAACACAAAATGTACACTCTACACGGATCATAAGAGTTTAAAATACGTCTTTGATCAAAAGGAGTTGAACTTGAGGCAAAGACGGTGGCTCGAGTTACTCAAGGATTACAATTGTGAGTTGTTCTACCACCTTGGTAAAGTAAACGTGGTGGCCGACGCTTTGAGTCGGAAGGACTATAGTAGGAACATCCGGGACACCCTTTCAAGAATCGAGCTGGTGTCATGCCTCATTGAGAGAATTAAGACGTCTCAAGCAGAGGCTTTGTTGGAGGAGAATATCAAGGAGGAAGTGATGAGGAAGCAACAATTACTCTTGACAGAGGATAGCTATGGGGTAAAATTGTTCAATGGACGAGTTTGGGTGCCCAAAGTTGGGTCCAATCAGTATCATCTTCTTGAAGACACCCATAAGTCCAAGTATTCCATCCATCCGGGGAGTACGAAAATGTATAGGGACTTGAAATTACATTATTGGTGGCCGGTTATGAAACTCGATGTAGCACGTTATGTGGAACGATGTGTGACTTTCTTACAAGTGAAAGTCGAGCATCAACAACCTTACGGAAGTCTTCAATTCCTAGAGATCCTTGAATGGAAGTGAGAACACATTACCATGGACTTCGTGACCAAATTTCCAAAAACCATGAGAGGTCACGATACCATTTGGGTGATAGTTGATCGGTTGACCTAGAGCGCTCACTTCTTGGCTATGCTCGAGACCCTATCGATGGACAAGCTAGCAAAGCTTTTATATCAACGAAGTGGTTTTAAGGCATGGAGTGCCTTTGTCCATTATCCCTGATCGCGATAGTCTGTTAGAGTTAAATTGTATTCAAGATTAAAATGAGGGCCTGTAATGTAATTGTTGTAAGGTGTGTGGGTGTATATTGTAAATAATGTAAAGTGTTGACCATGTGCTAAGGTCATTTTGACCATATAAATAGCAGGTCATAGTGTTGTTTTACTAATAAGAACACACGCGCATTTCAAAGAGCTTACACCGTAAGAACACACACACTAGGCTAATTGTAATAAGCAACAAATAGGGACATGACTTGATTTAGGTGTTGTGATCAATAAAGAAAGTGTTTCTTGATATTATGAGTATTGATTAATAGCTAGAAACTGGAACTACATAGTCGGTTCACCTCAAACTTTTGGGCCGACCTACAAAAAGAATTGGGTACAAGAGTGAAGTTAAGTACTACCTACCATCCTCAAACTAATGGCCAAAGTGAGAGAACGATCCAGACGCTAGAAGATATGTTGAGGTCTTGCGTGATCGAATTCGGGGGTAGTTGGGACTCTCACCTACCTTTGATGGAGCTCGCATACAATAATAGCTACCACTTGAGTATTGGCATGGCACCGTTCAAAGCCTTATACGGGCGGAAGTGCAAAACTCCTGTGTGTTGGCTTGAAGTAGGGGAAAAGCATTTTTTCGGCCTGGAGATAGTTCAGTAGATGACCGACAAAGTTAAAACCATACGCGAACATTTGAAAGCGGCTCAAGACCAACAGAAAATCTATGCCCACAAGAAGAGGCGGCCAATGGAATTCCAAGTAGGGGATCGGGTGATTTTTAAAGTGTCCCCTTGGAAGGGGATAATCCGATTCGAAAAACGCGGGAAGTTGAGTCCCCATTTCCTTGGACCGTTCACTGTGCTAAAACGTATGGGGCTCTAAGCGTACCAATTGGAGTTACCACCGGAAATGAGCAGAATCCATAATACCTTCCACATTTGCTATTTTCGTAAATACTTAGCAGAGGAGGAAAACATTATTCTGCTCTACGATAAGGGTGGATGAGGGTAACCGTTGTGTAGAAAAACCCGACACCATCCTGGAGCGAAAGACGAAGAGACTTCGTCACAAGGAGATTACGTTGGTCAAAGTGCAATGGAAGCACCACCGTGGTGCAAATGTGACATGGGAAGCCAAAGAAGATATGAAGCGAAGATATCCCCACCTTTTTAAATAGCTTGGATTTCGATGACAAAATCATCTCCAAGTTGGGGAGGATTGTTGTAACACCCTCAAATTTGGTAAGAGAAGCTAATTAAAATTTCGATATATCATCAGGTAATGAACAAAACGTCCTCCTACAAATCAAAACTCAATATACCTCAAGTTAAAAGTTCATAATTAACCTTAAATAATTTAAACTCCAATAACATACAAGGACTAAACCGGAGTCGAGTGTTACTTAACCCAAATACAAATTACTCTTCCCAAAACAAATGCGGAAGACTTCACCAAGTTATTCACTCCTTATCCGTTGAAAGTGGAGGAACACAAAAGTATGCCACCCTTACAACGTTAATCGCATGACACCTCACGACATAAAAGCCCAAGTGTCCCTACGACTTCTTAACAAGTTTCACCTTAAGAGTCGATTGACTTTGGTGAACATTACAATGAACTTAACTTAAAAGCCCAAGTGTCCCAACACACTTAAAAACTATCTCCAAGGCATTACTTCAAGCGGCGGAGGTCATAGTGCCTACCTCCCCAGTAGCACCTCCAGACTCAACCCTCATAGTGCCTACTTGAAAAGTTTACGATCGTAAAACATGGGTACCAGAGTCCAACCCCGCAATACCCATTTGATCATCAAATAGACGGACTTACGTGCCTATGGATCCAATGCAACACAGTCTAACATTAATGACTACACAAGAATGACCGTCGCACTCGAGCATGTAATTAATCATTAATATGCCACAAGGTGCATTAGTATATACATTATAACTGGGCTCTACCTTGAGCCATTAAACTGGACAATTGTCCCCAAGACTCTTTTAAGTCAACACTAAGCTAAAGTGCTCAAAATCCTTCTTGACCAACGATTAACGATCCCCAAATAGTAAACGCACTCGACCCACATTATGCAAACACATGTTCCAAAATACATGAATAGACTCCAATACAGTTTATACTGGGACAAATGGTTTTCCAAATGGATTTATACTCTTCATTCTCTCAAAATGTCTGTTAGAGTATAAATATGTTGGATGCAAGATCATAGAAGACTGGAGGTCAAAGTTCAAGAAAGTCAAAGCTGAAAGTCAACTCTCATTGTGAAGTCAAATGTCAAAAGTCAAAGTCTTTGTTGTTTAGTTTTGTTTGTAAGCGCTTGTAAATTTAGCTTTTGTTTTAATAGACTTGTAGTTAGAAAGTAGTGTGTAGAAATTCACTTGTAACAGAGAGCATTCATAGATTGTAGAGAGAGAAAGCTTCTTGTACGAATTCATTGAATTGAAATCAAGATAACAGGTTGAGTTTTAATCTGATTGATTCATCTTGTTTGTTTGTAATTGAATCAGTAAGAACTTGAATCAGGGACATTATCAATTGGTATCAGAGCAAATCTAATTCGAAATCAAGAAAAATACAGAGTTCAACAAACTGTTCATCGATTTTGGATTGATTCTGAGTTTTTGTGCGAATTTGTATGTAAAATTGATTTGGTTGTATCCATTTAGTGTTTTTGATAGAGTTTGTATAGGTTAATTTGAGTTTTGCATTGTAATTGAGATCAAATTTGGAATTTGTACGTGTTTGAGTTCACGAGTCAGTCGCACTGTATTTTGATTTGATTTGTAATAATCAGTGTTCTTTATCGAAATTCATTGTTTTGAATTCGATTTTAGATATATAGGAGAGTGAATTGTCGAAGTTACAGTTCAAAATTCGAAGAATAGATAGGTTTTTGAGCGAATCAGTGTGTTTTTTCATCCAGATTTGAAGAACTCGCAGAATGATCAAGAACTCGCAGAAATCTTGAAGAATTCGCAGATTTATATTAGTTTTCGCATAATATTTTGTGTTTTTGAAAATTTCAAGTGTAGAATTCGCAGTTGTGTGATGTGCGAAAATGCGCAGAATTCGTATCTGTGTGTGTTGAGAATTCTTTAGAATTCGCACGACTTTACTTGCGAATTGCTCAAAATTCGCAGAAGTGTTTTCTGCGAAAAGCTTTCAGAAAATTATTTGAAGGATAGAATTCACAGACCTTTCTTTTGCGAAAAGTTTTCTGAATTTTTTTAAGGATAGAACTCGCATTAGGCTCACATGCGAATTCCTTAGAATTCGCAGAAGAGTATCTTACGAATTCTTGTGGTTCTTACGAAAAGTGTTTAAATTTTTCGAAGTGTTGAATTCGTGAGTTTCTATCTTGCAAATTCTAATTTGATATTGCTTGTGAATTCTGATTTCTTTACTTGCGAATTCTGAAGTTTGTTTTTGTACGAATTCTGAGGTGTGTGTAGCATATGAATTCTGTGTGCATCACAGTGATTTGCGAATTCCTTGTGATCTGCGAATTCCTTACTTGGTGATTTTTTGGAAATTTTGATTTCTAAAAAAATTTCTGTATTTTCTGTGTGATTTCAAATTGGACTAACGATCAATTTTAAGTTTCTTATTTAATATTTTAAATAACAGGATGACTTCTAAGGATGCACTTTCCATCGGTAAGGATGTAAAGCCCCCTGTTCTGTTCAAAGAGGAGTACGAGCAATGGAAAGGCAGGTTCCTGGATTTTGTTGACCGGCACGCAAACGAAGAGAACATTCTGGTGTCAATCACAAAAGGTCCTATGAAAATTCCTACTGTGGAAATTCCTGATGAGAATATTGGATCAGATGATGATGGAGTTCAGAAAACAAAGACTGTTCCGAAAGAATTTCATCAGCTTTCTGAACAGCAGAAGATCCGATATAAAGCTGACAAACAAGCCAAATGTCTACTTCTACAGAGCATTCCGAACGAAATCTATATCAAGGTTGACAGTTACAAAGCCTCTGCCAAGACAATGTGGGATCAACTTGAGAAAATGATGATGGGATCAAAGGTTGGGAATCAAATGAAGGTAGCAAACTGCATAAACAACTACGAAGAGTTTAAGGCTAAGGAAGATGAGATCCTTGAGGATACTTATGAATGATTTGTGCTTCTATTGAATGAACTTTCAAAGAACAAAGTCACAAAGAAGCAAATCGAGAACAATGTCAAATTCCTCAGTGTTCTGCAGCCCGAGTGGAAAAAGCACACTCGAAGGATGAAGCAAATGAAAGACCTGAGTGACAAACCCCTCCATGAAGTTTATGAGATTTTGAGGCAAAACGAGGAGGAGGTTGAAGAGAAAAGGAGTGAGAAGAAAAAGAAAGCTGAGAAGGTTACAAATCCCATTGCTTTGGTAACTGATCAGAAGGAGAAGAAGAAGAAAGAAAAGAAGAAGAAGAAGAAAATAGTTCTCCCAAGTTCTGATGATTCTGCTGATTCAAATTCTGATTCTGATGATGGAGAGAATCTTAAACAAGCTATGTTGCTATTGACCCGTGCCTTTCAGAAGAAATTTTACAAGAAACTGGGATCGAACTCACAGAGATACTCTTCTTCTGGATCAAAGAATTACGAACACAGGGAAAGAGTTGAAGGTAGGAGATTCGAGGAGAAGAGATTTGGAGATAGAAAGCCCGAAGAGAAGAAGAGATATGTGAATGAATATGGTAGTGCTGAGAAAAAGAGTGAAGAGCTGATAAAGTGCTACAATTGCGGGAAGGTTGGCCACTTTGCAAAGGACCGTCGAAAGCCAATTGTCAGAAATGTTGAATATTACAAGCAGAAGATGTTACTTGCTACACAAAAGGAAGCGGGGAAAGCCTTTATGGCGGAAGACGAGTTCTGGCTATACCATTCCGAGGACGAACAAGAAGAAACAACACACATGTGCTTGATGGGCAGAGAGGTGAAAGATGATGAATCTGATGAAGAGACATCTGATGAGGTACTAAACATGTCTAAATATGATTTCTTAACCAAAATGGAAGCCATGATGGTCGAATGTAACACCCTCAAATTTTGGAAAGAACGACTAAATAAAAACTTTCGAAAATACCTTAAAGGATAATAAAACCCCATACTAGTATTCCATAATTGAAATACAATGTCTAAATTGAATCGTCAACAAAATTTAAAGTCTTACATAAAGACTAACTAAGGTCGAGTGCTACTATAACCCAAAACAATCGCTGTCTCCAAATATAAATGCGGAAGACTTCATCAAGCTAAACACCTCTTCGAGCACACAACTAGCACTCATCGCTTCACAGTGTCACTAGCACTAATTCCCAACCGGAACCTGTTGCACATGCCGACAAATAAAAAGGGTTAGGCTAACGCCTAGTGAGTTCAAGAGTTTTCCTTATGATTATAAAAACCATTAAACGGAAATAATGCAACTTAAATCATGATCTTTTAAAATGAATTACTTTTAAAATGAGAACGACCCGTTTCCAATACTATGCAATTTATAAATGGACGCCTCAACGCCAAACGTTATTTTATGAAGTAATGCAATCCAACACTTACTCAAAATGTGAATAGAAATCGAGCTCTCCATTTATGAAAATACGGTTAAAACTTTGTATCCCAAAATACCCAAAGCACGGGTGGGGCATAATACTCAACCCATAAATCAAGATAAGATCCATTTATACAAGACGCCACCGAAAACTTGGATAATAAAACTCAATACCCAAAAACAACACCTTTCGGTGACGGGATACCCGAATTCCATTGAAAGTGGCGGACACACAAAGTTAAGCCACTTATCAATGTTCTCGAGCTTCACATAAGACCATGGTTTCCCGTATTCGGATCCTCTGAGCTACCACCGCAAGACACCATTGATCCTAGTGTCTACTAGACCTCTAATGAGTCTCACCACAAAGTCACAAGTCCCCGTATCCGACTCACTCTGGGCACCACCGCAAGACTTAGCTCCGTATACGGCTCTTCCCGAGCACCACTGCAAGCTTACATAATCAACAACATGACTTGGGGACCACTCACTAGAATTCAAACGTGGACACTAAATTCCACGATGAGTAACCAGACTGGATTACAAACGGGCATCGAGTTCAACCACCCACGATATCTACCTCGAGCCCTCAATAAAGGTTACGCGGTTATCGAGTCCAACCACTAACCACGGGGATAAGGTCCCCACTAAACAATATCCAGTCCCAACACGAGGATAAAGTCCCCACTAAACCAACTGACTGACTCATATACCTATGGATCCAATGCATTACAGTCTAAAATGTTACATGACTCAAAAGAATGAACTAACGCATTCAAAACATGTAACTCTCAAATAAGATGCAACTAAGTACACCATACGTCCAAGGCTCCTTAACGAGCTACCAAAATGGAACAAATGTTCCAAAGACTCATTTGAGTGTAAACCAACCCCCAAAAGGCATAATGAACGTTTGGCTAAAATACGAGAGCCAAGATGGTTACATAAACCAAATTAAATCTTTCCCCAAAATCTTTATTTCTCAAATCATCAATGGCCTTCGGCTCAAAACCTAAAAAGGTTATTATTTCCAAAATGTTCCCAAGGTCGGGAATAACTCATCCCAAGGACTCACGTACTCTTATTTTCAAATTGCCCATTTATATGAATGATGCATAAAAACCCAACAAGCACTAAAATGCATTTATAACCAAAAATCCATTTACGCAATAAATCATTAAAACACTATCGTTTATGACTTATTTATCAAAATGCCCAAAAATCCCAAATGTGGTATTTTACAAGGTTTAATAAGTCAAATACTTCAAATAACCAAAAGTTACCAAATAACTCAACAGTTGATAATTTCATGTAAAACACATAAATGCTTTAAAATAAACATTTTGGCATGTAAAACGTTTTCACAAATCAACTTGAACTTACCTTGCTAGATTTAGGCTAAAATCTAGATTTTACCCCACTTAGAGATTTCCTTGAAGAAACTTGAATCCACAAACACGATTCTTCCAAAACCTAGATCCACACATTTCCAACCAAAACACTTGTAGATCTCCAAAACGAACCATAAGCTTCCAATCTTCAAATGGTGAAAGGTTTAGACGAAACCCCAAAGAACTTGGTGAAGAAGATGAAGGTGGTTTATGATCTCAACTAGATAGATGATGAAGATTCATGTGGTTTAAGGAGGAAAAACCCTATAAATGGGTTAGGGTTCAATTTTGGGTTTAGGGGCCGGTTTGGAAGAGAAAAGGGGAAGAGATTTAGGGTTTGTTTGAGAGAAAATGAGGCTTGAGGGCTGAAAGGTCGAGTTTTGACCTGACAGTGTGTTTCGCGGGTTATGCCGCGACCTTAAGTCGCGGAATAAGTTGCCCGCTTTCCCAAAAGTTACGGGGTTGACTCTAAGCCGCGGCACAAGTCGCGTAAGGCACTGTCCGCCCGGTTTTTCACCCGTACACTGTTTTGGCCATAACTTCTTCGTTATAGCTTCGATTTTGCTCCGGAAAGAACCGTTGGACTCGTAATTGAATCCCTCATCCATCAAGACTATAAAATCTAGGATTCAAATCCAAAACCTTATATCTTATTTTTCCCTTAAAATTACCGATTTCGGTATTAACTTGAAACGATACCTTTCGAAATCGGGGGTGTTACATCGAACTTCAAGATCTTCAATCTAAATTGAAAAAGGAAAAGAGCAGAGTTGTCAAAAGGAATCAAAAGATTTTTGAACTCAATAAGGAACTTATTGGGAACAAAGATCTGCTTGATTCTCTAAACAAATCTGTTTCTGATTTTAAATTGCAAAAAGTTTGTTTTGAAAGTAAGATTTCTGATTATGTTTCTAAGCTTTCAAAGTATGATTTAGAAAAAAAAGAATGTGTACTAAAAGCTTACAAATTGCAGATTGAGAACAAGAACTTAGAGAAAAAATTAATTATTTGGAAGCTAAACTGTTTGCACGAGGCCAAACAGATCAAACCATTTTCCTAAATACACCCAATGAGGAAGCTGATTTTAAAGAGAAGTGGGGACTTGGCTATGATAACCCCCACTACTTAAAGAAAGCTATCAGAAAACAACCAACTTTATATAATTTTGATTTTCTATATGTGGCTGCTAAATATCCTCATTTTAAACCCAAATTTGTTACCAAATCACCGGATGAGGTTGAGGCAAAAGAGGATGAGAAAAGAAAGAATTTAAAGAAAATGAAACTACCGTTCTGTTATCAAAAACTGAATGATAGTTATCTTTCGGAAAAACCAAAGTTTCATTCAAACGATTATTTTGCTAGTTATTCTTATACTGAGATGGAGGCAAAACCTGTTAAATCTAAAATTTATGTTCCTCCACTCATTCTAGAAAGCAAAATAGTTGATCTTGAAAATGATTTATCAAATGAAAGAATTTTGATTGATATCGAACGAAATGTATTTTCAACAGTTATAAAGAAAACAGTTTTAAATGTTGAATCTCAAAAGTGTTCTAAATCCTCTAAAGCACCTCAAACCTTAGAAGTTGATCTTGATGACTTATTTGCGTTTGCAAATGATTTTTTAAATTTTGATGATGGATGTGTTGATGAGATTGATATGTTTGACTTTAATGCTAAACTTCCAGATCATTCTACTTTTGTTATAAATGGTCAAGCTTTACCAAGTGTGAATGAAATTGGTGAATCATCGACTAAGGTTGGTGTTAAGTCTAAATATTGTATCCAAGATTTAATGTGGAAAGTCAAATATGTAAAAGTCAACATTGTCATAGTCTTGTAAATGTCAAAGCATGTTTAGCATTTACTTTGTGATTAAGTCTTGTATTAGTTAGGTGGTTTATATAGGGTTTGCTTTGTAATCTTGTAATAACGACTTTAGAGATCTAATATTGTAACTTTTAGACTTGTGACTAATGAAGATTACTTTCTCTCTCTAGATTCTCTCTCTAGATTCTCTCTCTAGATTCTCTCTCTAGATTCTCTCTCTAGTTCTTGTTCCTAAATGTTCTAAATCTTGAGTAATTGCTTGATTGATTGGGATTTTATGATTAACAATTGGTATCAGAGCTGAACCAAACTTTTCGGAATTGATTTGATCAAAGTTTGAATTGAAATCTGGATTTTTAAATCGAAAATTTGAGTTTTTCTGAGATTTTTCACGAAATCGAGGTTTCACTGTTTCATTCAAATTTTTTTTGTGAAAAATCGATTTTAGTTCAAGAAAATGGATTCATTGTGTTCGATTTGTGTTGGTGATTGATTCTTGTTCTGATTACATTTCATAATTCAATCAATTTCGATGTCAATTTTCGAATTTTGAGTTTTTCTTGAAATATTCGGTCGAACACTGTTCTTGGTTGAAAATATTCGAATTGGTGATTTTAATCGAAATTTGATAGCAAATCTGTGTTTAGTATTGTTTGTCAATGTTACTGATAAATTCTTAAGTTCAAATTCACAGATTTGGATCGATTTGAGTTAGAATCAGGGAAGATCCACGGTTTGTGCTTCATTCATATGGTTTGCGCAACATTCATAGATGTTTGCGTGAGATCATCCAAGTCTTGAGAGGAAAAAGCTACTTTGCGTTTTGCCCTTGTCACGAAAAGCCTCATCTTGCGCTTCAAGACCGTTACGCAAACCTCATCTTGCACATCACGTGCAATACGCAAACCTCATCTTGCGCTTCAAGACCGTTACGCAAACCTCACTTTGCGCATCAAGGCTATCACGCAAACCATACTTTGCGTATCACGACGGTTCCGCAAAGCTTACTTTGTGCATCAAGGCACTCACGCAAAGCTTACTTTGCGTCTCCAGTGGGGCACGCAAACCTACTTTGCGTATCACGTAGTTTACGAAAAACTCAGTCTTGCGCCTCCAACTGTCTTTTCATACTTAGTCAAAATTTTCAAAATTGTAATATGTCTTTTAAGTGTGAATTTTTTTTCTCTAGGGGCGCTGCCCCTCGACCCCGCGTGCTAAGTCCAATTCTATCTGATTTTTGATTTTCTGATATATAGTTTGGAACGATCATTCATATCAAGCTAATGAACTCTTTCAAAATGGGATATTTTGCAGAACTTGATGAGAAGATTAGAAAGCTGAATTTAGAGAAGATAAATCTGGGTCATGCCGTTGACTTTCACTCTCAAAAGTCAAAAGAGCATTTTGAAGAAAACTTAAGACTGAAAGAGGAAATCAATGCCTTAAAGAATATCCATGAAGATTTTCTGAAAAGATCTTCTGGGCTAAATGAAGAGAAGATAAAGAGATTGGAATCTGAGAACTCTGAGCTTAGAAAGAATTTATCTAATTTTGAAAAACAGATTGCTGAAAATAAAGATATTTTTGAAAATGAAAAGAATTTTTTTTTTAAAGAAGTTCTCAGATTTCTCTAAAAAGTGTTTTGAAGAGAAGAAGTCAGTTGAGCTTAAATGCATTAAACTTTCTCAACAAATTTCAGATTTTGAGAAAGTGCTGATTTTGGAAAGAGAGAAATTTGATAAAGAAAAGAAGGCCATAGAACAGAAGAATGTGGGATTCTTTAAAGAATTATCCGGCCAGAGAAATGAGTCAGAGAAAGGATTTGAAGAAGAAAGATCCATATTTGAGTCTGAAATCAAAAGACTGACTTCAAAGCTATCTGAACTATCTGCTACTGCACTGAAAGAGCAGAAGACGAAGTCTGAGTTCTCAAATAAGATTGACCAACTTGTGAAAGAAAGAGACATTTTTGCATCAAAGATCAAAGAGCTTGAAAAGTCTGTTTCAAGTTCTATTCAGAAATCTGCCTCTTCACAAAGTTCAGTTAAATATTTTGATCAGATTCGTCAATCTAACATTTTCTTTGATGAATATTTAGATGGTTCAGATACATATCCAAGGAGAAGAAGTTACAAGAAAGAGAAAATGGTCTGGGTGAAGAAATCAGACAAAGATGACAAGAAAGATGAGTTGAAAAAGAAGACATCATATGTACATTCTGACAAAGCAAAGAAGAACAAAGAGCATAAAGGTAAACCTGACCTCATATACTCAAGAGATCAATTACTCAGGTTTTCAGGTACTAAATATTATTGTTCTTACTGCTGTATACATGATCATATCCATAAGACCAGTGATCATTTCTGGTATGGTTCTTACTCTGTTATCCCCACACGAACTGCAACTAACATTTCTGGACCCAAATACCAGTGGGTACCAAAGACGAAAATTGATTCTGTGTTGCAGGAACCACACGTCAAGGGGGAGTAAGAAAGACAATGGCTCTTGAGTAAATCAGCTCAAGACCCGGACTTCAAAGATTATGGATTTTGAACACAATAGTTCAAAACCCAGACTTCAATGTCAAGATTATGGCTTCTAAGTAACTCAACTTAGGACCCGGACTTCAAAGGATTAAAGCCCTCTACTCTCGTGATATCATAAGAGATCGTATTCCAACACTCAAATGAGGACATCAACCTTCAAGGGGGAGTAAACTCTTTCTGCAATAGAGAGATATGATGGACTACATTCCAGAAGGAATTGTGGATCTCTATCCTAGACTTTTCATTGATAGATTTTCCTGATATGACGGACCGCATTCCAGAAGGAGTTGTGGATCTCTATCTTGTTTTAATTGATATTGTGGCCCAGTGATTACTAGCATTAACACATTTAGATTGACACAAACACTTTTATTAGATCAATCACATGAATTACAATTAATCATAGATCTAACATCTAGTCATAGATCTCACGTATGTGTGTGTTCTTTGTGTGTTCTTACTCTCTCTCAATTACCACCAATATTACACCTTCACTTTCACACACTTACTCTCTTGCACGTCTACAAGTCTCTTAGAAATAATACAAGGACTTGCTTATATATAGGTCAACATGACCAAGCAAGGTCAAACCTTCTAAGCTCATTACAACACACACACATACTAATTACAACAATGACCCTCATTTAATCTTGAATACAATTACAGTCTAACAATCTCCCCCTTTGAATTCAAGATTAAATTTTTTTTTGGCAATAATCTTCAGGTCTTCATATCTTCAGAATTAACTTCAACTTCAAATCTTTTCTGGCTTTGACATCTCAAAAACTTTGACAATTCTTCAAAATTATCTCTCCCTTTGAAATAGCTTTTGCATAAACTCTGACTTTCTCTTTGATAAGCTTTCTTTAACCTTTGACTTTAAACATCTGAAAACTTTATCTCCTCTGAAATCTTTAAACCTTCAATCTGATCTTGAACTTTGATTATTCTCCCCCTTTTTAATGATTTGTAAGAATCAATCATCATTAAAACACTTCAAGGTCAGATCCGTCATTGAATGAACTTCCCACCATCTGATAAGCACAATCTTCATGAACTGTTATCTCCCCCAGATAGGAAAATTATTAATCTCCCCAATACATGATGTGATAAAATTTGTCATCCGATCTGAAAGACCCGTTGAACCATGAATGTATTCATCTGAATCTTTTCAAATTCAAACGAAATAAGAGTTGTAACCCTGAATCAACATATGAATCAGTTAGAAATGCCTGTCAGTAACACGAAGTTACTGTGTACAACGAATGTACAATATAAGGAGCTTGTTTGATATTGACTCCCCAGGACTTCCATTTAATCATTGAAAAACACAAGGTAATTCTATGAATGTTCTGACAGAAAAACATATTCTCTGTGTGCTCGTGCTTGTGTATGAAAGAATTAGCACAATGATTGTGTTTCATAAGGCTCAAAGTATGTAAATCACTGAGACAACAATGATTATACATGGACTCAACGTGCATGAGAAAGGGTCGAAGGTGGGGCAACTTTCCTTCTTTTTCAATATCAGCATCTTCCAAGTGAAGATCCGATAGATTATGTGTTGCTTCCCCAGAAAATGTGAAACATTCTCTTTTTAAGAAAAGAATGAGTAGCTAGTGGGGTTGTATGCAAGAGATGGTATGGGCTATTTGCCTATTTCAATGATGGTCACCAAAGAAATGTGAACCAATCAGTAATGTGGCTGCCCGGCTCAGAAAGATGTTTGGTGCAGAGTTCTAATATTCTTTTAACTCTGTTCTCACACCCTCTTTCTTTTAAACATTTAAGCTCACATGTAACCAATCTCTCATTTCCATTTTACCTCAGCGCACTCCCACACTCAATTCTTTTAGACCCCTCTCCCCTCAATCACTCAAAGGATTTCTTCCGGGGTAGGAAACACTGGTTATTGTGAATCCATGGAAGATCTATTAAGCACTCACACTAAATCCCATGTTCCTAAAAAGTACATGCTGTTCAATGATTTTCTTGACATGTAAAGCACAAGAAATCATATGTCAGTGTTTGTATGCTCATTCAAAAATCAGAAATGAAATTTGAGCATCTTAAACAGTTAAGATATCTCAAAACTTTATGTGAATGAAAAGAATATAAATGTTTTGAGAATCTGACAATGATTAAGATCAGATCAAATGTTCATGAAGAAAAATATTTGGGAATTCAAAAACGTATGTTGTTTATATGAACAATATATAAACATATTATCAATGAAAGCACATTTAAATGAAATGACGTTTGATTCAAACAACTGTGAATACCAAACGGCGGGAGTATTACCATAGAAAGATATATTATTTGATACATGGTAATAACAAAATCAATTTGAAAATACTGAACCAGTGTGTGTATGAATACTTGACAAAGTATATAGAAAAGAAAATACACAAGTATTATTCTTTAAAGAACACACGGCCAGATAAACAATGAAGTATCCAAAAAAAAATCATTTAAAATTCACACTTCTCAAATCATATATACATGTTAAGATCGTGAAATGGTTTGAACATTTTAAAACCATTTTTCACAAGTGAAAGTTGTTCTTCTTTCACAAGTGTTAGAGTATAAGGATTAAAATGTTATACCTGTTAATTAAAATCCTTAACTCCCCCTGGAATGAATATAGCAATTAAAATATCCTTGACTAGATATCCTCCCCCTTGATATCTGTAAAACGTCAATCTTTTTAGAAATATTATTATAAAAGATATAGCAATATAATATCTAAACTCCCTTTCAAACAAAAACTTCTTGAAAAGATGTAATCTTGAAAGCATCCTTCAGAAGAAAACATTTGAATACGGGTTTTGAACTGAATTGTCCAAAAGCCAATGTCACATAAAATATCCTGCAAGAAAAAGATTTTGGTAATCATTATAAAAATGATTCCGCTTTAGTCAGATAGCATATGATGAAATATCTAAAATATATGCAAATAAAGTACAAGATTAGAAAACTCCCCCTAGAATCATGAATTGGCGTTTAGCATACCAAGTTTACTAACTAAAAAGGTAAACCTCTTTTCATCCAACGGCTTGGTGAAAAGGTCAGCCAACTGGTAGTCTGTAGTCACGAAGTGCATCTCGATATCGCCCTTCTCAACATGATCCTTTATAAAATTATAACGCACGTCGATGTGTTTCGTCTTGGAATGCTGTACTGGATTAGCTGTTATCGCAATCGCACTCTTAGAATCACAGTAGATAGGAACTCGTTGGTAAGTATATCCGAAATCTTTTAACTGTGTTCGCATCCAGAGAACTTGTGAACAGGAGCTTGCGACAGCTACGTATTCAGCCTCAGCGGTGGATGTAGAAACACAATTTTGTTTCTTAGATGTCCAACTAACCAACTTATCACCTAAGAACTGACAAGAACCAGAGGTGCTCTTTCTATCCAGTTTGCATCCTGCATGATCAACATCTGTATAGGCAGTTAAATCAAAAGACGAACCCTTAGGATACCAAAGGCCTAACTCAGTAGAACCTTTAAGATACCTAAAAATCCGTTTTACAGCGACCAGGTGTGATTCCTTCGGATTAGCTTGATATCTCGCACAGAAACATGTAGCAAACATAATATCCGGTCTACTGGCAGTTAAGTACAGCAGTGACCCAATCATGCTACGGTACACTTTTTGATCTACTGATTTGCCAGAAAGATCTGCATCTAAAAGTGTGCCCGTTGCCATCGGTGTTTTCATCACTGAACTGTCAGTCATGTTAAATTTCTTTAAAATATCTCGAATATATTTTGACTGATTAATGAAAATGCCTTCGGGTAACTGTTTTACTTGAAGACCAAGGAAAAAATTCAGTTCGCCCATCATTGACATTTCAAAACGAGATTCCATGATTCTTGAAATTTTTTTACAAAACTTTGGATTTGTAGAACCGAAAATTATGTCATCTACATAAATCAGAATCAGAATCATATCATCACCTTGCTTTTTTAGAAAGAGAGTAGTATCAATTGTACCTTTCTTGAATCCTGAAGCGAGTAAAAATTGAGTTAGAGTTTCGTACCAAGCTCTTGGTGCCTGTTTGAGTCCATACAAGGCTTTGTCTAAGACATAGACATGATCAGGGTTCTTTGGATCAACGAATCCTTCTGGTTGAGAAAAATATACTTCTTCATGCAATATCCCATTTAAGAATGCTGATTTTACGTCCATTTGGAAGACCGTAAAATTTTTATGCCCTGCATAGGATAAGAAGATTCGTATCGCTTCCAGTCGTGCCACAGGAGCAAATGTTTCTTCATAATCAATCCCCTCCTGTTGACAATAACCCTTTGCAACAAGGCGAGCTTTGTTTCGAACTACAACTCCAGATTCATCTCTCTTATTTCTGAAAACCCACTTTGTTCCAATAACAGATTTTCCTTTTGGAAGTGGTATAAGTCGCCAAACTTTGTTCCTCTCAAATTGTAGAAGTTCATCTTGCATCGCCAGTATCCAATCTGGATCGCGCAAGGCTTCTGAAGCTTTCTTCGGCTCGATAGAACTTAAAAAACTTGAATATAGACAAAAATTAGCCGATGCTGCACGCGTTTGTACACCAGACTGTGCATCACCAATGATATTATGAAGTGGGTGATTTCTTGTCCATTTCATTGTACTTGGAATTGGATGAATTTCAGCTTGAGTATTATCTTCCTCATATTCATCATATACTGCAGGTAAGTCTTTATCAACCCTAGATGTGCTCGGAACATCTTGTACAGCCTCTTCTGAAGTAAATATTTTCGGAGCAATAGAAGAATCACTCGGAACTTCTGTTGCAGAATTTGGATCTGCATGCACAGAATCAACATTAGTATCTTCATAATGTATATGTGTAGATGTACCTGATGTGGTTGATATTGTGACATTTTCAGAAGGTCCTGAAATATCTGCGACTATAATTGGAACCTCTGAAGTTGATGCGGATATGTTTGATTTTTCAAAATCTGCACATATATCCAGAAAAGCATCAAAAAATAATAAGTCTAATTCAGCTGTAATTTTATTTGAATTAGAAGACTTATTCTGTTTGAATTCAGGTTCTATTCCATCTTGAATAGAAACTTTCTGTTTAAGCTTGAGTTCTGAACTGTTGTGTTCAGAAGTCAACGTTGATGATTCGTCGAATGACACATTAATGCTCTCCAAGATCGTCTTGGTTCGTCTATTGTAGATCCGATAGGCTTTAGACGTTAACGAATAACCAATGAAATAGCCTTCATCAGCCTTCTTGTCAAATTTACCAAGATTGTCTCGATCATTGAGAATATAACACCTGCAACCAAAAGTACGAAAAAAATTTAATATTCGGTTTTCGACTATTAATAAGTTCATACGCTGTCTTTTTATGTCTTTTGATGAAAATCGTGCGGTTTTGTGTGAAACACGCAGTGGCTACGGCTTCAGCCCACAGAAACATTGGCAATTCGGAATAGGCTAACATTGTCCTTGCAGCTTCCACCAGTGTTCGATTCTTCCTTTCAACTACTCTGTTTTGTTGAGGAGTGTAGGCAGCAGAAAAGTTGTGAGAGATCCCAACAGATATGAGATAACTCTGAAGCTTTTCATTCTTGAATTCCGTGCCATTGTCACTTCTCAAAGATATAACCGACAATTGTAGTCGAACCTGGATCTTCTTTAAAAACTCAATGATCAGCTCTGCTGCATCTGATTTGTTCCTTAAAAATTCCAGCCAAGTATATCTGGAGTACTCATCTATCATGACCAAAATATATTTCTTACCATTGATAGACTGAGTCCTCATCGGACACAAAGGTCCATATGTATCAATTCAAGTGGTGTTGAAGATGATAATTCTGTCTTTGCTTTATGAGATGTTCGCTTCATCTTTCCCATTTCACAAGCAGAACAAAGAGAATTCTTCTCAAACCTTAGTTCTGGTAGACCTTTGACAATGCCTTGTCTCGCCAACTGATTAATCGCATCAAAGTTTTGATGAGACAGACGCCGATGCCATATCCAACTTTCAGCTCGTGAAGCTTTTGCAATCAGACAAACAGGTCTTGATGCAGAAAGTGTTGGAAAATTCACAGAATAAAGATTTGCATTCCGCTTGGCTTTAAAAACTGCACGACCATCTTTATCTTCAATATAACAGCATTTATCAGTAAACCGAACTTGAAATTGACTATCGCAGAATTGACTTGTACTGAAAAGATTATGATCAAGTCCTTCCACGTATAGTACTCTTTTGATTGTCACTGTGCCATTTGTTAACGATCCGTGTTCTCGAATGTATCCTGTAACCTCCGAATTAACATAACTTACAGTACCGGCAGATTCCTCAACATAATTGTGAAGTAGATGCTTAAATCTTGTCATATGACGCGATCATCCTGAATCGATATACCATGTATGTGAGGCCTGCAAAAAGAACAAATTACTTCTGCTTAGGTACCCATATCCATATGGGTCCTTCCTTGTTAGCTTTTCGCAATTCATCAACATCATTTACCTTAGCCTTAATTCGCCACTCATAGCGAGGCTTAGGTACCCATTTCCATATCATTTTAACATTAAGCTCATGAATTGTTTTCTTTTTCGAAAATTATCAATCTTAGCATGAAAATTTTTAGCCTGATGAGTTAAGGAATTTAAAGCTGATTTGACATGAGATGTTTTTCTGGCAACTTTAGATTTAGGATGAATGGAAGGAATGATAAAAGCATTATCATGACAGTGTTTGCAGATAAAATTCTTACGTGCAAATGTCCAAAACTTAGATTTATCCAATGAAGTACAATCATTCATACAACTTTGACATTTGGAAACGTTTGAATTTTTACACATCAAACTACCACTATCACTGATATTACATTTATTTTTAGCAACTTTATTTTCCTTCACATTCTTCATCCTTTCTCCTTTACCATTTTGCCTTTTTACATCTGAAACAGGAAACAAAATCTTGTTAGTTTTCTTTGAAGAAAATGATTTTGGGTTTGAAGTACAAGAAGCTTCTCCTTTCTCAAAAATACTCGGAGGATATTCAGGAGTAGTAGTATAAACAACTGAAGTTTTAGAATTAACAATATCAAACTCTGGATTAGAATGAACATTCCAGTTTTTAGAGTCAAACATCTTTTTCTCCTTTAAATTTTGTTGAAACAAATCATTTTTTAAAATATTTAACTCTCTAGAGAGTTCTTTATTTTCTTCAAAAGACTTGTCAAGTTTGAATTTGAGATCAACATTCTCATCTTCTAACTCTTCACTTGTCTTTTGAAGATCTGTGATTTGTTTCTCAAAATTAGATGCTTGATTCACCTCAGAGTTTGATTCCATCTTTTCTATAATAGGAACAGGATCTGAAGCATTCATCATTTCTATAAAGATCTCCTCAGTCATAATTTTTGAAAAATCAGAATTAAGGTTTTGATTCATGATATTTTCATCTTTTGATCCATTTGAAGAATTAGACGTGAATAAATCAGATAATAAAACTTGATTCTCAACATCAGTTTCTAAATCAGATTCATCAAACTGACACTGAGATTCAGTATTATTTTCATCAATCTTGGCTGATTCTGTTGGAGAAAATAGAGACGTAAAATCACTAAATTCTATCTTTCTTGTTTTGTAACTTTCATTTAAATTTTTATAAGCAAAACCAACATATTTTAAACTTGAAATGGAATCAGCGCAAGATAAAGTGTCATCATCATTCACAACTTTACCTTTTACAAAAGTATCATGAATATCAAGTTTTGTAGAAGTAGAGCCCATTTTATCAAAATTATACAAATTTTCTGGTGGTCTTTTCAAAACAGTATTTGGTTCAAAACCTAAACCTTTTTTAACATTATAAAATCTGACATCTTGGAGTTTGTTTGTTAAAAGATTTAATGTTTGCTCAATCTGTCCTCTTTTCAGATTTAAATCCTCCAGTTGCTTGATTTTACAATATGCCTCGTTTCTTTCTTGGAAACATGCTTCAAATTTTAGTTGAAAATCACCTTTTTCAGCATTTAAGTTTACAAGATCTCTTTCAAGCTCAGATATTTTTGAATTTAACACATCTTTGTCCTTTTTCAAACAATCTTTCTCAGATTCTTTTTCCTTAACAACATCTTTCAACATTGAATTTTCGTCACGAAAATTCAACATTGTTTGTCTTTCATGACTAAGTTTGCCTTTTAAAGTTTTAAACTCTTCTTTCATGAATTTAACTTGAGCCTTTAAGGATTGAATACGTACCTCGGAACCACAGTCGAAATGATCAGAAGATGATCCAATGTCCTCATCTACTTTGGCCATCATACACACCTGAGTAAAGTGTGCAGATTCATCATCAGAACTCTTGTAGAGCCAATTCTCTTCTTCCGCCATTAAGTTCTGACCATCTTCCACCTTCTTTGCTAACAAAGTTTTCCGAGCATAATATTCCGAATTGTTTGTTCGCTTGAACTTGCAATCCTTGGAAAAATGACCTGGTTTTCCACAGTTATAGCATCTTCCATATTTCGGCTCAGTCTCTTCTTTCTTTCCTTCTCTCTTCTCTTCTCGTTTCTCTTCTCGCTTTTCATCTCTTTTCTCTCCTCTTTTCTCATACTTCTTTTCAGATATCGGTTTGAACTTGTCTTTCTTGTAACTCTCATATTTCGGCTTGTACTTGTTCTTTCCAAAGCTTTTAAACTGCTTTGTGAGAAGAGCCAGATTTTTAGCGAATCGTTGCATATCCTCATCTGAATATTCTTCACTTTCAGTAGAAGATTGATCAGTGATTGAATCAGTAACTTCAGTGAGGAGAGCTCTGGATTTCCTTGACTTTGTCTTGTAAGAAGAACTGGACTTGAAACTTGACCCTTTCTTACGTTCAGACATTAAGGCTAGAGAATCTTTGACCATCTTCTTTTCAGCACCAAGCTGCTTTACTTCATCCTCATGCGGAGATAAAGTTGTGAAGATATCATTGACGTCTTCTTGTGCCATGTCCTTAGTCATCTGAATGTTGATAGCATAGCTTTTCCATTCTGGGTTCAAGTTCTTGATGAACTTATAATTGATCTCTGATTCTGACTTGTTCATTCCATTTCTTCTTAGATCATTCAATATCACATTGAAGCGATTGTATGTTTCCAACAAAGTCTCCCCTTCTTTCGCATGAAAGCCTTCATATGCATTTATACTCTGATTCAGCTTTGTCTGAATTGACTTCTTTGATCCTTGAAACTGTTTCTCCAATTCATCCCATAACTCTTTTGCAGATTCCCTACTATCTATGCGATTGTAGATGTCATTAGGGATTGCCATAGTAAGATAGATAAATGCCTCTTCATCTATCTTGTGTCTTGCCTTTTCCACATCAGTAAAGAATTGATATGGTTTTGACACATATCGATCTGGAATAGCTGGAGATGTAGCTGTGGCTGCTTGTCCAGGTACAAACGATTGTGGATTTCCCGGACCATCTATGATAGATGTCATATAATCTATGTTCTTTAGATTTAAGAACTGAATCATTCTTTTCTTCCATTGTGAATAATCTCCGACAGACAAGACCGGAGGCTTCAGATGAGATCCCATAGAAAGAAATTCATTTGCCATGGTTGAAGAATGTATGTACCTACATAAGATGAAAAATATTAGCTAGTAAAGATCTTTAAATCCAATCAAATCAAGAAAACTTAAAAAAAAATTCAGAGATTTTGATTACTCAAAGAACTTTTGTCCCCCTGCACAGACTTAGCACGGGGGTCCCGCTACCCGGTTAGTGGGTGGGGTCAAGGGGCAACGCCCTTGAGGGGTCGAGGGGCAGCGCCCTAGAGAAAAATTTTTCACTATAAAAGGCCATATTACAGTTTTGAAAATTTCTCAGAATTTTTTTTTAAGTACAACTCAGTGTGAAACGCAAAAACGTGTGAATAGTATGAAACGCAAACTACACTTCGCGTTTGTAGCAAGGAACGCAAACCTTAGCTTTGTGTTTGTAGTGAAGAGCGCAAACCAACACTTTGCGTTTGTGCTAAGGAACGCAAACCTTAGCTTTGCGTTTGTAGTGAAGAGCGCAAACCAACACTTTGCGTTTGTGCTAAGGAACGCAAACCTTAGCTTTGCGCTTGTAGTGAAGAGCGCAAACCAACACTTTGCGTTTGTGCTAAGGAACGCAAACCTTATCTTTGCGTTTGCAGAGTGAAGCGCAAACGCCACTCTGCGTTTGTGCTGAGAAACACAAACACTACTTTGCGTTTGCAGTGTGGAACGCAAACCTTAGTTTGTGTGTGTACTGTGAAGCGCGAACTCTACTTTGCGTGTGGGCTGAGAAGCGCAAACGCCACTTTGCGTGTGTAGTGTGGAACGCAAATGCCACTTTGCGTGTGTAGTGTGGAACGCAAATGCCACTTTGCGTTTGTGCCGTGAATCGCAAATCTTGTGAAATATTCTCAGTGAGTGAAACGCAAACAACACTTTGCGTTTGTGGAATGATACACAAAACAAACTGAAACAATTGAAACCACACTTTGCGATTCAAGTAGAACACGCAAAGTTCAGATAAGCGCAAACCAGGATGAACAAGCACAAATCTCAGATGAATGGAACGCAAACCTGGATGAATCAAACGCAAACCTTAATGAATGAAACGCAAACCTCTAAAACAAACAAAATCACACCAAAACACATCTAGACTTCGAATTTCGATCTGAAAATTTGACAATTTACTAACCAACACATTTCGAACACAATTCTAACAAGCAATTTCGATTAAAAACACAAAACTCAACAAATTGATTCAAGAACAGTGCGTGAAACTCGTGAACTTGAAAAACACCAAATCTTCAAAATTAATGATCAAATCACATGCATTTCAAGAATTAAAAGATACTGACTCGATCGATTTCACAAAACGAACATAACCTAATCGATTTCAACTCAAAATTTCCACTGAAACTCAAAATAGATTTAGACTTCGTGAACAGTAACGTGAACAGTATCGACTCAAAACATTTTCTTGATTTTTAAACGGATTTGGCTCTGATACCAATTGTGGCCCAGTGATTACTAGCATTAACACATTTATATTGACACAAACACTTTTATTAGATCAATCACATGAATTACAATTAATCACAGATCTAACATCTAGCCATAGATCTCACGTATGTGTGTGTTCTTTGTGTGTTCTTACTCTCTCTCAATTACCACCAATATTACACCTTCACTTTCACACACTTACTCTCTTGCACGTCTACAAGTCTCTTAGAAATAATACAAGGACTTGCTTATATATAGGTCAACATGACCAAGCAAGGTCAAACCTTCGAAGCTCATTACAACACACACACACACTAATTACAACAATGACCCTTATTTAATCTTGAATACAATTACAGTCTAACAGATATATCTACTAATGCATAAATTATAGGGGGAGTACAGGTGATGGCTTCTGATCACATTACATATCAGGACCCGTTTTTCAATGACCAGAAAAGGATATTCTGCTAATATCCAGGGGGAGCTTCAAAGATATAAATCATTTAATCATGATTTGATGGGGAGCTGAAAAGGTAAATATTTTCTGATCCTAGATCTCTGATTGTTTGGAAGAAGAACAACTTTCAAGCATGAAAAACGCTTTCTTAAATGTTCAAACCACTTCTCTATTCTCAAATGATTTCATGAATTTAGAAGTGTGCTTTTAAATGTTTTTCAAATTTTGAGCCTTAATGTTTAACTGACCGTGTGTTTCCAAAGATCAATACTTGTGTATTATCTTGTCCATATACTGTCAAGTATTCACACACACCAGATCAGTATTTTATTTGAATTTGTTATTACCATGTCTCTAAACGAACCAATTTTTCGATGGTAATACCCCCGTTTGCTTTCAAAGTTGTTGAGCATCATTCATCTTTTTCAAATTTGTGCCTTTATTGCTAAATTGTTTATATTTGTTCATATAAACAAAATATCCAGTTCTTTGATATCCTAGCTGTTTCATTTGATCTGATTTTAATCATTGTCAGATTCTCAAAACAATTCTTTTGATTTCATTTCATTCATTCAATATTCTAGTTTTGAGAAATCTTAAATGTTTAAAAATGCTCAAATTTCATTTCTGATTTTTGATGAGCATACATACACTGACATATGATGTCTTGTGCTTTACATATCAAGAAAATCATTGACCAGCATGTACTTTTAGGAACATGGGATTCAGTGTGAGTGCTTAATAGATCTTCCATGGATTCACGATAACCAGTGTTTCCTACCCCGGAAGAAATCCTTTGTGTGATTGAGGGGAGAGGGGTCTAAAAGAATTGAGTGTGGGAGTGATTTGAGGTAAAATGGAAATGAGAGATTGGTTAGATGTGAGCTTATATGTTTAAAAGAAAGAGGGTGTGAGAACAGAGTTAAAAGAATATCAGAACTCTGCACCAAACATCTTTCTGAGCCGG
The DNA here is from genome assembly GCA_954870635.1 of Arctium minus. Lineage (NCBI taxonomy): Eukaryota > Viridiplantae > Streptophyta > Magnoliopsida > Asterales > Asteraceae > Arctium > Arctium minus. Next base: position 84,436,849 of record OX941081.1, read on the forward strand.
GCAGCCACATTACTGATTGGTTCACATTTCTTTGGTGACCATCATTGAAATAGGCAAATAGCCCATGCCATCTCTTGCATTAACACCACTAGATACTCATTCTTTTCTTAAAAAGAGAATGTTTCACATTTTCTGGGGAAGCAGCACATAATCTATTGGTTCTTCTCTTGGAAGATACTGATATTAAAAAAGAAGGAAAGTTGCCCCACCTTCGACCCTTTCTCATGCACATTGAGTCCATGTACAATCATTGCTGTCTTAGTGATTTACATACTTCGAGCCTTATAAAACACAATCATTGTGCTAATTCTTTCAAACATAAGCATGAGCACACAGAGAATTTGTTTTTCTGTCAGAACATTCATAGAATTACCTTGTATTTTTCAATGATTGAATGGAAGTCCTGGGGAGTCATCATCAAACCAACTCCTTATATTGTACATTCGTTGTACACAGTGACTCTGTATTACTGACAGACACTTCTAACTGTTTCATTTGTTGAATCAGGGTTACCACGTTTATTATGTCTGAATTTGAAAAGATTCGGATATATATCTTTCATGAATTGACGACTCTCAGATCAAAGCGCACCAACTGTCAAAGGGGAGATTGTTTTGAATACAAAGGGGAAATCAAAGTCAGAGCTGAAATTGATGAAGTTTTGATGATCATGATGCTCACATCATCAAAAAGGGGGAGAATTTTTACAAAGATCAATTTCAAAGTTCATGTTCAAAGTTCAAGTCAGAAATTCAAAATGCTTCCGCTGTTTCAAAGTGAAAAGATTCTGAAGAAAATTATGAAGAAAGTTTGTTCAAAGCTAAATCAAGACAGTCCAGAGATCTGAGTGATGAAGATACAAAGTTTTTTCAAAGATGTTCAAAGTTTGTGAAAGAAGTTTAATGTCATAGTTTCAAAGATGAAGTTTCTAGTTTCAAAAGAAGTTTAAAGAATTCAGTTTTGCGTTCAAGGCATGTTGACTTTCAAAGCTACAACGTTCAAAAGACTTTCCAAGATTCTTCAAGAGCTGAAAGAGTAAAGACTGTGAAAGCTTCAAAGTTCAAAGCTAAAGTGACAAAAGCTGAAGAGTCAAGAGCTGAAGATCTGTATCAAATTTTTATTAAATATTGAATACAAAAGGGGAGATTGTTAAGTCTAAATATTGTATCCAAGATTTAATGTGGAAAGTCAAAGATGTAAAAGTCAACATTGTCATAGTCTTGTAAATGTCAAAGCATGTTTAGCATTTACTTTGTGATTAAGTCTTGTATTAGTTAGGTGGTTTATATAGGGTTTGCTTTGTAATCTTGTAATAACGACTTTAGAGATCTAATCTTGTAACTTTCAGACTTGTGACTAATGAAGATTACTTTCTCTCTCTAGATTCTCTCTCTAGTTCTTGTTCCTAAATGTTCTAAATCTTGAGTAATTGCTTGATTGATTGGGATTTTATGATTAATAGTTGGTGAACCAGTTTCTGTGAGTACTGATTACTATGCAAAAGGTAAGAAGCAAAAGAAACAGTACTCACAAAAACGGAAGAACACTGGTAAGCTTAACGAAAGACATTCTCAGAAATACAATTTTCCTAATAAATCTAAATCTTTTGTTTCAGATTTAAGAAAGAAAAGGTCTGAAGAACGAACAAAATGGCGACCTAAACAGAAGGTTGATGAGAAAGCAAAATCTATTCCTGATAGTTTTTGTAATAGATCTACTAGTAGTTCTTCTGATGTAGTTGGTACGGTTGCTTCGGATAAACAAAACCTTGTAACCTCTTACAAGAGATATACAATAAAGCACTTACTCCAATTATCTCGGTCTGCTACTAAGTCATCTAATTATAGAAGGAATGATTTTGTTTCTCACCGATATTCTGATGATTGGTTTGGAAATTATCATGTTTGTTCTTATAAGTCTTTTACATCAAAAGTTTTTCAAAAGTTTAGAGGATCCATATATAAATGGATGCCAAAATCTTGTACTAATCCGTTAGGACCCACTTTTAAATGGGTACCTAAAGTTGTTATTCCCTGATTTCTATTATGCAGACCCGTCATATGTGGTACTTGGATAGTGGGTGTTCCAAGCATATGACAGGGCATAAAGTATACAGAGAAATTTTGCGAGAATGTGAGATTCGACAACGACCAGTTTTCACCAAATCTAGGCTACGGTGACGTTATTCAAGATAATGTGACGATTACGAAGGTGAGTTACGTGGAAGGATTAGGACATAACCTATTCAGTATTGGCCAGTTCTGCGACAGAGATCTAGGGGTAAATTTCAAGGCCAAGAGGTGTTCTGTACGCACTGAAGATGGTAAAGAACTCTTGGTCAACATGAGAAAGTCCAACCTCTACACCATTAATCTGTCAAAAGTCCAGACTGACAATAAGGTTTGTCTACTATCAAAAGCCTCGCTGCAACAAAGTTGGTTATGGTACCGAAGGATTTCTCACCTGAATTTTCGTTATATCAATAAACCGGTCACGGGTAAGCTATTCAAAGGACTTCCTAAGCTTAAGTACGAGAAAGAACACCTATGCGCAACATGTGAGAAAGGAAAGATGAAAAGAGCTGCTCACAAGCCAAAGCCTGAACAGAGTTCAAGTTCTCTATTGGAATTGCTTCACATGGATCTCTATGGTCCAATGAGAATGCAAAGCATAAGAGGCAAGAAATATGTCTTAGTTATTGTGGACGATTACTCACGATATACTTGGGTCAAATTTATGAGATCAAAGGATGAGATGCCCGATGTCATCATCAGTTTCTTAAAGACTACCCAAGTAAATCTACAAAAGCGAGTCAAGCTTCTAAGAACAGACAACGACACAGAGTTTAAGAACAAAATAGTTGAAGATTATCTCGAATCGGTCGGGATAACGCTTCAATTCTCTACTGCTAGAATGCCAGAACAGAACGGAGTAGTAGAAAGACGTAATCGAATGCTAGTCGAGGACGCTCGTACTATGCTGAGTCAATCCGATCTACCTCTGTTTCTGTGGGCAGAAGCTGTTTCGACTGCGTGCTACACACATAATCGGTCCATAATACATCGTCGGTTTGGTAAAACACCTTATGCATTGATAAACAATTGTACACCTAGCATTAAACACTTTCATGTTTTTGGATGCAGGTGCTTTGTACTTAATGATCGGGAGAACTTGAACAAGTTTGGACCGAAGGCTGACGAAGGCATCTTCATTGGTTACTCTCAAACATCTGCTGCATACCGGGTGTAATTGAAGAAGTCCAAGGCTGTGATAGAAAGCGTCAATGTCACATTTGATGAGAAAGTGGATTCTGAACAAAGCAGTTCAGAACCTGTACTTACAGGAGTTTTAGCTTCTTGACAAATCAGTCCAGAACCTACGGTTAAAGACAATAATTCGGATAAAGATTCTACATCTACATCTCATTTATCTGAATTAGACTTATTGTTTGAATTATTTTATGATGAGTTTCTTGGATCTAAACTGCCTAAATCTGTTGTGGTTGACAGGTCAGAAGATTCAATGACTAATCATCCAACTACTTCAGATGTATCTACTGAACTAGTTTCCCCGGTTCAGACAGAAACTCTAGTTCAAACAATCACTCCTTTAGTTGAAGTTGCACCTGAACATGTTGAACCAGAAGTTACTACTTCTATTGGCTGCACTGTGATAGATAATCAACAGATTGAAAAAGCTGTCCCAACTGAAACTTCTGTACAAGTAACTTCAACTGCACTCCCAACAAATGCTGAACAACAAGAAGAAGACAGTGGATATTTAGATGATAATCATGATCAATCTACAATTAATCCGCTCCCTCACGAATACAAGTGGACCAAAGAGCACCCGATAAGCCAAATCATTGGAGATCTAACTTTACCGGTGCAAACTAGGTCTGCTACTTTGAACATGTGTATGCATGACTCATTCCTAAGTAAGATAGAGCCTACACGCGTATCAAAAGCTCTAGCTGACTCGGATTGGGTGACTTCCATGCAAGAGGAGCTGAACCAGTTCGAAGCTTTAAAAGTTTGGAGACTTGTACCAAAACCGGAAGGAAAGACTATAATAGTGTTGGTCCCGTAGGTGCTTAACAAGTTTGTAGAAGGGGGGGGGGTTGAATATAAACACGAAATTTAAAGTTTAATAAATTATTTATTGATAAATCAAACACACTTTACAAGTCTGTTGCGGAATAATATTAAGTAAAACTCAATCTAAACAAATTTAAGAAAACACTAAGATGGTTGCACAAGAATATAGAGAATGGGAGATTAGAGAGTATAGAAAACAAAGGTTTCTATATTTTTAGAAAGATGAAGGCTAGAGGCGCGCTCTTCAGATGGAGAGGTGATCTTTCTATTTATACCCTATGCATTAAATGCATGGCAGAGCACTTTACACGTGTCCTTCATTGATTGACAGAGAGGGTCTGACTTTGGGAGACATGATTTTGGCCGTATCATGAACATTGTAGTTTGACAGAGTTGTTGTACGAATTGTGGCAGAGGTATGTCTGTTCTGACACATCGTACTGGTTGTGCAAGGGAAAGACAAAAGAGACTTGAGGCATAAGCTAAGTGATCATCGATCGCTGAACATCTCTTCCTTCAGAGATACAAAGAAGTTCAGCTATCGCTGAAGCTTTTCCTCAGGTTTCTTCGCGTATGAGTAGAGTCGTCTTTGCTTCACTGATATCCGCATCAGGTCACTAGTAGACTTGTCTTTGTTCAGCAGCTTCGTCTTCGATTTAGCTATGAACATCTGTTGACACGAAACTTGTCTTTAGAGATTACGTTTAACTGTTTACATCAGAAACTATCAGCGATACTGAACATACTTAGTATATAAGCGCTGATGGTGAAACACTAATACATATGAATGTTTACAGGAAAGATCATCAGTGATAATTGAAAAGACTCAGTCTGATCGCTGATGATGAAACACTAATACATATTAATAAACGTAATTTTCACTAAGTATAGAGGAGGGTTTTTATCAAATCACTGAGAGAGTTTGGATCAACAATCTCCCCCTATTTGATAATGACAAAGTAACTGAAGAAAATTAATTTATAATTCAAAATGTGGAATAATCAGGACTCATAACATACATGTCCCAATTACTGATAGGGTTAAGTATTTCACTGAAATTTTCATTAATTCAAGGAAAGAATTACAAGATATGAAAATATAAAGTCCAAGTGAAGGACTAACTACTATAAGTCTAACTAATAGATTACAAGAATTAAGTAAAATTAATCTATCAGCTATCTAGATAGGATTTTAGAACCTTTATCATATAGTCAGGTACTACTTCTCCTCTTTGCCTTCGATCTGCTGATTCTTGACGAATGATTGTCTTGATTGGTTCAGCTGATGTAGAGAAGTCGCACCATAGACACAAAAGATCTTTGAGTTGACTCAGGGGGCAGATGTGAATCTCAGAGACTCTTTGAAATCATCTCTGAAGAATATTCCATGTGGATCATTAAGTACTTGCCCTAGAATATATGATCCACCAGAAGGCAAGGATAGATCTAGAACTGAGAGATCAGGCGGAGGACCAAATAATGTTTCCTTTGAGAATTTGATAGAGGTGTCATTTTTTATGGCAGCGATGTTTTCAGAGGAGGAAGAAGCAGGATTCCTTTTGGTTTGCATTGGCTTAGAAGGAAGAGCAGATGGCACGTTTAAGACTGCAGAGACTATGTTGATGAGGGATTCTAGGATGCCTTCGACACTCTGTAGGTTGACTTGGATTTCTTCAGCGCATCTTTGAACTCTATCCATTCCATGTAGCCAAAACTTTCAAGCTTTGAAACGAACATAGCCTTTAAGCTTGCATCCTCTCTGATTACCTCCATGCAAGGTTCTAAATGGTGTGAGGCGTGGCGTGGCGGCGAGGCCAAGCCTCAAGCCTTAGGATCCACGACGAAGCCATGGCGTTTTCAAGGCGTGACTTATGGCGTCAAATTTCTAATTCATATATAATATTATATATAAAAACATATGTTTTGTAGTGTTATTCAATGAGTCAATAGTAATAAGCAAGTTAAATTAGGTTATATATTAAAAACTTGCAAATAAGACATTAAAAACGTAAAGAAAAATCAAATATTTCATTATGATAACTGCGCATTAGGCCATGGCGTGTCATGGGTTAACGTGGCGTGACACACAAGCCTTGGTGCCATGGAACGCCATGGCGGTTGTGCGGCGAGTTTTTTAGAACAGTGCCTCCATGGTGACAGAAATTCGATCCTTCTTCTTTCTTCCAGAGATGACAACGACTGTTATCTTTAAAGGGTCGGAGCGATAGTCGACTTTATGTTTACACCATTCGACAGTGTTATCGCTGACTACTTGTTCTTTTGAGCTCTCCTCTTCAATTTCTTTTAAAAGAGCAGCTTGAACTTCCACTGGATTTTTCTTTAGTTTCTTGTCTTTAACCTGAGAGGACTGAATCTTGAGAGCTAGATTTGCATCCTTTTGGCATTCAACGATCAGTTTCTTAGCTCTGACAGATTCTTCAATTTCAGCTTCAGTTAGGAAATCAAGCTCTGTAGATGGAGTTTGAAGAGGTATCTTCAGCCGTTGACTCTCCAGATGAGAGATCATCTCTGTTCTTCTATTCAGTTTTTCTTCTGACCAATGAGCTGGTCTGGAGAGCCTTCCTGCATGGAGTAGGGCTTCTTCTTCTTCTTCTTCTTCTTCTTCTTCTTCTTCTTCTTCTTCTTCTTCTTCTTCTTCTTCTTCTTCTTCTTCTTCTTCTTCTTCTTCTTCTTCTTCTTCTTCTTCTTCTTCTTCTTCTTCTTCTTGTTCATCAATCTCACTGAATGAGATTGGGATTATTTGTTCTTCAGCTTTGGAAGCTGGGATTATTTGTAGTTCAGTTCCCTTAAGCAGGGGAGAGAACTGTCTGGTCAAGAAGTGAAACAGGAGTTAGTGTTTATTTTTAGGAAGGAGAAAGATAAAGGCTTAGAAAGAAACAGGGGTGGGAGAGGTATAGAAGGATATTGGTACAATAGAAAGACATACCTGAGAAGGATGCTCCCCCTCAGATTGTGAAACTATGTTCAGGTTTCCCTCGGCAGCTATACCCTTCTGCTTGCCTTGGGAAGGAGCACCTGAAGAAGTTTCACTTCTCCCCCCTGCTGTGACAACTTCTTTCGAAGCTGTCGCTGAAGAGACGTTCGATGCTGAGAACCAAAGAGATTGGTCCTCTTTATCGTCGTCGTCGTCGTCAGCTTGTTGCTTTTTCCCTTGATCTTGAAGATCAAGTTCTTCATCATCTTCTTCATCCTCTTCCTCTTCTTCTTCATCAAGAATTTGAGCGAGAGAAGCAGAGGGAGGAGATTTGTCAGCAACCTTCTCCCCCTCAACATGAGAGGGAGGTTCTTCCGTCTGGACATCAGCAACAACTTCCTCATTTTCTTTTTCGTTCAGATCTTTCTCCCCCTCTTTGTCATTATCAGATTGGGGGAGTTTAGTAGTTGAAGGAGTAGCTTTTGCAGGTGCCAGGGACCGGACTTCAGCCTCCAAATGCTCAAGACGACCCTCGATGACAGAAATGTCTGAAGTAGCCTGATGAATAAATTCAATGACTATGTTCAGAGAGGTGCGATCATTCTCTGTAAAGGAAGGCATGGGCATTGGAGCTGGTTCAGTCAGCTTCAAAAGTACTTGCTAAAGCATGGAGGTTCAGGAATCAACCTTGAGAGAGATATCCCTAAAGTCATCTCTGAGGGTGTTCTGCATTTTATGAATTAGAGTGACCTGTTGTTGAGTCCCGACAAGGTCTTCTTTGATCGTGATGATGTGCTCCTAAACAATTGATAGCTGAGAAGAATCATCTTTGGAGGAGGAGGCATCAGTCAATTTCTTTAGCTCAGCACAAATGAGATTGACAGTGCCAGTGAATTCGTTGACCGAGGTGGTGAGAGGCTCCACCTTCTCAGCAAGTGTGTTGACGTGAGTGTCAACAGTAGCCAAAGTAGGACCTGCAAGTAAATTTAGCAGATGAGCACAACGATGCTCAGGCTTGTATGGTGAGATGGGAGTAGTGTTTAGGGTTATAGGAGTACCTGAGTTATCAAACATGTTGAAGAAGTGTAAATCTCCTTCAAAATTTTGACTTTCAGGTCCTAGGTGTGCAACATAAGGTTGCTGTGAAAGAGATGTAGGGTTAGAGACCAAAGAAATAGAATGATGAGTAATGGGGATAGAAGAAGTTTCAATAGTGGAAATTACCTCAGGTGGTTGTTGAAGAACTGAGGTGATGGGTGGCGTCACTGTTGATGTGACAACGATGGTTATCGCTGGCACGATTGATGTGATGGATGCTGAAGTTATGGAGGAGATACCCACAAAAGCATCCAAAGTAGTTTGTTGAGAAACTACTTCAGGCATTGAACCACTAGGAGCGGTCTCTATAGTCTTTTTGGCCTTTTTAGAAGGACCATAAAGGCTAGTTGATGGTCGTTTTTGAGCGGTGGTAGCGGCATGGATAGCAGGAGAAGGAACCTCTTGCGTGGCCGCTGAAGTCGAAGAGTGGAGAGAGAGACACGAGTGCGTAGAGTTGAGAGACTTACCTCATTTGTGACCGGCTTGACCTCAAGTGATCGCTGACCAACCTTTGAAAAAGTATCATCTTGAGAAGTTGGGTACTTATCAGTGTATAGAAACTTTAGGTACGCACAGATAAAGCGTACATAAGGGATCTTGGGATCCCTCTCCGTCTTCTCTATCTTTGACTTGAGATCGTCAAAGATAGCGCCAGCGTAGTCGAAGTGCTTGCCAGCAATGACTGAATAGCCCATCTGGAGCTGAACTTTGCTAGCCTGATCCAGTGAGCCAATCTTCCCACTCATGCTTTGAATGATGTGTGAGAAGATGTAGTTGAGTTGTGAAGGCATGCTTGCCTTTTGAATCTTTGTCAGGCGCTTGTTTGTAATGGTGTAACGGGGCTTGTTATCCCTACAGTACTCCATGTTATCCAGGAACTGGATGAGTTCAGCGTCAGTGGGGAGGGCATCGAAACCATGTTTCGTTTTCTCAGGGAGGCGACGTGCCTTTTTGAGGCCATAGGCAGTGAGCATGCCTGATCCTAGTTCAGTTGAGAAGGAGATAGCGGGAACCACGTCACCCTTCTTGTTGGTGATGGTGGTTTCATCAGCGGTGAACCAGAACTGTTGGAGAAGAGTCTTGGATGGTTTGGGATCCACATTTTGAGCGTATGCCAAGTAGGACTGCTTCAAAAATACAAATGCATCCACCAGGTGTGGGTATTTGGCAGCTTCAAAGTCCAACCTTTCAAGATGGTTGTTCTTTGGGACCTCAGATTCAGTGATAGCGAATTTGACATTTTTGGAGGCAATAAGCGTAGCTTGGGCCATTTCTGAATATAGAAAGGAGAATAGAAGAGAAGGAAAGGTTTAGAGTCCAAAAATAAATAAAGTTTTTACCAATTTCTGTATTTAGAAAGAAACATAGAAAAACCAAGTTATTTTCAGATTAAAGCAATGTTCTTTGTGAAGAATAAAGAACATGAAGAAAACCAAAAGTTTTTAAACAATATAAAATCAAAAAAATGATTTTAATGTTTTTGAAAAATCCATTATAAAGAAATATGAAGGATTTTAAAAATAAGATAAGAAGATGTGAAACAAAAACCTGTTGATCTGGAGAAGATGAAGATCCAAAGATATGAATGAGTTTTTGTTTGCTTGAATGCCTTGAGAGTTTTTCTTGCTTGAGAAGATTTTCAGAAAGCGTAAAAAGATAAGAATGAAAAATGCATTCTTTTTATATGAGGAGAGAGAGAAAGAGAATGAGTGAGGCGGGAAAACAAATGCTCATCATGACATGGACACGTCCTATGAAGTTGATTGGATAGAAGGGCAACGGACGAACGTGTCAGAGAAAAAGGCATGTCGTGGATTGTCGGTTCAAATGACGTCATAGGAGAGAGAAAAAAACGTTTCATTTGTCCTTTTTGAAATTATCTCTCAAGAAAAGTCACAGATAGGTTTTCTTTTTGAAAGAGTCTCTGATAAAATTCAGAGATTGGTTTTTCTTTTCAAAAGGATCACTGATGAGAAAAGTCAGTGATAGATTTTGTTTATCAAAAAGCTTTTAATCATTTGAAGAACAATCAGTGATTAAAGTTTTGATTTTTGAAAAACATCTTACTGAATGAATATTCAGTGATTGAGAATGAGAGAACATACCTGAGAGTCAGAGATTTGTTCAGAGATTAAGTGATAAAAGAGGAACTTAGAATCACTGACATAATGCGTGAAAGATGAAGAGTCATTCTTCAAGATTCAACATTCCAAGCTCACTGATGAGAAAGTTGATCCTTGTCTCATCAAGAGGTTTGGTGAATAAACCAGCTAGCTGATAGTCAGTGGGGATAAAGTGAAGTTCAATATCACCATTCATCACATGATCTCTGATAAAATGATATCTGATCTCTATGTGTATTGTCTTTGAATGTAGCACTGGATTATTTTCCTATAGCGATAGCACTAGTGCTGTCACAATAGATTGGAATTTTTTATAGTTGAAGGTCATACTCTAATAGTTGATTTCTCATCCATAAGACTTGAGCATAACAACTTCCAGCGGCTACGTATTTAGCTTCAGCTGTGGAAGTGGACACTGAATTTTGCTTTTTGCTTGTCCAACTTACCAACTTTCCTCCTAGGAGTTGACATCCACCAATAGTGCTATTTCTATCTAGTTTACACCCTACAAAATCACTGTCTGAATATCCAATTAGATCAAACCCTGAGTCTTTAGGGTGCCAAAGATCGAGGTTAGGAGTTCCTTTCAGATATATGAAGATTCACTTGACAGCGATAAGATGGGATTCCTTGGGTTCAGATTGATAGGTTGCACATAAACAGGTAGAGTACATGATGTCAGGTCGGCTCGCTGTAAGATACATCCGGGAGCCTATCATTCCTCTATAGGCAGTGACATTTATAGGTTTTCCAGATGGATCCTTGTTTAGTGTCAGAGGAGGTGCCATAGGAGTTTTCATCGCTGAAGTTTGAGTTAGATCAAACTTCTTCAGCATATCTTTAACATACTTACCTTGGCTGATAAAAGTACCTTTTTCAGATTGTTTAATCTGAAGACCAAGAAAGTAAGTTAGTTCTCCCATCATACTCATCTTGTATTCTTTCTTCATTCTTTCAGCGAAGCGAGTACATAGAGATGGGTTAGTAGAACCAAATATTATGTCATCGACATATATTTGCACAAGAATAATATGACCTTTTATCTTTCTGAAAAATAAGGTGTTATCGATCTTACCACGTTCAAAATTTTCAGAGATAAGAAAAGATGAGAGAGTGTCATACCAAGCACGAGGGGCATGTTTTAGACCATAGAGAGCCTTATCCAATTTATAAACATAATTTGGATTCTTAGGGTCATAGAACCCTGGAGGTTGTTCTACATAGACTTCTTCATTCAGCTTTCCATTTAGGAATGCTGATTTTACATCCATTTGATATACAATGAAGTCTTTGTAAACTGCATAAGCTAAGAAAAGTCGAATTGCTTCGAGCCTAGCCACAGGGGCAAAGGTTTCATCATAGTCTATGCTTTCCTCTTGTCTGTATCCCTGAGCAACAAGTCTAGCTTTGTTACGGGTTACAGTTCCATGTTCATCCAACTTATTTCTAAACACCCATTTGGTGCCTATAACAGTTTTATCAGATGGTCTAGGAACGAGATTCCAAACTTTGTTACGAGTAAACTCAGTCAGCTCTTCTTGCATAGCGCTGACCCAGTTTGGAACTCTGAGGGCATCATCAGTCTTCTTTGGCTCTATTAATGAAATAAAGTTGACAAAGAGGCAAATATTACCTGAACTTCGTCGAGTCTGAATACCTACATCGGGATCACCAAGAATTTGATCTATGGGGTGATCTTTGGTCCGTCGCTGAGCAGGAGCATGATCGCTCATTTCAGGAGTTGGATCAACAATAGGAATGTTTACTGATGAAGAAGCCTGAGGTTCATCAGCTATTAATTGTTGAGTGTCAGATAAACCAAGGTTTTCAGACGAATGAAGATCTGATGGAGGGAGTGTGTTTAGAGGCTCAGCTGAAACCCATGAGGTGGATTCAGCGTTAGGAGGTATGATGTTTGGATCATCATCAGTAACTTGAGGATATGTATGCTGATGGTTTGAGAAGAAGGGTTCTGTTTCTCTGTAATGAGAAAACATCCAAGCATTTAGCTCTTCATTGTCAGCAATTGGCTTAGAATTCGCTGAGCGAGTTTCATCAAAGGTGACATGAACTGTTTCTTCCACAGTTTGTCTTCTCCTGTTGAAGACTCTGTAGGCTTTGGAGATAGAAGAATATCCAAGAAATATTCCGTCATCAGCTTTTGGATCGAACTTTCCAAGTAGATCTTTGTTGTTTAAGATAAAGCACTGACAACCAAATATATGAAGAAAACTGATAGAGGGTTTTCTTCCATGAAATAGTTCATAAGTTGTCTTTCCAAATCGCTTTACTATCAGCAATCTGTTTTGAGTAAAACATGCAGTATTCACAGCACCAGCCTAAAATTGAGTAGGGAGATGAGAATCGCTGAGCATTGATCTAGCAGCTTCAATGATCGTTCTGTTTCTTCTTTCAGCGACTCCGTGTTGCTGAGGTGTTCTTACTGAAGAAAAGTTGTGAGAAATTCCCTTGTTCTCAAAGAAATTGTTCAGAGAACTGTTTTTGAATTAGTTCCATGATCACTTCTTATTGATCGAACAGTAAGATTATTCAACACTTCCATCTTTTTAACAAAATATATTAGTTCTTCTGGAGTATCACTTTTGCAGCGAAGAAAGATAACCCAGGTGTAGCGAGAGTATTCATCTATAATGACAAGTGTATATTTCTTTCCAGCTATAGATTGTATGTTGACAGAGCCAAATAAATCCATATGCAAGAGTTGAAGAGGACTTGTCTCTGAGGAAACTTGTTTAGTCTTGAAACTAGCTTTTGTCTGTTTTCCTTTTTCACATGCTGAGCAGAGAGATTCTTTAGCATATGAGTGCCGAGGAAGACCAGAAACTAGTTCCTTATATGAGAGATAATTCGCGGTTTTGAAGTTTAGATGAGAGAGCCTTTTGTGCCATAGCCAATTGACATCAGAAGAGGCTTTATAAAGAAAACATACGTTTTCAATGGTAGTAGAGTCCATATCTATTACATAGACATTTTCTTTACGATAACCACTGAGAGCAAGTTTCCCTTTCTCATTTACCACTGAACATGCTTTCTTGGTAAAACGAACTTCATAGTCTTTGTCACATAGTTGATTGATGCTCAAAAGATTGTGCTTCAGTCCATCTATGCAAGCGACTCTTCTGAAGGTAGTTGTCCCATTGATGAGGACACCAAACCCTCGGGTATATCCTTTTCCATTTCCACCAAAGGTCACAGAGGGACCTTTCTCTTCCTTGTATTCAGTGAGCAGGTCTTTTTGTCTTGTCATATGTCGAGAGCATATACTATCAAGAAACCAAATGCCGTTTGATCCCTGCAAACATAAGGAAGATTAAGTTTTGTTTGGTACCCACTTTTCAATGGGTTCTTTAGGGTTAGTGGAGATGGAAGGTTCAACAATCTTCATAGTAAATGAAGATTCAGCTTCAGTGGTAACCTTCACCTTAGTTAATTTCTTAACCTTAGTGGTATTCTTCACCTTGGTCGATTTTTCAGCTTTGGTGACCTTCTCAGCCTTGGAGCCATTCATCTTCACTTTAGCTGTTTTATCAGCTTTAGTGGCAGTTGGACATTTGCTAGCAATATGGTCAGTAAATCCACAGTGATAGCATTTTCTATATTTGAATGTGGTTTTAGAACCATGAGTAATAGGTTTTGAAAATTTATGATGAGCAGGGCCAGCTCCAAGAATGCCTTTAGCATGAGATCTGGGAGGAATTTTCATTTCTTCAGATCTCTTAGGCTTAAGATCAATCTTCAGCTTTGGAGGATATAGATCAAAGATTTCTATCACAGAGTTAGAAGATTGATTTATTGAAGGTTTAGAAGGAACTTTCAGCTTTGCTTTCTTGGATGCCTTTTGAGGATGGAAAATGGATTTTCCTTTATCTTCAGGTTTAGAGCCTTTAGATATTTCCTTAGGGAGGGGATTAGAAGGAGATGAAGGAAAGCACTGAGCATAAGAAGTGTTAGGGATAGAAGATACAAACGTTCCAAACTTAAGCATGGAACTATCCTCTTTAGGTTCATCATGTGGTTTCCAAAAACCAAGACCAGTTCTATCACTGGCAGGGATCTGAGCACTTATAATCTCAGTGATCTTTGTTGAGGATTTGCACCATCCTTCAACAATAGCCTTCTCTGCTTTTAGAGCAGCGATGGCTTGTTCGCGTTCTATGCTGATGATTTCATTAACAATGACTTGATCTTTCAAACTTTCCTCTAAAAGAGTTAGTTCTCTGATCTTTTCATGGCATTTTTCTAGCTGTTCAGATAAATCAATGTTTTTGCTTTCAGCTAGAGATTTGCCGTTTAGAGCATTGTATAGATCAATCGTCAGCACATCAACAGTGCGACTTCTCTCTTCTTCAGATAGAGAGGGATTAGTAGAGATAGATACCTGAGATGATATATAGCTCATGGAAGTTTCTGGAGATTCTTCCACTTCTTCTTTAATCTCGGCCATGAGACAGAGTTTAGCGACTTCTTCTTCATTAGAATTTGATTCTTCTGATTTAGCCCAGTCATGTTCTTCAGCGATGAGACCTTTACCTTTTCGCTTATAGTTTTTCAACTTTTGATAATTTACTTTCAGTTTAAGGTATTTGTCATCACTGGATCTTCTTGAGGTAGAAGGTTTGAAAACTTTCTTCGACCTATACTCACTTGCAAAGTGTCCAATCTTTTCGCAGTTAAAGCAAGTAGCAGTAACCTTATCAACAGGGGTTGATTTTGTCTTGTCAGGGAGAGATAGAGGCTTATTTCTCCGGAAATTGATCTTTCTTGAAAATCTCTTAAAAGAGTTTGTCAAGAGTGCCAAGGACTCATCAAACTCGGAAATATCAGTGTCTGATAGTTCCTCAGATTCAGAATCTAACTCAGTGATAGTAAGAGTAGATCGCTGAGATGAAATTATCTCTGAAGAGACTAAAGCAACATGAGTGCTTTTGGAGTCTTTAGAATCTTTTACAAGATTCTTCTTCAGGAGATTTGATTGCTCATAGTTGAGCAATATTCCATACAAGGTGATAATAGAAAGAGAATTTAAGTCTTTTGTCAACTTAAGACATATTGAATAACTGTCCCAACTTTCAGGTAGACATTCTAAGAATTTAGTCAAGACCTCATGTTAGTGCATTAAATTGTATTCAAGATTTAGTGAGAAAAGTCTTGTAAAAAGCCTTTGTAATTGAATAGTCAAAGGAAGTCTTTGAAAGTCAAATAGTGAGAAGTCAACTAAGTATTAGAGGGTTTTAAGTACTTGAGAGTTTGTTCAAGTACTTGAGAGTTTGAATGGATCCTTATTCAAGTTACTTGAGAGTTTAGTTGCATTACTTGAGAGTTTACTAGTCCATATAAATAGGTTTAATTCTTGTATTTGTTGTAAGAGCTTTACATTGTAATATCAAGATTTACTTTCTCTCTTTACTCTCTCTCTCTAGAATTAACATTGTCATATCTTGATTGAGAGTGTTTGAATAGCTTGATTGAATTTGGGAAATTACAATTTCAATTGGTATCAGAGCAAACCAAACAAATTCAGAAAGATCACTGAATTAGTTTTTGGATCAGATTCTTGAAAATTCAAGAAAATTGTAATTTCTGAAAAAGTCACTGTTTGATCCGTGATTTTATTATTTTTGTACAATTAAATCAAGAAATTGATTTGATTGTATACGTTTTATCAATTGGATCAACTTTTATTCAAATCACATAATCTAATTCGCACTTTAGATTGATCAATTTGATCAAATTGTGTTTTTCGAAAAACTTGTAGTCGTACACTGTATCTTGATCAATGCACTGTAATTTCATGTTTTTAGTGATCTTAGATTGATACAAAAGTGTTTAGTTTTGATTTTTCGAGCATACTGATGTATTTTGAGAATCACTTGCAGGTTTTAGAACGAATTAGATCGATTTCATGAACAGAACTGTCAAAACGCGCAAGTTCATCTCAAGAACACGCAAGATTCAAGCTGAAGAATGCGCAAGCTAAGCCTGCGAGTTTCAAAAATGTCAAAATTTTTCTAAGTGTTGAAACGCGCAAACCTCTTAAACGCCCAAACGTTATAACGCGCAAACGACATAAAACGCGTACGTAGCGACTAGCGAGTTCCAGAAACGCGTGAGTGCCTACTAGCGAGTTTCAGTGTGAATAGTGATTTGCGCTTTCAGTGCCTTGCGAGTTTCATAATCATGCGAGTTTGAGCAAAACGCGCTACTAATGTCCTGCGAGTTCTAGAAAAACGCACGTTACCATCTACGAGTTCCTCGGTGAACAGTGACTAGCGCGTATAGTGACATGCGAGTTTAAAGACTTCGATTTTTTTTCTGAAAATATAGTGGAGGGGGACATATTTTGTTAGTGGTCATAAATTTTCTGATTTTTGACAATCATTTTTTAAGCTAACATTCTATTCAAGATGCCAAAGACAGACGAGAGAGGAAATACTATACTTTCAGCTAGAGATATGGCAGTCTTGTACATGCCTGAGATACCGAAATTAGAAGCAGAAAGAGACAATCTGAAAAATCAGAATTCAAAGCTTCTTACACAGATTCAGGAGTTGAAATTTAATTTGTCAAACTCTGATAAAACTCCTGACTGTATAAAGTGTACTAATACTGTTAAATCTGATATTGCAGGTATCATCAGTGCAAAAGAGGAAGAAATTAGAGAGAAAGAGAAGGAGATTAAAGAGAAAGATGAAATGATAAAAATAAAAGGAAATACTATTCAAGCTTGTGAAAAAGAAATCAAGCTGAAAGACAGAAAGATTGCGTATCTTCAAAGCCAACTGAAGACGACTGAACAAAAGTCATCTGAGCTGAAAGATGAATTAGTCAAGCTTCAAAACAAGTTAAAGGCTTTTGAAGATCAAATATCTGCTTTGGAGAAGAAGAATGCTGAACTGAAAACAAGTCTCCAAGCAGAAAAAGACAAATCAAATGTGAAGACATCTTCTACCCAACAGTCATCTGAAATTTCCAAGAAAACTTTACAAGAGAAGAAGGATCTTGAGCTGAGATGCATTAAACTTTCCAAGCAAGTGTCTGATTTTGAAAATATAATCATTATTGAAAGAGACACATTTGCTAAGGAAAGAAAAGTTCTTGAAGATAAAAACACTGAATTTCCCAAGCAAATTTCTACTTTACAAGACTTGCTAGAAAAGGAAAGAAATATTTTCAAAGAAGAGAAGCAATCTTTTGAGCAAGAAAAGAAATTATTTGAAAAGAAAAATGCTGGGATTTTCAAAGATATTTCTGAGAAAAAAAAGAACTTGGAAAAAGATTTTGAACAAGAACGTTCATATTTTGAAACTGAAATATCCAAGCTCATGTCCAAGATCTCTGCTTTAGCATCAGATATTCTTAAAGAACAGAAGGCCAGATCTGATTTGAAACACAAGTTTGACACACTAAATTCTGAAAGAAACATTTTAGCTGCAAAGATAAAAGACTTGGAAGCTGCAAATGTCAATTTATCAGAAAAGATTACAGCTGATGTGATTAGCCAATCACCTGTTGATAATTCAACAGAATCAGTCTGTTCTTTCAAAACAGCTTCTAGTTCTATCCATGACAAAAATGTTTTGAAAAAGAAAAGTGTCAAACCACAAACTGTCAAATCAAATCAGATTAGACCATCTAATCTATTCTATGACAAATCTGTTGATGGTTCAACAAATTTCTACGTTAAATCTCTTGGAAAGAATTCTAAGAAAAATCAGATGGTCTAGAGAGTGAAGGGTTCTTCAGATGAAGAGAAGAAGAAGGACAAAGCATCTGCATCCATATCCAATGCCAAAAAGAATAGTGTGCATAAAGGTAAATCTTTTGATAATCCTGATATGTATTATACTACTAACCATTTGATCAGGGTTGCTCAAAAGAAGATTTGTTGTTCTTACTGTGGAGCACATGACTTTGTAAGTAAGAATTTTGTTAATTATTGGTATAGATCTTATTATGTAAACCACACAAGAACTGTAACTAATACTTCAGGACCCAAATACCAGTGGGTACCAAAAGCTAAAACTGTGTTGCAGGCACCCAAAGTTTAAGGGGGAGCATGATGTTTGACTTCTGATCATGTACAGATCAGGACTCGTACTTCAAAGTACAAGTTATTGACTTCTAAGTACTACAACTTAGAACTCGGACTTCAAAGTCAAAAAGTTATGGATTATAAACACTTCAGTTTAGAACCCGGACTTTAAGGTTAAAGGACTGTGGCTTCTGATCACATGACAGATCAGGACATGTTCTTTCATGTTCAGACATGGATATTATGCAAATATCCATAGGGAGCTTATCTTACCTAAATCATATTATCATGATTTGAGGGGGAGCTTAAAGGTAAATATCTTCTGATATATATCTCTGATTGTTTGAAAGAAGAACAACTTTCAAGCATGAAAAACGTGTTCTTAAATGTTCAAACCACTTCTGATTCTCAAAAGATTTCATGAATTAAGAAGTGTGATTTTAAATGTTTTTCATTTTGAGCTTTAATGTTTAACTGACCGTGTGTTTCCTAAGATCAATACTCGCGTATTATCTTGTCTATATACTGTAAAGTATTCACACACATCGGTTCAGTACTTCATTTTAATCAGTTATTACCATGTCTCCAAACGAACCTATTTTTCGATGGTAATACTCCCGTTTGCTTTCAAATGTTGTTTGAGCATCATACATCATTCATCATTTCAAATTTGTGCTTTCCTTGTTATAATTGTTTATATTTATTCATATAAACAACATATCCAATTCTTTGATACCCTAACCATTTTATTTGATCTGATTGACACATTGTCAGATTCTCAAAACAATACTCTTGATTTCATTTCATTCATTCAATATCTTTGTTTTGAGAAATCTTCAAAGTTCAATTGCTCAAATCTCATGAGCATACATGTTGACAATGTTTTCATACATTTTGTGCTTAACTGTTCAAGTTAAACTGTTGAACAACCATTATTTTTAGGACTTACATGGGATTTGTGTGAGAGCTTAAACAGAACTTCCATGGATTCACGTAAACCAGTGTTTCCTACCCCGGAAGTTATCCTAGAGTGATTGAGGGGTGAGGGGTCATAAATCAAAGAGTGGGGGAGATAACTCATCCGGTTGAGTTTTTCTCATTGTATGGAGCGGTAAAATGTAAAAGAGAGATTGATTAGAAGTGAGCTTAAATGTTTAAAAAGAAAGAGGGTGTGAGATCAGAGTCAAAAGAATATCAAAACTCTGCACCAAACACTTTCTGAGTCGGGCAGCCACATCTTCTGATTGGTTCACATTCTTTGGTGACCATCATTGAATCAGGCAGTGAGCCCATGCCAAGTCTTGCAATTAACCCCACCAGCCACTCGTTTCTTTCTTGACAAAGAAATGTTTCATTTTCTTTGGGGACGCAGCATATCTGCTATCTGATCTTCACTCGGAAGATTAAGATATTGAAAAAGAAGGAAATTTGCCCCACCTTCGCACCTCTTTCATGCACATTGAGTCCGTGTAATACTTGTTGCTATGTCAACAGTTTACACAATTTGAGCCTTATGAAACACAATCATTGTGCTAAATTCTTTCGTACACAAGCACGAGCACAAAGAAAATTTGTTTTTCTGTCAGAACATTCATAGAATTACTTTGTGTTTTTCAATGATTGAATGGAAGTCCTGGGGAGTCATCATGAAACCAGCTCCTTAAATTGTACATTCGTTGTACACAGTAACTCCGTGTTACTGACAGGCACTTCTAACTGTTTCATTTGTTGAATCAGGGTTACCAAGTTCATTATATCTGAATTTGAAAATATTCGGGTATATACAGTTCATGATTCAGCTATTCAGATCAAAAGGCGGCAACTGTCAAATTATCATAAAGGAGGAGATTGTTAAGTTGAATACAATGGGGAGATTCAAAGAAGATGCTGAAATTGAGAAAGTTTTGATGATTATGATGTTCATAATCATCAAAAAGGGGGAGACATCTACAAAGATCAATTTGAAATCAATTTCAAAATCCTGAAGAATGTTCAAAGTCAAGACTTGTGGAGAATTTCTGAAAGTTCAAATCAGATGAAAAGATTCTCAAAGATTTCTGAAGACAAGTCAAATTAGAAGATTCGTGAAAGTTCGTTTTTCCAAAGACGATCAAGAGATCACAGTGATGAAGATAAAGTTTTTGAAAGATTCCTCGAAGTTTCTCAAAGGCAAAAGCTAGAAGTTTCAAAGAAGTTTTTAAAGATTTCAAAGATTCATTCAAGACTTGTTGATTTCCAAAGTGTTGTTTCAAGACAGATAAAAAGAAATCATTCTGAGATTATTCAAAGTCAAATTAAAAGATTCGTGAAAGTTCGTTTTTCCAAAGACGATCAAGAGATCACAGTGATGAAGATAAAGTTTTTGAAAGATTCCTCGAAGTTTCTCAAAGGCAAAAGCTAGAAGTTTCAAAGAAGTTTTCAAAGATTTCAAAGATTCATTCAAGACTTGTTGATTTCCAAAGATGCAAAGTGCAAAAGACTTTTCAAAGATTCTTCAAAGACTGAAGATTGTTAAAAGCTTCAAAATTTTAAAGATGTCAGAGATAAAAGTTGAAGAATCAAGCGCTGAAGACAAATGTCAATTTTTTTTTTAAATCTTGAATACAAAGGGGGAGAATGTTAGTGCATTAAATTGTATCCAAGATTTAGTGAGAAAAGTCTTGTAAAAAGCCTTTGTAATTGAATAGTCAAAGGAAGTCTTTGAAAGTCAAATAGTGAGAAGTCAACATAAGTATTAGAGGGTTTTAAGTACTTGAGAGTTTGTTCAAGTACTTGAGAGTTTGAATGGATCCTTATTCAAGTTACTTGTGAGTTTAGTTGGATTACTTGAGAGTTTAATAGTCCATATAAATAGGTTTAATTCTTGTATTTGTTGTAAGAGCTTTACATTGTAATATCAAGATTTACTTTCTCTCTCTACTCTCTCTCTCTAGAATTAACATTGTCATATCTTGATTGAGAGTGTTTGAATAGCTTGATTGAATTTGGGAAATTACAATTTCACCTCAGAATTAAAATAGGTCCTACCAACGGTTCTTAGATCAATGATTAAGCAGTTAAACCGCTGATGAACATCAGAAAGAGATTCGTTCTTACCAGCGATAAACTTTCATACTGTCTTACCAAGTTAGTCTTTCGAGTTTCTTGGATTTCAGTGGTGCCTTCATATTGAACACATATGGTTTCCCACATTTCTTTAGAAGTTTTAAGATGCATGATGGAATGGAAAGCTTCATCAGGCAGAGCCATAGAGATAATGGTTTTTGCCTTTTCATCTAGACCTACTTTCTTTTTGTCTTCATCACTCCATAGTCTTATTTCCTTGACAGCATATCGTTCAGGGACATCAGGAGTGGTGGCAGTGGTGGGAACGACGCTTATGATAGTGAAAGGTTCATAAGGTCCACGTGCTACATAATCAGGTATAATAGGGTCTACACCTTCTAGAAATAACATCATTCGATTCTTCCAGAGAGCAAAGTTATCTCTACTAAATCGAGGAGGTTTAGAGAGTGAACCATTATCATAGTAGTTTGTGTTTGTGTTAAGTGCCATTTTAGAATAGCAAGGAAGAGAATAAAGCAAGGTCTTGTTTATTAGATTAAACAGTCTGCTCTGATACCACTTGTTGGTCTCGTAGGTGCTTAACAAGTTTGTAGAGGGGGGGGGGGGTTGAATACAAACTGTTAGGTCTGATTTTATAGTAATCATTGTATTTATAGAGCTTGGTCATATACTGTGTTTAGTGCTTATCTGTGTTGTATCTGACCAAGGGTATTTAAGTCCCTTTGGTCTTTGTTGGTTGTAAGTTTCACACGCACATTTGAATAGAATTACACTTTGCGCTCCATTGTTACTCTCTCTCTAAGGATTTAGAGATTCTTGGACTCTCAATTGGTATCAGAGCAAGCTAGATCTTGAGAGAATTGAGAGATTGTTTTACTGAATCTGAATTAGTGATCGAAATCGAAAATTTGATCGATTTTCTTGAATTTTTCAAGAAAATCTCGTTTTCTTGATTTCTCACAAAATTTGGATCTGTTTCTGGTTAAATTTGTGCGATTTTGATTGTTTTAGATTCGTTTTGATTAGTCGATCAAGTTTGATTCATACTGTTTTGCATAAAATTCATGTTTTGATTCTTGATTTTGCGAATTTGTATTTTTCTGAAGAAAAAAAAAACGTGTTTAGATACTGTTACATTCTAGTTTTTGAGATTTCGTGTTGTTTAATCGAAATTGGTTATTAAATGTTGTTAGATTTGTGTTTTCGAAAAACAATGTATGCATTTCTTGGTTAAATTTCTTGATTTGATCTGATTTTGCGAAAATTTAAGAGTTTTTGAAGTTTGCGTTTCTGTTATAAACTTTGCGTTTCAATCATAATGTTTGCGCCTCATTCATCTCACTTTGCGTTTGATTCATTATTGATTTGCATTTTCTACTAATCTTTGTTTGTTTGTTTCAGGTTTTCGGTTCACATTAGACCCGCAAAGCTCATTGTGCGTCTCAAGTGACACACGCAAAGTCAGGTTCTTGGATCTTACTACACGCGCAAAGTTCACTTTGCGTTTGTAGTTAGACCCGCAAAGCTTCACTTTGCGTTTCTAGTGTGACCCGCAAAGTTCCATCTTGCGTTCCTCAAGGCACCCGCAAAGCTTCACTTTGCGTTTCTCTCTGCACCCGCAAATCTTAGTTTGCATTTCTGTCTTCACCCGCAAAGCTCCACTTTGCGGGTCTCCCTGTCATTGTTAAAAAAAAAAAAAAAAAGTCTGAAATTTTTTTTTTAGTGTGTCATCTATATTTTTTTTATTACATTGTGTCTTCACATGTGTTTTTCAAATTTACAAGTTTTAATATTTTTCGAATTTTTTTTAATTCAATCTGATTTTTGTTTTTCAGATACATCAGCAATGAATTCTGCAAAATTTGCTTTTCAAGCTCAGTTCTACACAAGTAACCTCATGATGTCATTGGGCACAGAAACTCGTCCTCTGGTCCTAGTTGACAAAAACGAATTCACTCAATGGCAAGATAGGTTCCTGAACTTCATCGAGCGTCAAGCCAATGGAGAAAACATGATGAAGTCTTTATCTGAAGGACCTTTCATAAAGCCTAATAAAGAGACTCCTCCAACACCTGAAGAGGCTTCACGAATGAAAGCTAATCGAGAGCTGAAAGCCAATCTGATGCTGGCTTTACCAAACTCTGTCTACCACCGGGTTGATCACTGCAAGGATTATCCAAATCTGTTGTGGGCACAATTGGAAAAGATAATGCTTGGTTCTTCAGTCGCAACACAGCTCCGACATACTCGATTCATGAACAACTTTGAGGAGTTTAAGGCAAAAGACAGCGAGTCTATAAAGAGTGTTTTCGACAGATTCTGCGCAGTGCTGAATGATCTCCAAAAGATAAATGTGATCAAGACAGAGCTTGAGACGAATATGAAATTCCTTAATGCTCTTCAGCCTGAATGGAACAAAATGTGTCACAGACTGAGGAATGATGTTCGGATCTCCACAATGCAGATTCAGGAACTATATGAGATTCTGATGACTGATGAGAGCTTGGTGCTTGAAAAGAAGGCCAAACTGGAGAAAAGGAACAAGAAGTCAATTGATCCAGTAGCTCTCCTCACTAAACAAATGGCCGAAAAAGAGTTGTCTGATAATGCTTATACCGGGTCAACTGATGATGACGGAGAGGCCTTACAGAAAGCTATGATTCTTCTCTCTCAACATTACCAGAAGAAGTTCCAACCTAGATCGGGTTCCAACTCTTCACGCTTCACTTCTGGGTTTAAAGCCAAAGTACCCGAGCCCAAGACTGCTGCTTGCTACAACTGTGGAAAGTCGGGTCACATCTCAAAGGAGTGTAGAGCAAAGAAGATTAAGAACTCAACTTATTACCGAAGGAAATTGGAACTGGCTGAGAAAAGAGAAAGTGGATCAGCTTTGCTAGCCGAGGAAGAATTTTGGCTGGATCACTCTGACGACGAAGCTTCGAACGTAGAGATCGCTCATTTATGCTTAGTCGAAGATGACCAGTCAGACGATTCTGACACTGATGAGGATGAGGTATATTCTGAATTTGACTACAATTTTATTACCTCTCAGTTTAAAATCATAATTAATGCTTTGTCTGATTTGCGCTCAAAGATTTTATCTGAAAAGAATTTAAATTCTGAAAAGTCAGATTTAATTGAAAAGCTGAAAATTTCTTTGAAGGATGAAAAATCTATTTTAGAAAATACTAAAGACATCTTTCAAAAGAAATTAGATGCTTTGGAAAATTCTAACAAGACTTATCTTGAATCTTTGACATCAATGACTACTTTAAAAGATGAGTTTTTGATAAAATAATTAAGTTAGAAGAAAAGCTTTATCTAAGAGACCAATCTGAACAAACAATCTATATGAACAAGCCGAGGAGTGAAGAGGCTTTAAAACAAAGGTGGGGACTTGGTTTTGATAACCCTCAATTTTTAAACAAAGTGATAAACGAAGTTCCTACTTTATATAAATATGATTATCTGACACTTGCTCATTATGCTCCTCATTTCAAATTTCATTGGACTAGTGAAAAGGAAGTGTTAGATCTTGAAAATGAGAAAAGGATAAATAAAAAGAAAAATGAAATTCCTTTTGTTTATACGTCTGAAAATGCAAAATATTTTCCCGAAAAATCAAGAAGAGGAAGAAGAGTTTTAAATGATATATCTTCTATCAAATCTTCAATATCTAATGATTTTATTCCTTCGTATGCTCCTGATTCTGATAAAGGAAATATTTCTCCAATCATTTATGATTCGAAGAAATATACTCCTCCGTTAGTATTAGAAGGAAAAATTATAGATCTTGAAGATCAGATAGAAGATCAAAATATTTTGAAGAAAATTGAATCTGACATTATTCTTTCTTTTATGACTTCTAGTCTTAAAGAAAATTTATTTTCTCAAAAATCAGATTCTATTTCTAGCCTATCTTCTGATTCTAAGGAAAATAAATAGGAAGTTTCAAATTTTAAAATCCTTTCTCAAAATAATTCAGACTCCGAGGCAAATTCAGATTTATTAGTTGATCAGATTGGTTGCTTGGATAAATTTATTTCTTCTGATTTAAATATTAATTCTAATATTCTTGATGACTCTTTTATGCTCAATGATCATTATTATAAACCTAAGTCGAAGAAACGAGATACAGTTCTTTCTGACTGTTCTAATTCTTCTGATATAATTCTTACAGATAGGGCTTTGAGCGCTCAATCCAAGAAGCAGATCTGGAGAGCGAAGCCGAAATCTACTGATTCTATGTTTGATGGAGATCGATGTGTAGACAAACTTTATCATAGTGATTCATTTCCTATTTGTAATAATGTTTTAAAATATTCTATAAAGCAAATGTTTCAAATTTCCAAAAATGTCTCACGTTCGTCTTCTGATTCTAGTTCAGATGATCATGCTTTATCTTCTGATGGTTGTGATTATTTTTCTGATAATATTCCTCGTGCTTCTAATGTCAATTCTGTCAATTATTGTTTCCCCATACGAACTGTAACTAACAAACACGGGTCCAAATACAAGTGGGTACCCAAATCTTTATCTGATTTAAAGTTGCAGGCATCACATGTTAAGGGGGAGTAAGAGAAATTTGGCTTCTGAGTAATTCAGCTCAGGACCCGTACTTCATAGACATCGACTTCTAAACACAACAGTTTAGAACTCGTTCTTCAATGATTAAGCTTCTGACTTAATGAGATACTGTGAGTACATCAATTTTAATTCCACTGCATTCATCTCTGATAATGATGTTATTCCAGTTTCTCTCAATGTTTCAAGAATCTGAGCTTGTTTATCTATCTCATGAATTTGTATTACCCAAAATTTTCTTCTAATATGAGACACAAATATATTTTCTTCTATGTAAAAGATGAAATAGTTGAATTTTATTTTGTTCCAACTAAATATTAATTAAAAGTTTAAACCTTTACAAATTTTATTCTATAAAGTAAAGTTTTACATTTTTTCTTTCATTTGAATAAAATATGTGTCTAGGATAAATTTTCAAGTTCTTTTGTTTATATTAAAGTTTTTATATGGTCAAATTTCAAGTCTTACAAAAGTTGAAAAGTCAGCAACATGTTTGAAACTTTTATTAATGCTTTAAAGACATGTGAGTCGGAATTTTTATAGTTTACTTTGCTTAGACTACCTAAATGATCAGAATTATAGATCGGAATGAAAATATGGGCTAAGCATTTAGACGTTGATCTGAGTGATTGAGATGAATATTAAATTCTTAAAATACAGAAATCTCTAAGTTTAAAAGTTTGTACCTGTGACCTTTCTGGTTTGGGAAAGTAAGTTCCGTGGGATGCTTGTCATCTGGTCCCCTAAGGTCATTTGGTCTGGGAGTGATCGAACCCAAATCCTTCAATAGAACCAGATCGAAAGTCATGTTCTACTGGTATGAATGGGTTTAGGATATGTCGATGTAGCCTTTCTGATCTGGGAGAGTAAGTTCCAAGGGGTGCTTGACACCTAGTCCCCTAAGGCCATCTGGTCTGGGAGCGACTGACCCAAATCCTGCAATAGGGTCAGATAGAAAGTTACGTTTACGGCATGTTCTTTACTTAATAAACTTCTTGATTAAAAAGATGCCAAAGTGCACGAGCTTAAAAGATGCCAAAGAGCACACTCATGTTAAGATGCCAATGAGCACAATGCTAAAAGATGCCAATGAGCACACATCTCATGATACTTGGTGATATGTTTAAGTTGCGATAAATTTGTAAATTTATGAATATCTTAATTCTTGATGGCTTAGTATTAGTACTTGCAAAGTTCTCTATAATATTTTTAGAATTACATTTTCTTGAAGCTAATCGAAGATTCGCATGTGAGCACACTGAATAGATTGCTGGAAGTTTTTGAAATTGAACATGTCTTAACTTGATATGCAATGAAACTTGTTTTTGTATCCTACAACATTTGTTTGATTTCAAATTATTGATAAAATTGTAATATTTTACTCTGTAGAATTTAATTTGTTTAGTGTTTAAAATTTTATATGTTTAGTTGTTTCAAAATCTTAATTCAGTATATTTTCCTTTCTACATTAATTTTTGATCATTGTGTTCTCATAAATATATTTTAATGGGTTTATGCATTATTCAAGGGGGTGTGAACAAAGAGATGTATTTCAAAGATTATATCTATTTTTGAGGGGGAGTGTCTGATTTTCTTTACATAAATGCTATCTCGAATTGTCTTATCTAATGCATTTGTGTAGGGGGAGTCAAAGAGCTTAACAAGGTAAATTTTTTTCTAAGTCTACTTTGCGCTTCAGGCATGATACGCAAAGCTTGTTTTGCGTTTCCTTCATGAACCGCAAACCTTTCTTTGCGCGTCACATGTGAACCGCAAACCTTGCTTTGCGCGTCACACATAGAACGCAAACCTTGCTTTGCGCTTTTTGCATGGAACGCAAACCTTCTCTGTTTTCTCTGTTTCTTTGATTTTACAGATCTTTCGCTGTCTCGTCTCCAACATTTGCATGACCAAGTTGATCAAGATCATCAAGGTCATGAGGGGGAGAAGTCAAGGAGAAGTTAAAGAGACAAAGAGTTCAAAAGATTATCTGCTGATCAAGATTCGCTCAAAGATTCTATTCACTCAGCTATTTCAAATTCTTTTGTTGTTCTTGCTCCGAAAACCACAGTTCATTCAAGATCATTCAAAAGAGGTGTATCGTCTTGAGCTTAAGCAGTAAAGAAAATTTTCAATCTGCAAGATGCTGAGAAGATATTTTTTCTTAAAAGTCAGAAAGCTTCTGAAAGTCGCTTTGTTGGTCCGTGCTATTATAGAAGACAATTTTTGAAGACCAAAGCGCCAATGATTACTAAGGGGGAGATTGTTAGGTCTGATTTTATAGTAATCATTGTATTTATAGAGCTTGGTCATATACTGTGTTTAGTGCTTATCTGTGTTGTATCTGACCAAGGGTATTTAAGTCCCTTTGGTCTTTGTTGGTTGTAAGTTTCACACGCACATTTGAATAGAATTACACTTTGCACTCCATTGTTACTCTCTCTCTACGTTCTCTCTCTAAGGATTTAGAGATTCTTGGACTCTCACAAACACATAATTTAAAGTTTAATAAAATGTTTATTGATAAATCAAACACAATTTACAAGTCTGTTGCGGAATAAGATTAAGTAAAACTCAATCTAAACAAACTTAAGAAAACACTAAGATGGTTGCACAAGAATATAGAGAATGGGAGATTAGAGAGTATAGAAAACAAAGGTTTCTATATTTTTAGAATGATGAAGGCTAGAGGCGCGCTCTTCAGATGGAGAGGTGATCTTTCTATTTATACCCTATACATTAAATGCATGGTAGGGCACTTTACACGTGTCCTTCATTGATTGGCAGAGAGGGTCTGACTTTGGGAGACATGCTTTCGGCCGTATCATGAACAGTGTAGTTTGAAAAGTTATTGTACGAATTATGGTAGAGGTATGTCCGTTCTGACACATCGTACTGGTTATGCAAGGGAAAGACAAAAGAGACTTGAGGCATAAGCTAAGTGATCATCGATCACTGAATATCTCTTCCTACAGAGATACAAATAAGTTCAGCTATCGCTTAAGCTTTTCCTCAGGTTTCTTCGCGTATGAGTAGAGTCGTCTTTGCTTCACTGATATCCACATCAGGTCACTAGTAGACTTCTCTTTGTTCAGCAGCTTCGTCTTCGATTCAACTATGAACATCTGTTGATGCGAAACTTGTTTTCAGAGATTACGTTTAACTATTTACATCAGAAACTATCAGCGATACTGAACATACTCAGTATATAAGCGTTGATGGTGAAACACTAATACATATGAATGTTTACAGGAAAGATCATCAGTGATAACTGAACAGACTAAGTCTGATCGCTGATGATGAAACACTAATACATATTAATAAACGTAATTTTCACTAAGTATAGAGGAGGGTCTTTATCAAATCACTGAGAGAGTTTGGATCAACAAATAGGCACAAAATGGGTATTCAAGAATAAAAAGGACGAAGATGGTATCGTTATCAGAAATAAAGCAAGACTTATGGCTAAGGGATACCGTCAAGAGGAAGGAATTGATTACGACGAGACTTACGCTCCAGTAGCGCGCATTGAAGCAATAAGGATGTTCCTTGCTTACGCCGCTCACAAGAACTTCACCGTTTACCAGATGAACGTGAAGACTGCCTTTCTGAATGTAATATTAAATGAGGAAGTCTACGTCTCACAACCTGAAGGCTTTGTCAATCAAGAGAAACCAGATCACGTCTATATTCTTGACAAAGCACTTTACGGTCTAAAACAAGCGCCTCGAGCCTGGTACGAAGTTTTATCAAAGTTTTTAGTCAAATCGGGTTTTACGAAAGGTAAAATCGATACTAGTTTGTTTATTAAAAAGGAAAAATCCGATATCATTCTTATTCAAATATATGTGGATGACATCATATTTGGCTCTACAAATCCTAAATACTGTAAGAATTTTTTAAACCTTATCGTGTCTAGATTTCTGATGAATATGATGGGAGAGATGAATTTCTTTCTCGGATTACAAGTCAAACAATTTTCAACGGGGATTTTCATAAATTAATCTAAGTACATTTTTGATATTCTTCGAAAATTTAAAATGGAAAATTGTACAACAATTGGAACCCCAATGGCACCGGGAACTAAGATTGACATGGATCCTTCGGGAAAACCTGTCGATGTTAGAACCTATAAAGGAATGATTGGTTCTTTGATGTACTTAACTTCAAGTAGGCCAGATATTATGTTCTCTACATGTCTATGTGCAAGATATCAGGCTAATCCTAATGAATCCCATTTGTCTGTAGTTAAGCACATATTTAGATATCTGAAGGGGACTGCAGATCTTGGTCTGTGGTATCCTAAAGATACTAGTTTTGAACTAACAGCTTACTCAGATGCAGATCATGCAGGCTGTATGTTAGACAGGAAGAGTACATCGGGTCATATACAGTTTCTTGGAGATAAACTCGTAAGTTGGGCATCAAAGAAACAACTTTGTGTTTCCACATCAATGGCTGAAGTAGAGTACGTTGCTGCTGCTCTCAGGTGTTGTGGATGAGGACGCAACTACGAGATTATGGCTTCAAATTCGACAAGATTCCGATTTATTGTGACTCTAAGAGCGCCATTGCAATATTAGCACATCCTGTTCAGCATACAAAGACCAAACACATAGACGTACGACATATTTTTATCAAAGACAATGTTGAAAAAGGTACAATAGAACTTTATTTTGTAAACACTGATTATCAGCTTGTAGATTTATTTACCAAGCCTTTAGACGAAAAGAGGTTTAATTTTCTTGTCTCTAAACTTGGTATGTTAAATCTTAAGACATAATATGTGATTACCTACTAAAGTTTTTCTTATTGTTATTTTTTTTCATTTCTTTATCTTTATTTTGAAAAGATATCTACACTGAAAGGTATTCGTGATTTCAGGGGGAGTGAGAGACGATGAAAAGATGATCTACATATATTTGAGGGGGAGTCTATTAATTTTGCTTATGCTAATCACTGATTAATTTTTATGATGCATAAATGCAGGGGGAGTTAGAGTTATAAGAGTAAGAAGTATGAATTATGACTTCTGATTACTTCAGATCAGAACTCGTACATTCAATGTTTTACTGCTTTATGTCATTTTATTTTTCAATAAATGTTGTGAATAAAGTTGCTTTGATGACTTTGTGACTTTTGTAGAAATGAGAGTGAGCTTAAACGATCATATCTTTTATGACTTAGAGCTGACTTGATGAGAGTTAAGAGTGAGCAAACAGGTTAATTTCTAATCTTAATCTCATATGTATCTGAAAGAAGGACAACTTTCAGATATGAAAACATGTTTTTAAATGTTCAAACCACTTCTGATTCTTAAAACGATTTCATGGATATAGAAGTGTGATTTTTAAATATTTTCATTTGATTTGTGCTTATATGGTTATAAACCGTGTGTTTCCAAAGATTAATACTTGCGTATTATCTTTTCCATATACTTTCAAGTATTCACACACACCGGTTTAATTTTTGTTGGATATGTTCTTACCATGTCTCTAAATTGAAACAAATTTTTCGATGGTAAGACAACCCGATTGAACTTCAATGAATTTTGAGCGTGATTTCATTTCGAAACGTTCTTTCAAACATGTCTATATCTTGTTTCGTATAGACATTATCCAATTTTTTTGCTGACCTAAGCCTTAATAGATAAATCATTTCTATTTGATCATTTTTCATACAATATCAGATTTTCAAACAAGTTTCTTATATTCATTTCATTCATTCAATATACTTGTTTGAAATATCTTCAATGTTTAAAATGCTCAAATCTTCAAGATTATCTCATTGAGCATACATACATCTGAGATGTATATTTTGTGCTTTAACTGAAAAGTTAAACCATTTGAGCAACATGTTTTTTTAGGACAATATGGGTTCATTGTGTTAGGACTTAAATGAAACTTCTATGGATTCACGTTAACCAGTGTTTCCTACCCAAGAAGTTAATCCTTGAGTGATCGAATGTGTGAGGAGTCAAAATACTGAGTGTGGGTTGAGTGATGAGGTAAAATGGAAAGGGGAGTTTGGTTAGACGCGAGCTTAATGATTAAAAGAAAGAGGGTGTGAGATCAGAGTAAAAGAATATTAAACTCTGCACCAACTTTTTATGAGTCGGGCAACCACATTACTAGTGTTTCACAATTCTTCGTGAACATTATTAAAACATGCAACTAGCCCATGCCAACTCTTGATAAAAACCCCACCAGCTACTCATTTTCTTCTCAACAAGAAAATGTTTCAATATTTCAAGGGGACGCAACACATAATCTATCTGGTTTTCATTTGGAAAATCTGGATATTGAAAAAGAAGGAAGTCTGCCCCACCTTCGCACTTCGATCATGCACAATAGAGTCTGTGTTTAACTGTTGTTGTCTCAATGGTTTACACAATTTTGAGCCTTATAAAAAGCAATCATCATGTGCTTAATTCTTTCAAACACTTGCACGAACACACAAGGAAATTTGTTTTTCTTGTCATAACGTTCATAGAAATATCTTTGTGGTGTTTCGATGATTGAATGGAAGCCCTGGGGGAGTGAACATCTAAAAAGCTCCTTTCCAATGTGTATTCGTTCCACACAGTGACTTTGTGTTACTAACAGGCATTTTAACTGATTCATTTGTTGATTCAGGTGTTACATTATAATTTATCTGAATTTGCAAAGATTCAGATGAATATATTCGTTGGATCGACAGATAATCAGAGGCTCTTGTTAAAAATCAATGGTCAGAAAAGATTTCAGAGACATTTCTTGTGAAAGTTTTGATGATTTCATGACTAATTCATCAAAAAGGGGGAGAAGTTATGTTCAAGAAATGTCTGGAAAGAAAAGTTTGTATCAGATATGGGGAGAAGATCAAGAAAGTTATTGGAAACTGTTCAAGAATTGTTGGTTTGAAGAACGTTTGTTGGAAGCTGAAAGTGAGAAGTTCAAATATTTCTGAAAGCGAGCAAAGATTATTGAAATTTTCTTTGAAGATAATTTGCTAAAGCAAACTGTGCTAAACCTGAAGATAATTTCTTTCTGAAGTCTGAAAGAGGTTTCTACAACCATAGGGGATAATGCGTTTAAGCATAAAAAGGGGGATTGTATTTCAAAGTTTAAGATGATCTGAATTGAGAGAAATCCAGAAAGGGGGAGATAAATTTGTTGAAGACTTACAAAGTGGAAGATTGAATTGCAAAATCTTTTTGAAGATGATCTTGAATCCAAAGGGGGAGAATGTTAGAGTATAAATATGTTGGATGCAAGATCATAGAAGACTGGAGGTCAAAGTTCAAGAAAGTCAAAGCTGAAAGTCAACTCTCATTGTGAAGTCAAAAGTTAAAAGTCAAAGTCTTTGTTGTTTAGTTTTGTTTCTAAGCGCTTATAAATTTAGTTTTTGTTTTAATAGACTTGCGGTTAGAAAGTAGTGTGTAGAACTTCACTTGTAACATAGAGCATTCATAGATTGTAGAGAGAGAAAGCTAGAGAGAGAAAGCTTCCTGTATGAATTAATTGAATTGAAATCAAGATAACAGGTTGAGTTTTAATCTGATTGATTCATCTTGTTTGTTTTTAATTGAATCAGTAAGAACTTGAATAAGGGACATTATCAATGTCCAATAACACAAAATCAAGCATTTCCCCCAAACAGACACTAAAAGTGCATTTTGGCCAAATAGTTTCCATGTATGCAATAAATCATCAAAAATACTTTCATTCATGACTTATTTATCTAGATGCCCAAAAATCCCAAATGTGGGTATTTTGCAAGGTTCATAAAGCCAAACACCTCAAATAATCAAAACCTACCAAATGACCCAACAAATGATCATTTCATGCAAAACATATAAACACTTTAAAATGAATATTTTGGCATGTACAACGTTTTCACAAATCAACTTGAACTCACCTTGCTAGATTTAGGCTAAATATAGGTTTTCCCCAACTTGAGCTCCTTTGAGGAAACTTGGGTCCTCAAGCCAGAAACTTCCAAAAACCTAAATTCATAAATTTCAACCATAAATATTTACATCCAACCATTTAGAATCATTCTCCAAACATTATACATGAAGATCTCAACTTATACCAAAACCCTAACTTCCATAGTTGAATAAAGTAGAAGATTACCTTAACCATAACTTGAATCCACCAACCAAAATACCTCTAAGTCACCAAAATGAGCTCCAAGCTTCCAATCTTCAAAATGGTGAAAAGGGTTGGATGAAACCCTAGAAAACTTGGTGAAGAAGATGAAGATAGAAGGATTGTGGTTCTAGCTTTCCAAAACTTGCTAGATGAAGAAGAAACACTTAGCTTTAGGAGGAAAACCCCCAAATATGAGTTAGGCTTCGAATTAGGGGTTGGGGTCGATTTGGGAGAGATAATGGGAAGAGATTTGAGGTTTAGGTTAGAAATGGGGTTGAAGGCCGAATTTTCATTTTTATCGCGCACAATGGTCGCTCGCGGGCCCTGGCGCAGATTGACTCACGCGAAGGGTCGCGCGGACCTCTGGAGTCCAGATCCTCGCGCGGATCACAGCTCAGTTCGATCCGCGCGTGACACTGCTGCCACTTTTGTTTTCTTTTCGGCCAAAGATTTCTGGGTGTTACAATTGTAGCGCCCGTAAATTTTGGTAAGATATAAACCCTATAATTTAAATTCATTCCCTTGAAATATTCCATTTTATCATCGGTTCGTTGCAAGAAAAGATCGGATTTTCGAAGTTTGGGGGGAGTGGGACGACAGTGCCCGACGACTGTGCCAAAGGGTATTATTGCAGGGCATAGTTGCGGGGACTCCACCCTCACGATACACCTTCGGCAACAGTGTCCGGTGACAACGTCAGGGTTACTGTCGCGTGTCATTGTCGCGGGCTGAGGATGAGGCTCGATACGTCAGGGTTACTGTCGCGAGAGTGCCAAGGCACAATCGTTGTGGCACAGTCGCCGATGGGGGCAGGAGGCTTTAAGCTGTGATTTTGGTTATCTAAACTTCATAACTCCTCAACCACTTCTAAAATAAATGCTCTCTACTTGAAGATCTTCTTGGGTGGTGATTTTGGAGCATTCAAGAGGGTCTCAACCACCAATCTTTAAGGTCCTCATCCTTAGGCTAGAGATTATAAATCTAGGGCTCCAAACTCTCCATCTCTAACCTTCTCCAAGCTTGTCTAAGTTTCTAGTTTTTTTATCAAAACCTAAAATGTGAGATCATTCTCATTTCTAAACTTTATACATGCTAAAATGTGTTTTAACCTTCTAAACATCTCCCCACTACTTTATCTTGATTTTGAAGAGTTTGATCTAAAACCTAATTTTGGGAGATTTTAGGGTTTTGATGATTTGAGTTGGAAATGATAAATATGTGTATGAAATGGGTTTGATTATATGTTGGGAACTAGTATGAAGACTATGATCCTATTCCCTTTTTGCAAATGGTAATTTTGAGAGACCTAGCTCTTAACTAGGGTTTGAGAAAATGGAGTTTTGATGACAACGCTTTAAATGTTAGTCTTTATGTTTTTGAATGACATGTTAATAGTGGTATGATGTATTTTCCACCATGAATGGTCATTTGGGCAACGTGAAGTTATAAAGGAAAAGTGAAGGATAGGTTTAAATGTTATGTCTAGAAATCTTTGTGCTGATTTCAAAGGAAATGACTTGTACACCACGACTATGTGGTAGTGGTTAAATCTTAGTGTAATGGATCCATAGACACTAGTTTTTGTGGTAAATATTGTGATATTAATTCCCTTGTTATGGCATGGAATAGGCATCGGGCCTTCATGGTAAGTAAGATGTGGACTAGTACGGTCGGGCATCGTCCCATGAGCAGTAAGATGTAATTCCAAGATGCTTAAAGTTGATTTTCTTGGATTTGGATATCTCAAGGTATAGACCTAGCGTTGTTTAACTTGAGACTCCACGAGCAATAAACTTGGAGTAGTTGAGCTTGTTATATCATTAGATGTTAATCCATGAGTGTGACTTATGTAACATGTGGTGTGACATACTTTTGTGTTCCGTCACCTAATTAGGGAAATCGGGTCTCCCCCGTCATCGCAAGATGTAATGTGTTCTACTTGGGCCATCCTTGGCACGAATGGTAAAATGTATTATTTTGATGTTATAATTCTTGATACCTCTCTTTCAGATTTATATAATAAATGTTTGATCTCACGTGATTTAGCCTAACACTTTTCTTAAAATGACATGTATAACTGGTCATTCTAGTGGCAGGTCTCCTCAGGTATGAGCGGATAGTTTTGAATGATGAATAGTGACACTTTTTGGTGATGTTAGTCATGTCAATTTTTTGTATTGAGCAGATTTTTTTGGAAAGAGATAGCAACATCCATCTTTAATCTAGACAAGCGTAGTTTAGATTAGTAGGTTGTTGTATTTATCTCCATTTAACTTTATAAATGCCTTACTTATTCCCCACTCCGGGTGGTTCTTTTATTTCAGTTATATTTCTACCCATAATCAAGTTTAAATTTACTCCAAATTTTAGGGGTGTTACATTAAATCTTCAATATTCACTCAAAAACAAACCAACTTTTTGAACTCTAACATTTGCACTAGAAGTTCGTGGAAATCTCCGATTTTTAGTTTACTCCAATCCCGTTGGATATGATTTTTGGTCTTTATCATTATATTATTTGCAAAGTGAACTCGATGGTTGGTGTGTACTTGCACCACTATTGTGCCACATTTTACGTGAGTATTTTTGCTACCAAAGTACGTGAATCTTAAGTACTCTCCTATATGTAATAAATGAAAATAAACACTACTAAAATAAATCGTATTACCGATGGCTGAAACAGTCGGTAAACCGTTGGAAAAAGGCTTTAGCGACGGTTTTGTGACGGGAATGATCGTTGGTAAAAAGTTGGTCGGTAATATTCAGCGACGGTTTTCCGACGACAACTACCGACAACTTACCGACGGTTCCAGTTACCGACGGTTTTCCGACGGTATTTACTTATTAAAAATAAATATAAAATAAAATGAAAAAAAAAACCGTCGGTAAGCCGTCGGTATTTCACTAATTTTTCCAACGGTTTTCCGACGACTTATTAAAAATAAATAAAAAATAAAATTAAAAAGATACCGTTGGTAGGCCGTGGGTTTGCCGTCGGTAAATACCGACTGTTTTTGCCGTCGATAATTGTCGTCGGTATTTCACATTTTTCTAGTAGTGAAAGATTTGTTTCCTCCATGGATTATTAGCATTTCGTGTATTCAATTTCTTTTTAATGATAAAAAACATTTATTAATTTTTTTTTCGTACTTATTGAAGGTCCTTCGCCAATAAAACCATATCTATGTCTATACTATATTATAAAACATTTGAGGCAAATTCTTAAAAACCATGTTTTATGCATCAAATACTGTTTATTGATACATATTACTTAAAATTCAAGATCACAAGTAGATGATGTTTAAATTCATATAACTAATCAGTAAGCATAATCAAAACAAGATAAACATCTATTTTAAATATAAATAATCTAAAATATAATTAGGATAATCATTGAGTTATAACAGAATACTTAATTATTATCTTTATGAAAAAATATTACATTATAATTAAACCTAAAATAAATTACATCATTGTTAAATCCAAACTAAATTATAATAAAAAATTGAATAAAAAAATTATAAAAAATGAGAACTTTTAAATTGTTAACTTGATAATAATATCGATATACCTTTTTCAAATTTTTATGGGATCTTCAAATTCATATTTTATTCAAACATAAAACATTATCGATTTCTCAAAACCACATAAAACCGTATTATAAAATAAAAAATGAAAAATTAAAATCAAGATAAAACCACATAAAACCGTGTTTTTTTTTGTATTTCAAATTCAATACTTTTTAAACCAAGTTTATATCATTGTTAATCATTAACTATCTATTTAATAATATACGTGTTCATATTTTTATTTAAAATCTATTTAAAAATAAATATCTATTTTTAGAAATAGAAACTTATAATATACTAAATTTTTAGTTTTACTCTTAATTATGATGTATTATAACTCACATTAACATTTTTATATAAAAAAATCTTGAAAGACCTGCATTTAAGCTTGAAAAAGGCAATAAAAAGTAATTTAATCACATTAAAATTATATACATTTTTTTTTATATAATCAAATTAATTGTATAAATGATCAAGTAAGTGGAATAGAACGGT
This sequence comes from Arctium minus, assembly GCA_954870635.1. NCBI lineage: Eukaryota > Viridiplantae > Streptophyta > Magnoliopsida > Asterales > Asteraceae > Arctium > Arctium minus. The sequence continues at coordinate 84,475,003 of OX941081.1, forward strand.
AAAAATTGTATACATCTCAACAATTATCGATAATTTATGTTGAATAATTTGGCTAAAATTGTATAAAATGATGTAATTAAAATGCTTATAAATATATATAATTAAATAAGATGTACATAAAACTATAATGATACAATGTATGTCTTAATATAGTATTCAATCATAAACAACCAATACGAGCATCTCCAAGATACTCTTTAAAAAAAATCACAATTGAGAATCAAAATTCAAAATCTCTATAAAAATTACATTCAACTCAAACATCTTCTCCATTTTGGTTATCACACCATTAATTATCTATACAATATATAAGCACGTAAAACGGTTACTAGTTGAATTTCAAGAGCTACAAAACAATAAGCATTGTTTACAAGTTTGAAAGCTTTACACAACCTCTCACCCAGGCACACAATACTAAAAACAAATCATTTTTAATTTTTAAATTACACTTTCTACCCTTATAATTAGTTATTTAATTTAGTTTATATATTTTACTTTTTCAATTTTCATTCATTTTACACTCTTATCATATTAACATAAATTATCGTATTTAAACAAAAATACATTAAAGAAATAAGTTTTCATTTTTTTTAGAAATTATACCATTATAAATCGTCTTGTAAATACCTTCAAAATGAGCTCGATATTGAATATTTTTGGATTTAATCGTACTATTAAATATCATGAATATTGATAAGTGAATAATTTATCAAATTCTAAGCAATTATATTTGTTCTTATATTAGTCTCCCAACCACCATAATTGAGTCTTTTAATTTGTTTTTGCCATTTCTTTAGTTTGGAGCTAAGTAGGAGGAATATATTTTGTTTTGTGCTAATTAAAAAGAATTTGTAACACTTTGAGTTGCTACAACATGTTGAACTCCTAGATTACTTTGGACATTAAATCCTTTTGTTACCTACGGTTTCTTTGACAAGGGAACCAATTAGTAGTTCATCTAGCTACTAGTGAATATTGTCAACCTTTATAGTTTTAATCTAAAAGCTTTTGGTACTTACTTGTTTTCAAGCATTCACTTTATATTTCAAGCTCTTTACAATTCTTGTTATTTACGTTTCATGCACTTATATTTTAGTTTTACGATTATGTCTTGTATTAATTTTCGAGCAATGATGGGCTAATACCCCTAGCTTGAGTGTAAGTAAAGGTTTGGGAGATAAAGGCCTATGTGGTAGTGGAATATTGCCTTCGTTATTGGCCATTAACCTTACTATTCACCCCTTGTTTATAAGTTTATCCAAGTAATTCTTGACAAGGTGACGTATGTTGTTTCATTTGGAAGAGTTGGACTTGAATGCAAGCCAACGTAAATTTTATAACACTGGAGTGTTATAAATGATTATAAAGAACCGCGTCAATCCTAACGGGTTACAAACTATGTGAAAAGAACGGTAAGATTTGTACGTGTTGTTCCAGTATCAAGTTCAAATCAATCTAACACAGATCAATAGTCACAATTCATATTATTTATGATTGAATAATTTACAATATGTTTCTCTTATTAGAGCTCAATGACTTTCTCTCTCTAAGCTACAAATCTCACTTAACATGAATGACTCCACACTCTTTCAATTGTTACTTGATTACAAAGGAACATAATCTATTTAAAGTAGTCAACGCAACATTGGCTTTCACACCACTGTACAAAAATTACAAAATAGACCCTTTAAATCTTGAAGACAACATTTAAGCTCAACAATCTCCCCCTTTGGATTCAAGATTTAAAAAAATGATAACAATCTTCAGCTCTTTAACTCTTTTTCAACGCTTTTGCTCTTGAAAGACTTCATATTTGCATCTTTTAAAACCTTAAAACTTTGAACTTTTCATCTCTTGAAATAGTCAACAACAATCTTGCGAAGACTTCTTTGAACTTTGAACTTTTATTGAATCGGTTTTATCTTAAACTCTTTGAACTTTTGTCTTGACTTTGATTTTGAAAAAACTTTCCACATAACAATTTTTTCTTCATCAATACTTTGATTTCTTTCCCTTTGAATTTATATCTTTACTTTGTATATATCTCCCCTTTTACATCTGTTTTCTTCAATACAACTATTTCTCTCTGACTTGTAACATTCAAAATATCTCCCCTTTTTTGATGAATTGTGAGCATCAAAATCATCAAAACTCTTCTTCAATATTGTTGATCCAAACTCTCCCAGTGATTTGATAATGACCATTTGAAATACTTAGTGAAAATTACATTTAATATATGTATGTATTAGTGTTTCACCATCAGCGATCATATACTGAGTCTGTTCAATATCGCTAATAGTTTCTAATGTATTCTGTTAAATGTAATCTTTGAAGACAAGTTTCACGACAAAGACGTTCATCGTTGACATCAAAGACAAATCTGATGAACAAGTGACAAGTCTACTCGTGATCTGATGCGATATCAGTGAAACCAAGATAAATCCATACACGTGAAGAACTACGAAGAAAAGCTTCAGCGATAGTTGATCCATATTCAAATCACTAAAGAAAGATTCCCTCAACTATCAATGATCACGACACTTACACTACAAGGTTCTTTTGTCTTATCTTTGCACAAGAAGTACAATCTGTCAGAGGAAACATACTTTTGCTGCAGATCGTACAACAACTCTTAAGACTACACTGTTCACCACTCGGTCAAGAGCATGTCGTTAAAAGTCAGAGGCATGCAACCAACCAAATGAAGACACGTGTAAAGTACCCCTACCATGCATTAAATGCATAGGGTATAAATAGAATGGTTAAGATTCGTTTTGAAATGTTGCTTTTTATCCTATATCTCTCAGTGAACCATATAGAAACCCTTGCTTTCTATATTTCCCTTAACTTTTTCTCTCTAGTTCTAAGTGCAAACCTCTTAGTGTTTCTTGAGTTTGTTTAGATTAGGTTTACGTAATCTTATTCCGCAACAAACTGTAAATTGTGATTTAAGTTATCAATAAACAATTTATTAAACCATAAAAATTTGTGTTTGTATTCACCCCCCCTCTACAAACTTGTTTAGCACCTTCGGGACCAACAAATGTCAACAATGTCTTTGAATACCAGTAACATTCTCCTCCTTTTAATCTGAAAAAAACCCGTGAATCTTTATCCGTCAATTCCAAAATATATTTGTCTGAATCTTTTCAAATTCAGACAAATTAGAAGTTGTAACCCTGAATCAACATATGAATTAGTTAGAGATGTCTGTAAGTAGCACGGAGCCACTGAGTACAAGGAATGTACTTTGGAAAGGAGCGTTTTGATGTTCCTCCACTAGGGCTTCCTTTCAATCATTGAAAAACACAAAGGAATTTTTATGAACGTTATGACAAGAAAACCTATTCCTTGTGTGTATGTGCAAATGTAGAAATGATTGAAGCAACTTATGCTGTATCAGGCTCAAATTGTGTAAACTGTTGAGACAACAACAAGTTTTCCAAGGACTCAATGTGCATGATTGAAGTGCGAATGTGGGGCAAGCTTTTTTCTTTTTCAATATCCAAAACTTCTGAATGAAGATTAGATAGAGTATGTGCTGCGTCCCTAAGAAAAATTGAAACATTTCTTTGTTGAGAAAGAAATGAGTGGCTGGTGGGGTTTAATCAAGAGTTGGCATGGGCTCACTGCCTGTTTCAATGATGTTCACGAAAGAATTGTGAAACAATAGTAATATAATTGCCCGACTCAGAAAAAATTGGTGCAGAGTTCTCATATTCTTTTAACTCTGATCTCACACTCTCTTTCTATTTTTAATCTGTTCGCATCTAACCAAAATCTCATTTACATTTTACCTCAGCACACTGAGAAAAACTCAATCGAATTAGTTATCTCCCCCACTCATTGATTTATGACCCCTCACCCTCAATCACTCAAGGATAACTTCTTGAGTAGGAAACACTGGTTAATGTGAATCCTTAAAAGTTCTTTAAGCTCACACACTGATCCCATAAAATTTTGTCCTAAAAAGATGTGTTGTTCAACAATTTAACTTGAACAAATATGAATCTCAGCATGTGAATGACATTGTTAAATGAATATATGCTCCGTAAAAATTCATCATTTTTTGAGCATATGAACTTTAAGATTTCTCAAAACAAGGATATTGAATGAATGAAATGAATTCGAAAGACTTGTTTGAGAATATGACAATGTTTCACACAGATCAAATATCATGAAAGATAAACGTGTAAGGTTAGGGTATCAAAGAAGTTGACAGTGTTTATATGAACGAATATAAACAATCTTGAAATAAACGCTAAAATTGAAATGATGTATGATGCTCAACAACTTTAAATACAAACGAGAGTATTACCATCGAAAAATTGTTTCGTTTTTAGACATGGTAATAACAAAGTCAATATGAAGCTGTACCGGTGTGTATGAATACTTGAAAGTATATGGAAAAGATAATACACAAGTATTAATCTTTGGAAACACACGGTCAAAAATGATGTAATCCGATATTTTCATGAAAAACATTTAAAAATGACACTCTTAAATTCATAAAATCTTGTTGAGAATAGAGAAGTGGTTTGAACATTTAAGAAAACATTTTTCATGCTTGAAAGTTCTTCTTTCAAACAATCAGAGAATAAGAATCATAAATACTTACATTCAACTTAGAATTCTTATTTGTTGTTCCAGTATCAAGTCCATCTAATACAAACATAGATCAAGTATCTAAATCATATGTCATTGAATATTGAATGATTTACAATAAGCTTTCTCTCTCTAAGCTCTATGTCTTTCTCTCTCTTGTCATATATCTATTTGAACACAATGACCTCACTCTCTCATGTTACACACAGCTACTAAAGCCTTACAAGGTATTTACATGAAGTCAACCATGTTGACCTTTACAACAACTTTACATCATTTACACTTTCTACCCTTTAAATCTTGAATACAACATTTAAGCTCAACAATCTCCCCCTTTGGATTCAAGATTAATTTTTTTTTGTCAACAATCTTCAGCTCTTTCATCTTCAGTTCTTTTGCTCTTGAAATGTCTAAATCTTTAAATATTCCATAGCTTTGAAGCATGAACTATGAACTCTCTCCCTTTGACTTCAACTTTGACAAACATCTTCACTCTGAAAATTCTTCCCTTTATTTCAAAACATCTGTTTATCTACTCCTTTTCTTTATCTCTTCAATAATTTGTATACTACTCTGAAAATCTTCATCTTTACTTTCTTTACTTCAGAAACTGCTATATACTTTGCATCTCTTTCTGTCTTTCAAACACTATCTCCCCCAAATTCTTCTTCACATATAAAAGTTCTATTTCTTACAAACTTGAAAAATCTTTAGATTATTTCCTCCTTTGATATAATTTTCTGAATTGACAACATAACATTCAACAAACTTACCAGATAAATCTATGTTGATCCAAATTCTCTCAGTGATTTGATAATGACCCGCTGTAATACTTAGTGAAAATTATGTTTAACATCTGTATGTATTAGTGTTTCTCTATTAGCTATTAAGTACCATGTTCAGTATCGCTGATGATCTCTCTTGTAACAGTTAGACGTAATCCCTTTAGACAAGTTTCGCGACAAAGATGTTCATCACTGAGTTGAAGACAAAGCTGCTGAACAACGGACAAGTCTACTCATGATCTGATGCGGATATCAGTGAAACCAAGACAAGTCTACCTACACGCGAAGAAACCTGAAGAAAAGCTTCAGCGATCACTGAACCTGCTTCTATCTATGTGAAGGAAGAGATATTCAGCGAATGAAGATCACATAGCCTATGCTCCAAGTTTCTTTTGTCTTATCCTTGAACACATAGTACAAATGTCAGAAGAGACATACCTCTGAGACAGATCGTACAACAACTCTGAAGACTACATTGTTCACCATTCGACCAAAAGCATGTCTCCAAAAGTCAGAGGAATGCAACCAACCATTGAAGGACACATATAAAGTACCCTGCCATGTATTTAATGCATAGGGTATAAATAGAAAGATCAAGACTCTATCTGAGTGTTGCCTTCTATCTTTCTTATCATATAGAAACCCTTGCTTTCTATATTCTCTCACTCTTTATTCACTAATTCTTGTGCAACAATCTGTGTGATTCTTAAGTTTGTTTAGATTAGGTTTTATTTAATCTTATTCCGCAACAAACTGTAAATTGTGATTTGATTTATCAATAAACAATTTATTAAACCCTTAAATTTTGTGTTTGTGTTTACCCCCCTCTACAAACTTGTTAAGCACCTTCGGGACCAACAAGTGGTATCAGGGCGAATTGTTTAATCTCGTAAACAAGATCTTGCTTTATTCTCTTCCTTGCTATTCTCAAATTGGCACTCAACACAAACACAAACTACTATGATAATGGTTCTCTTTCAAAACCTCCTCGATTTAGCAGAGATAACTTTGCTCTCTGGAAAAATCGAATGATGCTATTTCTAGAAGGCGTAGACCCTACTATATCTGAATATGTAGCAAATGGTCCATATGAACCTTTTATGATCATAGCTGCAGTTCCTGCCACTGCTACCACCCCTGCCATTCCTAAAAGATATGCTCCTAAGGAAATTAGACAATAGAGTGATGAAGATAAAAAGAAAGTAGGTTTAGATGCTAAGGCAAAAACCATCATTTCTATGGCCCTGCCTGATGAAGCCTTCCATTCCATTATGCATCTGAAAACTGCTAAAGATACATGGGACACTATATGTGTTCAGTATGAAGGTACCACTGAAATCCAAAAAACCAGAAAGATCAATTTGGTAAGACATTATGAATGTTTTATTTGTGGTAAGAATGAATCTCTATCTAATGTTCACCAAAGATTTAACTATTTAATCATTGATCTAAGGACTGTTGGTAGGATCTATTTTAATTCTGAGGTCCTCACTAAATTCTTGGAAAGTCTTCCTGAAAGCTGGGACATCTATTCAATGTGTCTTAAGCTGACAAAAGACTTAAATCATCTATCTTTTAGCAATCTATATGGAATATTGCTCAACTATGAGCAATCAAATTCCTGAAGAAGAATCTTGTGAAAGATTCTAAAGATTCTAAAGACTCCAAGAGCACTCCTGTTGCTTTAGTCTCTTCAGAAATCATTCCATCTCAGCGATCTACTCTCAATATCACTGAGTTAGATTCTGACTCTGAGGAATTATCAGACGCTGATATTTCAGAGTTTGATGAATCCTTAGCACTCTTGACAAACTCCTTCAAAAGATTTGCAAGAAAGAGCTATTTCAGAAGAAATAAGCCTCTCTCTCTCTATATCTGACAAGCCAATATCAGCCCCTGTTGATAAGGCTACTGCTATTTGCTATAACTATGAAAAAGTTGGGCATTTTGCTAGCGAATGCAGGTCAAAGAAAGTCTTCAGACCTTCCACATCCAGGAAAACCAGCGATAAAAAATACCTCAAGCTGAAAGAAAAATATCAAAAGCTGAAAGGCTTTAAGCGAAAAGGTAAAGGTCCTATCGCTGAAGAGCATGACTGGACTGAATCAGAAGAATCAAGTTCTGATGAAGAAGAAGTTGCTAATCTCTGTCTTATGGATGAGATTAAAGAAGAAGTAGAAGAACCAATAGGAACTTCCATGAGTTACATCTCCTCTCAGGTATCAATCTATACTAATCCCTCTCTATCCGAAGCTGAGAGAAGTCACATTGTAGATGTGCTGACAATAGACTTGTACAATGCACTAAATGGCAAAATTTTAGCTGAAAACAAAAATATTGATTTAACTGAACAGCTAGAAAAATGTCATGAAAGAATCAAAGAACTAACTCTTTTACAGGAAAGTTTAAAAGATCAAGTCATGGTCAATGAAATTATCAGCATTGAACGCGAACAAGCCATCGCTGCTTTAAAAGCAGAAAAGGCAACTGTTGAGGGATGGTGTAAATCTTAAACCAGGATCACTGAAATCATAAGTGCTCAAATCCCTGCTCATGACAAAACCGGTCTCGGTTATCATCATGAAAAGGATGAACTTAGCAAAGACTGTTCCATGCTTATGTTTGGAATGTTTGTCTCTTCTATCCCTGACACTTCTTCTACTCAATGTTCTTTGTCTTCAAATCATATCCCTGAGGACTTATCAAAGAGCTCCAAGCTCACTAATAAAGGGAAATCCATTTCCCATCATCCTCAGAAGGCTACTAAAATAGCAAAGCTGAAAGTCCGTTCCAAACATTCAGTAAATCAATCTTCTAGCTCTGGAACAAAAATCACTAATATCTCTCAGAGATCAACTCCAAAGCTGAAAATTGATATTAAGCCTAAGAAATCCGAAGAACTGAAAGTTCCTCTGAGATCTTATGCCAAGGGCATTCTTGGAGCTGGACCTGCTCATCTCAAGTTTTCTAACTCAACTGCTAATGTTCTTAAGGCTAATTTCGTCTATAGAAAGTGCTATCACTGTGGACTTACTGACCATATTGCCAGTAAATGTCCTACTGACACAAAGGCTGATACGATAGCTAAAGTGAAGATTAATGCCTCCAAGGCTGAGAAGGTCACCAAAGCTGAGAAATATGACAAGGTGAAAAATGCCACTAAGGTTAAAAAATTAACCAAAGTGAAGGTTACCATTGACGCTGAATCTTCAGGTGTCGTGAAAATTGTTGAACCTTCCATCTCCACTAATCCTACTGGACCCATTGAAAAGTGGGTACCAATCAAAACTTAATCTTCCTTATGTTTGTAGGGATCAAAGGGTATATGGTATTTAGATAGCGGATACTCTTGACACATAACTGGACAAAAAGACCTGCTTACTGAATACAAGGAAGAGAGAGGTCCCTCAGTGACCTTTGGTGGAAATGGGAAAGGTTATACCAAAGGGTTTGGCGTACTCAGCAATGGGACGACTACCTTCCGAAGAGTCGCTTACGTAGATGGATTGAAGCACAATCTTCTCAGTATCAGTCAGCTATGTGACAAAGACTATGAGGTTTGCTTTTGTAAGAAAGCATGCTCTGTGGTGAATGAAAAAGGAAAGCTCACTCTCAGTGATTATCATATGGAAAATGTCTATGTAATAGACATTGACTCTACTTCCACTGAAAAAAACGTTTATTTTCTTTCTAAAGCTTCTTCAGATGTCAACTGGTTATGGCACAAAAGGCTCTCTCATCTCAACTTTAAAACACTGAATTCTCTCTCCTCAAAAGAAATAGTCTCTGGTCTTCCTCAACACTCATTTGCCAAGGAATCCCTTTGTTCAGCCTGTGAGAAAGGAAAGCAGACTAAAGCTAGTTTCAAATCAAAACAAGTTTCCACAGTGACAAATCCTCATCAACTCTTGCGTATGGATTTATTTGGCCCTGTCAATATTCAATCCATAGCTGGAAAGAAATACACTCTTGCTATAGTAAATGAATATTCTCGCTACACCTGGGTAATCTTTCTTCGCTCTAAAAGTGATACTTTAAAAGAACTTATATTTTTTGTTAGAAAGATGGAAGTGTTCAATAATCTAACTATTCGCTCAATAAGAAGTGATCATGGAACTGAGTTCAAAAATAGTTCCCTGAACAACTTCTTTAAGAGTAAGGGAATCTCGCACAATTTCTCTTCTGTAAGAACTCCTCAGCAAAACGGTGTCGCTGAAAGAAGAAACCGAACGATCATTGAAGCTACATGATCAATGCTCAGTGATTCTCATCTTCCAACTAAGTTCCGGGCAGAAGCTGTCAACACTGCTTGTTTTACTCAAAACAGGTCTCTGATAGTAAAATGTTTCAGCAAAACAACCTATGAACTCTTTCATGGAAGAAAACCTTCTACCAGTTTTCTTCATATCTTTGGTTGTTAGTGTTTCATCTTAAACAACAAAGATTCACTTGGAAAGTTTGACCCAAAAGATGATGATGGAATCTTTCTTGGTTATTCCTCAATCTCAAAAGCCTACAGAGTCTTCAACAAGAGAAGACAAACAGTAGAAGAAACAATCTACGTCTCCTTTGATGAATCCAGGTCAGCAAACTCTAAACCTATTGCTGACAATGATGAACTAAATGTTTGGATGTTCTCTCACTACAGGGAAACAAAACCTCTCTTCAACTCACATCAGCATACATATCCTACCAATACTGATGACGATCTAAACATCAAACCTCCTAACGCTGAATCCACCTCTTGGGTTTCAGCTGTTCCGCTAAACACACTTCCTCCATCAGATCTTCCTTCTTCTGAAAATCTCTCAGTGAATAATGTTTTGTCTGAACTACAACATTTGATAGCTGAAGAACCTTAAGCTTCTTCATCAGTGAACATTCCTATTGATGATCCAACTCATGAGGTAAGAGATTATGCTACAACTCAACAATGGACCAAAGATCACCCCATAGATCAAATTCTTGGTGATCCTGATGCAGGTATTCAAACTCGACGAAGGTCAGGTAATATCTGTCTCTTTGTAAAAAACATTTCTTTCATAAAGCCAAGAAAACTAATGATGCCCTCAGAGATTCAAATTAGATCAGTTCTATGCAAGAAGAGTTGACTGAGTTTGCTAGAAACAAAGTTTGGAATCTCGTTCCCCGACCATCTGATAAATCTGTTATAGGCACCAAATGGGTGTTGAGAAACAAATTAGATGAAAATGGGACTGTAACCCGCAACAAAGCTAGGCTAGTTCTCAGGGATACAGACACGAAGAAGGCATAGACTATGAAGAAAACTTTGCCCCTGTGGCTAGGCTCGAAGCAATTCGATTATTCTTAGCATATGCAGTTTACAAAGACTTCAAAGTATATCAAATGGATGTCAATTCAGCATTTCTAAATGGAAAGCTGAATGAAGAAGTTTATGTTGAACAACCCCAGGGTTCTATGACCCTAAGCATCCAAATTATGTATATAAGTTGGATAAGGCTCTCTATGGGTTAAAACAAGCTCCTCGTGCTTGGTATGACACCTTATCTTCTTTTCTTATCTCTGAAAATTTTGAGCGTGGAAAAATTGACAACACGTTATTTTTCAAAAAGATAAAAGGTCATATTATTCTTGTACAAATATATGTTGATGACATTATATTTGGTTCTACTAACCCATATCTGTGTACTCGTTTCGCTGAAAGAATGAAGATAGAATATAAAATGAGTATAATGGGTGAACTAACTTACTTCCTTGGACTTCAGATCAAGAAATCTGACAAAGGTACATTTATTCATCAGTATAAGTATGTTAAGGATATGCTGAAAAAGTTTGATCTCTCTCAAACCTCAGCCATGAAAACTCCTATGGCACCTCCTTGACATTAAACACGGATCCAACTGGAAAACCTGTTAATGTCACTGCCTATAGAGGAATGATAGGCTCCCTGCTGTATCTAACAGCAAGTCGACCTGATATCATGTATTCTACATGTCTTTGTGCACGTTATCAATCAGAACCCAAGGAATCCCATCTAATCGTTGTCAAGCGAATTTTCAGATATCTTAAGGGAACTCCTAATCTCGGTCTTTGGTACCCCAAATATTCAGGGTTCGATCTAACTGGCTATTCATACAGTGATTTTGCAGGTTGTAAACTTGATAGAAAAAGCACCATTGGCAGATGTCAACTCCTAGGTGGAAAGCTGGTAAGTTGGACAAGCAAAAAGCAAAACTCAGTATCCACTTCCACAACTGAAGCTGAGTATGTAGCAGTTGGAAGTTGTTGTGCTCAAGTCTTATGGATGAGAAATCAACTATTAGAATATGACTTTCAGCTATCCAAGATTCCAATCTATTGCGACAGCACAAGTGCCATCGCTATAGAAAATAATCCAGTCCTACACTCAAAGACAAAGCACATAGAGATCATATATCATTTTATCAGAGATCATGTGATGAATGGTGATATAGAACTCCACTTTATCCCTACTGACTATCAGCTCGCTGATCTTTTCACCAAACCTCTCGATGAGACAAGATTCAACTTTCTCATCAGTGAGCTTGGAATGCTGAATCTTAAAGATTAACTCTTCAACTTTCATGCATCATGTCAGTTATAAAAGGTTCTACTTACTCTCATAATCTCTGACTAAATATCTATGACACTCAGGTATGTTCTCTCATTCTCTCTCACTGAATCCTATTCAGTAAGACTTTTTCAAAAACCAAAACTTTAATCACTGAATTTCTTCAAATGATTAAAAGTTTTTTGAAAAACAAACTTTATCACTGATATTTCTCATCAGTGATTCTTTGCAAAGAAAACTGTGAGTCCAAGATCAATGAATCTCTAGAGAGAGAAAGTAGAGAGAGAGTAACAAGAAAGCGCAAAGTATATTCTGTATTGAATGTGCGTGAAGTTCTTACAACCTAACAAGACCAAAGGGACTTAAATACCCTTGGTCAGATACAACACAGATATAGACTCTAAAGACAGTATTTGACCAATCCTATAAATACAATGATTACTATAAAATCATACCTAACAATCTCCCCCTTAGTAATCATTGGCGCTTTGGTCTTTAAAATTCATCTTCTAAATCAGCACGAACCATTAAAGCGACTTTGTGAAGCTTTCTGACTTTTAAAGAAAAATTTCTTCTCAACATCTTTCAGAATGAATTATCTTTGCTTTCTTGACAAGTCTGGATCAGTAGCTTGTGCTCTAGACGACACACCTTTTTGAATTACCTTGAATGAACTGTGGTGATCGGAGCTTGAACAGCAAAAGACAATTAAAGTTGAAGAAATTGTGAATCTTTGAGCGAATCTTGATCAACAGATAAACATTTGATCTCTTTGTCTCTTTAACTTCTCCTTAACATCTTTTAACTTCTCCCCCTCATGACCTTGATGATATGGATCAACTTGGTCATGCAAATGTTGGAGACGAGACAACTTAAGATCTACAAAATCAAAGAAACAGAGAAAATAGGGAAGGTTGGCGCTACTAGTTGGTGGCGCAAAGTAAGGTTTGCGGTACACGCAGGTTGCGCAAAGCGAGGTTTGCGTTACACGCAGGTTGCGCAAAGCGAGGTTTGTGCGACCAACTGATGGCGCAAAGCTGACTTAAACTCAGAAAATTTTACCTTTTTAAGCTCTTTGACTCCCCCTACACAAATGCACTAGATATGACAATTCAAGTTAGCATTCATATAAAGAAAATCAGATACTCCCCCTTGAAAACAAATATGATCATTTAGAAAATTCTCCTTTTTCACTCCCCCTTGAATAATGATCATACCCATTTAAAAAAATATGAGAACACAATGATGAAAAACAGCAAAGAAAAAAGAAAAATAATACTGAATATGAAATTTGAATCAACGAAACAAGAAAAAAAAAATTAAACACTAAACAAATAAAATTCTAATCAGTAAAATATCACAGATTTATCAATCAGTTGAAATCAAATATATGTTGTTGGATACAGAAACAAGTTTCATTGCATATCAAGTTAAAACATGTTCAGTTTCAGAAACTTTCATCAATCTATTCAGTGTGCAATTATGCGAACTTCGATTAGCTTCAAGAAAAATGTAATTCTAAGAATATAATAGAGAACTTTGCATGTAATCACACTAAGCCATCAAGAATTTAAGACTTTCACAAATTTACAGATTTATCGCAACCCAGAAATATCACCAAGTATCATGAGATGTGTGCTCATTGACATCTTTTAGCAGTGTGCTCAATGGCATCTTGACATGAGTGTGCTCTTTAGCATCTTTTAAGCATGTGCACTTTGGCATCTTTTGAATCAAAAAGTTTATTAAGTATTGGAACTTACTTTCCCAGATCAGAAAGGCTACATCGACATATCCTAAACCCATTCATACCAATAGAACATGACTTTCGATCTGATTCTATTGAAGGATTTGGGTTCGATCACTCCCAGATCAATTGACCTTAGGGGACCAGATGACAAGCATCCCATAGAACTTACTTTCCCAAACCAAAAAGGTCACAAGTACAAACTTTTAAACTTAGAGATTTTTGATTTATAAGAATTTAAACATATCAATTACTCGGATCTATATCTAAATACTTAGCCCGTATTTTCATTACAATCTAAAATTCTGACTTTTTAGGTTTTCTAAGCATTGTAAACTATAAATATTCCGAATCACACAACTTTAAAGCAATATCAAAAGTTTCAAACAAGTTGCTGACTTTTCGAAATTTGTTAGAGTTGAAATTTGAACATATAACAACTTCAATATAAATAAAAAACTTGAAAATTTATCCTAAACACATATTTTATTCAAAAGAAAGAAAAACTGTAAAACTTTTAACTGTATAGAATAAAATTTGTAAAGAATTAAACTTTTATCCTAAACACACATTTTTTAAGCCGTGTCTCAAAAGAAATAATTTTGGATGAACAAAATCTAAACGAGATTGAAAATCTCAGATTCTTTAAAAACTTTGAGAAAACTGGAAATACATCATTATCAGAGATATATGCAGCGGAATGAAGTAAATGTACTCACAGTTTCTCATTAGTCAGAATGCTGAAGCATTGAAGACCGAGTCCTAGACTGACATGTCTAGAAGTCAAAGTCTATGAAGCACGGGTTCTGAGCTGAAGTCCTCAGAAGCCATCATTCTCTTACTCCCCCTTGACGTGAGATGCCTGCAACTTTGAAGCAGTTTGAGATTTGGGTACCCCACTTAAATTTGGGCCCGTATTTGTTAGTTGCATTTCTTATGGGGAAAAAATTGTTAGATTTGACAGTTAAATAACGAGAGATATAATCAGAATGATAAGCACAAACATCAGAAGAATCAGAAGAAGAGAAAGCATAATCATCAGAACTAGAATCTGAGGAAGACCATGAGACATGTTTTGAAATTCGAATCATTTGCTTTATAGAATATTTTGAGATTTTATTACATGTAGCAAATGAGTCACTTTTATAAAGTTTGTCTACACATTTATCCTCATCAAAAGTTTGTTCATCAGATGTCCGTTTCGCTTTCCAGATCTGCTTCGATCGAGCGCTCAAAGTCCTATCTGTAAGAATTGAATCGGAAAAATTAGAACAGTCAGAAATAACTTTATCTTGTTTCTTCGACTTATTTGACCTTGTTCTTTTACGTTTAGGTTTATAATATTGATCATTTAGCATAAAAGAATTATCAAGAATTTTAGACTTAATATTTAAATCAGAAGAAATAAATTTATCTAAGCAACCAATTTGATCAACTAATAAATCTGAATTTACCTCGGAGTCTGAAGAATTTTGAGAAAAAATTTTAAAATTTGAAACTTCCTTTTTATTTTCCTTAGAATCAGAAGAAAGGTCAGAAATAGACACTGAATCTTGTTTTTGAGAAAATAAATTTTCTTCAAGACTAGAAGTCATGAAAGAAAGAATAATATCAGATTCAATTTCCTTTAAAATATTTTGATCTTCTATCTTATCTTCAAGATCGATGATTTTGCTTTCTAATACTAATGGATGAGTATATTTCTTAGAAATCATAAATGATTGGAGAAATATTTTCCTTATCAGAATTAGAAGCATAAGGATCAACAAAATCATCAGATATTGAAGATTTGACGGGAGATATATCATTTAAAACTCTTCTTCCTCTCCTTGATTTTTTAGGAAAATATTTTGCATTTTCGCTTGTGTAAACAAAAGGAATTTTCTTTTTCTTGTTATTTGTTCTTTTCTTATTTTCGATTTCTAACACTTGCTTCTCATTCATCCAACCAATTTTAAATTGAGGACCATAATGAGCAAGAGTCAGATAATCGTATTTATATAAAGTTGGGGATTTTTCAATCGCATTGTTTAAACAATGAGGATTTTCAAAACCAAGTCCCCACCTTTGTTTTAAAGCTTCTTCACTCTTCGGTTTGTTCATAAAAATTGTTTGTTCAGATTGGTTTATTCGATAAAGCTTTTCTTCTAACTTATTTATTTTATCTGAAAATTCATTTTTTAAATTAGTCATAGCTGTCAAAGATTCAAGATAAGTCTTATTTGAATTTTCCAAATCATCTAATTTCTTTTGAAAGATGTCTTTTGTATTTTCTAAAATAGATTTTTTATCTTTCAAAGAAATTTTCAGTTTGTCAATCAAATCTGACTTTTCAGAATTTAAAATCTTTTCAGATATTAACTTAGAACGCAAATCAGATAAAGCAATTATTATGATTTTCATCTGAGAGGTAATAAAATTGTAATAAAAAACAGTATATACCTCATCTTCATCTTCATCAGAATCATCTGACAGATCATCTCCAACCAAACACATCTGAGCGATCTCTACATTTGCAGCTTCATCGTCGGAATGATCCAACCAGAATTCTTCTTCGGCAAGAAGAGCAGTTCCATTCTCTCTCTTTTCAGCCAGTTCCAGTTTCTTCCGGTAGTAAGCTGAGTCCCTAACCTTCTTTGCTCGACACTCCTTTGAAATGTGCCCCGGCTTTCCACAGTTGTAGCAAGTAGCAGTCTTTGGCTCGGGTACTTTGGCTCTAGACACAGAAGTGAAGCGAGAAGAGTTGGAACCAGTTCTTGGTTGGAACCTTTTCTGGTAATGCTGAGAGAGAAGGATCATTGCTTTCTGCAGAGCCTCACCATCATCATCAGTTGACCCGTTGTAAGAGTTATCAGACAACGCTTGTTCAGCCAGTTGGTCGTGAGGAGTGCAACCGGGTCCACTGACTTCTTGTTCTTTTTCTCCAGTTTGGCCTTCTTCTCTAGCACCAAGCTCTCATCAGTCATCAGAATCTCGTATAGTTCCTGAATCTGCATTGTGGAAATCCGAACATCGTTCCTCAGTCTGTGACATGATTTGTTCCATTCATGCTGAAGAGCAATAAGAAATTTCAGATTCGTCTCAAGCTCTGTCTTGTTCACATTTATCTTTCGCAGATCATTCAGCACTGCACAGAATCTGTCGAAAACACTCTTTATAGACTCACTTTCTTTGGCCTTGAACTCCTCAAAGTTGTTCATGAACGGAGTATGTCAGAGCTGAGTTGCGACCGAAGAACCAAGCATGATCTTTTCCAATTGTGCCCACAACAGATTTGGATAATCCTTGCAATGATCAACCCGGTTGTAGACAGAGTTTGGTAAAGCTAACATCAGATTAGCTTTCAGCTCTCGATCAACTTTCATTCGTGAAGCCTTTTCAGATGTTGGAGGAGTCTCTTTATTAGTCTTTACGAAAGGTCCTTCAGTTAGAGACTTCATCATGTTCTCTCCATTAGCTTGACGCTCGATGAAGTTCAGAAATCGATCTTGCCGTTGAGTGAATTCATTTTCATCGACAAGAACTGGAGGATGAGTTTCAGATCCCAAGGACATCATCAAATCACTTGTGTAGAACTTAGCTTGAAAGGCAAACTTTGCAGAATCCATAGCAGATATTCAGAAAAATTCTAAGTATGAAACTAGAAGACTTGCGCAAACAGAAGGTTTGCGTGAATAGAGAGATCCGCAAATGAGTTTTGCGTAAGCCAAACGATACGCAAACTGAACTTTGCGTAATCCGAGTGATGCGAGAACCAAACTTTTCGAGACAAGAAGGTTGCGCAAACTGAGCTTTGCGTAAGACAAGTGATGCGCAATACGAACTTTGCGTAAGCCACGTGATACGCAAAATGAACTTTGCGTAAATCGCTGATAACGAATACTGGACTTTGCGTAAGCTGGATGATATAAAAACTGAGCTTTGCGGGAGCTTGATGATACGCGAACTAAACTTCTCGTAACTCACTGGATACGCAAAATTTGCTTTGCGTGAATAGACCAATGCGCAAACTTGAAATACACTAACACAAGGATTAGAATTATATGAACTTGCGCAAAGTAGAATGAACTTGCGCAAACCTATATGAACTTGCGCAAACCTACAAGAAATTGTGCAAACAGTAAAAAATCAGATAAAACTTTCAAGATCGATTAAAACTATGAAATTACTGCAAGAAAACCACATACAAATGATCGAAAACATCTTTTTAACGCTTTTCAAACACCAATTTTGATTAAAAACCACTAAATCACAAAAATGATGATGGAACAGTGCGTGAAAACGGGTTTTCCAGAAACTCTTTAAATCTCAAAATCGATGATCTAAAACTGTTTTTTCTTGTAAAATTATATGAATCAAATATGATCTCCTAACAAAATCGAGTTCAATGAATCAAATTGCAAACAAATTCGATCACAAACACATCTGAATTTGATGAAAAATCAAGAAAACGAGATTTTCTTGACAAATTCAAGAAAATCGATCAAATTTTCGATTAATTCAACAAATTCAGGAACGAAAAATCAATCTCTCAATCCTCTCAAGATTAAGATGGCTCTGATACCAATTGTGAGTCCAAGATAAATGAATCTCTAGAGAGAGAAAGTAGAGAGAGAGTAACAAGAAAGCGCAAAGTATATTCTATATTGAATGTGCGTGAAGTTCTTACAACCTAACAAGAGCAAAGGGACTTAAATACCCTTGGTCAGATACAACACAAATATAGACTCTAAAGACAGTATTTGACCAATCCTATAAATACAATGATTACTATAAAATCAGACCTAACAAAAATATATCTCTGAATTTCTGTCAGTGATACTTTTCAAAAACTGAAACGTTTTTTCTCTCTTGTGATGTCATTCGAACCAATAATCCATGGCACGCCTTTTTCTGACACGTTCGTCCGTTGCACTTATTGCCCAATAAACTTCGTGGGACGTGTCCATGTCATGATGACCACCTTTTCCCGTTCTAAATTCTTTCTCTCTCCTCATAAAAAAGGAGGCCATTCATATTTTTACCTTTTACCTTCTCTAAAAACTTAAAAGGAAAGAAAACACTCTCAACATTCAAGCAAAGAACTTACGAACACTTGAATCTTCAAATCTTCAAGCATGTCAGGTTCTTGTTCTTATCCTTTTTCTTCCAAAAACACTCGTTTAATCGTAACTTTTCTTTCTTATTTTGGATTAAAATTGTTTTTCTCTTAAAATCATTTTCTTTATGATTTTTCTTGTTCTGCAAAAAACCTTATTGTTTTCAGGACTATTCGTCTCATCTTCTTTTTAAGGAAGCTGGTTTTTCTCTATAACCAACTTCTTTTACAAGTTTCTTTCCTTAACAAGAAACTAGTAAAAATGTTTTGCATTGTTTATGGACTCTAAAACCTTTCATTCTATTCTTCTTTTACATATTCCAGAAATGGCCTCCCAAGCTACTCTCCTTCCCTCAAAGACTGTGAAATTTGCACTTGTTGATCCCGAAGTCGCGAAAAACAACCACTTGGGACGACTGGACCTTCCCAAAAACAAATGTCCTCATCTTCTGCAAGCTGCTAACTTTCTGAAAGAATCATGTTTGGGTTATGCTCTGAAAGTTGATCCCACTCCTTCAAGGGCCCTTCTTCAGGAATTCTGGTTCACCGTTGACAAAGGTGAGGTACTGAACAAGCAAGGCAAGCCGATACCTACTATCACCTTCCAGACCCAACATGGACCTGGAAATATCACTGCTCTTGCTATTCGCACAACTCTCAGATTCCCCTCTAAGACAAAGGCAGGCTTCGACGCCTTACCCACTGACGCTGAACTCATTCAGTTCCTCGATCACATGGGATATCAGTGGGACTTCAAACTGTTATTGTATTTTGGTTTAGATCATTTTATGTTGACTTTTGTATGTAATTAGCTTTTACCTTGTTTGACCTATAAATAGGTCTTCCTTGTCTTTCATTAGTGGTAACTAGCCTTGATTGTAAAACACTCTGAGAGAGAATCTAGAGAGAGAAACCCATGTACCTATCACTTGTGACATTAATACACTTGTGATTTCCCAATGATTCTCATTGTTCTTTACTTGTTTTGATTGTGATTTGTTTGGACAATATCATTTGGTATCAGAGCAAACAAAAAGTAGCAGATTTGGATTAGATTTGAAATATTTTTTTGAAATATTTTTGGCGGACTAAAAGTTACTGTTTGATCCGTGATTTTTCTTGTTTTTGTGCAATTAAATCAAGAAATTGGTTTGATTGTGTACGTTTTTTTCATTGGATCAACTTTCTTCCAGATCACATAGTCTAATTCGCACTTTAGATTGATCAATTTGATCAAATTGTTAGGTTCGTGAATAGTAACAGTCGCTCACTGTATTTTGATCTAAGCACTGTAATTTTCAATTTCTTGTGTAATTTCAGTGTTGTAATCTTGTTTCGCATTGTATTTTGGACTAATTGTATATTCAATAATCAAGTTTTACTTGATTTCTGATCGAACAGGTGAAAAACATGCTAGTTCATCGCAAGAACGCGCTAGATCTGTGAAACGCGCAAGCTCTTCCCAAGAACGCGCAAATTTTGTGAAACACGCACATTCATCGCTAGAACGCGCAAGTTGAAGAATTCGGTCTCAAACGCGCAAGGCGTTATTAGCGAGTTCATAGAACGCGCACATCAAACTATCAAAGGTTGCGAGTTTAGCTCCTTGATCTGCGAGTTTCTTCGAGATTCCATCTGAGAGTTTACTTGCGAGTTTGCTAAATCGCGCGAGTAAGCATCTACGAGTTTCAAAAACGCGCACGGTACAGCTAGCGAGTTTGTCAGGAACAGTATTCTGCGAGTTTGTTTGGTCTGCGAGTTTGTTCGAAACAGTGGTCTGCGAGTTTTGTCGGTCTGCGAGTTTCAGGCTATTCAGTGATCTGCGAGTTTGAGTACTTAGTCATTTTTGTCCGTTGTTTCAAATTTGATCAGTTTTGAATTTTACACACCAAGTGTAATCTGCTCTTCTTGAACGATCAGTTCAAATCACATTTCTGTTACAATCATGTCTAGAGATCTACTCAGCATGGGTTCGAAATCCAAACCTCCAGTTCTTTAAGCAGAAGAATATTTTCAACGGAGAAAGAGGATGATAAATTTTCTGAACAATCAAGATAAATCCTTGATGACTTCTATTCTGGAAGGACCCCATTATCCTCATATCACTGCAACAAGGATTTCTGGAAATGAAACCACACCAGATATTCCGGAAAGAAATGTTGCTAAGAGTCCAATTCAGTACAATGATAATGATAGGAAATTGGTTCAAAGAGATACTGATGCACCGACTTTTATGATTATGACAATTCCAAACGACATATTCAACCGAGTTGACAGCCATGATTTAGCTAAAGACATCTGGGATGAATTGGAGAAACAGTTTCTTGGATCGGCCAAGTCTCAAAAGACTAAAAGAAACCAAAGCATTATTGCTTATGAAGGTTTCAAGGCCAAGGATTGTGAATCGTTGAAGGATGCCTATGATAGGTATAACATCATCCTGAATGAACTGAGGAAAAATGGAGTTCAGAAATCAGATTCAGAGATAAACTTCAAGTTTATTAAAAATCTTCAGCCAGAATGGGAAGTTTATACAATCCAGATGCAGATTAACAAAGATATGGATGAAGAAAAGCTGCATGATCTGTTTTCTGCATTAAATCAACATGAGGATGTCATCAAGAAACAAGATGCTGCTACAAAAGAACTGAGTCAGTTGAAAGAAAAGCACAAGAAAGTGGAAGACTCTTTAGCTTTACTGACACAGAATCCGGGATCGATTTTAAAAGCAACATTTGGAACAAGCAAACCATTAAAGGCAAAAGCTATGGTGTCAAAGATTGTTGATTCTTCTGACAGTTCTAAGGAAGAGGATGAGGATGCTGAACCTGAAGAAGTAGATGAGATTGCTGCTTTCACAGAAAAACTGGCTTTGTTAACTACAAGATTTCACAAGAAGTTTGCAAAGAAGAAATTCTACAGCAAACCCAAGCATGATGGTTACAAGTCAGGTAAATTCAAAGGTAAATTGTTGATTGAGAAAGAAAAGAAGAAAAGAAGGCAGAGGAAAAGAAGGAAGATAAAGAGAAAGATAAATCAGACAAATGCTTTAATTGTGGGAAGTCAGGTCACTTTGCTAGAGATTGTCCAGAGAAAAAGGTGAAAAACTATGAATACTACAAGAAGAAAGCTCAACTTGCAAAGGCTGTTGAAAAAGGGCAAGCTCTGAAAGTTGAAGATGAAATCTGGCTGTACTATTCAGATGATGAAGAAAGTGAAGTGAAAGCAAATCTGACTGAGGTCCACTACAACCTCATGGCTCACTTACAGGAAGAGTCTGATACTGAGGTAACTTCAATGTCTGATGAATCTGACTCTTCTAAAAATGAAGAGTTGATGAACTTGATGTCCCAACTAACTCAAGTGAATTCAGAATTTTTGAAACTAAAAGATAAACTTGAAGAACAAAAATTCATCATACAGGGACATCAAGATCAAGTTTTGTTATACAAAACATTAACAGAAGGTAAAGAAGAAGAGAAAAATGCTTTAAAAATGGACAAAGTAAAGCTTGAAAATGAAATATCTGATTTGCAAAAAGAAGTTTCAACTCTTAAAGATCAGAAACGGGACTTAACTCTTCAGTATGAACTTGTCATGAAAGACAGAATTGAGGCATATACCAGAATAAAAGAGTTAGAAGATTTAATTTTCAAAAGAGGTCAAACTGAACATACACTAAATTTTTTAACAAGCGGTCAAAAGGAAAACAAATTTTATAAGGCCAAGTTTGGTCTAGGTCTTTCAGATGTGGATGTTTTAAAGAAGGCACCAAAAAAACTTTACAATTTAAACAAAAATGATTCTGAGCCTATTATTTTAGTTCCACAAATCCTTGAGACGTTTGTTAAAATAGAGACTATTTCAGAGACATCGGCTAAAATAGAAACAGAACCTATTGTTGAAGATAAATCTGAAATTGAGATGGAGTATGAATCTCAAGGTCTCAAAAATGTTTATTTTAAATACGAAGAATTGAATTCTTCTTATGAAAATAACGAGAAAACATTCGTTGAATTTGAAAATATCTTTCCAAAAGAAAATGAGATTCATACTACATCACATGTTTCTGATTCATCTGACATAATATTTACATGTCCTATTATAGTAGATGGAAATGAAAAGTCTTTAATTTTAAACAAACCTGTTCCAGAAATGACTTCTAAGAATTTTGATCTTGAATATCAAGCAGCTTTAAACAAAATTTCTGTTCTTGAAAAAGAAATCTCAATTTTACAAAGTCAAAAAGCTGATCTTGAAAAAAAAACTTTCCAAGAAAAGAAAGATCTTAAGCTTAGATGCATGCAACTATCAAAGCAAGTCTCCTAATTTGAAAATATTTTGATAACAGAAAGAGACTCATTTGACAATCAACGTCAAAGCTTACAAAGTCAAATATCTAAGTATGTCAAAGATCTATCTGTTTTATCGTCAGATATTATGAAAGAAAAATTAATCAATTCTGATTTGAAAAGGAATGTTGATATTTCAGATTCTAATTCTTCTAAGCTGGTAAATGACAAGATTCTTTCTGAAGTACCTGTTTAATCTGAAGAAGTATGTTTAAATTCTGATTTGACTAACATGACTTCTGATTGTGTTTCAGATTGCTTACTGAAGAAAAATGTGTGCAAAGACAAGCAAAAGGTGGAAGAGATTCTGAATACTTCTCATGACAGTTCATGTAATAGAGTAGTTCTAGCTTGTAATAAATGTCAACAAAATGCTAATAAATCAAAATTTCTTTCAAAGAATGATTTGTTGACACAAGCTTCTACTAGATTGCAATGTTCATTCTGTTATGAAAGTTCATTCTCTCTTAAACCTAAATCTTCAAAGAAAAGAAGAAAAGTTCATTTGAAAAACATTAAATCTTCTACTTCTTCTTCTGATAAATCTAAAGCTGAAGTTTATACTGTCAAGTCTAAAAATCAAAAAGTTTAGTTAAAGAAAGTTGTTGAATTACAATATGTGCAAAGATGGATTCCTAAAGATATACTCAATGCACAAATTGTAAAAAGCAAAAGTCTAAAAGATAAGGATGCTACTAACAAGAAAGGACCCATTCTTATATGGGTACCTAAGTTGAAGTTGTTAGCTCCACTCTCATTGTATAGAAGTATTGAAAAATAGGCTAAGTATGGAAATCGCAGAAGTCAGCCGCTGAACACCCAAGTACACCACAGAAGGTGCAAAGCTCAGAAGTTACTCCGCAGAAGATGCACCAGAGGTCAAACCTGATGATGATTCTCAGATCACAGAGCCTCTGTGATCACTCACAGAGCCTCTGTGAAGGCTAACCTCTGGAGAATCAATGTTGAAGCTTTTCTTAGAAAGTTCAAGACAAGACCACGTGCAGAACACGTGAGGCCTGCTGTATGAAGATCCTCAAGATCAAAGTAACGGGTGTCCCACGATGTTTACTTTACAGGTGGCATTCCGTTTATGGAATGTAAGTTTCTGTCTTGTACTAAGGGGTGCATCCCTCTGCTATATTAAGGGAGCACCACCTTAGAGCACGATGTACGAAAGCACACACAAAAATAGCAGTCTGTATAATCCTTGAGCATATTTGCACATACCAGTGCGTGTTCTTGGTGTTCTTGAGTGATCAATGAAACAGTTCTTTGAGTAACTTTCTTGTAATAATTTACTTTCTGTTCATTAATTGCTTGTGTGTTTACTACCTTGTATGTTCAACCTTTTCTACACATCTTAAACGCTTCCGCACTCTATTTAACTAATCTGTGTGCAGTAAAAGGATAAATCAAGTTAAAGAACATCATAACTGGGATCAACAATTGCTATCAGAGCAAACTTTGATTTTCAATATCAAAGGATCTTGTTCTATACTTGTTTCCAGTATTCAAGGTAGTAGTTTGAGTCTGTTCTTCGTCCCAAACTCCATTTACAGTCACACTCTGTTTTCTGAAGTTATATCAACCTGTTTGGTATAGAAACAGGTACAAGTGTGTCCTTCATTCAAAGACAGATTCAAAGCTAGTTGGTTGGTCATCTGTTCTTACTGATTCATATTCTCATCATTTCTAAAACCATTACTGTTATACTCTTTCTGGTTCGTGCCATACTCTGTTTTTCCTCTCTAAACTAAAATGGCAAACACTGTTAACTACTTTAGTGCTGGATCTCAGTCTAAACCTCCCACTCTTCTAAGGGATGAATATCCTCAGTGGAAGATCAGGATGGTGCACTTCCTTGAAGGTGTGGATCCTGGTCTGGTTGAGTTTCTTCACAATCCTCCTTTCATCCCAATGACAATTGTTCCTCGTGTTCCGGCCACTGCCAATACTCCTGAAATCCCTGAATATCAACATCCCAAACCTGTCCTTGAATGGAGTGAAGAAGAAAAGGCACAACATGAGCTTGCAAAGAAAGCCAAAAGATTAATCATAATGGCTATCCCAAACGATATCTTTCAATCTCTTGACTCATGTGAAACTTCAAAGGACCTATGGTTAGAGCTAGAGAAACAACTTGAGGGTGGTGCCAAAACCCTCAAGAACAACAGAGCCTTATGCATAAATGAGTATTTTGCATTCAAAGCTCTGCCGGGTGAATCCATTCAAAGCACTTACAATAGATACAATTCTTTGATAAACAAGTGCAATAGGTATGGGATCCGCAGAACCTCCGAAGAAAACAATGTCAGATTTCTACAGAGCCTGAATGATGAATGGCTTCATCTAACCATGTCCATGCAAGCCACATTGGATCTTGATGTTTGGTCCATATCTGATCTCTTTGGAACACTGATTAGCCAAGAGAACAGAATTTCCAAACTGACAACCTCTGTTGGAGGTCCTCTGGCTCTTGTGGGAAGTGCCTCAGAAGGCAAAGACAAGGGAAAGAAGGATAAGGCAGCTGAGGAGGCACAGAGGAAGAAAAAAAGAAGGTACTTGTAGCAGAGAGTGAAAGTGAAGAAGATTCTGAGGAGGAGATTGACATGGCTACTCTGGCCAAAACACTTGCACTTATGACCCGACAATTCAATCGAGGTCTCAAGAAGCCAGAGTACAGAGGGAGAGAAGAAAGAGATGACAGAAGCAGAGGATATGGTGAAGCGAGAAGACATGAAAGAGAAAAGTATGGGGAGCCAAGGGAAGAAGAGAGGAGTGGACAGAGGTCAGACGACAGAGGTGGCGTCAAATTCCCAAAGCAAACTGAAGGCTGCTTCAAATGCGGAAAACCAGGTCATTTCGCCGCAGAGTGCAGGTCCTTTGCCAACGAAGGGAAACCCACAAGGGACGCTGCTTTCTATAAAAAGAAAGCAGAGTACTACACTCAGAGATCCCTAATGGCAGAACAAGAGAACCTTGTAACCGATGAATCCTCTGATGAAGAAGACAACGCACTCTTCTGTGGAATGGCAGAAGTCCACTCTTCTGACAACGAGAGTGAGGTATCCACTTCTAACTCTTGTAACTCGGACTTTAAAAACAAGCTTCTTGAAATACAAAATGATCTTCTAGCTTATAAAAATACATGCTCGGATCTTGAGAAAAAGCTTGCCTTCTTTAAAAGAGAAACTAGGCTTCTCACAGAGGAGAAGGACAAGCTTTACCTTGAAAACAAATCTCTTACCTCTGAACATATTTCAACAAAAAGGGGTTTCAAGGAGAAAATCACAAATCTTGAAAAAGCCTTGAAAGATAAGGTCAAAGAGCTAAAGAAATATGAGAGTGATCGTTTAAATGCCATTTTTTTGAAAAACTTTTTTCAAAAAGAAAGAGAAGTCCTTCATCAAGATCTATTCGACAGAGATCTCCAAATTAAGAGGTATCAGGAGGCTCAAAAGGTTCATGAGAAGTTAAACACCCAGATCGGCAGAAGAGGATTAGGGTTCGAGGACATTGACCCTTACACAGGAAATAAAAGAAACAAATCTTTATCAAACATCTTCTGTCCTGGACAATTTTTAAAACCAAGTCTTCCAAACCTTTTATCCACATTTAAGAGGCGCAGAACATCTGAAGGACCACATCTGAGGAAACCTCTGCAGATGGAAAGTGTATGGTATGAAAACAATGATTTACCATCTGCACTTTCATCTGAAAGAAAATCTATACCAAAGAAATATCTGTCTCAAAAACAGATAGGGGTCTTCAGATTTGGTCATCCAGAAACACAAACTCAAATGGCTTTTGTATGCATGATGACTCCTGAAAAGGAATTGTCCTCTGAAGCTCCAGAGTTTGTTCTGGCCTCGGTGGAAGAAAAACTTTTTAAAAGATTTCTGGAAAATGACTTGAGAAAGACCTATGAAAACCATTTTCTTAATCATCCTGATATTATCTCTGAAATAAGAGAAATCTTTGAGCAAGATCTACAAAACTGTCTTAATGTTCCTATGGTCATTCCTTGTATTTCAAAAATTCTAAATACTTCAGAGGACACCAATGGGCAAGACAAGGCACTTACAGAAGGTCAGGATCTCATTCACAAAGACTTTCTCGATTCAGACTCCGAGCCAGAATCAGAGTCCTCTTTCGACAATGGGACAAGTTCTGTGGAACTTGAGATACTCCCCTGTGGTCCAGAGAAGAGTAAACTTACCTCTGGCATTCTTAATAGAACAGTTCTTCCCAAAAGGAAAACCACAGGTGTTCCTATTTGTCCTGATTTTCTGGACATGTGCTTGCAAGCAAAGACTTCTCTTGGGCTTAAAAATTCTAAAAAGAACAAGATCTCTCTTATTTCAAAAGCTCCAAGACCATTAAAACCTTTTCAAGAAAAATTCACTTGGCAACAGAAGGATAAATGGCCTAAAATTGATAAACTTGATGCTTCTGTTGCAGTGAAAGCAAGGAAAGAAGATCAAGGGAGAGTACAACCACAGAGCCACTCAAGAGGAGTTTTTGAAAAAACTCAACCTAGATTAGACAAAGCTTTCTGTAAAAAGAAACCCAAATCTAAAATGGGTTGTAGTAAAATTTGCTCTGTACCCTCCTTTGACAAATTTAATGAGATTTTCAAGAAGTTTGCCTCAAATGTTTCTTACTATAAATGCTTTGATCTTATGCATGCTTTGAATCAACATTTCTCGAGGACCTCCTGTCTTATATCTCACCCCAAACCCAAGAATGCAAAGTTCAAGGGTGAGAAGAGACAATCTGGTACCTCAGCAAATGAGGATAAATCCAAAACCAAAGGTGTTAAGGCATCTTCACAGCCTCCTAACAAAAATGGACCCATTTGGAAATGGGTACTTATATCTCTCTAATCTGTCCACAGGAGAAACAGCATGTGCCTATCTGGTACCTAGACTCCGGGTGCTCAAGACACATGACTGGCGACAGAGGGTTGCTTTCCTCCTACAAAGAAAAACATGGAGGAGGATCTGTGACTTTTGGAGATAACAAAAAGGGTCAAATAAAAGGCTATGGAATCATTGCCAAAGGAGACATCGATGTCAACAGAGTTGCCTATGTGGATGGCCTCAAGCACAACCTTCTGAGTGTAAGTCAACTCTGTGACAATGGACTCGATGTGATGTTAAAAAGACAGTACTGCTCTCTGTTGAAAGAAGATACAACCACAGAGCTTCTGCGAGCCAAAAGACGAGGTGATTTATACCTCATGGACTTTAAATCAACTAACAGAGAAGAAAAGCTCTGCTTAGTCTCAAGTAAGAATGAAGAAGCTTGGCTCTGGCACAACAGGTTCTGTCATCTAAGCTTTCACACACTTAACAAACTTGTGAAACTAGAACTAGTAAGTGGTCTACCAAGTATTAGATTCGACAAGGATCATCTATGCTCAGCTTGTGAGATGGGCAAACTCAAAAGGGCTGCCCACAAAACTAAGTCTGACATATCTTGCACCAGACCTCTACAGATGCTTCATGTTGACCTCTGTGGTCCTATATCTGTGCAAAGTCTTGGTGGCAAGAAGTACATCCTTGTACTCATAGATGAATTCTCTAGATATACTTGGGTTGAATTCGTTCGAAAGAAATCAGATGTTCCTGAAGTACTAATCAATCTTATCAAGAGAATACAAGTTCTTTATGACTGCAGGGTACAGAGAATCCGAAGTGACAATGGGACAGAGTTTAAGAATTCAACCATTGAAGCCTATCTTTCGACAGAAGGCATATCACAAAACTTCTCTGCTGCAAGGACTCCACAACAAAACGGTGTTGTTGAACGAAAGAACAGAACACTAGTGGAAGCCGCAAGAACTATGCTCACTGCTTCAGGGCTCTTTATTTCTTTCTGGGCAGAAGCCATTTCAACCGCATGCTTCACCCATAATCGATCCTTGATCGTGAAGAGACATGCAAAGACACCATATCACTTACTACACTAGAGGAAGCCGAACATTAAGTACTTCCATGTCTTTGGATGCAGGTGCTTTGTACTGAACGACAGAGACCAGATAGGGAAATTCAGTCCCAAAGCCGATGAAGCCAAATTTGTTGGCTATTCATCAAACTCCAAGGCATACAGAATATATGTACTCAAATCCAAGCATATACTTGAAAGTATTAATGTTTCATTTGATGATTCTTTTCAGGTGACTTCTGAGCAAATCAACTCAAGACTCAAACTTCAAGATGATGATTCTGGTGGATCATCACGAATAAATGATCTTCATCATCTATTTGAAGAGATGTTCAATGATGACGAACCCTCTGAAGATGACCGCAGAGCCTCTGAAGCCGAACCCTCTGAGGACCAAACAGGTACTTCTCTAACTGGTCCTAGTAATGCTTCACCCTCTTCCAGTAATGTTGCAGGTGCAACCATCGAGGGGGAGCACTCAGAGGACAATACGAATCAAGGCCCCAAGCTCAATCAAGATCATGGTCATTCTCAAAATCTCTCTGAAGGATCAACACCAGATCAAGGCTCCACAGAGCTCTCTACCTCAACTCATGATGAACAACCAATCCTTGTGGCAAGTACAAATGATCAATTTCTCTCAACAGAAAATGATCTATGTTAGTGTATTATTGTATCCAAGATTTAATAGGAAAAGTCAAGTCAAGTAAAGTCAACAAAGTCAAAGTCAGTTTAGTCAAACCTGAGATTACTTAGTTGTTAAGCTTATAGTTTTAGTCCTTGGTATAAATACCATGTTGCCTTGTAAATCATGTAGCTAGACACATTGTACTCAAGATTGTTAGATCAATGACTAATGAACATTCTCTCTCTAGAATCTTGATATTGTCATATATTGAATAGAGATTGCTTGATTTGGATTGGGATCATACAATTTCAATTGGTATTAGAGCAAACCAATCCAATCAGAAGGATCATTACATCAAAATTTGATTCAATTTTTTGAAATCTTGATTTTCAAAAATTCGTTTTCTTGACACTGTTTGATCCACGTTTTTCATGTTTTTATACAATTAAATCAAGAAATTGATTTGATTGTGAACGTTTTATCATAAGGATCAACTTTCGTTCTGATCATATTGTCTAATTCGAACATTAGATTGATCAATTTGATCAAATAGCTATTTTTGTAAAACTCGAACTCAAACACTGTTTCTTGAATCAATTTGTTGATTTTTGATGTTTTAATGGAAATCTTGTGGTAAATGTGTGTTATAATTGATAATTCGATCATATTGGTGCAATTTCATGTTTAGATTTGCAGGTTTTGAGTCGAATTGGATCGATTTCATGAACAAAAGTGTCGAAACGCGCAAGATCTGACAAACGCGCAAGTTCATCAACAAACGCGCAAGTTCATCATCAAACGTGCAAGTCAAAGAGATTTGATGTTTTCGCTAGAACAAAATGTTTTATTCATGATAAAAATGTTTTGAAAAACAAAAGTGTCAAACCAATCATTGTCAAACCAAGTCAGATCAGACCATCAAATCTATTCTATGACAAATCTGTTGATGGTTCAGCGAACTTCTACATCAAATCTCTTGGAAAGTCTTCGAAGAAAAATCAGATGGTCTGGAGAGTGAAGAGTTCTTCAGATGAAGAGAAGAAGAATGACAAAGCATCTGCATCCACATCCAATGCCAAAAGGAACTATGCATATAAAGGTAAATCTTTTGGTAATTCTGATATATATTACTCGACTAATCATTTGATCAGGGTTGCTCAACAGAAGATTTGTTGTTCTTACTGTGGAGCACATGACTTTGTAAGTAAAAATTTTGTTAATTACTGGCATGGTTTATATAATGTAACCCCCACAAGAACTGCAACTAACACTTCAGGACCTAAATTCCAGTGGGTACCAAAAGCTAAAACTGTGTTGCAGGCACCCAAAGTTTAAGGGGGAGCATGATGTTTGACTTCTGATCATGTACAGATCAGGACTCGTACTTCAAAGTACAAAATATTGACTTTTAAGTACTACAACTTAGAACTCGGACTTCAAAGTCAAAGACTATGGCTTTTGAACAAAACAGTTCAAAACCCGAATTTAAGTGTCAAGATTGCGGCTTCTGATCACATGACAGATCAGGACCCGTTCTTCAATGTTTAGGCATGGATATTTTGCAAATATCCAGAGTGAGCTTAAAAGTAAACAAATCATTCTACCATGATTTGAGGGGGAGCCTAAAAGGTAAATATCTTCTGATTTAGATCTCTGATTGTTTGAAAGATGAACAACTTTCAAGCATGAAAAACGGTTTCATAAATGTTCAAACCACTTCGCTATTCTCAAAATCATGAATTCAGAAGTGAGCTTTTAAATGTTTTTCATTATTAAGCTTTCATGTTTAATTGGCCGTGTGTTTCCAAAGATTAATACTTGCGTATTATCTTTTCTATATACTGTCAAGTATTCATACACATCGGTTCAGTACTTCATTTGATTTTGTTATTACCATGTCTCTAAAAGAAACAATTTTTCGATGGTAATACTCCCGTTTGCTTTCAAATGTTGTTGAGCATCAGTCATCATTTCTAATCTTGTGCTTTCATTGCAAAATTGTTTATATTCGTTCATATAAACAAAATATCCAACTCTTTGATACCCTAACCATTTTATTTGATCTGATTGATACATTGTCAG
The DNA here is from genome assembly GCA_954870635.1 of Arctium minus. Lineage (NCBI taxonomy): Eukaryota > Viridiplantae > Streptophyta > Magnoliopsida > Asterales > Asteraceae > Arctium > Arctium minus. The sequence goes on from OX941081.1 coordinate 84,506,823, forward strand.
ATTCTCAAAACAATTCTCTTGATTTCATTTCATTCATTCAATATCTTTGTTTTGAGAAATCTTCAAAGTTCAATTGCTCAAATTTCATGAGCATACATTCTGACACTGATATCATTTTGTGCTTAATTGTTCAAGTTAAATTGTTGAGCAACCATTCTTTATAGGACTTACATGGGATTCATGTGTGAGCTTAAGCAGAACTTCCATGGATTTACGTTAACCAGTGTTTCCTACACAGGAAGTTATCCTAGAGTGATTGTGGGGTGAGGGGTCATAAATCAAAGAGTAGGGGAGATAACTCATCCGGTTGAGTTTTTCTCATTGAGCTGAGGTAAAATGTAAATGAGAGTTTGGTTAGAAGTGAGCTAAATGTTAAAAAGAAAGAGGGTGTAAGAATAGAGTTAAAAGAATATCAAAACTCTGCAGCAACAACTTTCTGAGTCGGGCAGACACATCTTCTGATTGGTTCACATTCTTTGGTGACCATCATTGAAAAAGGCAGTGAGCCCATGCCAACTCTTGCATTAACCCCACCAGCCACTCGTTTCTTTCTTAACAAAGAAATGTTTCATTTTCTTTGGGGACGCAGCACATCTGCTATCTGGTCTTCACTCGGAAGATTTATATATTGAAAAAGAAGGAAAGTTGCCCCACCTTCGCACCTCTTTCATGCACATTGAGTCCGTGTAATACCTGTTGCTGTCTCAACAGTTTACAAATTTTGAACCTTATGAAACACAATAATTGTGCTAAATTCTTTCATACACAAGCACGAGCACACATAAAATTTGTTTTTCTGTCAGAACATTCATAGATAAACCTTGTGTTTTTCAATGATTGAATGGAAGTCCTGGGGAATCATCATCAAACTAGCTCTTTAAATTGTACATTCGTTGTACACAGTAACTCCGTGTTGCTGACAGACACTTCTAACTGTTTCATTTGTTGAATCAGGGTTTCCAAGTTCATTATATCTGAATTTGAAAAGATTCGGGTATATACAGTTCATGATTCAGTTCAGATCAAGAGGAGGAGAATGTATTTTCAAGGGGGAGAATCAAAGATTAAGTTGAAAATGAAAATGTTTTGATGATTATGATGCTCACAATCATCAAAAAGGGGGAGAAATCAATAGAGATCAATATCAAATCAATTTCAATGTTTTGAAGAATGTTCAAAGTCAAGACTTGTGAAGAATTTTCTGAAAGTTCTAATCAGATGAAAAGAAATCATTCTCAAAGATATCTGAAGATGAAGATGATTCAAGTCTTAAAGATAATTAGTGAAAGTTCGTTTTTCAGAAGAATGATCAGAGATTGAAGAAATGAAGATACAAAGTTCAAAGATCCCTCGAAGTTTTTTAAAAAGATGAAGTGTTTCAAAGAAGTTAAAGAATTTCAAATTCAAATAATTCAAGACTTTAAATGTTTTGTTTTTCAAGACTTGTTGACTTTCCAAAACTGCAAAGTGTTAAAGATTTTTCAAGATTCTTCAAAGACTGAAAGGTTGAAGATTGTCAGAGCTTCAGAGGTTAAAGCTGTCAGAGTTAAAAGTTGAAGAATCAAGCGCTGAAGACTAATGTCAATTTTTTTTTTAAATCTTGAATACAAAGGGGGAGATTGTTAGTGTATTATTGTATCCAAGATTTAATAGGAAAAGTCAAGTCAAGTAAAGTCAACAAAGTCAAAGTCAGTTTAGTCAAACCTGAGATTACTTAGTTGTTAAGCTTATAGTTTTAGTCCTTGGTATAAATACCATGTTGCCTTGTAAATCATGTAGCTAGACACATTGTACTCAAGATTGTTAGATCAATGACTAATGAACTTTCTCTCTCTACACTCTCTCTCTAGAATCTTGATATTGTCATATATTGAATAGAGATTGCTTGATTTGGATTGGCATCATACAATTTCAATCTACATCAAGACGAACGTGCTCCTGAATTAACCACAGAAGTTTCCAATGATCACCTGCCCCGCATGACAAAGTGGACCAAGAGTCACCCACAGAGCCAAATCATTGGTGACGCTTCTGAAAAGGTCCAAACTCGATCGAGTACTGCAAATTTTTGTTACTATACAAATTTTGTAAGTATCATCGAACCCAAAAAGATATCTGAAGCTCTTGAAGACCCAAACTGGGTAGAAGCTATGCAAGATGAGCTTCTGCAGTTTGAAAGAAATGAAGTATGGACCCTAGTGCCTCTGCCGAAAGGCAAAACCGCAATAGGGACCAAATGGGTCTTCAGGAACAAAAAGGATGAAGATGGTGTGGTGATCAGAAACAAAGCAAGACTGGTGGCCAAGGGATACTGTCAAGAAGAAGGCATTGACTATGAAGAAACCTTTGCCCCTGTGGCACGACTCGAAGCAATAAGAATCTTTCTTGCCTTCGCTGCCCACAGAGGTTTCAAAGTATATCAAATGGATGTCAAGTCAGCCTTTCTGAATAGGCAGATTCAAGAAGATGTCCAACAACCACCAGGGTTTGAGAACTCTAAGTACCCAAATCACATCTATTTTCTGGACAAGGCTCTGTATGGACTGAAACAAGCCCCCAGAGCATGGTACGACAGACTTTCAAACTTCCTCCTTGCAAATGGTTTCGAAAGAGGTACTACTGATACGACTTTATTCTATAAGAAGAGAAAAGGTGAGATTCTGCTGGTACAAATTTATGTTGATGACATTATTTTTGGGTCTACAAATGATTTATATTGCAAAAAGTTCGAGTCATTGATGAAAAGTGAGTTTGAGATGAGCATGATGGGAGAACTTACATTCTTCTTAGGATTGCAAGTCAAACAAACCACATAGGGTATTTTCATAAACCAATCAAAATATGTCTCTGACATACTTGAAAAATACAAGCTCTCTGACTCTTCACCAATGAAAACTCCTATGGTCACTGGATCCAAGATCCATGCAGATCCAGAGGGCAAATCTGTGGAGTGTAAACTCTACAAAGGGATGATATGATCTCTGATGTACTTAACCACGAGTAGACCTGATATAATGTTTGTCACATGTCTATGTGCAAGATTTCAATCTAACCCCAAAGAATCTCATCTTTATGCTGTCAAGAGGATCTTCAGATACCTAAAAGGGACCGAAAATCTTGGTCTCTGGTATCCGGAGAACTCTGGCTTTGATCTCATGGCTTATACAGATTCAGATTACGGAGGATGAAAGCTCGACAGAAAGAGTACCTCTGGGAGTTGCCAATTCCTAGGAGGGAAACTAGTAAGTTGGACTTCCAAGAAACAGAACTGTGTCTCGACCTCTACGGCAGAAGCAGAATATGTTGCTGCTGCAAGTTGTTGTTCACAAGTTTTGTGGATGAGGACCCAACTCAGAGACTATGGATTTGATATCGAAAAAATCCCCATCCTCTATGACTCCAAAAGTGCCATTGCGATCTCTGCCAATCCTGTGCAGCACTCCAAGACCAAACATATCGATATCAGGTATCACTTTCTGAAACATCATGTGGAGCATGGGACAATAGAAATGTACTTTGTACACACAGACTACCAACTTGCCGACCTTTTCACGAACGCATTGGATGAGAAAAGATTCACTTTTCTAGTTGGCAAGATTGGTATGCTCAACATGAGTTGACCACAGAGCCCCTGTACCCTCCCACAGAGCCTCTGTTGTACATATTTGTATGTAACATATCCCTTGTTTGCAAATAATCTCTTCGGCTTTCTTTATCGTATATTCTTTTCTGCGAATCTATGTCTTGTACAAATCTTATCTTTACTTGATCCAAGCATAGTTGAAGGGTGAGCAGACCGAACCATCGAAGTCCAATTTTGATTATTCAAGGGGGAGCAAGACAGTTCTGCGCAACACATACTACAAGGGTGAGGTTAGTCCATCTGAACCAAGGGTCAAAACTCTTTCTCGAGCACTATGCCCTCAGAAAGATTACCCTCTATACCATATTTTCTGTCCAAACTTTGAAATGATCAAATCTTTGAAAATCTTTCCTAAAAAGGAAATTTTTGGTCTCAGAACCTCTGAGGTCGACCACAGAGCCTCTGCGATCTATCAAGAGTCTTTGCACCTCAATTGAGGATGTTTGACCAAATGTCCTTTAAAAAGAACTCAATTATTTCATCGCACTTTCCTCCCTCATAAAAAGCTCTTCTGATTACAACCTTGCCTATGACCTTAGAAGCCTCTTATCTACAAAGCTTCTGTCATTCCCATCACTTGAGAAATTCAGGTCATGTGCTGCGGGTTATTTTTTGAATCTCACTGTCACGTGAGAATAGTAAATGCCACGCGCGTGAGAATAGGGTGGCGCACGTCCTAGATCGTGCACCGCCATCATCTGACGTGGCAATATTTGATTGGTTCGTAACCTGTACCGTCGTTTTTAAAAACGGCTTCTTATCCGTTACCACTCATCACGGATTTGAAAATTTTATCTTTTACCGCTCATTCTTATTACCCTCTCTCCTTATATATAAACCTCTCTCATACCCCAAATTCTTTTTTACCTGCTATCTTCTCTCTTTCAAGAATCCCTTTGCAAAGAATTCTCGCTCTCCATATCTTTCCATGGCATCTCATTCGGCTTCTTCCAAGAACTCCAAGGGATCTTCTGCATCAAACCACTCGATGCATTTTGAAGCTAAAAAGGACGATTCCCATTCTGTTGAACAAGAACATGTCCTCACAAGCAGAATGCTCTCGTTCATACACCACGATTATCACTCCAGGCAACTGAATCTCAAGCCTAACAATCACTATGTTGTCTTGGAACCAAAGGGATATCCTGAGGAAGCTGCTCCTTTAATTCAAATCCTAAAGAACCACATTCTCACAAAAGCCCTAACCCTAAAAAGAACTGATATTCCTGAAACTTACATTCAACAATTCTGGTTGAGTGCTAAGCATGAAAAATTGGACCGTTATGGCTACTGTGTCATGGGCTATGCCACCCATCCTTCCACTACTCAAATACTGGACCTTGGTATAAACCGAAGACGGGTCACAGAGGTATTCGAGCTTCCCACCAAGACCCAACTAAACCTAAAAAGATACTCTGACAAGCCCTCTGACGATGAGATTCTGGAGTTCCTTAGGTTCATCGGGTAGGCTGCACCAATTTCCAAAAGAACCGACTTCAGACGCCAGAACCTTCCACCTCTGTGGAACGTTCTCTTCTCTATTCTAAATCGCTGCTTGACTTGCAAGGTAGACAGTCCTGACCAATCTAGCCATACCATACTTGCAATAATGTATGGTATGTACTACGATTTGCCTCTGGACTATGCAACTCTAATATTCAGGGAAATCAGAAACGCGGTCATAGCCAAGCAAGAGGACCAAGCTCGAGGCACAGAGCCCAAAAACCTTGTCTTCAACAGATTTTTTGCCATTCTGTTAGGAGACGCTCTGATAGGAGAAGGGAAGTTACCTACAGAGGGTAAGATGATCAAGGTTTATGACATGAAGTCGCACAAGCCCACAATTCTCAAATCTGGGTATCCGGGTGCAAGACCTCTGCCAGCCCGAATTTTGGCCTACCTGAACAGTGAAGATGGGGTGAAAACTTACATTCGTGGGCACAGGACTACTGAACCGAGTCCTGCAACCCCCCCCACGTGTAGGATTCCAAGTTGGTGAGATAGCTGTTTTCCTTAGGACAGAGATAGGTGAGGGAGCTGAAGTTAGAACAGAGGAGGCTGAAGGAGCTGAAGTGAGAACAGAAGATGTCGTTGAGAAACGAGAAAAGAAGCTTAAAAATAAAAGAACTCCCAAAAATAGAGTCGCAGAAGAAGAGGCTCCAAAATCCCCAACAGAAGTTGCCAAGCCAAAGAAGAAGGCTAGGTAATTGACCAAGGCAGCAACCTCTGAACCTGTACCCTCTCCAGACGTGAGTGAACCTGCAGAGTCCGAACAACCTCTGCAGAAGAGAAGAAGAAAAGTCCAAGTCATTGAAAGCTCTGAGGAAAGGCCATCCAGCTCTCTCCAAGTCGCAATGACCATAGCTGAGGAGATACAGAAGCTGCACTCTAGAACCTTAGGGGAATTCACAGATTTTACAGTGCAAACCACACTTCTACCCCTGCAGTTCTAGTGCAGAGGGGTATTGAAACAGGACCGCACAGTCCGAACCCAGCCCAAGCCATCCGGACAGAGGATATTCCTTCATCCTCTGTACCACCATTCGGGGAAACCAAACCCACCTCACCATCTCAAAATGGTGAGAGTGTTGCTCTACGTGTCCATTCGCCCCAGGACACATCTCTTCCACACACAGAGGTATTTGTTACCTCTGTCACACACAAAAGTAACGCCCAAACCACCTCAAAGTTGGTGGTGAAAGAACACGATGATTATGTGGCTCTAGAACAACCACAAAATCCATTCAACATAAGTCTTAAGGGAGTCTCTGAACCCTCCCCCAAAGAGCGTGTTGACAGAACTTCCATAGGTGGTTCCTCTGTGGAACATCGAGGATTGGAAGGAAATCCCTCAGAGCTCAACATCCCCACAGGCTCTATGGGTGCCAAAAACTCGTTGGCTAAATCTGGAACATGTGTTATTCCAGAGGTTACCTCTGACACTTTTGTCACAAAGGGCGAGTTTCAAGCCTTTGCTGACATGGTGCTCACAAAACTTGACGAGTTGAAAAGCTCTATCTCTGTAGATTCTCAATCCATCGCAGGTGCTCTTCAAGCAAACACCGTCGCCTTGACTGCTCTTCGTCAATCCTCAACTCAACATTCGGCGGCGATCAATGAACTAAACACAAACTGCGCGAAAAGGGCTGATCTTCAAGCTTGTGGACAAGCCATCATTGCACACTCCAATCAAATTCAGGTACTCGGGGAACTTTGCACAGAAGAGTTCCCAAAGTATGCTACACAAGGAGTTCAGACTGGAGTGAATGAAATGGCCAAGCTTCGAGAGGAAATAATGGACATAACTCGCAATGTTATGGTCCCATTCAATCCCCAAGCATCAACCTCTGTGCCTGACCCCTCTGCCTTTGCCACAAAAGCCGACCTAGAAGCAATGGGAAGTCAGTTTCTGAGCAACCTCAAACTTCTTCGATCCCACTTCAATGAACAAGGAGAAAAGGTGGCTGCAGACTTGAAGAAAACCGTAGCCATATTTCGGTTCAAATCTGACTTGGAAATCAACGAGCTATCAATGGCCGCAGGGGACGCTCTACAGAAGATCAATAAACATGTTGATGAGCACCTCTGCAAAAGGAAAAAGAGAAAAGCCCCGGCTACTTGCCAAGCGGAGGCCTCGCAGAAGGTTTCAAGGCATGAGGACCAGGATCCAGATGCCTCTGGCCCTGGCCTTCATGAGGGGGAGAAGGAATTAACACCAAAAGCACCTGTCCTCTCAGCAACTCCTCTTCAAGCCCTACCCTTACAAAGAACATCTTCAGAGGCACACAAAACACAGAATCTCACGCCCTGTGCCTCTGAGGACCCAATACCGACTTCAATTGTCCAAGGAACAAATTCTGCAGGGTCTCAGAAAGGGAAGGTTAGTGTGGGCTCTGAACAGATCGCAGAAGGACTCGCAAAGTTTGTAGAACCCTCAAGTCCTGAACTTATGCCCACTGCACCCACACCCGCTGTACAGTTTCAAAGCCTTGATCCAGTAAACGCTGCAGATACTTCAGAGACCTCTCCATGGAAGAAACAATCCTCACAGCAGAACTCAGAGCAGAAACGTCAAGAGGACAGAGTAAAAGAGATAGTTCAATCGATGGACGCCATGAGAGTTCCAATCCCAAGGCCTCCACCGAAAGAACTCAAGTTTCAAGACAACATTCATACATATCTTTACAGCGCAGAGCCCGAAGCCGTCTTCTTAGCACCAAATCTGCATCCCTTAATCAAAGAAGACATCAGAAGACGCTTTGAGCGAACCGCACTAGAAAGGGATGAAGTATTCTCCACAGAAGATATCAAAACCGTGATGAGTATCTCTCTGCACTTCTTCGCCAACAAGTCAATCATGTATGCAAAATACTTAGTTGTGATAAAAGATGGGAAGCAATACACGTTCACAGATGCAGACTTAAAGAACCTTTGTGCCTACGATCTTCCTCAGCTACATGCCTTCACAGAGCAAAGACTTGAAAAGCGTAAGGAGTACATGATAGCGAATGGCAAGATCAAGGAGATGATGCGCGAACATGTAAAATATCACAGCAAAATTGACTTCGAGGTAGCTCTACAACTCAGAGTCGAAAAGTTGTCGATCACCAAACCACATGATTAATTCCCCGGAATCGAGAACGTTCCCTCCAACTCCTTAATCACAGAGCCTGAGTTCGAATTCATCTACAGAGACGATGATGGGATTAAAAAGATGTATCGGCCAAATCAAAGTAACAAGTATTCGAACAACACTCTGCAGAAGATAAAGAACACGATTCTGAGGAAGAAAGGCTCTGAGATTGTGCAAGCAGGACCTGCAGAGACAATGATAGGACAGATTGATGCACAACTGAAGTACAGGGAACTCATTCTGTCGATGAGAAAAACTCTAGCTGAAAGCTTTACCAACCCGATAAATGATTTTCCCAAATGACTTCTGTAATCTTTTGTTGTTCATTCATGTATTTCGATGCTTAATGTAATTGCCTTTTGGTATTTTTCTTTTTTGAATGAATATCACTTTTCAGAGGTTGAGTTCCTTTCACCTCTTTTTGTTTCCATCTTAGCCAACACCTCAATTTTCAAATTTTATTTTTTCAATACTTAAGGGGAGATTGTTAGCTCCACTCTCATTGTATAGAAGTATTGAAAAATAGGCTAAGTATGGAAATCGCAGAAGTCAGCCGCTGAACACCCAAGTACACCACAGAAGGTACAAAGCTCAGAAGTTACTCCGCAGAAGATGCACCAGAGGTCAAACCTCATGATGATTCTCAGATCACAGAGCCTCTGTGATCACTCACAGAGCCTCTATGAAGGCTAACCTCTGGAGAATCAATGTTGAAGCTTTTCTTAGAAAGTTCAAGACAAGACCACGTGCAGAACACATGAGGCCTGCTATACGAAGATCCTCAAGATCAAAGTAATGGGTGTCCCACGATGTTTACTTTCAGGTGGCATTCCGTTTATGGAATGTCAGTTTCTGTCTTGTACTAAGGGGTGCATCCCTCTGCTATATTAAGGGAGCAACACCTTAGAGCACGATGTACGAAAGCACACACAAAAATAGCAGTCTGTATAATCCTTGAGCATATTTGCACATACCAGTGCATGTTCTTGGTGTTCTTGAGTGATCAATGAAACAGTTCTTTGAGTAACTTTCTTGTAATACTTTACTTTCTGTTCATTAATTGCTTGTGTGTTTACTACCTTGTATGTTCAACCATTTCTACACATCTTAAACGCTTCCGCACTCTATTTAACTAATCTGTGTGCAGTAAAAGGTTAAATCAAGTTAAAGAACATCATAACTGGGATCAACAGAAGTAATTGTTATTGCAGGCTTGTCATGTGCGGATTATAGACTCAGGAGCCTCTAAACACATTACAGCTTACAAACACCTGCTGCACGACTACGTAGAACATTATGCAGGAACAGTTAACTTCGGGAATAAGATGAATGGTTATGTCAAAGGATACGGTGTTCTCAAGAACATAATGATCTCCATCTCTAAAGTTCTGTATGTCGAGGGGTTACAGTACAACTTGTTTTCTATCAGTCAATTTACTGAGAAGAAGTGCAAAGTGGAATTGATGATGTTGGGAACTGAAGAATTCATCAAGTATGGTTAATACTGCTGGTTCAGAGTTAATACTGCTGAGTGTTACTACTGCTAGTATTATTACTACTGCTAGTCAAAGTTAGTGCTGCTTGAACAAAGTTAGTACTGCTTAGCTAGTTAGTACTGCTAGTGGTTAGTACTGCTTAGTAGTTAATGCTGCTAGAAGAAAGTTAATGCTGCTGAAGATTAATACTGCTTATGAAGATTCGTATGAAAGGATATACATGGAAGCTTAGAGATATACATAGGAGATATACTGAAGATATTTTATTTATTGTAATTATCTTTGTATTCAGTATATATTGTATAGTGTAGAATAATAATTTAACTTTCAGTTTTCATTCTTTTAGAGAGCATCAACCTCAAGGCATAGATCCTAATTCTAGAGAAGTAGAATTCGTATTGGTGAGCCTGTTCATCAATATTGAGGTTGAGTGAGTAATCTTGTAACTTCAAAGCATTAAATACAAGTTTACAGTTTGTTCTTCATATTTTCTGTATTGATTTACTGTTTGATTGAATATCAAAGTGTTATTCCGCAAACTTCTTTGATATTGTTTCTGAGAATTAATTCTTGTTAAGAATTCGATCCTGACAAGTGGTATCAGAGCTAAACTCTCTTAGAAACAGTTATTCATCATGGAAAATCTTACAGAATCAAGCAGTACTTTGGTCTCAAAAGTTCCAATGCTCAGATCCAATGAATTTGACATGTGGAAGATCAGAATCAAGCAATATATTCTCCTCACAGATTACTCTATGTGGGACATCATTGAGAATGGCCCATCTGATGAAGGAAAGATTGGTGAAGATGGCAAAAGAACCCCTCCAAAGACAGATGGAGACAGGAAGACAAGGCAGACAGAGATGAAAGCCTTGAGCACACTGCTCTTGGCCATTCCAAATGAGTATCAACACCAATTCTGCAATTGCACTGATGCACAGATGCTCTGGAATGCTCTAGAGAAGAGATTCTCAGGTACCAAAAGTACCAAGAGAAATCAAAAGGCAATCTTAAAGCAACAGTATGAAAACTTCATCTCAACTAAGAATGAGTCCATGACTCAAACTTTTGACAGGTTTAATAAACTAATTGGTGAACTAGCTACTATGGGAGTACAGATTGATCAAGATGATGTGAACAGAAAGTTCTTAAGGTCCCTTGGAGATGAATGGACCATGTACACTGTGTCATTCAGACAGAATGATCAGTTGGAAGAAAAAGAACTTGATGATCTGTACAATGATCTTAGAGTATTTGAAGCTGAGGTGGAGGCAAAGAAGAAGCCTTCTGGATATGTTCATAATGCTGCACTCCTATCAGCATCAATTGATTCTACTGCTAACCCTGAATCAGTTAATGCTGCTAATGGATCAAATCAAGATAAAGGCACTGATTTTGTGTTTGAAGCTTTTCTTTCTAATCATGGAAATTCCTCTTTGATCAATGATGACTTAGAACAACTCCATCCTGATGATCTGGAAGAGATGGATATTAAATGGCAGATGGCCATGCTCTCCATGAGGGTTAAGAAGTTTATAAAGAGGACTGGAAGAAACAACTTCTCCCAAAGAAGAGAAGATGGAGCAGGGTTTGATAAATCAAAGGTAGAATGCTACAAATGCCATCTGAAGGGACATTTTGCTAGAGAATGCAGAAGTGGAATGTCTCACAACAACAACCATCAACAAGCTCAATCTGGAAGCTTCAATAACAACAGAAACTCTGCTCAAGCCCTTGTTTCTCAACAAGGAATGGGGTTTGATTGGAGTGATCAAGCAGAAGAAACTATTCAGAATCAAGCTCTTATGGCTAAAGTATCTGATCTCCCATCTGAGGTAAGTTCTAATCTCTGTTCTAAAACTTGCATAGACACTGTTAAAAGGTACAGGGATCACAATCAGAAGATGAGTGATGACCTTAAGAGATTAGAAAAAGATATAAAAGACTATGTAAGGATTGTAGAGAGATTTGAAGATCAGATCAAAGGTTTTCAAGCCAATGAACTACAACACTCATATGACACCAATTACTGGCAGTGGGAGAAAAAGGATTTAGAACTTAAACTGACCAAATCTAAAGAGGAGAGTGAAAAACTGAAAGAGGAGTTAACCAAGGTTAAGCTTGATGTAGAAAAGTTTTCCAATGCTTCTAAAGCAATGGACTCTTTACTACAAAATCAGATTCATGATAAGCTGAGAAGAGGAATTGGGTACAATGCAACACCTCCACCATATAACAACAATTACATTCCTCCTACTTCAGACCTGTTAGACACCAAAGATAGGAAGGACTTGCCTGAGGGAGCCATTGAAATAGATCCCTTAGATGAGGTAATTGTTGAGGATAAGACTGAGAAAGAGGTTGGCAAGAGTAAGGAGAACAAGGTGAGTGGTGAGATTCCTCTAGAAAATAACATTATCACCAATGATGATTGTGGAAGGGCTTGGATCAAATCCAAGGACATAGAGAAGACAGAGGGAAAGTCTGGTAAGGTTTACTACAAACAGACCACTGTTGTGAATCCAGGTCCTTGCAAACAGTGTGCATGTAAGAAGAATGAGCCCCAAAAACAGGACAAAAAGAGGGGAAATCAAAGAAACTGGAATAACCAGTGGGCACAAAAACAAGGGGTTGATCTGAGTAAAATCAATAGACCAAAACCTTGTTTTATCTGTGGCAAATTGAATCATCTTGCAAAATTCTGTTATTTCAATCCTATGAAACAAAGGATGAATTTCCAAAGATCCATGCAAAAACCCTTTGGTTATAAGAAAATTGAAAAGAACCATGTGGCTAAGAAAACTGTTAAAACTAAAAGCCACATGAAGAAAAAGTATTCTGTTAAAGAAAGTGTCAATATGTGGATTCCTAAAAGCACTAAAACTGTTAGTACTGCTACCACAAATAGTGTTGCTGACAATGATAGTGCTGCTAGAAGTAATACTACTGCTAACAATGTTAATGCTGCTAACAAGGTTAGTACTGCTAAACCTGTTAGTACTGCTACACCTGTTAGTACTGCTAACTCTGTTAGTACTTCTAAGGTTAGTACTGCTTCTAGTGTTGATTCTGCTAAGCCAATCATATTGACAAAGTACTCTAATAAAGAGTGCTCTGAGTTTAAAAACCTCATTAAAAAGGAATGTAAATACTTTGATGAGAAAGGGAGACCCAAGACCACTTTTGCTTGGGTCCCCAATCATACTAATTGATTTATTTAATGTGCAGGGCAACCAACAGCTCAAGGGAAAGAGCATATGGCATGTTGATAGTGGTTGCTCTAGGCACATGACTGGCAACATGTCATGCCTTCAGGATTTCAAGCAAATTAATGGAGGACATGTTGCATTTGGAGACAATCTTACTGGTGGTAAGATAAGTGGAAAAGGTAATGTCACCAAAGGTAAGATGACATTTGAGGATGTCTACTATGTTGATCAATTAAAGTACAACCTGTTAAGTGTATCACAGGTTTGTGACAAACAACATAGTATATTATTTACTAATTCTGAGTGTATGATTCTTGCTCCAGGGTTCAAGGTAGTTGATGAAAGCATGATACTACTTAGAACTCCAAGGAAGGACAATGTTTACTGTCTTGATTTGGACAATGTCAATAGTGATTCATCTTTAAATTGTCTTGTTTCAAAAGCTTCTGTAGATGAATCCTCCCTTTGGCACAGAAGGATGTGTCACATGAATTTCAAGACTATGAACAATCTTGTTAAAAATAACCTTGTAAGAGGTTTACCTTCAAAAGTCTTTTCATGTGATGATCATTGTGTTGCTTGTCTTAAAGGCAAACAACACAAAACTTCTCATAAGACCAAAGAGTTAAATTCTGTTTCTTCTTGTCTCCAGTTATTGCATATGGATCTATTTGGTCCTACAAATGTTATGAGTATAGGCAAGAAATCTTACTGCTTGGTTATTGTTGATGATTACTCCAGATTTACTTGGGTATATTTTCTAAGGACTAAGGATGAAACAAGTGGTCTTATCAAATCCTTTATTCTAAGAATTGAAAACCAAACTAATCAAAGAGTAAAAGTCATTAGATCAGATAATGGAACTGAGTTTAAAAATCATGATCTAAACACCTTTTGTGAAGAAAAAGGTATTGAGAGACAATATAGTGCTCCTAGGACTCCTCAACAGAATGGTGTTGCTGAAAGGAGAAATAGGACACTAATAGAGGCTGCTAGATCTCTGTTGGCTGATTCAAAATTGCCAATTACCTTCTGGGCTGAAGCAGTTAATACTGCTTGTTATGTCCAAAACAGAGTTCTAATAGTCAAGCAAAAGAACAAGACCCCATATGAGCTTTTAAATAAAAGAAAACCTTTTATTGGTTTCTTTAAACCTTTTGGGTGTCCTTGTACAATTCTAAATACCAAATCTCACTTAGGTAAGTTTGATAGCAAAGCAGATGATGGATTTCTTGTTGGATATTCATCTCAGAGTAAGGCCTACAGAGTTTTTAACTCTTCTTCTAGAATAATTGAAGAAAGTGACAATGTCAAATGCAATGAGAACACACCAAATCCTGTTGGGTCTGGACCTCAGTGGCTATTTGACATTGACTCACTAACTAACTCTTTTGGTTTCAGTAATGAGTATACAGGAACAGGTAGTGGAGAATCAGAGATCACACAAGTTCAAGAAAGTATATCTAAATCTGTGATTTTTCCCATACCCACAGTAAATGAAGACTGTGAAAAGGAATCATTTCCTGAACCAAGTCAGAGTGAAGAAGACACTAGAGATGAGGAGACTCAAGAATCAGAAGTGACATCTGAAAACACTTCAGTTGAATTGCATGACTCTAATCTAGAGGCTGGACTGAATGAAGAAGCTAGTCATAACACAAGAGTTCAAAAGAATCATCCTCCACAGCTGGTAATAGGAGATATCTCTTCTCCTATGGTGACTAGACATCAAAGCAGGCTTCAAGAAATGAAAGATCAACAGCATACAGTCCTTTCTTGCTTTTTATCCCAGCTTGAGCCTAAAAAGGCACATGATGCTATGAAAGAATCTAGCTGGATAGAAGCAATGCAAGAAGAACTGTTACAGTTCAAGCTACAAGATGTATGGGATCTAGTAGACCTTCCTAAAGGTCACAGAGCAATTGGCACAAAGTGGATTTTCAGAAACAAGAGAGATGAAAGAGGTATTGTCATAAGGAACAAAGCAAGGCTGGTGGCACAAGGCTATACTCAAGAAGAGGGTATAGATTATGAAGAAGTTTTTGCACCTGTGGCTAGGATAGAAGCAATCAGACTATTTCTAGCCTATGCTTCTTACATGAACTTCAAAGTCTACCAAATGGATGTAAAAAGTGCTTTTCTCTATGGATCAATTGAAGAAGAAGTATATGTCTGTCAACCACCAGGGTTTGAAAACCCAAGCTATCCAGACAGGGTATACAAATTAAAGAAAGCACTTTATGGACTACATCAAGCCCCAAGAGCATGGTATGACACTCTGTCATCCTATCTCTTGGAAAATGACTTTGAAAGAGGAGTCATTGATAAGACTCTATTTATCAAAAGAAAGAAGAAGGATATCTTGCTGGTCCAAATATATGTTGATGACATTATTTTTGGTTCTACAAGAAACAACATGTGCAAGGAGTTTGAGGATTTAATGCATCAAAGGTTCAAAATGAGTTCCATGGGGGAACTTACTTTCTTCCTTGGACTCCAAGTTCAACAGAAGTCAGATGGCATTTTCATATGTCAATCCAAGTATGTGCAGGATATTCTAACCAAGTTTGGTTTCTCAGAATCAAAACCTGCCAGCACACCTATGGAAACACACAAGCAGATCACAGCAGATCTTGAGGGAGAGGATATGGATGTGCATCATTATAGATCCATGATTGGCTCTCTCATGTATCTCACAGCATCAAGGCCAGATATAATGTTTCCAGTCTGTGTATGTGCAAGATTTCAAGTTAGGCCAAAGCAATCTCACTTTCAAGCTGTTAAGAGGATATTCAGATATCTCAAAGGGCAACCCAGATTGGGACTTTGGTATCCTCATAACTCACCTTTTGACCTAATAGCATACTCAGACAGTGATCTAGGTGGGGCAAACTTGGACAGAAAATCTACTTCTGGAGGATGTCAGTTTTTGGGTGCTAGACTAGTCTCATGGCAGTGCAAGAAACAAACCACAGTATCCACATCTACAACAGAGGCAGAGTACATAGCAGCTGCAAGTTGCTGTTCTCAAGTCTTATGGATTCAGAATCAAATGTTGGATTATGGGGTAACCTTTCTACACACTCCAATCTTTATTGACAACAGCAGTGCTATTAGCATTGTAAATAATCCAGTCAAGCACTCAAAGACAAAGAACATTGAAATCAGGTATCACTTTATAAGAGATTGTAATGAAAAGAAACTTATTCAAGTTGTCAAAGTTCACACTGATAATCAGTTTGCTGATCTATTCACTAAAGCTTTTGATGTGGGTAGATTCACTTTCTTGGTAACAAGTGTGGGAATGATAAACTCTGAATAATCTTCTTCTCAAAAAGTGGTTTTATACCTGTATATTTTTATTCTTGGTGTTACTAATCTTCTTTTTCAGGATATGCATAGCAGTACTCAGTGTTTAGCAAGTTTAAAAGGAGTAAGTATAGTTAATACTGCTAGTGGTTAATACGGCTTTCAGTTAATACTGCTTGTGGTTAATACTGCTTTCAGTTAATACTGCTCGTGGTTAATACTGCTTTCAGTTAATACTGCTAGTGGTTAATACTGCTTTCAGTTAATACTGCTTGTGGTTAATACTGCTTTCAGTTAATACTGCTAGTGGTTAATACTGCTTCCAGTTAATACTGCTAGTTAGTTAATACTGCTAGCCGTTACTACTGCTAGTAGTTAATACTGCTCTAGGTTAATACTGCTTATATTCCGAATACTATAAATACTTTTTGCCCGCCTAAAAGTTCATAACGACTCTTTGCATACTGTTCTCTTGCGCTCAAAACCTTTTCTCTCTCAAGTTCGAAGTTTTCAGGCAAGTTTTCACTAAGATCAATGGCATCCATGACGTTCATCGACGAGCACAACGAGATTGCGATGCTACAAAAGCCAAAGCAAGCTTCAGGATTTCATCAGATTGTGGATTTCCTCAAATCAAGCCACATTGCTCATGCTCTTACTGTATCCCCTACAATCTACATTGAGCACCAAAGGCAGTTCTGGGCTAATGCAACCATTGTTGTGGAAAATGGTGTGCAAATGATCAAGACAAGAATCTGTGATCAATCACTTACAATTACTGAAGAAGTTATTCGCATCAGTCTACGTCTAGACGATGCATCTGGTATAACTTCTATCCCAAATGATGAACTATTTTCAAATCTTACAAGAATGGGGTATGGAGGCCCATTGGGTGTTTTCAAATTTTCTAAAGCAAAATTCTCACCCCAATGGCGTTTCTTTGTCCATACTCTTATGCATTGCATATCCAAAAAGACTACTGGATGGAGTGAGTTCAGCAGCACTATTGCCTATGCTTTGGTGTGCTTGGCCACTGCCAGAAAGTACAATTTTTCAAAAATGATTTTCAATGATCTTGTCTCAAACATGGGAAACAAAAAGAGCTTCTTTATGTATCCCAGGTTTGTTCAAGAAGTTATTACTAATCAATTGACGGATATACCTCAACCTATTGGGGTATATGTACCTAAACCCCCCAAAGGCAAGGTTTTCTCAAATATGAGAAGATCTGCTGGGGACTCTGAAGGAGTTGACACCCCATTGTTCTCTACAATGATGGTGGTGTCCCAAACCAATGAAGGTATGGCAGCAGGGTCAAGGCCCCCATTAGACCAACCCACTGCTAGCCAAGCCCAACCTTCCCTCTCAAAATCAATTCCCCAGTCCCTTCTTGAAAAACCAACCTCTCCCATCACCCAAACCTACAAGAGAAAACAGGTAAAGAAGGCTCCTTCTCTTCTTGTACCATTACCCACTAAGCATATAAGCCCTCTAAGGGAGAATTCTCCCCTAGAGAATATCCAAAGGGAAACCACAAGGGTGTCTCCCAACCCAAAGGAGGTGCTCTCTGAGGAGGAGGTAGAGCATATGGGTGATGAGGCTGCCACTACTCCTGCTAGCACAGAGGAGGAAAGTGGTAACATCAATAAGACCTCCCCCATGGAAACTTTGAATGAGCAATCATTTGAAGGTCCCTGGTGCCAAGAAACCACAGGGGTGGATAGTGCTTCTGCTAGGCAGAAGACTTCCACTACTAAAAGATCCAATGATCCTTCAATAGGGGGTAACACTCCTGGAGAAGGTGAGGACAGATATAACTATGATGAATTGATGGAGGCAATGGGCAACATCAACATGGATGTACTCAAACAGGGCAAAGATATAGAAGAGCTTAAACTCATAGTTCTGTCACAACAAGAACAAATCATCAAGTTGAAGCAAATGGTAAGGAAACTGATTCTGCAAAGGAAGAAGAAACAATTTGTGCTCAGAAGGAGGAAACCAGTGACTGATGCTCCCAAAAAGGGGGAGTCAGAAGCTGATGCCAAAGCTAAGGGGGAGCAAGAGGAAAAACATGATGTTGAGGGGGAGAATGAGCAAGCAGCAGAAACAGAGCCAGCAGCAGAAACCATTAATACTGCCAGTTCAAGTAAAGCAGCAGAAATGGTTAATACTGCTGAGCTGAAAGAAGCAGCAGAAACAGTAAAAGAGGTCCTTACAGAGCTTGAGGTTGCAGAAACACTCATCAAAGCAAAACATGATACTCCCAAGTTCACCTCAAAGGCCAAAGGAGTTGTCATAAAAGAAAGAGGTGATGCAGCAAACAACTCTAGCATTGAGAAGGAGATGGGTAAAGATAAAGGTAAGGCAAAGCTAGTTGAATCTGATAAACCAATGAAAAAGCAGAAGCTGATTGAATCAGATGAAGCTCTAGCTAGGAAGATACAGGCTGAATTTGAAGAAGCAGAAACCATGCAAGTGCAAAAGGATAGAGAGATAGCTAAAGCAATGGCTGCAGAGTTAAACAAAGCCTATCAACAAAGCTTAGCAACAGAACAAGCCAAGCAGAAAGCCACATCTTTGAGGAAGCCTGAAAAGATCAAAATGGCTACAAGGAAAAGACAACCTTCAAAGACATACCTGGGTGCTCAAGAGAGAAAGAAAATGATTACTTTCCTCAAGGGTGCAGTAGGTGTCAAGGTAGAGATGTTTTCAAAGATGTCATTTGAGAAGCTCAAGAAGATGTATGATGCTGAGATGATAAAGCTTCAAGGGGATGATCTTGCAAGGGTTGAAATGGAGAAAAGAATGAAAGAAAGCAATGATTTCTTACAAAAACCATTCCCTGATGAGCAAGAAACTCCAGAGAAGGAAACAACAATTGGTGAAAGTCTAAGGACTTTAAAAAGAACAAAGATGATTGCCAGGAGAAAGCCTACAAAGAAGCCTAGATTAGTGGAAGAAGAGGCTGAAAAGGTTGTTGAAGAAGAAGAGGCACCTGAGTCATCTACAATGAAAGAATCTGCAAGTATTGAGGATGTCAAGATGTACATGGTTGTGATGGACAAAGTGCCTGAACCAATTGCAGCAGAACCTGTAGGAGTTAAACCTCCTGAAGTCATTCACTGGGATGTTTTGGAAGTAGATGGCAAGAAGTATATCAGACTGAAGAGAAAAGATGAAAAGTATGAAGTCTATAGTGCTTGGGCTAAAATTGTCAGAACATGCTCAAGGTCTGATATTGAAGAAATGTTTGATATAGGGATGAAGTTGTATGCAGATCAGTTGAAAGCTCCAGGGATTTCAATTACAAAATTGGTGATAGAGTATCTGTGTATGATGTTCAAACCTGAAGAAGTAAAGCACTTGATCAAGGATGTCTTCAAATCAGTAAACAGTTGGACTCTATATGAAATTAGTGGAGTATATACAGTGACTTTGGATTTAAATCACACTGAATACTTCCTAGTGGATAGAGTGTATAATCATAGCAGATTGAAGCTACATGCCATGTTGAAGAAAAAGTTAAGGTGTGTTCCAGATTCAGAAATGGCTAAATACTTGATTCAAAGAACCATCAATCAGAGTTTGGGATTGGATGCAAACACAGGAATTTAGACCATAATGGAGTTTTGGGAGCATCTTGAAGAAGATCTGAAGAACTTGACTTCTTTCCCTAAAAGTCAAGTTAGGGGGAGATTGTTGGGAACTGAAGAATTCATCAAGTATGGTTAATACTGCTGGTTCAGAGTTAATACTGCTGAGTGTTACTACTGCTAGTATTATTACTACTGCTGTTAGTACTGCTTAGCTAGTTAGTACTGCTAGTGGTTAGTACTGCTTAGTAGTTAATGCTGCTAGAAGAAAGTTAATGCTGCTGAAGATTAATACTGCTTATGAAGATTTGTATGAAAGGATATACATGGAAGCTTAGAGATATACATAGGAGATATACTGAAGATATTTTATTTATTGTAATTATCTTTGTATTCAGTATATATTGTATAGTGTAGAATAATAATTTAACTTTCAGTTTTCATTCTTTTAGAGAGAATCAACCTCAAGGCATAGATCCTAATTCTAGAGAAGTAGAATTCGTATTGGTGAGCCTGTTCATCAATATTGAGGTTGAGTGAGTAATCTTGTAACTTCAAAGCATTAAATACAAGTTTACAGTTTGTTCTTCATATTTTCTGTATTGATTTACTGTTTGATTGAATATCAAAGTGTTATTCCGCAAACTTCTTTGATATTGTTTCTGAGAATTAATTCTTGTTAAGAATTCGATCCTGACAGATGAAGACTTCTGTTATATCAAAGATAAGTCAGGCACAGAGTTAATCAAAGGAGAAAGAATGGGATTACTATATGGTGTACATTTTCCAACTCTACAAGCTTCAAAACCTGTATGCCTTATTTCTAAAGCTTTAGTAGATGAAAGTTGGTTATGGCATCGTCGGTTTTCTCATCAACATTTCAGAGAATTGAACAAGTTGAAGACTCAGAATCTTGTCACCGGGCTTCTAGAGCTGAAAATTGAACAAGACTCTCTTTGTTCTGCATGTCAAAAGGGCAAGATGAAAAGAAGTTCTCACAAGTTAAAGATGCTTTCTAACTTTCAACGTGCTTGGAACTTATTCACATGGATTTATGCGGTCCAATGAGAACTCAGTCAATAAATGGAAAAAAGTATATGTTGGTCATGGTTGATGAATATTCCAGATATGTGTGGCTAGAGTTCTTGAGACAAAAGTTAGATGCTCTAGATCTCATCATCAAGTTTATCAAGAAAATACAAGTTCTTCTTCAAAGTCAAGTGCAACAACTCAGAAGTGATAATGGCACTGAATTCAAGAATTCAACTCTTTAGTCATATCTGGATTCAGTTGGTATTTCACACAACTTCTCAGCTGCAATGACACCACAGTAAAATGGCATTGTGGAAAGGAAGAACAGAACATTGGTGGAAGCGGCACGATCAATGCTTGCATATTCAAGTATACCACATTTTCTTTGGGATGAAGTAGTAGCAACTGCATGCTTCACACAAAACAGGACAATTATTAATAAGCGCTTAAATAAAACTGCTTATGAAATTATTAATTGTCGTAAACCAAATGTTAAATTCTTTCGTGTGTTTGGATGCAGATGCTATGTGCTGAATGATAGAGAAAATCTAGCCAAATTCCAAGAGAAAGCTGATGAGGGAATTTTTATTGGTTACTCACTAACCTCCAAAGCATACAGAGTTTACAACACAAGAACGAGATCAGTGATTGAAAGCATCAACGTATCCTTTGATGAAACAAAGACAAGAATTTGTGAACAAATCAGTTCAGAACATGTATCTAGTGACAAAGCTTCCACATCAACCAGTGTGGAACCTGCTTCAAAACAGACTGAGATTTCTAAATCTTTTACTGATTCAGATTTAGATTTACTGTTTTATGATGCTTTTGATGACTTTCAGAACATACAAGGTCACAATGATATACCTATCACTGATACATCTACTACCACTTAAGATATATCAGGACCCTCTGAAGATAATGGAGAAGCTTCTACAACTCAAGTACAAGAAGTTTCAGACAACACAACTTCAACAAATAATGAAGATATTCCATCTACACCTGAAGGAAATGTGTTGGAAACTCCCACTGCAGAAGCTATTCCATTGCAAAGCACATCAAGTCCAATTGTATCTTCTTTAGAAGAATCAGAAGTTCAAATCACATCAACTTCTGAAGAACCAGCAATACAAGATGAGTTTGATTCTTCTAATAATCAAATAGAGGTTGATGTATTACCAAGCTCACACAGATGGACAAGGAATCATCCTCCAGAAAACATAATTGGTGACTCGTCTGCTAGAGTGACTACCAGATCTGCTTTTCCACCGGCAACAGCCAATTTCTGCATGTTTTCAAGTTTTCTGAGCAACATTGAACCAAAGAAGCCGTCAAAAGCTTTAAAGGATCCATATTGGATTAATGCAATGCAGGATGAGCTGAATGAGTTCAAAAGAAACAAAGTGTGGAGATTGATACCAAGACCCAAAGACAAATCAATTGTTGGAACAAAGTAGGTCTTCCGAAACAAAAAGGACGAGGCTGGAATTATCGTGAGGAACAAAGCAAGGCTGGTTGCAAAAGGTTACAATCAACAAGAAGGGATTGATTATGACAAAACCTATGCACCAGTTGCTCAGATTGAAGCCATAAGAATATTTCTTGCTTATGCGGCTCACAAAAATATTAAAGTATTTCAAATGGACGTAAAGTCTGCTTTTCTCAACGGCATTCTTCATGAAGAAGTCTATGTGAGTCAACCTGAAGGCTTTGGGGATCCGAAGTTTTCAGATCATGTCTATGTTCTTGACAAGACACTGTACGGATTAAAACAAGCGCCAAGAGCATGGTATGAAACACTTTCAGTCTACTTAACCGAGTCAGGTTTTCGGAAAGGTACAATCGACACTACTCTTTTTCTCAAAAAGAAAGGTAAGGATCTTATACTTGTACAAATTTATGTTAACGACATAATTTTTGGCTCTACTTCACAAGTATTGTGCGTAGAATTTGAAAATATCATGAAAAAGCGTTTTCAAATGTCAATGATGGGTGAACTCACATTTTTCTTAGGCCTGCAAGTTAAGCAAAACCCAGAAGGGATTTTTATAAATCAGGCTAAATATATCAGAGACATGTTGAAGAAATTTGACATGAATTCTACTTCACCCATGAAAACTCCAATGCTAGCTGGCAGTGTGTTGGATGCTGATATCTCAGGAAAATCAATAGACCAACATACTTACAGAAGTATATCCTAAAGATATTATGTTTGCAACATGTTTTTGTGCAAGGTATCAGGCATATCCTAAAGAGTCTCATCTTTCTGCTGTCAAAAGAATCTTGAGGTATCTCAAAGGCACACCAAATCTGGGCCTTTGGTATCCAAAAGATTGTAAGTTTGAATTAATAGCATATACTGACGCAGATCATGCAGGAAACAAATTAGACAGGAAAAGTACATCAGGAGCATGTCACTATCTTGGAGATAAGCTGGTCAGTTGGTCGTCCAAGAAACAGAATTGTGTATCCACATCTACAGCTGAAGCGGAATACGTTGCGGCTGCAAGCTGCTGCTCACAGTTTCTGTGGATGAGAACCCAGCTAAGATATTATGGATATACTTTTCACAAGGTACCAATCTACTGTGATTCCAAGAGTGCAATAGCAATCACATCAAATCCTGTGCAGCACTAAAAAACAAAGCACATAGATATCAGGTATCACTTTATTAAAGACCATGTTGAAAAAGGTGATGTAGAAATGCATTTTGTTTCAACTGATCTTGAGATTGCTGATTTGTTTACAAAACCTCTTGATGAAAAGAGATTTAATTTTCTAGTCAGCAAACTTGGTATGTTGAATCTTAATGAATAGTTACATCATTCTTTACATTTCTGAGGGGGTGTTTTCTTTACATCTGGTATGCTTTTGTAATTCATTTACTCAATTTCAAAAAAGCTGAATATTTTTAACAAACCTAGACTCATGTTCAATGAGTACCAAAGATTTATCTGTTTTACAGGTTTGTATACTGGACTATGACTTCTGATCACATCATATCAAGACTCGTACTTCATGATTTGTGCTTGTCAGCAAAAATCAAGGGGGAGAAATCAAGATGTGTGCATACTTCAAGGGGGAGCTTAATGCAAAAGTCTGTAAGTGTGTATATATATTTGAAAGATCTGAAAAGTCTGAAAAGTTTTTCATGAGAAAAATACTGGTTTTGTGCTAAAAAGTCAATTTTGGAAAGTTGCTATTTTGGGAAAGTCAAAGTTTTCAATTTTAGAAAGATTTCATTTTTGGAAATTTTTCTCAAAATTTTTCTAAGTATGGAAACGCGCAAAGCACTATGCTTATGATAAAACGCGTAGGACATTGTCTGCGAGTTCACCAAAAGTGAAAGGCATTACTTGCGAGTTTGGCAAAAGCGCAAGATGTTACTTGCGAGTTTGGAAAAAGCGCAAGACGTTACTTGCGAGTTTGGCAAAAGCGCAAGATGTTACTTGCGAGTTTGGCAAAAGCGCAAGACGTTACTTGCGAGTTTGGTGAATGCACAAGATGAAGCTTGCAAGTTTGGGCGAATGCGCAAGGTGAAGCTAGAGAGTTTGAGCAAACGTGCTAGAAGGGGCGTGCGAGTTTCCTAAAGGCGCAAGGCGTTACCTGCGAGTTTGGGCGATTAATTTCTTTCAGCTTGCGAGTTTTAACTTCTTTATTCTCTAGTCTTCCGAGTTTCACAAATTTTCACTTAAATTGGTTCTTAAGTGAAAAACACACACCTATTTGTCGATTTTTGAGACAAATACCTTATTTTCTTGGTATGAGAGAAGAAAAAATCAATTCGTGCGTTGTGTGCGAGTTTTGTGCGATGAACAGTAACTTGCGAGTTCTTTGACTAGCGAGTTCTGTGACTAGCGCGTTTTGTCGAGTATATATATGTTCTATCTCTTCACTTCTCTCATTATCAATCAGCGCATTTCAGCACTTGTGAACTTTTCTCTCAAACTTTCTTGCGTTTTTCAACCTTTCAGATCATCTCATTCAAAGAATCAGTGTAGGTTAGCTTGTATATGTGTTCTTGATTAGTTGTTCTTCATCTTTGCTCGATTTCTTCAAAGAACTAGGGTTTCATTTTTTAAATTTGTCGATTCAATTTTCTCAACTGTTCATCTTCTTGGTTCATTGTTGTTCTAAAATGATAGATACTAACCATTTTGAGTTTATTTTTTCAAACTAATGATTTGTATTTCAAATCATACTTGGTATAATCTGGATTTGTGTTCGATATAGTGGTTTGTTGCAGGGTTACCTTAACTATTGGATTTATGGATTTGAATGCATGATCGACTGAACTCGAACTAATATTCAGAATTGTCATGGACTCTTCATTTGTTGGATTAAAGCTTTGAACTTTTGAACTTAAAGTTTTGAACTTTTGGAACAAGAACAAGAACTGACTGGTACCTTAAATCTGAACGCCTGGAATTGAACTGAACAAGAAATGGACTCATGGAATTTATTCCAACAAATATGAACCTCAAATCTGTTATGAAGTTCATTTCTGGTTCTTATTGTTAAAGATTGTTTTAAATCAGGTTCTTGGTTTGAAAAAGTTATTTTTTGAAATTCAAATTTGAATTTCAAAGTTTTCAAATGAACAGTGTTCTTTGATTTTTTTTAAGTTTAAATCCAAGATTTGAAAAGATCTAATTTGGTTCCAATATTAAAATAATAAAAGTTCAATAGTCAAGAGTTTTGGTTATCTTTGCAGAATCAGTATTATAAGTAATTTCTAGATCTCAAGTATTATTTTTTTATACAACATTATTTTGACAGAATAAATTCAAAGTGTTAAGTATTGTTGTTAATTTTTTTTTTGTGTTTTTGTGTGCTGATTGTTACGTTCTGTTCATCTAAAGTTGCAAATTGTTTTTTGCAACTTACTGTGCTTTCAATTGCAATATCTTAAAGTACATTGTTCTGTACTTCAAAATTGGTTTTCTGAAAACAAGTTTTTGGATTTATACTGACATATTGGATTTTATCCAATACTTTTGATATTTTTCAGGAAATCAATGGCCGAGGAAAATATCATTGACCAAAGTGTTAAGATGGATGAACATGACCCAAATGTTTCACGGGAGATGCCCATGCCTTCTTCCCGATCTCATTATTCTGAAATTGGTGCAGATCCAGATCTTCAATTGATCAATCCTCAAGATTATCTCTCTTTGTCACCAAATAATCATCATGTAATCTTTGAAAATCTCATGGTCAAGCCACTGATAAAGGAGATCCTAAAAAACCATCCAATCTGCACTGCCTTAACTGCAACTGC
The DNA here is from genome assembly GCA_954870635.1 of Arctium minus. Classification (NCBI taxonomy): domain Eukaryota; kingdom Viridiplantae; phylum Streptophyta; class Magnoliopsida; order Asterales; family Asteraceae; genus Arctium; species Arctium minus. Next base: position 84,533,022 of record OX941081.1, read on the forward strand.
TACTGTGCCAATGATTTATTTACAACAAGCATGGAGAACCATTGAGCATGTAGTGCAAGGCAACAGGAAACATTTCACAATCCGCATTGACAATTTCACATCCATCCTGACCTTTCAAAGACTAAGATTGCTTCTAGATCTTCCTTTGCCAGACTCAAGAGAAGGAAAGACAACTTTTGATCCTTATCCAACAGATCAAGAAATGTTTTCTGGAATTCGTGCTCTAGGATATGTTGGAAGCCTTTCAAAGATGAGTGACTTTAAAAAGTCAAATTTGCCTCCATTATATTATCAGTTCTTCTAAGTGATCAACAAGTGTTTGACTTCACGACATTCTGGGCATGACAACACCAACATTCATACATTAAGACTGTTCCATGCTATCATCTATGATCTGCATGTTGATTATGTTGTAGCTATCTGGACTGAGCTTTATGAGAAGGTTCTGAGTAAAAGACATTCAAAGAAGCCAAAATATGTGCCATATCAGAGATTCTTACAACTCTTTGCCCGAGGCTTATTGAGATCCAACCGAGATATTCCAAAAAGATTACATCATGAGATTTCCCCAGAAAATGAAATGACACATCTTCAAAAGCAGAAGCAATCCTTCACTTTTGAGATGCCAGTACCTGCTGCACTGCTTGCTTATGCTGATCCAAATGTTTTGTGTGTTAGGAAATATAGGGAGTCCATGGGATTTCCAGAGCCGGAGATCCCTACCCAAGACGTAGAGCCAGTTAGTCGAGCGGAGTTAGTGAGGGTTCAACATACTACGGGAGTAGTTGAACGGGAAAGTGAGTAGAGAGAAAATTTGGAGAAGGGTTCAGGAGAGGGTCAGACTTCTGTACTGGAGGGTGTGGGAACACAGACACAATCTTCCACGGATGTAGTGATTTACACATCTAAACCTGAGATTGCCATCATTCATCAATTGGGCACTCAGGAAGAGAATCCCAATGAAAGTCAGAACTCTGAAAGAACTGTATCGGTTGGACAAGCAAGCTCATCTGATACTTCAGTGCCATCAGCAACATTAGAACAGGATGCAACAAATCAAGGAAATGATTAGCATGATGATGATGATAACACAGGTCATAGCTTTTGATTTTTAGAGAATGTTTCTTTACACCATAATCTTGATTCTATTGCAAGAGATCTTGACTTGGAAGGTGTTGATTCAACAATCATGAACGTTGTATCTAACTCTGGAGTTATAAGGCAGGAAGAGGGAGTATTAGTTGAAAATCCAGAAAATGTGAGGTCTAGAGTGAATGAAGGAAAAGAACATGGTGAGCATGTGTGTACTCGAACCTACCATTCCAGAAGGGCAGCCACATCTACTACCTCGCCACATGTGTTGCGAGCAGGAGGTATTGAAACAGACATTAGTCGCACACTAATGCATATGTACACCTCAGCCAACCATTCTATTGCCTCTCAACAAGCTATAGTCTCATCTTTACACGGGGATTTAGCACATACTCAATATGCCTTTCACTCGGAAATGGCAGGTATTGAAACAAGAGCTCACCTGCCCCCGAGCTTGACTTCTTTCAATGCACCATTGAGTCTAGAACCAATTGTTACATCTATTTTCATTCCTAGGACACAACCAATCATATCTTCTACCATCGGGAGTCGTAGTGCCCCGATCGGAATATCTGTAGTAGCTCCACATTCCGGACTACGAGGATCAGGTGGCAGTCCTGTCATTGCTAATGTCATGCCAGCTTTGAGAACAGGCCACACTGTTGTATCTTCAACAACTGTGTTAACGGGAAGCTTGAGTAGCCCTGGTGTTACTTTACCCGAATTAGTTTCAAGGGAATTTCTTAATGACGCCCTAAAGGTCGTTGAAACCTCTTTATCGCAGAAATTTCATTCGGAGATGAATAAAGCAACTGAAAAGTTTGAGGAGGAGATTGGAAAGGTGATGAGAATGTTGAAAGGAAAAAATCCAGTTGTTGAGGAGCCTGAGCAATCACTTCCACCACCATCTGTTCCACAACCACCACCAGTTCAATCCGTTTCTGAGTTAAAATATTTACTTCTAGCCCAGCTGTTATCCGAAGCTCCAGCAGATCAAACCGAAGCAGATCTTATTGGTTTACTGAGGCAACAATCCCAACCAATTGTTCCTCAGGTTCCAGTAGATTATGTCACACAATCTCAGTTCAACCAGTTCAAAGATTCAGTGGAGAAGCACTTACAGGACCTAACCACAGCAGTACAACTTTCTTGCAAGGCTCAATCTGATGCCGTTTTAATGAAAAGGCATGATCGTGATTCTGATCAAGATCATGAGGGGGAGATGAATAAGAGACAGAAAACTGCAGATGATATTATTATTGTTACTATTGAGGAGCAGGGAACTGAAGTAGCTGAAACTACACATGAAGAACAGTCAGAAAAGGAACAGTTGGATGAGAATGTTCTAGAAGCTGAAATAGAGTTGGTGATTTATGATAATACGGAATCAAGGGTTGAAAAGCCTGCGATTGCCACAGTTAAGGAAGTTATGGAGATGTTAGGAGTTACTGCTGAAAACTTTGTCATCCTAGATGATTATGAAAGTGATGATGATGAACAGGCTGCTGCTAGGTATGGCAGTTATTGGAGAGTAAAGCAGGAGGGAATGGATGTTATTGAGCATAATATTCAAAGTGATGGACCAGATCCTGAGAATTCAGTTACAGTTGAAGAATTTGTAGAGAATTCAATTGCTCAAGGAAATATGAATCATAGTGAGAATGTGCTAGATGATTTGTTTGGAGAAAATTTAGATGAGAATTTTGATGATCTTGACAGTCAAGATGAAGAGATTGCAGATCTTGATCAAACATTTCTAGTTCAACAAGCTGAAGTTGTGGAGGTTGTACAGATTGCTAGTACAGTTGATTATGCTCCACCAACCTACAGACTGTTTGATGAAGATGAAATCTTGACTGCTATTCCTATTGTCTCTCCCACAAGAAACTTTTCTGTTCCAGAAAACCTTGATGCTTCTGAACCAAGAGTTGCTCTACCTTTGCCTGAAGATTTTGATTCTGAACAACCAGCTGATCAACCCAATCAGAAACCAAAAGCTGATAAGCCCAGAAAGTCAAAAAGATCAAGAATTCCTACCTCAAAGCCCAAACCAAAAGATCTTGAAGAAGAAAGGCCAATTATTATTGATATCCAAGACTTCAGGAAATAAGATGTACAAAGAAAGAAAACAAAGAGAAAAGGAGGAAAGACAGATAGTCCGAGAAGCAAAAGCTGAATTAAGAAAAGAAGAAGAAGAAGCAGCCAAAACCAAAGACAGTGCACTTCCTTACATTCGAAACCCAGATAGTCCAAAGATACTAAGTGCAGCTGAAACCTCTATACAGTTGAAGCCAAATCCTGTTTTTGTTACTCCAATGGAAGTGGAAGAATTCTCAAAAGCTCATGGTCCAGAACTTGAAACAATGCAAGCAGAAGAGCTCATCTCTTATGAAATCAACAATATAGGGAAGGTTACTTTTAAAGGAGATGTTAGAGTTGGTGTTGTTCCTTATACAGGATATGATGTTGAGAGAGATTCTTTGAAGTTCATTGAGATCATCAGAAAGTCTCTCAAAGTACCATTCCTGGAAGAGTCTACCAAAATCTTTGTTTCTTCTCTGCAGCCGATTGATGAAGCTTGTTTTTATGGTGTTGAAGATAGAGACAAAGTTTATCAGGCCAACTACATCAGATTTATGAAGTCTCAGAGCATAATTTCCCTATTTGCCAAAAGAGAAGAGATTTTGCAGGTCCAAAATGTTCACATATGCAAGATTCTTAATGTCCACTATCCAAAGTTCACAGTTCAAAGAAAAAATATGCAGATCAGTACCTTTACAGAAGCTGATTTTGATAACTTGAACTTCTCAGACATTATGTTCATTGTGAATGAATTTAGAGACAAGAGTAAGAGAAGGAGGTCTCAAGTTGTTGCTTATGCTTTGGATGCCATTAAAAGATTCATGACAAGGAGTGTCTACAATGCTTATTCGTTTGACTTTCAGCTTGGCATTGAAACCAATCAGAACAGAGTAAACCTGCTGGAACCAAACTTCAACCATCCTAAGATCAGAGTTCTAGAGCGTTTTCAGATCTCCAAATATCCAGAGTTGGGTGTGATGTATGTAAACACCAAGTCTCATAAGAAGCAGTTCATGAGAGCATCATAATTGGCTAAGTATTTAGATGGTACTTTGAAGTATGTGCGAAAGTGCTTGAAGACAAATTGTTTCTGTTAGAGCAGGAAAGATTAAGAAAGAATGAAGCTGTCAGAAAAGTTGAGTCTCTTAACATGGAAGTTATGCTTGAAGAGATCAACAAGAAGATTGATTTCAGAGAACACATCAGAAGGTTTGAAGCACACCTTGGGATCAGAAGAATCTGTTTTAGAAGATGGGACCAGAGCAAATTTGTCAAATGATCTAAAAGGGGGAGATTGTTATTGTATTTTGGTTTAGATAATTTTATGTTGACTTTTGTATGTAATTAGATTTTACCTTGTTTGACCTATAAATAGGTCTTCCTTGTCTTTCATTAGTGGTAACTAGCCTTGATTGTAAAACACTCTGAGAGAGAATCTAGAGAGAGAAACCCATGTACCTATCACTTGTGACATTAATACACTTGTGATTTCCCAATGATTCTCATTGTTCTTTACTTGTTTTGATTGTGATTTGTTTGGACAATATCACAAACCCCACACCACCATCCTTGATAAAAAGTTGACAAAGATTCACAAGGCGAAGATGCCCTCTAAGCTGAATTATATCTTCACACACATAATTTAGAGCATGAGTGGCAAAGTTGGGTCACTTGATCAGGAAAGCAAGGTTCAACTCCAAATGGGTTACTCAGTGATCGCTGGTTGACACTTTGACTATGTCGGAGCTATCTTTGAAGACCTCCTCTCCAAAATAGAAAAAGCTGAAAGGGACATCAAGATTCCTTATGTTAGATTTATCTCTGCCATTCTTCATTACTTCTTGGGAGACAAGTACCCTAAGGAGAGTGATTGTAGCTTCTCCAAGGTTTGCCCTCGCATCCTTAAAGTCAAGCTCGCTGAAAATGAGGTAAGTCTTCAAACTATCCACCTCCGTCTCTCCCAACATTATTCTTCTTTAGTGGCTACGCAGATGGTTCCTTCATCAGCTACCCCCGCCACTATAACCCCTCTAAAACGAAAGTCATCAACTATTTTTGGTACCTATAAAAAGGCCAGAAAGGCTGTGGAGAAACCCCCTCTAACAAATGTACCTGAGGTAGTCTCTCAACAGACCACCTTGGATGACTTCACGGCTTGCTCTTCCACTACTGCTACCGCAAGAAACGTTTCAGTGACTATGACCGCTGAAACAACACCTGTGACCTCCCAGATTCCCTCAGTGACTCAACCCCCTAATGAGGTAATTTCTATCATCACTAGTGTTTCTTCTTCTATCCCTACTACCTTTCCTTCTATTTTTTTGGACTCTAATCTCCCACCCTTACAACAACCTATTCTTCAAGCTGCAAATGTAGGACCTGGTGGCCTCCCTTTCGGAGGTTTGCCTCAAACATCACTGCCATTTCCTTCTTTTGAGGGAGACCTGGCATTCTACAATATGTTTGACACATCAGGTAACTCTAAAACGATATACACTTCTCCCACCTCTCTAAATAAGCCTGAGCAACATTTTGCTCAACCGCTAACTTGTTTTTCAGGTCCTACTTTGGGAACTGTTGATGCCTCTCTGCACAAGCTGGTTGAGAGAGTAGACTCCCTAGTTGCTTCCATCAACACCAACACTACTGCTGTCAACAGTGATGGTGAAGACCTGATGAATCTCTCCACCACCATATCCACGAAAGTTGATGCGTCTCAGCTCAACTCTCTCCAAACTGAGGTCAACACACTGAAAGAGAACGTGGCCAACAACTCTCTTCAGCTGCAATTTCTAAATGGCCATGTTGATCATCTCACCAGAGAAGTCAAGATCCTCTGAGGAAAGGTTGATGACTCAAATCGGTTTCTCACTCTGATTCTGTCAAAGCTGAATGCACTAGCTCCCGCTCCTACTCCCTCTTTCATTGATGATGACAGAATATCGCTGAACCTAGCTGTCGAGTTTATTCAGCATGCTACGTCTTCCATTCAAGAGATAGAAGGTCATTTGGATGTGTTTGAGGCTGATGCCGACAAATTGACTGCTGCGGAAGCTGAAGCTACTACCACATATCTCCCCATGATGATGACAAAGAGGGGGAGAAGGATATACATGAAGAAAATGCAGCAACCGCACAGGAGAATGTTGGAGAACTTCCTTCTCAGGCTGAGGGGGAGAAGATAGCTGAAGAATCAACTATTACTGAAGAGAAAGCCCCTCCCTCCCCTTCTCCAATTCTTATTGAAGAAGAAGAGGAAGAGGAGGAAGAAGAAGAGAAAGAACTTGATCTTCAGGATCAAGAGGCTGACGATGTCATCACTGATGATGATGAAGACGAAGATCCTTCCCAATGGTTCTCTGCAATAAATGTCTCATCAGTTCCAACGATGAAAGGCATCATATTAAATGAAGTAGGGGGATACAAGAGGACAAAGCTCCAGATACCTCATCCCAAGGAAAGCAGAAAGGAATCGCTGCCGAGGGAAATTTGAAACTCCTGTCACCTTCTGAGGGGGAGCTACCTTCTCAAGTATGTCTCTCCATTGTACCTCCATCTTTATTTTCCTACCAACCACCTATGTCTTTCAAGACTTAATCTCTATCTTCCTCAAAAACATACACTAACTCCTTTTTCTTTTTGCTCAGACAGTTCTCTCCCCTGCTTAACGGAACGTCTCAACAAATAATCCCAGCTCAAATAGCCGAAGAAACAATAATCCCAATCTCTGTCAACGAGATTGATGAAGAAGAAGAGGATGAATACCCGAGCCATCCAAGAAGGCCCTTTCGACCTCTTCAAAGGTCGGAGGATGAAATTCAGAGACGAGTAGAGAAGATCTCCAACCTGGAGAGTTTACGGCTGAAGATCCCTCCTCAAACCTCCGATGAAGAGTTTGACTTCCTTTCCAAAGCTGAAATTGAAGAATCTGTCAGAGCTGAAAAGTTAATTGTTGAATGCCAAAAAGATGCTGATCTAGCTCTTGAGGTACATTCATCTTTATTCAATGATGACATGATGAAAAAGAATCCAGTGAAAGTTCAAACTACTCTTTTGAAAGAGATAGAGGAGGAAAACGCTAAAAGAAAAGAGATAAGCGATACAAGTTTAGCTTAGTGTAAGAAAAAGCTTGACCATCGATCTGATCCACTGAAAATCACTGTGAAATTGTATTTCCCAATTCAATTCAAGCACAATCTACAAATCAAGATATGACAATGAATAGATCTAGAAGAGAGAGAGAGAGTAGAGAGAGAAAGCGTATTAGTCATTGGTCTCACAATACTGAATATTACAATGAATTATTCCATTCGTTACATTCAACAACTACACAAAGCCTATTTATATGAACGCTACATCTCTCACACAACAAAACTCTCAAAGCAAAACTTCTCTCACATGCTTAAACAACATTTACGAAGACAATGTTTACTTTACTTGACTTGACTTTTCTCATTAAATCTTGGATACAATTAATACACTAACAATCTCCCCCTTTGTATTCAAGATTTAGTAAAAATTTGACAATCGTCTTCAGCGCTTGATTCTTCAACTTCTATCTCTGACAATCTTTGACAATGAAGCTCTGGCAATCTTGAAAAGTTTTTAACACTTTGTATCATTGGAAAGTCAACAAGTCTTGAAAACGAATCATTTGAAGTCTTGAAACATCTAAACTTTGAAACTCTTTAAACTTCTTTGAAATATTTGAAACTTTTGAAACTTCGAGGAATCTTTCAAAACTGTGTCTTTATCACTTTGATCTCTTGACTGTCTTCAGAAAAACAAACTTTCACGAATCTTCTTCAGAAACTTTTAAATTCTTTAATAGAACTTTCATCTGGCTTGGACTTTCAGAATTATCTTCATAATTATCTTCACCATGTTCATCAGAAAGCCTCTTCATTTTGATTTGTCAGATCAACTTTTGTCTTTGAAATTTAATCTTCAGAAATTTCTCCCCCTTTTTGACATCTCGTCTTTGAAATTGAACTTTGTAAATTTCTCCTCCTTTTTGACATCTCGTCTTTGAAATTGAACTTTGTAAATTTCTCCCCCTTTTTGATGATTGTGAGCATCATGATCATCAAAACATCTTCAATTTTATCACTTTCTTTGATTCCCCCCTTTGTAATGACTAACTATCTCCCCTTTATGATAATTTGACATTCGCAGCCCTTTGATCTGAGTATCCGTCAATTCATGAAATGTATATATCTGAATCTTTTCGAATTCAAATATAATGAACGTGGTAACCCTGAATCAACAAATGATACAGTTAATATGCCTGTAAGTAGCACGGAGCCACTTTGTACAACGGATGTACATTGGAAAGGAGATTTTGTGATGTTCACTCCCCCAGGGCTTCCATTCAATCATCGAAAAATCATAAAGGAATTTTCTATGAATGTTATGACAAGAAAACATATTCCTTGTGTGTACGTGCAAGTGTAGAAATGATTAAAGCTACTTAAGCTTTTTCAGGCTCAAATTGTGTAAACTGTTGAGATAACAACAAGTATTACACGGGCTCAATGTGCATGAAAGAGGTGCGAAGGTGGGGCAACTTTCCTTCTTTTTCAATATCTGAATCTTCCAAGTGAAGACTAGATAGCAGATATGTTGCGTCCCCAAAGAAAATGAAACATTTCTTTGTTAAGAAAGAAACGAGTGGTTGGTGGGTTATAGCAAGAGTTGGCATGGGCTCACTGCCTATTTCAATGATGGTCACCAAAGAATGTGAACCAATCAGAAGATGTGGCTGCCCAGCTCAGAAAGTGTTTGGTGCAAAGTTTTGATATTCTTTTAACTTTGATCTCACACCCTCTTTCTTTTTAACATTATGCTCACTTCTAACCAAACTCTCTTTTCCATTTTACCGCTCAACACAATGAGAAAAACTCAACCGGATGAGTTATCTCCCCCACTCTTTGATTTATGACCCCTCACCCCTCAATTACTCAAGGATTACTTCCTGGGTAGGAAACATTGGATAACGTGAATCCATGGAAGTTCTATTTAAGTTCTCACACGAATCCCACGTAAGTCCTAAAAAGAATAGTTGCTCAACAGTTTAACTTGAACAATGAAGCACAAATATGATAACATTGTCAAAATGTATGCTCATTAAAAATATGAATGAGATTTGAGCATTTGAATAGTGAAGATCTCTCAAAACAAGGATATTGAATGAATGAAATGAAATCAAGAGAATTATTTTGAGAATTTGACAATGTATCAATCAGATCAAATAAAATGGTTAGGGTATCAAAGACCTGAATATTTTGTTTATATGAACAAATATAAACGATTTAGCAATGAAAGCACAAAGATTGAAATGATGAATGATGCTCAACAATATTTGAAAGCAAGCGGGAGTATTACCATCGAAAAGTTGGTTCGTTATGAGACATGGTAATAACAAATTCAAATGAAGTACTGAACCAATGTGTGTGAATACTTTACAGTATATAGACAAGATAATACGCAAGTATTGATCTTTGGAAACACACGGTCAGTTAAACATTAATGCTCAATAATGAAAAACATTGAAAATCACACTTCTAAATTCATGAAATCTTTTGAGAACAATAAATGGTTTGAACATTTCAGAAAGCGTTTTTCATGTTCGAAAGTTGTTCTTCTTTCAAACAATCAGAGATCAAGATAAGAAGATATTTACCTTTAAGCTCCCCCTCAAATCATGATAAAATGATTTAGGTCAGATAAGCTCCCCTTGGATATTTGCAAAATATTCTTATCTGAACATTGAAGAACGGGTCCTGATCTGTTGTAATCAGAAGCCACAATCCTTTACATTAAAGTTCGGGTTCTAAACTGAAGTGTTTAGAAGCCATAGCTCTTTGACTTTAAGGTTCGGGGTTTGAAGTGTTGTGTTCAAAAGCCATCGTTATTTGAGGTACGAGTCCTAGACTGATTTGTCTAGAAGTCAATCATCATGCTCCCCCTTAAACTTTTGGTGCCTGCAACACAGTTTTAGCTTTTGGTACCCACTGGTATTTGGGTCCTGATGTGTTAGTTGCAGTTCGTTTAGGGGTAACATAATAAGAACCATACCAGTAATTAACAAAATTCTTACTTACAAAGTCATGTGCTCCACAGTAAGAACAATAAGTTTTCTTCTGAGCAATCCTGATCAAATGATTTGTAGAGTAAAACATATCAGAATTACCAAAAGATTTACCTTTGTGTGCACTTTTCTTTTTGACATTTGTTGTGGACGCAAATACTTTGTCATTCTTCTTCTCATCATAATCTTTAACTCTCCAGACCATCTGACTTTTCTTTGATTGCTTTCCAAGAGATTTTATATAATAGCTCGTTGAACCATCAACAGATTTGTCATAAAACAGATTAGATGGTCTGATCTGACTTGATTTGACAGTGTTTGGTTTGACACTTTTCTTTTTGAAAACATTTTTTTCATGAATAGAACTTGAAGTTGTTTTGAAAGAACAGACTGATTCTGTTGAATTATCAACAGGTGATTGACTAATCACATAAGCTGTAATCTTTTCTGACAAATCAACGTTTGCAGCTTCTAAGTCTTTTATCTTTTCAAATAAAATGTTTCTTTCAGAAGTAAGTGTGTCAAACTTTACTTTCAAATCAGATCTGGCCTTCTGTTATTTTTGGACATCCGATGATAGAGCAGATATTTTGGATGTGAGCTTACATATTTCAGATTCAAAATTTAAACGTTCAAGCTCAAAATCATTTTCTAAGTTCTTGGTTTTATCAGAAATTTCATTGAAGATCCCAACATTTCTATTTTCATATTTCTTCTTTTCAATATCAAAAGACTTTTTCTTTTCTTGAAAAACTTGTCTTTCTTTTTCTAATAAGTCTTGTAAAACTGAGATATGTTTGGGAAATTCAGTAGTTTTATCTTCAAGAACTTTGTTTTCCTTAGCAAATGTGTCTCTTTCAGTGATCATAATTTTTTCAAATTCAGACACTTGCTTGGAAAGTTTTATACATCTTAGCTCAAGATCCTTCTTCTCTTGGTTAGCTTTCTTTGAAATTTCAGACATTTTTTGAGCAGCAGATTTCTCTGAATCAAATTTAACTTTATCTGTTTGTTGGCTTTTCTTTAGATCAACATTCTGTATCTACAAGGCAGATATTTTGTCTTCAAAAGCCTTAAACTTCTGTTGAAGCTTAACTGATTCATCTTGAAGTTCTGATGATTTCTGTTCAGTTTTCTTCAGTTGGCTTTGAAGATTCGCAATCTTCTTCTCTTTGAGTTTTAACTCTTTCTCACAAGTTAGAATAGTTTTCTCTTTTAAAGCAACAATTTTCTCTTTCTCTTTTTTCACTGATGATACCTGCAACAGATTTAGGATAATCAGTACATTTTGCACAAACAGGAGTTTTATCAGAATTTGACAAATTTGACTTCAACTCCTGAATCTGTTTAAAAAGCTTTGAATTCTGATTTTTCAGTTTCTCTCTTTCTGCTTCTATAACAGGTATCTCAGGCATGTACAAGATAGTAAGATCTCTCCCTGATAGTATTGTATTTCCTTTCTCATCTGTAATTGTCATTTTGAATGGAATATCAGCTTGATATGAATGATCGTTCCCAAACAATTCAGAAAATATGACTAAAAATCAAAATCAGATCACCACTTAAAAAAAAACTCGCAAAGTATAAAACTCGCAAACCACACAAACTCGCAAAGCACTGAAACACGCAAGTAACTGTTCACTGAGAAACTCGCTAAACGCTTTATGCGCGTTTATGATTCGCGCAGAACACTACTTGCGCGTTTTGAAGAAACTCGCTAAAGGGATGTGCGCGAAGATGCTTCTTGTAGAGTATGATGTGCGCGAACTAGACTTAGAATAAATCTGAACTTTTGAGCTTCTCGCAAAGGAATGCAAACTCGCATGACACTAGAACCTTGCGCGTTCCATACTTAGAATATTTTGACGATATCAAAACTCTCTAAGTGGAAACTCGCAAATTGAAGAAACTCGCAAGCCTTATTTTGCGTGTTTCTGAAACTCGCAGATGCTTGTTTGCGTATTTTATGATGAACTCGCAAAAGACGTTTGCGCGTTTTTTGATAAACTCCCAGACTTTGTTTGCGTGTTTTGTGATAAACTCGCAGACTTTGTTTGCATGTTCTTCACTTGAATCTTGCGCGTTTGATAGATCTAGCGCATTCTTGCCTCTGACTTCTCGAATTCGATCTAAATCTTTATAAACCTGCAAATTTAATCTCAAACATGTACCATTATAATCGAAAAGACAATTAGAACACTTTTCTAAACATCAATTTTAGGCTAAAACAACAAAATCATGTGAAATCAAATCAAACAGTGTTCGAACTGTTTCAAACCGAAAAACCACAAAAATCCAAAATTTGACATGAATTGGTGCGACTTTAGTGATGTAATCAAAACAAGAAAAGTTTTATTACACTAATCGAATACTATGGAATCATTTTCTTTGATTAAAAATGATTTTTCAATTAAAAATTTGATCAAACAGTGATTTAGAAACGAACGATCTGTGTGTTCTTTGAAATTCAAGAAATCGATTCAAAATCTTGTGATTTTTCTGAATTTGAATGGGTTCAGCTCTGATACCAATTGAAATTGTATTTCCCAATTCAATTCAAGCACAATCTACAAATCAAGATATGACAATGAATAGATCTAGAGAGAGAGAGTAGAGAGAGAAAGCATATTAGTCATTGGTCTCACAATACTGAATATTACAATGAATTCTTTCTTTCGTTACATTCAACAACTACACAAAGCCTATTTATATGAACACTACATCTCTCACACAACAAAACTCTCAAAGCAAAACTTCTCTCACATGCTTAAACAACATTTACTAAGACTTTGTTGACTTTACTTGACTTGACTTTTCTCATTAAATCTTGGATACAATTAATACACTAACACACTGCTATAACTATCACTGGAAGGAAAAAGAAGGACTGAAAAACTATCACCATGGAGATATTTAGAGAAGATGGAAGTGCAAAAGCAATGTTCTTATCAAAACTGGAACACTTCGGCTATTCAGAATGGTTAGAGTTCAGAGAAGCACTAAAGACATCAAGATCAACGTACAGAGGCCATGTTGAAAACCTTCTTGAAGCTCTCATCAACAGGGTCGCTGCCAAAACAAATGTGCCCTCCGCTCATCCATCTCAGCCAAGACCAGTTAAACGAAAGCATGCCTCTTCTTCTAAAAATGATGCAGTTATCAGAAATGAAACCTCCATCAAATTCTCTAAGGATGCACTATTCGGGCCTTCTCCTGATCTCTCATCTCTAGATCTATCACTGCCTTCTGATGGACCCTTCTTCCCATATCAAGTGTTAAAGAAGCTTTATAGAATCTTCTTCAGAGATGATGAGGAACAACTTAGGTTTCAAATAGTCTTTGAGATTCCTCTCTGCCCACTAAGCCATCTTCAATATCTTCTATGCTTGTGGTGTGGATACTCTTCATTGGCGGATCCAATCAAAGCTCTTATTCGACAAGAAGCTGCTGATTGAAGAAGGAAAGGAGAAAAGATACCAGATTTCATGATTTCTCCAGAGACCTCCTGAAACATAGCTGATAAATTCTCTTCTGTCTCTTGTAATCTATTAGATAGTCTTACAGTAGTATAGGACTTCTCTTGTACTTACAATTTTCATGTTCTACTTTGTAACCTCTTTTTACAATTTAATGAAAATTTCAGTGAAGTACTAAAACTCATCAGTACTGTAAAAGATCTCTCAAAATAGTAATTGGGACATGTATGTTATGAGTCCTGACTATCCTTATATTTTGACTTAAAATAATTTTCTTCATAGTTACTTTGTCATCATCAAATAGGGGGAGATTGTTGATCCAAATTCTCTCAGTGATTTGATAATGACCCGCTGTAATACTTAGTGAAAATTACGTTTAACATCTGTATGAATTAGTGTTTCACTATCAGCGATTAAGTATTGAGTATGTTCAGTATCGCTGATGATCTCTCTTGTAACAGTTAGACGTAATCCCTTGTTAGTCCACGAAATCAAGCAATATCAATCTCACAACCAAATTCACATAGAATCTAGAGAGAGAGAAAGTAGTGAGAGAATGAGTGTGTCGTATCTCTTTTAAGTCACAAGTATAATGTACGCTCAATACAATGGTTCACTCACACACAAACTCTCACAAGACTACAAATGACAAAAGCAACTTTACAACATACAATACAAAAGACTTATATAGGGTCAAACATATCTTGACTTCTACACAAGATTACATGAAAAGTCAACTTACAAAAGAAATTTATTTGATCTAAACTATGCATTAACAATCTCCCTCTTTTAAATCAAATAACCAAGAGACAATCAATTAGTCCACTTCTTAAAACAAGTTCTCCTGATACCCATGTAAGATTCAAATCTTCTTATGCTGTCTCTGAACCTTAGTCTGTCCTTGATAATGTGAATCATCTTGTCTGTCTAGATTCTGTCCATTCTAGGCATATGATCATTCAACTCAAGTCTCCTCTTCTCACTTTCTTTATATCTTGTCTCAACCTCTTCCAAAACACTCTTCAGAGTCCCATCAGAAAACTTGGCAACTTCAGTAGCTCTCATGAATCTTTTCAGCTTTTTATCTTTGTTCTCATACACTACCCCTAGCTTAGGCTGTCTCAGAATAGTGTAGAGAGGTTTTTCTTCAAGTAACAGATGAGTCATGGCAGGTGCAAGAATGTTGATTATGTGTTGATTTGTTTCTATACCCAGCTGGAAATCAAGAATATATGTGTAGAAGATATGCCTCTTGATAAACCTTTTGATGGTTTCAAGTGCAAAAATCATATCATGAAATCTTTTGGTTCTGCTTCTGAAATCATGG
Source organism: Arctium minus (assembly GCA_954870635.1). NCBI lineage: Eukaryota > Viridiplantae > Streptophyta > Magnoliopsida > Asterales > Asteraceae > Arctium > Arctium minus. The sequence goes on from OX941081.1 coordinate 84,548,089, forward strand.
TAAATGAATTCAATGTCATCAAAGCTCAAGTTAGGATAGTCAGCTTCATTGAAAAAGTAGAATTTCATATCCCTCCTTTGAACTTCAAATTCAGGATACCAAATTCTTCTGTATTGCTTCAGCCTGACTTCCTTGATTTGCAGAATTCCTTCTTCATTCCTTACATATTTACAAGTTTTGTTCACTGCTTGAAGCATCTTGATGTAATCTTGCTGAAACTCTGGAGACTTATCTTTAATGTTGAGAATCTGAGCTTGATCTAATTGTCAGACAGTACAATGTCATTAACACTCTGTGTTAAGTCTGATTTTGTAGTAATCATTGTAATTATTTTCCTTTTCTAAACTGTGCTTAAATGAGCTTATCTGTTTTGTTAAGGCTAGGGGTATTTAAGTCCCCTTAGGCCTTTGTTTTTGTAACTTTGAGATCTCATTTTGAATAGAACGTACACATTTGGAGCTCTCTACTTTCTCTCTCTACTTTCTCTCACTAGATTTAGACCGATCTTGGACTTTCAATTGGTATCAGAGCTATTATGAATCTGAGAGGACTGAGAGTAGTTGATTTAGATTCTGAATTTGTGGATTAAAGCAGAAAATTTGATCGATTTTCTTATTTTTTCAAGAAAATCTCGTTTTTTGCTTTTTCATCAAATTTGGATAAGTTTCTGGACGTATTTGTTTACAATCTGATTCTTTAGTCTCGTATTTGGTAGTCGATCATAATTGCTTCACATAATTTTGCATGAAATTCGGTATTTGATCATCGTTTTTGAGATTTAAAGAGTTTTTGGAAAACCCTTTTTCACGTACTGTTCCATCATCATTTTTGGGATTTCGTGGTTTTTAATCAAAATTGGTGTTTGAAAGTTGTTAAAAAGATGTTTTCAATCATTTGTATGTGATTTTCTTGCAGTAATTTCATAGTTTTAATCGATCTTGCGAGTTTTTTATTTATTTTTTACTGTTTGTGCAAGTTCTTGTAGGTTTGTGCAAGTTCATATAGGTTTGCGCAAGTTCATTCTACTTTGCACAAGTTCATATAGTTCTAATCCTTGTGTTAGTGTATTTCAGGTTTGCGCATTGGTCTATTCACGCAAAGCAAATTTTGCGTATTCAGTGAGTTACGGGAAGTTTAGTTCTCGTATCATCAAGCTCCCGCAAAGCTCAGTTTTCGTATCATCCAGCTTACGCAAAGTCCTGTCATCGTTATCATCGATTTACACAAAGTTCAGTTTGCGTATCACTTGGATTACGCAAAGTTCATTTTGCGTATCACGTGGATTACGCAAAGTTCGTATTGCGCATCACTTGTCTTACGCAAAGCTCAGTTTACGCAACCTTCTTGTCTCGAAAAGTTCGGTTCTCGCATCACTCGGATTACGCAAAGTTCAGTTTAATTTAGTATCTATTCAACAGATTAATGATGTAATTGCTACTATTCATACTGAACATGCTGCTTCTGTCCATGATGCTTCTGATGATGTTGTTGTTGCTACTGCTGATGATGTTAATGCTGATGAAGATGAAGCTAGTGATGAAGATGTTGATATTGGTGATGATATTCCTGACATTGAAGATAATGATGATGATAATGACAGAGATGATGATGTTCAACCAAGTCTTCGGGTATATACAAGGCAATCTAAGGAACCTGAAGTGCATGTGTCAGAAGAGGTTGTATCTGAAGATGAATCTGTATCTATCAATCCTTCAGCTGCTCGTCTTCAAGTGGATGAATTGGATTTAGAGTTTGCTCAAGCCTCATCTCAGATACAGAGTCAAGCTCCTGCAACTTCTCTTGTTGCTATTCAGTCTACAACCGTTTCAGGTGTAGAGCTTTCTTTTGTTCAAGCTCGGGTTTCTTCTGATAAATTTTCTACTCTGAATGAGATGATTTGAAAGATGAATGAGAAGTTTGAAGAGCACAAGAATGCGGAAATTCAGAAAATGCGTGCTTTCTTCAAGGGTAAAATGCCAGAAATTGACACCTCTTCAATCCCTGAAATGATTCCGTTCAGACGCCCATCTGGGGTTGTTATAGTGAACCATCTTCTGCTGTTCAATCATCTGCTCCTGCCATTATGTCTATTCCTCTACCTCCTTTGTTTACTCAGTCTGCGGGTATTTCTTCATCAGCTCCTACTGGTACATCTTCAAGGTCTACTCTTCATGATCTTCCAATATCTGAGTTGACTGATCTGCTTTATGCTCGTCTATTGTCTATGTCACCGCCACAACATCAAGATCAAGATCTGATTTCTCTTCTAAGGAATTTCCAGCCTACGCCGCCTCCAGTTCATACGTCTGATTCTGAGAAAATTACTGCTTTATCTGAAGAGTTCCAGTCTTTCCGATCTGAAGTTCAATCTAGTTTTGTTGATATTAAGTCTTTCATGACTCAAGCCTTTTCTGAACTTTATAACAGATTTTATCTTCATACTCAGAGTTGCAGAACTGAGGCAGGACCGTCTCTTAAACGCCGACATGACCAAGATGATCCAGATCATCAAGGCCATGAGGGCGAGATGGTGAAGAGACCAAGAGTGGAAGGATCTTCTTCAACTAGAGGAGATCAATCTCAAGAAGAGGTGGCTGGTGATACAGAAAAGAATGCTAACAACGTTCAAGACTGTAGCATTCAAGATCTAATGAATGTCATGATTGAAAATGTTGATTTTTCTTCCATGTCAAATGTACTAAACACTTCTGAACAAGATATTGAAAATAACATGCAGATTGTTGTGTATGTTGACCCTGACATTGATCCAAGGTCAATTGATTTAGAGGATTCTGAAGCTGTAAATGACATGAGATCCTTTTTGCAAATTTCATAGAGATAAATTCAGATGATGATGAAGACATCAGATTTGAGAAAATTTGCCAAGTAAAAGAAGAGGATTGTGATGACATAATCATCATTTCTGATACTGAATATGATTCTGTATTCATGGATGCTAAGGATGAAGAGATTACAGACATGTTGTACAAAGATCTTCCTTCTCAAGTAGAGATTCCTGAAACTTCTCCAAGTACTGAAGCTACTCAAGTTCCAGAATCTGCTCCAATTACTTCTTCTCCTGTTGCTACGACAACTCCGACTACCACTGCTCCTCAAAGCTCATTTGAAGTTGGTCAGTCGTCAAGAGCACAAGCTAATGTTCCTCCATCTGAACCTGTGATTCCTCCGATAATTCTAGAGGAAGGACCAGCTTTGACCAGACAGGAGAGACAAAGAAGTCTTCAACAAAGGTATATGGCTTCAAGACAAAGATCTGCCTTTCTAGAAGATTCTCAATGTAATATTTTTCGTTTCTAGAAGAAGGCCGGTCAACATTTATGCTATCCTTGGTGTTGAAAAGGAGTCAGAGGCTTATCAGTATGAATACTTGATGCTCATCAAGTGCCAGCGCCGTAGAAACAATCTTATTTCTTCTCCACATCTGATTGTCCGAGTTATCAGGGTCACGATAAACAAGTTAGTAAATATCTGGTATCCGGAATTCGAAGTGGAAAGAAGAGATTGCAATAGATATACTTTCTCTGAGGCATATTTTTCTGATCATTCTATTGATGATATTGAGTTTTTATATGATCATTTCAGAAATCTTTATCATAGAACTCAGGATATTTCTCAAGCGCTGTTTGTTATTAAAAGATTCATTCGATGGCAAATCAGATTCTTCAGAGTGTTTGATTTCCAGATGGCCGTTGAAAGTTTTCAGCCAGTTGTAAATCTTCTAAGGCCCAATCGAAGCTTTCCAGACTTAGATTCTTATCCTTTATTCACCATAATTCAAGATCCATATGGAGTTGTCTACAAGAATGGCTCAAGTAAAAAATGCTTTCTCAGATTTGAAGAAATTAGTCATTACTCAGATGGAACTTTAAAGGTGATCAAGCTTCAGTTGGAGCAACGTCTGAAAGAAGCTCAAAGAAGATTTTTGGAAACAAGAAGTAATGCTTTTCTGATTGATAATGATGAAATTCGTCTTCTCAAGAAGACATTGAATACAATTCATGAGAGATTGAATTTCCGCTCAACTCTAAGACGCCTGGAAGTTTCAATTGGACTGAATAGACTTCGTCAAAGAGAAGAGCGTCAATGATTCTTCAAAGTCGCTTAGTTGGTCAATGCTGATTTAGAAGATTGTTTTTGAAGACCACGGCGCCAATGATTACTAAGGGGAAGATTGTTAAGTCTGATTTTGTAGTAATCATTGTAATTATTTTCCTTGTCTAAACTGTGCTTAAATGAGCTTATCTGTTTTGTTAAGGCTAGGGGTATTTAAGTCCCCTTAGGCCTATGTTTTTGTAACTTTGAGATCTCATTTTGAATAGAACGTACACATTTGGAGCTATCTACTTTCTCTCTCTACTTTCTCTCACTAGATTTAGACCGATCTTGGACCTTCACTCTGAATTCCCATAATCTGTAAAATCTCCTCCCTTGTTGCAACCTTAGGATTTGCAACCCTTGGTTCAACATCTTCATTTACAAACAATACCAATTCTCTTCCAGAAACATTTTCATTCTGATCAGCTTGTCTGTCACCCTGATCCCCACTGCCTTCCATATTCACACCCTGAGCAAGTTTAGTTTCAGACTTTCAGTATCAGTTTTCTGTCCGTTGCTTATCTCCCCCTCATGATCTTGATCGGAATCATGATCATGTCTTCTTTTAGAAACTGCTTGAACTTTGCACGCATTCTGAACTGCTCCGGTCAACTCTTGGATGTTCTGTACCACTTCAGACTTAAAAGCATTAAACTCTGTGACTGTAACAACATATGAAGGTACCCGAGTTTGTTGGGATCTCAATAGAGTGACCAAATCTGCTTCTGACTCATCAACAGGTGCCTAAGATAGCATCTTAGCATATAATAGAGATTTCAGCTCCTTCACAGAAAGATTAACAGGTTGTACAGGAGGTGGTGGAGGTGGTTGAATAGGCTTCTCAACTGCTGGTCCTTTCCCTTTTAGCATACTTTTAACTTTGCCCAACTCTTCTTCAAACTTCTGTGACAAAGGATGTTCAACAGCCTTTAAGGCGCCGTTGAGAAACTCATTTGACACAAAGTCAGGTAAATTCACTCCGGGGTCACTTAGACTATCCGTTAGCACAACAGTTGAAGATTCAACAGTGTGGCCTGTATACAGAACTGGCAAAGTGTTAGCAGTTACAGGACTTCCATCTAATCCTCGTAGATCGGATTACGGTGCTACTATAGATGTTTCGATCGGGTCATGAAGACTTCCGATGGTAGCAGACTCTATCAGTATCCTAGGAATGGGAATTGGTAATTCAAGTTGCGCTAGACTCGATTATGCACATAAAAGAATTGAGTTCTAGGGCTGATGAACTCTAGTTTCAATATTTATACTTTCTGAGTGAAAGCTAGATAGCGTTTGTGCTAAGTCCCCGTGCATATCTGAGACTATTGCCTGTTGTGAGGCAACAGAATGGGTGGCTTGGGTGTGTAGTTGCATAAGTGGGCTACTTATGTCTTGAATACCCGTACGCAACACATGCGATGGAGTATTTGATGTGGTTGCTCTTTTGGATTGGTAGGTTCGGGTACACACACGCTCCCCATAATCTTTTCCTTCATTTACTCTCAGCCTCACATTTTCAACATTTTCTACTTATTCTCCCTCATTCCTCCTTATGTCTCCCAATACATTCTGAATTGTTGTTGTAACAATGTCAATTTCCATATCATCTTGATGTAAAGAGACATCATCTAGAAAACCAAAGCTATGACCCATATCGTCATTATCATCATCATCATCATCATGTCCCTCATTTGGTCCATAAGTAGCTGATGGAATAGTATCTGTTGAAGAACTAGCTAGCTGATCCTACTCATTTTCAGAATCCTGACCTTCATCGAGATTCTCTTCCTGAAGGCCCAATTGATGTACAATAGCATGCTCAGGTTGAGATGTGGAAACTGCTTGACGTGTGGCATTATCAGCCTGAGTTTCCACACCCTCTGGTCTAGGAGACTGACCCCCGTCCATTCCCCTCTCAGAATTTTCTCTCTGTTCTTCCCGTTCTTGAACTCCCATAGTCTCAGGAACCCTTGCCGACTCCTATCTTCTAAGAGTTGAGTCCTGGGTAGGGATAACCGTTCTGGTAATCCCATGGACTCTCTGTAATCCCTAACGCACTCAGAGTTCGAATCAGCATAAGCTAATAATGCTGCAGGAATAGGCATAGAGTACCTGAAAGCTTGCTTCTGCTTCTATAGGCAATGCATCTCAAATTCTGGTCCTACGTCATGATGTGATCGCTTGGGAATTTCTCGGTTAGAACGGACCATACTCCTGACAATCAGTTGAAGAAATATCTGATATGGAACATAGAGTGGCTTTTTTGATGTTCTTTTGCTGATGACTTTTTCGTACAATTCCGTCCAAAATGCAACTAAGTAGTCCACGTGCCATTCGTACACTATGTGTCACACCCCGCTAAAGCGGAAACACGGGGCATAACAGCTCGATACACATAGCACAAGATTAAAGTTCATACCACCATACAATTTAATTATTTAAAACATTACAATAAAAAAAATAATATTTATCATCGTTTACAATTCCCAAAATCTTAAACATAACGGAATATATTCGTAAAGGTAAGCTTGCTTCAAAACATTTTTCATGTAGCTTAAACATCGATGTCTACCTTCTTGACTTCCTGAAAAGCATGCATAAAACAAGGTCAACTACAAAGAGTTGGTGAGTTCACAGGTTTTAAATATGCACAAATCATTTTTATATGCAAGTTGTCATTTGTAAAACATACGTATAAACCAAACATCAATTCTTTGATTCATGAGTACCACAATTTAATTTCTTTATGATAAGAGTATGCAAAGATAATATTACGTTGAGCCACTACTAATCCGTCCCTGACCAATTTCAACGCCCCCGTTGACTAACTCAGAGGTGGTCTATGCCACATGGATAGTCAACTTCTCTAGTATAGTGCACCCCTGCTCGTCAGCATAAGGTGGGCTTGTCACACCAAATAGCGCTATCCACTAATACTATAGGCCTGATTTTCTTCGAGTTAATAGTAGTGTCACGGGGTCTTAACATTTAATACTCAACACATCAATTGCATACTTATCATATAGCTTATAATTCCAAATGCTTTTAACAAAGCCTTATAAATTGCCAATTCGCAATACTTTAAAACCATTCTCATGAATCTTTAATATACGCAAATTAAACATGCTTTCCACCCCAAAATCAATTAAAACGATAAAAGTGGGGCTGTGAATACTCACAATGTTCAGCAAGATGTCCAGAAGTGGCTTCACGGTTGCACAAGACCCGGTGTTAAGTCCTTCCTATGAAAGTGAAATACACTATCAGTTCGGGTCCTACTCTTAGGGTTTAAGTGTCACTTAGATCGCTACGTCTTATAAAATGCCTTATGTGACCTTTAATTGGTTTTTAAGTAATATTTTACTTTGTGAAATACACGGAAAATTTGGATTTTATATGATTTGAGAACCTTACCATTTTAAAAATTGACATTGTGACATACATATAGGAATTAATCCTTGAATTATGTCTTAAGAATGAATAGTGAGTACTTACATTAGTTATGTTTATAAACGTGCATCTCTTGGTCACCTTATATTTTAACACAAGATTAAATTTTACATGTATACATTATTATTTGATGTTTTTACAAAAACTATAACTTATAAGCCCATTTTTATTATTTTTTAACAACCCAAAACTTATTTTTCTAGAACTAGAGTTTTACTTTTCTGCTGGCAGAAATTTAGGTTAACTTATTGGCATATTTAAGAATTTTCCCCAATTTATTATTTAACCAAATTTTTATATATTTAAATTTAGTGTCTTAGGGAACTTTTGGTACAAATGTCACTATCTTTTGAGGTGACTAGATAGGGTAATCATTACATTAAAGCTTATTGGTCACAGTAAACAATGCAGTCTACATCTTCTGTTTGTCACAACCAATTGAAGGGTCAAAACTTATTGTTTTTCGGTGATTCAAATTGGGTTGTAACCCTAACTCAAATATTAAACTTCCAGAAAAAGATTCACCTCATTTGGATAAGTAATGAGTGAGTTATGGACCTTTTATGCCAAGTGTTCTAATCTTCCAGATTATGACCTTTTGCACACTCAATTTGTCATGAGTGGTTGAATGCTCAAATCTTCATATTTTTAATTGAAACCAATTTTGTTTTAATTATAACTCATTAAAGTTACTTCCAGTAGAAAATCATTAATTTTTATGGATTTAAATGATGGTTATGGTTGTTTAAATGGAGGTTTTTGTCCAGCCGGATTCATCCTACGCACATAACTTTATAGGTGAGGATGAGGGGTCAAAACTCAATATTTTTGAGTGAATCCAGTTGGGTTAGATTTTTAACTCACAAAACAAAGTTCCAGAAGAAGATTCATAATGTTTGGTTGAATATTTTTCAAGTTATGGCCGTAGCAAGAACATGCATGCAATCTGCCAGATTCTAAAATGAACTTTCATGGCAATATGAATGCTTTTTAACTTTTATTATCACCCAAAGGGTGGTCTTTTTGTTTAAAACGTTTTTACAAATCTTTTTAACATAAGTTTTGTAAAAGAACATCATTTAGATTACAAAAAAGGAGATACACATGCATGAACTCTACCATCTTAGATGATGAGAAAAATAGCCATGCATGTCTTCTAAGCTCCATTTTCTTGAGTTTTGATTACATGGATCATGGGTTATCACCATTTCTTGACATTTAACATGTCTTTGGTGTCTAACCTACCATTTGAAGGCCTATGAAAGTCCTTCTTTTCAGAAACCTCAAGAAAGTGAAGAAAAAGGTGAAGAAAATGCAAGTAAAATGAAAGAAAAGGCAAGAAAAGAAGAAGATGAAGTAGAATGCAAGATATAGTACTTACCCACACTAGAGATTATTTTTGATCTTCAAAGTTTGATGGATTTGAGAGAGTTTTGGGGCTGATTTTCAGCCAAGAAAATGAGAGAAAGAGAGAGAGAGATTTTGGAATAGAGAGAGAGAGAAGTGGAGAGGAATTTCTTGAAAATGGGAGGAGCATGGGGGACATAATGAGGAAGAGTGTTAAAAAAAAGAATTTGGGAGGGGGAGAGAGAGGTGGACGGTTTCCCTCTCTCTCTAACCTCTTTTTTTTTTTTTTTTAAAGTTATATATATATAATGTAATTTTTATAAAAAGATAGGTTAAGGGTAGGTAAATTCTCAATTATTTGCTTAAATTTTTGTTTTGATTGCTTAAAATTTAGAATTTATATTTGGTTAATTAAATTTTATAATTAACCCACTCATTATTATTACTATTAATAAAATAAAATGTTAATTTTATCGGATTGGCATTTTATAAGACAGTGTATCCCGTTATGCTCAGTAACCGGATATTCTAAGCGCACTGCCGGGAATCTTAGGAAACTAAAGCCCTTGCCTATAAAATTAGGTCGTAAAAGGGTGTTCCTATATATTTAATCGTGATTTACACAACTCGGGTGCTAACCTGGAGGTTCCGGAAGGCAGATGTCACACTATGGCATGAAATAATTTCAGAGTGTGCATATTTGTGTTGTCTAGGCCTGAATGCCTTGAAGTCAAGCAACGGTTGACCACTGAGAACATCTGGTAGTAGAATGGCGGAAGATTTGACTTTTTGAATTCACTGATCTTTGTCAAGTGACCAACATACCCCAAGGCTCGGATACCTTCAAGTACTTCGGAATCAATAGGGTATGGGTCAAATGTTACTCTCCCTTCCCTTGAGTTTGCTTCCAGTAGATCTAGAATAAGTCTGAGCCTTCGGTAGGTCAGAATAGAAGTGAAATTGTCTATCCGAATTCTGAAATACTTGTTGTTGTTGTTGTTGTTGTTTTCCACCACATATTCAATTGACTTCCAAGCTTGTTGTAGATAGATGAGTGGAACATTGGCTGTATTTGTTAGAGGTTGGTTGAGTGGATGACCTTTCAAAATTTCTAGCACAAGTTGATTGACATTGAGATTGTCCAAGTCCAAGTGGTGGTTGTTCGGAGACAGCAACAAGTACTCATTGGGGTTGATAAGGGCAAGATCAGGATCACCACCAATTACAGATTGCACATGTGATCTGGAAGATGGCATCGGTGTTTCTTTAGATACATTTGGATCATTCTCATCCATTTGGATAACAGGATCATGAGAATGTTCACTCGCCATTTTAGTACCTGAAACAGAACAAAACTATTAGATATACTCCAATATGTCAGTAATAATCCCAAAAACTTGTTTTTCAGAAAAAGATTTTGATACAAAGTAACAAAGTACAGAAAAAATGTACTTTAAGCTCACAAAGATGGCACTACATGTTGCAAGAAGCAAATGCAACAACACTTCAAAATATACAGACAAGACACAAAGAAAATGACCAAAACACTTGTTATTTTGATTTTGTTCTCAAAATGAAATTGCATCACAAGAAAAAAAATCTCTTAAAACAGAATAGAACTCTCAAGGTGCTAAGTCTAGGTCAAGAACTCGCATGATGCTAATCCTTAGTCAAGAAATCGCATAAAACAAATTCCATCTCAAGAACTCGCATGATACTAGTCTCAACTTAAGAACTCGCACAAAACTGTGTTCATACCAAGAACACTCAAATCACTGTTTTGTCTAAAGTTTGAAATTTCAAAAATTTCAAATCCAAATGATAGCTTTTTGCCTTTATTAAGTTCGATTAGGGTTTAATGAACTAATTATCATTGAAATCGAACAAAGATTCCATCTTTTAAGGTTCAAATTAGTCCAACAACAATTCGAATTAAGTCCAAATGTCTAGGTTCGATAGAAATCGAAAATCCAAGTTAGGGAAACCTGCAAATGACAAGTATGATGGTACCAATAGATTCGAAAAGCAAAACCCAGAAACAAAAACAAGTTACAAATATGAAACAATCAACATTTATGAGAACAAAGATCAAAATCGCAAGAATCTTGTTCAAAGAAGATGAATAGTCTATCGACATAAAACCCTAAAAACAAGTGATTAAACCTACGAAAGATCAAAATAAGATACAACAATATATAAAGAATGGAAACAAACATCAAACAACCAAGAAAAATCAAACACCTACACTGAATCGAAAGTATGAGGTTCGAGTATCTGAAAGTCGTAAATGAAGATGAGAGAAAAAAAGATCTAAGTGTGAGAACTCGCAAAGTCTGGTCTGAGAGAAGTGAGCTCGAAATGGGAAAACTTCGAATTTATACTCAGGATAAAGATTGACACATGGCACGATCTGAGAGGGTTGCTCACTTCGAGCAAACCAAAGAAACAAAACTTGTCGCAAATCGAATGACAAGTTGTATATGTACTTCGCGCAAGACATGATTTGCGCGAAGTGGTGAAGTGGAAAGAAACTCGCATGAAGAGACATGCGTGAAGTCAAAACACTCATAACACTATAAGCGTGTTTCATACTTCGCGCATCCTTTGCTATGCGCAAAGTGAGAACTCGCATACCGAAGGGTGCACGTTCAACACTTTGCGCAAGCAGAGATGTGCGCGAAGTTAAAACTCGCATGACACATCGTGCGCATTTTGACACATAGAAAAAATTTCGGGATTTTTCCAAAAATGGAAACTTTCCAAAAATGATTTTCCCACTTGCCAAAATTAGTAAATTCCCTTAAAACATTTTAAGCTCAAAATAACATATTTTTCTCTTGAAAAAATCTTTCAGATTTCAAAACCTTTTTAACACAGACCCACGCACACACTTACAAACTTTTAAATTAAGTTCCCCTTGAAGTGTGCACTGATGTAATTACTTCCCCTTTATGTATGCATTCAACTCAATGTACTGAAGCATGAGTCCTGATCTGAATTGATCAGAAGTCAATCTGCTTGACATTGAAGACCGGGTTTTGAACTGCTTTGTTCAAAAACCATTTTTCTTAAACATTGAGGAATGAGTCCGAAGCTGCTTTACTTAGAAGTCATAGATCTTGCTCCCCGTAAACCTATAGTTCCTGTAAAACAGTTTTGACAGGTTTTGGTACCCATTGAAATTTGGGTCCTGGTTGGTTAGATTTAGGAATCCACTTCTCAATAGATTTAAACTTTTTACCTTCATTTTTCTGAGAAGTTATTCTGTAAGTTCCATACCAGTGATGAGCAGATTCTGTTAGGACTGAAAGTCCTATGTGTTGAAAGTTGCATAAAACATTTATAAGGGTTCAAAATGTAATTAATTGATAGTTAATTTAATTAGATGGGCCCAAGCCCATAAAGCCCAATTGCGTTGTAAGCCTAAGTATATAAAGGCTTATTTAATTCATTATTAGGTTAGACATTCATATTTCAGTTTAGAGAGTTTAGATAAGTTTAGTCTCATAATTACCAGATCTCTAGTCAATAGGTTTACTTTTCTCTGATCAGAAATTCTTTCTGTAAACCTGTAACCCTTTGATTGCATATTAATCATATGTCTAGAGGTTGTGGCTATATTACTGTTTTATATTGATTATATTATTTGTTGATTGCACTGTACTGGGATCTACAATTTGTATCAGAGCAAAGAGACTGAAGGTTTGATCCAGAAAAGGTTTGTCTAAAACTCTTAATTATTATTCTGGTTTTCTGCCGATAATCTGGTGTCTGGATTGATTTCTACTTGTTGATTATTTGGTAATCTGTTAGTCGATTGATCTGTTGTTTCTCGAAAAATCAAATTTTTTTGGGCGATCGATTTCTGGAAAATCAGTAATTCTATCGGTCTGTGTTCATCAGAAAATCATAACTTTATCGGTCGAAATTTGTTCTGTGTTTATCGGTCTGTTCTTCTGAACTGTGTATCGAGCAATTGAATTGTTTATCGGTCGAATTATTTGTAACTAAATATGCACATCGGTCGATTTATTTGAATTGAATTATTTGTTTATCGGTCTGTTAATTGGTGTTATCGATAGATTTTCTGGGTTCGTTTTTCCAGAATTCATCGAGTTCATCGGTTTGTTTATCGAGTTTATCGGTCTACAACTGATCAATTTATCTGTTCTTTGTGTTTATCTGTTCTCGACCGGCATATTGACCGGTACATTGTTGGACCGATATTTTGTGTTGACCGATATCCTTTGCTTGACCGGTACATTGCTCTTACCGGTCCTTTGTCTCGACCGGTACATTGTCTTGACCGGTCCATTATTCGACCAGGACATTGCCTTGACCGGTACCTTATTCGACCGGTACCCTGCTTTACCGGTCAATCCTATCGACCGATACCTTATTGTCCTCGACCGGTACCTTGCTTTACCGGTTCATACTTTCGACCGATTTTTTTTCTCTTTTTCAACCGGCAATCAGAGGTCGACCGGTATTTTGCTTGACCGGTGTCTCTCTTGACCAGTACCTGGATTCGACCGGTGGTTTGTGTTATCAGTCTTGAGACTCGACCGGTACCCCGTTTCAACCGGTACTTAGTCTCGACCGGTGTGTTGTCGACCGATATTATTTGTGGACCGGTACCCAGTTGATCGGTACCCTGTTGACCTACTCGACCGGGTCCCTGTCCTATTCTGTTTATTTTTTATATATTGTGTTTGGATCATCCTGCTTGTCTCACGATCGTTACAGTGCAGTTAAGATTAAAGTTTAAACCCATTCAAGTTCCATCTATTGTCAAGTTTTTCAAAAGCTTGAATTAGATAACTCGAAATGGGATATTTTCTGAAGTTCAAGAGCTCAAATTAGAGAACACAAATCTTCAATTGTCTGTTAATTTCTACTTGAAGAGATCAGAACAATATATTAAAGAAAGCAACATACTGAAAGAAGAAGTTAGTGCATTAAAGGCAGTTAATGAAGATCTTCTGAAAAAGACTTCTGGGTAAAATAATGAGAAAATACTGACTTTGGAAACTGAGAACACAGAACTGACAAGAAAAATATTGAACATGGAAGATCAGATTGTCCAAATCCAGAAAGCATCCGTTGAAAGTTATGAGGAAAAGCTTAAGCATCTGACGGATGCTAATACTGAGCTTCAAACGAAATTATCTGATTTAGAGCAAAATCATGTTAAAGATAAATCCGAATTTGAGAATTCATTCTCAAAGAAGTTCTCAGATTTTTCGAGAAAATGTGCTGATGAGAAGAAAGAAGTTGAGCTGAAATGCATAAAACTTTCTCAGCAAGTTTCTGCTTTTGAGAAAGTAATCATCCTTGAAAGAGAAAAGTTTGCAAAAGAAAAAAGGCCATTGAACGGAAGAATGTTGGATTCTTCAAAGAAATATCCGGCCAAAGAAAGGATGCTGAGAAGGGATTTGAAGAAGAAAGATGCATATTTGAGGATGAGATCAAAAAGCTTACTGAGAAGCTAACAGAACTATCTGCAAATGCACTAAAAGAGCTAAAATCGAAGTCTGAGTTCACGAAGAAGATTGACCTGCTTGTTAAAGAAAGAGACAACTTTCCTTCGACAATTACAGTGCTTGAACAGACTGCATCAAGTTCAAATCAGAAATCGGTCTCTTCACAAAGGTCAGTTAAATCCTTTGATAAGATGGTTCAGGTACACATCAAAGAAGAAGGACATAAAAAGAAGAGGAGTTGGTCTGGAAGAAGAAACCAGTTGAAGATGAGCTGAAAGAAAGAGAATCATGTGTACATGCGTTTAATGCCAAAAGGAACAATATGCGTAAAGGGAAACCTGATCATATCTACTCGAGAGATCAATTACTCAGGTTGTCAGGTAAGAAATACCATTGTTCTTATTGTCGCACACATGATCACATTCACAAAACCAGTGATCATTTCTGGTATGGTTCTTATTCTATTACCCCCATAAGAACTGCAACTAACATTCATGGACCCAAATACCAGTGGGTACCAAAGCCGAAAACTGCTTCTTTGTTGCAGGCACCTACTGTCAAGGGGGAGTAGAAGAACTATGGCTTCTAAGTAAATCAGCTTAGAACCTGGACTTCAAAGAAGTTTGGCTTCTGATCATATGACAGATCAGGACCTGTTCTTCAACGTTCAGACTTGGATATTTTGCAAATATCCAGGGGGAGCTTATCTGATCTATATCATTCTATCATGATTTGAGGGGGAGCTTAAAGGTAAATATCTTCTGATCTAGATCTCTGATTGTTTGAAAGAAGAACAACTTTCGAACATGAAAAACGTTTTCTGAAATGTTCAAACCACTTCTGGTTCTCAAAATATTTTATGAATTTAGAAGTGGGATTTTTAAATGTTTTTCATTTTTTTAGCTTTAATGTTTATCTGACTGTGTGTTTCTAAAGATCAATACTTGCGTATTATCTTATCTTTATACTATAACGTATTCACACACACAGGTTCGGTACATCATTTGTATTTGTTATTACCATGTCTCATATCGAAACAATTTTTCGATGGTAATACTCCCGTTTGAAATTCAATATTGTTGAGCATCAATCGTCATTTCTAATGTTGTGCTTTCATTGCAAAATTGTTTATATTCGTTCATATAAACAAAATATTCATTTCTTTGATACCCTAACCATTTCATTTGATCTGATTGATACATTGTCATATTCTCAAAACAAGTCTTTTGATTTCATTTCTTTCATTCAATATCTTTGTTTTGAGAAATCTTCAAAGTTCAATTGCTCAAATCTCATGAGCATACATTTTGACAATGTTATCATACATTTTGTGCTTAATTGTACAAGTTAAACTGTTGAGCAACTATTCGTTTTAGGACTTACATGGGATTTGTGTGAGAACTTAAACAGAACTTCCATGGATTCACGTTAACAAGTGTTTCCTACCCCGAAAGTTATCCTATAGTGCTTGAGGGGTGAGGGGTCATAAATCAAAGAGTGGGGAAGATAACTCATCCGGTTGAGTTTTTCTCAGTGTGTGGAGCGGAAAAATGGAAAAGAGAGTTTGGTTAGAACTGACCTTTACTGTTAAAAAGAAAGAGGGTGTGAGAACAGAGTTAAAAGAATATCAGAACTCTACACCAACCACTTTCTGAGCCGGGCAGCCACATCTTCTGATTGGTTCACATTCTTTGGTGACCATCATTGAAAAGGCACCTAGCCCATGCCAACTCTTGCATTAACCCCACCAGCCACTCGTTTCTTTCTTAACAAAGAAATGTTTCATTTTCTTTGGGGACGCAACATATATGCTATCTAGTCTTCACTCGGAAGATTTAGATATTGAAAAAGAAGGAAAGTTGCCCCACATTCGCACATCTTTCATGCACATTGAGTTCGTGTAATATCTGTTGTTGTCTTAACAGTTTACACAATTTGAGCCTGATATAGCTAAGTAGCTTCAATCATTTCTACACTTTCACGAGCACACAAGGAATGAGTTTTCTTGTCATAACATTCATAGAAATTTCCTTTGTGGTTTTTCGATGATTGAATGGAAGCCCTGGAGGAGTGAACATCACAAAAGCTCCTTTCCAATGTACATCCGTTGTACAAAGTGGCTCCGTGCTACTTACAGGCATACTAACTATTTCATCTGTTGAATCAGGGTTACATTGTTCATTATGTCTGAATTTGAAAAGATTCGGATATATACATTTCATGAATTGACAGATACTCAGATCAAAGGGCGGACAATGTCAAATTATCATAAAGGGGAGATCAAAGTATGTGTTGAAATTGAAGAGTTTTGATGATCATGATCTTCACAATCATCAAAAAGGTGGAGAGAATTTTACAAAGTTCAATTTCAAAGTTATAAAGAAAGAAAGTTCTGTGAAAAGAGAAAGTTTGTTTTTCTGAAGACAGTCTAGAGATCAAAGAGATGAAGATATGAGTTTAATGCTAAATTTGTTTTTCTGAAGACAGTGAAGATTTCAAAGATTGTATTTCTTCTATCCCGTATCATATGGTGGTTGCTATAAGTCATTTCCTCCTACGAGCTGATTGAAACAAGTTCTTAAGCTGAAAGGCTATTCAACTCGCGGTTCAAAGACAGATTCTTTGTTTTAAACTGAAGTTGCACCGTGGAATGTCAAGTAACTCTCACATTATTTTTCTTGTATGTTGATCCGATGTGATTGAGTTTCTACAGTTGAAAGCTGCGGTTGAAAGCTGCTTGATAGTGCATTCAATCGAGGCTACTGTACATTGAATCTCTAGTCAATAGGTTTACTTTTCTCTGATAAGAAATTCTTTCTGTAAACCTGTAACCCTTTGATTGCATATTAATCATATGACTAGAGGTTGTGGCTATATTACTGTTTTATATTGATTATATTATTTGTTGATTGCACTGTACTGGGATCTACAGATTCTCTTTGAACAAAATCATTCTCTCCACAGTAAGAACATCATATCTTCTTCTCAGCCAACCTGATAATATGATTAGTAGAATAAAACATATCAGGTGTACCAAAAGATTTACCTTTATGAGCTCTATTCTTCTTATCTTTTGATGTGGAAGGAAATAATTTTTGAACAACTTTGCCATCTGAAGAACCTTTGACAACCCAAACCATCTGATCTGTCTTTGAAAAATGCTTTCCAAGAGATTTATTATAAGATGTAGTTGAGCCATCAACAAATTGATTGTAAAATAGATTAGTAGGACGAATCTGATTTGTATCAACAGTTTTTGTTTTAACACTTGTTCTTTTTGAAGTATTCCCTTTTATGAAACTGGAAGAAGTTTTAAAGGAACAAACTGATTCAGTTGAATTGTCAAAAGGTGATTGATTAATTACGTCTGCAAAAAAATTTCTCTAACAACTCAACATTTGCAACTTCCAGATCTTTTATCTTTTTAGATAAAATGTTCTTTTCTTCAAGAATTGTGTCAAACTTCTTCTGTAAATCAGATCTGACCTTTTGTTCTTTTAAAATGTCTGATGATAGAACATATAGTCTTTTAGAGAGCTTAGAAATTTCATTTTCAAATTTTTGACGTTCTTTGAAAATCTCAATATTTCTTTTTTTCAGAATTTATCTTTTCAACCTCAAAAGACTTCGTCTTTTCTTGAAAATTTTGTCTTTCCTTTTCAAGTAAGTCTTGTAAAAGAAAATTTTGTTTGGGAAATTCAATAACCTTATCATCAAGAAATTTTCTCTTTTTTGCAAACGTGTCTCTTTCAGTTATTAAAATCTTTTCAAATTCTGACACTTGCTCTGAGAGTTTTAACCATCTATGCTCTAAATCTTTCTTCTCTTGTAAAGCTTTCTTAGAGAAATCAGACAGTTTTTGGTTGTAAACTTTCTCCAGATCAACTTTTTCTTTATCTGCAGAGAGACTTTTCATTAGATCAACATTCTTTGTCTCCAATGAAGATATTTTATCTTCAAAAGCTTTAAACTTGATGTATAGACCAATTGATTCAGCTTCCAGTTCTGATGATTTTTGTTCAGTTCTCTTTAGTCTGTTTTGAAGATTGGTTATCTCTCTTTCTTTCATCTTGATTTCTTTCTCTCTTTTCTTGATGATACCTGCAAAATCAGAGTTAGAGTCATTAATACATTTTGCACAATCAAATGTTTTCTCAGAATTTACAAATTTAGCTTTCAACTCCTGAATATGTTTTAGAAGAACTGAATTATGATTCTTCAATTTATCACGTTCAGCTTCTATGACAGGTATCTCAGGCATATACATGATGGCACAGTCTCTGTTTGATAATATTATAGACATCTTGATCAATATACTTGCTTGAATCGATCGTCCCAAAATATTCAGAAACCCTTGACTTGAGTAGTCAAACTAGGTCAAAACTTGAAAAGATCAGAAAATTTGTCTAATTGTCAGAACTCGCAGATGCCTAAAACTCGCAGAGCACTGTAGAAGGAGTTCACGCAAACAAGCTTGTATGCGTAGTAGGTTTGCGTAGATCGAAGTGTGCGCGTTTAAGGTTCTCACTAGAAGAGACGTGCGCGTTTCGGGACTTTACTTCTCGCAATACCTTTGCATGTTTTGGACTTAGAAAATTTTTGATCAAACAAAAACTTGCAAACACTTCTCGCTAAACATAAAGCTCGTAGATCAAAGGCTACAGAAAAACAAAACTCGCAAAATGTGACTTGCACGCTTTCACTTCTCGCAGAACACCCTTAGCACGTATTGATCAAGAACTCGCATAAAACACGGAAACATAAAATGTCTTCATTGTGCACGTTCTTTGTTGCTTGCGTGTTTTTCAGTGTGCGTGTTCTTCACTTGCGCGAAATTTGGATCTAGCGTGTTCTTCAGACTTGAACACAAAATCGATCACAATCTTTAATGACCTGCAATCAAAGCTTCAAAATGCACAATGATGATCGAATATTGATATTGAACACTTTTCTAGTACGATTATACGACTAAAACCTCAAAATTACAGTGCAATCATCAAGATACAGTGTTCGACATATTTTTCAAAAAAATATCCAAAAAATTCAAAATTCAATTTGATTTAGTGATTAATTCGTGATCAACTAAACAAAGTGAATTTGATCAAATAGTGAAATCTCATAATACGTTCTGCGTGTTCTTTGAAAAAAACAGAAAATCGATCTAATCTAAGTGCAACGAATCAATCTGAATGATTTTGGTCTGCTCTGATACCAAATGTTAGTCAACGAAATCAAGCAATATCAATCTAACACACATATTCACATAGAATCTAGAGAGATAAAGTAGTGAGAGAATGAGTGTGTCATATATCTCTTTTAAGTCACAAGTACAATGTACGCTCAATACAATGGTTCACTCACACACAAACTCTCACAAGACTACAAATGAGAAAAGCTACTTTACAACATACAATTAAGACTTATATAGGGTCAAACATATCTTGACCTCTACACAAGATTACATGAAAATTCAACTTACAAAAAAACTTATTTGATCTAAACTATGCATTAACATCCCTGAAGACAAGTTTCGCGACAAAGATGTTCATCACTGAGTCGAAGACAAAGATGCTGAACAACGGACAAGTATACTCATGATCTGATGCGGATATCAATGAAACCAAGACAAGTCTACCTACACGGAAAAAACCTGAAGAAAAGTTTCAGCGATCACTGAACCTCCTTCTATCTCTGTGAAGGAAGAGATATTCAATGATTGAAGATCACATAGCCTATGCTCCAAGTTTCTTTTGTCTTATCCTTGCACACATAGTACAAATGTCAGAATAGACATACCTCTATAACAAATCGTACAACAACTCTGAAGACTACATTGTTCACCATTCGGCCAAAAGCATGTCTCCAAAAGTCAGAGGCATGCAACCAACCATTGAAGGACACATGTAAAGTACCCTGCCATGCATTTAATGCATAGGGTATAAATAGATCGATCAAGACTCTATTTGAGTGTTGCCTTCTATCTTTCTTATCATATAGAAACCATTGCTTTCTATATTCTCTCAATCTCTATTATCTAATTATTGTGCAACAATCTGTGTGATTCTTAAGTTTGTTTAGATTAGGTTTTACTTAATCTTATTCTGCAACAAACTGTAAATTGTGATTTGATTTATCAATAAAAAATTTATTAAACCTTTAACTTTTGTGTTTGTATTCAACCCTCCCTTCTATAAACTTGTTAAGCACCTTTGGGACCAACAATCTGTAGTTCTTTTGCGCAAATGTCATAACGCGCAAACGTCATAAAACGCGCACGTATCGACTAGCGAGTTCCAGAAATGCGCAAGTGCCTAATAGCGAGTTTCAGTGTGAATAGTGCTTTACGCTTTCAGTGCCTTGCGAGTTTCATCCTTTGCGTGACTAACGATTAACGCATTTCAGTGGTTAGCGAGTTTGATCAGTGAACAGTGACTAGCGCATATAGTGACTTGCGAGTTTCAAGACTTAAATTTTTTTGAAAATAATTTTTTTTTTGTGTGATCCAAGTTTGACTTTTTAGTCAACATTTCTGATTTGTTTGGAAACGATCATTTTATTCAAGCATTTCTTTCTAGCGGAACCCCCGTGCTAAGTCTGCGGAGGGGGACATATTTTGTTAGTGGTCATAATTTTCTGATTTTTGACGATCATTTTTTTTGCTAACTTTTTCATTCAAGATGCCTACTATAGACGAGAGAGGAAATATTGTACTTTCAGCTAGAGATATGGCAGTCTTGTACATGCCTGAGATACCGAAAATAGAAGTTGAACGACATCATCTGAAAAATCAGAATTCGGTGCTTCTAAAACAGATACAGGAGTTGAAATTAAATTTGTCAAATTCTGATAAAACTCCTGTTTGTGCAAAATGTACTGAAATTGCTAAATCCGATTGTGCAGGTATCATCAGTGCAAGAGAGAAGGAGATTAAAGAGAAAGAGGAAATGATTAAAATAAAAGGAAATACTATTCAAGCTTGTGAAAAAGAAATCAAGCTGAAAGACAGAAAGATTGCGTATCTTCAAAGCCAACTAAAGACGACTGAACAGAAATCATCTGAGCTGCAAGATGAATCAGTCAAGCTTCAAAACAAGTTAAAGGCTTTTGAAGATCAAATATCTGCTTTGGAGAAGAAGAATGTTGAACTGAAAACAAGTCTCCAAGCAGAAAAAGACAAACCAAATGTGAAGACATCTTCTACCCAACAGTCATCTGAAATTTCCAAGAAAACTTTACAAAAGAAGAAGGATCTTGAGCTGAGATGCATTAAACTTTCCAAGCAAGTGTCTGATTTTGAAAAGATAATCATTACTGAAAGAGACACATTTGCTAAGGAAAGAAAAGTTCTTGAAGATAAAAACACTGAATTTCCCAAGCAAATTTGTACTTTACAAGACTTGCTAGAAAAGGAAAGAAATGTTTTCAAAGAAAAGAAGCAGTCTTTTGAGCAAGAAAAGAAATTATTTGAAAAGAGAAATGCTGGGATTTTCAAAGATATTTCTGAGAAAAACAAGAACTTGGAAACAGATTTTGAACAAGAACGTTCATATTTTGAATCTGAAATATCTAAGCTCACATCCAAATTATCTGTTCTATCATCAGATATTCTAAAAGAACAGATGGCTAAATCTAATTTGAAAAAGAAGTTTGACACACTGATTTCTGAAAGAAATATTTTATCTGAAAAAATAAAGAACTTAGAAGCTGCAAACGTCAATTTATCAGAAAAGATTTCAGCTGATGTGATTAATCAATCACCTGTTGATCTTTCAACAGAATCAGTTTGTTCTTTCAAAACAGCTTCGAGTTCTATTCATGATAAAAATGTTTTGAAAAACAAAAGTGTCAAACCAATCATTGTCAAATCAAGTCAGATCAGACCATCAAATTTATTTTATGACAAATTTCTTGATGGTTCAGCGAGCTATTATGTAAAATCTCTTGGAAAGAATTCTAATAAAAATTAGATGGTATGGAGAGTTAAAGATTCTTCTGAAGAAAAAAAGAAGAAGGACAAAGCATTCAACTTCACAACAAATGCCAAAAAGAACAGAATACATAAAGGTAAATCTTTTGGTAATTCTGATATATATTACTCGACTAATCATCTGATCAGGATTGCTCAAAGGAAAATCTGTTGTTCTTACTGTGGAGAGAATGACTTCATTAAAAAAGAAACTGCTCACAACTGGTACGGTTCTTATAGAATAACTTCTCAGAATTCTGGTTTTAAAAGATATACATCTAATGAGGAATGGATTCCTAAATCTAACATACCAGGACCTAAATATCAGTGGGTACCAAAACCTGTTAAATCTGTTTTGCAGGTACCACCGGTCTAGGGGGAGCAGGAACGATGGTTTTTGAACACAGCAGTTCAAAACCCGTATTTCAAAGTACAAGTGTTTGACTTCTAAGTACTACAACTTAGGACTCTAACTTTAATGTAAAGATGTTTGACTTCTGAGTAAATCAACTTAGAACTCGGACTTCAATGTCAAAGACAACGGCTTTTGAACAAAACAGTTCAAAACCCGAACTTAAGTGTCAAGATTGTGGCTTCTGATCACATGACAGATCAGGACCCGTTCTTTAATGTTCAGGCATGGATATTTTGCAAATATCCAGGGGGAGCTTACAAGACCTAAATCATTTTATCATGATTTGAGGGGGATCTTAACAGTAAGTATCTTCTGATCTAGATCTCTGATTGTTTGAAAGAAGAACAACTTTTGAACATGAAAAATGTTTTCTGAAATGTTCAAACCACTTCTGGTTCTTAAAAGATTTCATGAATTCTGAAGTGAGCTTTTAAATGTTTTCCATTATTAAGGTTTCATGTTTAACTGACCGTGTGTTTCCAAAGATCAATACTTGCGTATTATCTTGTCTATATACTGTAAAGTATTCACACACACATCGGTTCAGTACTTCATTTGAAATTGTTATTACCATGTCTCATATCGAAACAATTTTTCGATGGTAATACTCCCGTTTTCTTTCAAATGTTGTTGAGCATCAAGCATCATTTCTAATCTTGTGCTATCATTGCTAAATTGTTTATATTCGTTCATATAAACAAAATTTCCAATTCCTTGATACCCTAACCATTTCATTTGATCTGATTGATACATTGTCAGATTCTCAAAACAATTCTCTTGATTTCATTTCATTCATTCAATATCCTTGTTTTGAGAAATCTTCAAAGTTCAAATGCTCAAATTTCATTCTTATTTTTAATGAGCATACATTTTGACAATATTATCACATTTTTGAGCTTAACTACTAAAGTTAAATTATTGAGCAACCATTCTTTATAGGACTTACATGGGATTCGTGTGTGAGCTTAAACAGAACTTCCATGGATTCACGTTAACCAGTGTTTCCTACCCAGGAAGTTATCCTCGAGTGATTGAGAGGTGAGGGGTCTTAAATCAAAGAGTGGGGGAGATAACTCATCCGGTTGAGTTTTTCTCATTGTGTTGAGCGGTAAAATGTAAATGAGAGTTTGGTTAGAAGTGAGCAAAATGTTAAAAAGAAAGAGGGTGTGAGAGCAGAGTTAAAAGAATATTAGAACTCTGCACCAACCACTTTCTGAGCCGGGCAGCCACATCTTCTGATTGGTTCACATTCTTTGGTGACCATCATTGAAACAGGCAGTGAGCCCATGCCAACTCTTGCATTAACCCCACCAGCCACTCATTTCTTTCCCGACAAAGAAATGTTTCAATTTTTCTTGGGGACGCAACATATCTGCTATCTGGTCTTCACTCGGAAGATTTAGATATTGAAAAAGAAGGAAGTTTGCCCCACCTTCGTACCTCTTTCATGCACATTGAGTCCGTGTAATACTTGTTGCTGTCTCAACCGTTTACACAATTTGAGCCTTATGAAACACAATCATTGTGCTAAATTATTTCATACACAAGCACGAGCACACAGAAAATTTGTTTTTCTGTCAGAACATTCATAGATAAACCTTGTGTTTTTCAATGATTGAATGAAAGTCCTGGGGAGTCATCATCAAACCAACTCCTTAAATTGTACATTCGTTGTACACAGTAACTCTGTGTTACTGACAGGCACTCCTAACTGTTTCATTTGTTGAATCAAGGTTACAACGTCCATTATATCTGATTTTGAAAAGATTCGGGTATATACAGTTCATGACTCAGTTCAGATCAAAAGTAGGAGAATGTTTTTTCAAGGGGTCTCTCAACCCAGATATTCCCCAAGTTTGTCTCTAGAACCTGCCACGGAATAACAAACGTGGTTGAGCAATAACTCAGTGAACAGATCAATGAAATCAACAATAAACAATATAGGGTAAGTACAAATTATCCCTATAATCATGAAACGATAAAATAAGCAATCGAATATCACAAAGATATAACAAAGGGTTCACGTAATCACCCGTTCCGTGTTTCGTGTTATTCAAGTTCACATAAATCACCCGAATACACTAAACCCGTTGTTCCCAAAGAATGTATGGTTCTATGGGCATAAGTGAGAACTAGCGGTGTGGGCACGACACCCACTAGCCCTCAACTACTATTAAAGCAGTCCTAGTTCTGTTCTGTTCCTAGGATATCCATTCGCCCCTATGGCCGGATCAGGGCCAGCGCACTTTCCACGCATATACAAGGACGCCAAAGTGATTATAGCCACCATTGAAGCATCACAAAGTCGGTGCCCCCGACTAAGTGTCTGGGTAAAGGATCACAACATATGTGATCTAACCGGATCACAAAGATATAACAACAATCAATGAACAATGTCAATATGTCTTGACTCTATCTAGTCGTGCCATTCTCAATCTGATAATATCACGGTCATTGGACCGATTCAACAAACAATATTTATCACATTCCATTCGCGCCTCAGCATTCAGAGTAAAACTCAAGAACCGGGCCAACGGTCCCTATTAGGGGCAGCAGACTTTGAAACAGTCCTAAGTCGTGCTCAACTAATGGAACACCAAATGGAATTCAACAAAGAAATTACACGATAAAAATCCAAGAATCAACATCAATGAGGTATTTTCGTATCTCAAGTTTACAATTCGTAAATCATATTTGAATGGATTAACCCTCAACAATAGGTCAATCCCGTTCCAAGAAAATAAGAGATCCGTACCTTTATATAGTCGAGATAACCAAAATACGATGCCCAAATGCCAAAGTGTCCAAAATCCTTGCTAGTCGGATTTTCCTATCACAAGTAATATATATACACTTAGAATTATACAATGATTTCGTATATTTGTTTGATCTCTTTATCCTATTGGCACCCTTTTATTAACTTATGTTAACTTTATTTCCACCTTATATGTTTATAGTTCAATGCTAGTGTTTATGAAATGGTGCAAAAGGACTTGAACAAAACAACCAAAATATTGAAAAAAGAAAACTCCCCTGCACATTTCAGCTTCTGTCCGTCTCCGTGTTGGACATATTACTCATACTTAGGAGCTGAATTTCATGATATTTTCTAAATTAAAGTTGTACCTATGCCTCTTAGGAATCTAATCGCACTGGATTCATGCTGTTTGAAGCTATGATTGATTTTATATGAATTGTTCACTAACAGTGTGCAAATCCCGAGTTTACATAGACCAACTGCTGTAATTGGGTATTTTGGCACACTTAAGCTCAAAATTAGCTTTTGGACTCTTCATAACAATTGTTATAGACACACCATGGTTTACGACTACATATGACACACGTCAATTGGATCAATGGTTAATTTTATACAAATTTTTAAAGTAACCTGCAGATTTTGGTTTGTTCCAGCAGCATCATATTTAACATGTTTAACATACCAAACACTACCATTTGATTTAGAAACCCATATAAACCATCTATTGACAAAACTAAAGTACTTTGTTTTGGTTTAACAACCCTTAACACCATATAAATCAAAATCTACTTGAGTTTTAGGTTATCAAGAATCTAACTCCAAAGATTTTCAAAGTTCTTACCTTAGGGATGTTTACAACCTATTCAAGAAGTAGATTCCTTCAAACCCTTCCAATCTCCAGCACCTAGAAACAAAATTACTTACACACTTGGTAAGTATGTCAATCAATTAACCTAAATTTCAAGAATATAAGCTTAAGCAATGGTTTACCTTCAAGATTTACCTTTAATTCTTCAAAATATCACCATTTCATCAAGGTTTTAGCTCTAATTGCATGGTGGATTTTGCTTCTAGGGTTTTAGGTCGATGGAGAAGGAGGAGAAGGCTGGAAATGAATTTTATTATTTTCAAAATTGTTTTTATAATTTTCAGATTTTCACTTTTGGTCCCTTAACTTTCATAAATTGCATTTTTACCATGATTAGAGATTTCCTTCACATTTTTGGTTTAATTATTGTTTCACTTATCCATGTTTAACTCCTCTAATGGTTATGTTTGACAAAGTTAGTTCAGTTTAAGTTGATATGCTATATGTACAAGCATACAAAGCAATGACCAACTCTAAATACTAACTTTTCACTTAAAATTCGATATGAAATGTCTGGTTATTATACATTTTTATGAAGAAAGATCAGAGATTGTAGAAATGAAGATAAAAAGATCAGAGATTCCTCAAAGTTTAAAAGAAGTTTAAATAATTTCAAAGTTCAAATTGTTTCAAGACTTTAAATGTTTCGTTTTTCAAGACTGGTTGACTTTCCAAAGCTGTAAAGTGTTAAAGACTTTTCAAGATTCTTCAACAACTTCAGAAAGAGCTTCAAAGTTAAAGTTGTCAGAGACAAAAAATTGAAGAATCAAGTGCTGAAGACGAGTGTCAATTTTTTATTAAATCTTGAATACAAAGGAGGAGAATGTTAGTGTATTATTGTATACAAGATTTAATAGGAAAAGTCAAGTCAAGTAAAGTCAACAAAGTCAAAGTCTGTATTAGTCAATATGTAGTTTAATCTTGTATGAGTTTTTATCCTTGGTATAAATAGGGATATGATTTGTTAGTTTGTAACAACTCCAAGAAGAACATCATTGTTAATATACATTAGATTATGCTTTCTCTCTCTACACTCTCTCTCTAAACATTGATATTGTTAGATCTTGTATTGAGATTGCTTGAATTGATTGGGAAATACAATTTCAGCGTCCAAAAGCATTCCAGTCGCCATCAGAGTTTTCATTGAAGAACTCTCAACCATGTTAAACTTTTTCAAATTATCTTTAATGTACTTAGATTGATTGATGAATATTCCCTCAGGTTATTGTTTTACTTGAAGACCAAGGAAAAGTTTTAACTCACCTATCATACTCATCACAAATCTAGTTTCCATGATTTTTGAAAAGTTCTTGCAAAATTTAGGATTGGTATATTCGAAAATAATATCGTCAACGTAAATTTGTATCAAGATTAAGTCATCACCATGTTTCTTCAGAAATAGGGTAGTATCAATCATACCTTTCTTAAAACCTGAAGCTAAAAGGAATTCAGTCAGAGTATCATACCATGCCCTTGGTGATTGTTTTAAACCATATAGAGCTTTGTTAAGTATAGGTTTGAATCAATTTGTTTCCTTGTATGTTGCTTTAAGTCTTGTTATGCTTTGTATGAGGTCAAGGCTTGTTTGACCCATATATAAGCTTTATTTCTTTTGTTCTTTGTAACTCTTGTAAGACTTGTAACTTATCATTGTAATCCTTGTGAGATCAATGAATAGGACTTGTGACATTTTCTCTCTCTATATTCTCTCTACATTCTTGATTAGATTCTTGATCTTAATATGTTAATTGCTTGAAACTGGAATCATAATTGGTATCATAGCTTCACGAATTATTCAGATTCATTTGATTGCAAGAGATTGATCAAAATTGGTAAGGTTTGAAGAACTCGCAGACTATTTCTAGAATGTTCAATGTTCCATCAAGATTTTTCATGAATCATGGAATTTGGGATGCAAGATTGATTGAAGTGGATTCGTTTGTGATCATAGAATAATTTTTGTTTGGATTGTTAGCCCTAATTCACACTCATTTTCAGTGAATTTTGGAATCTTTGAATTTTTTGTTCCAACCTTCGAACTCACTGTATTTGGATCGAATTCATTTATTCGTGATTGTTGGACAAAATTGCATGTTAAGGGTTTGTTCACGATCACCAATCGAGCATTATTTTGCAATTTCAGAATCCAATTCGAAGTATTAAAGCATTTGGCAGATTTGATCAAGGTTTGATGAAGAACTCGCAAGATCCAAGGATTTCGCATGCTTCATGAATTTTTGATTTTCTAAGTATAGATTTTGCACACAAAGGCATATCAATTTCAACTACTGTTATGATTTCCAACTTGTTCTTGAAACTAATCAGAAGAGAGTCAATCTGAGGAAGCCAAAGATGATTATACCAGGTTTGGAAGATCATTCGTTGTTTACTATTCTTAGAGTACCAGAACTTTGAGTTGTCTATAAGAATGGGCAGAATGAAAGATGGTTTCTAAGGCTTTCAGAAGTTAAAAAGTTCTCAGATGGTACTTTGAAGGCTATAAGGCTTCAGATCCAAAACAAACTAAAACAGAATGAAGAATCTAGAATAGCTGAAGGTCCACATGTGCCAAGAAGAGAAAGAATTGAAATGGAGATTGTTCTTGATAAGATTGATGACAGACTGGAGTTCAGAAGAGGTATGAGAAGGTTTGAAACTTATTTGGGAATCATAGATAACAGAGTTAGAAGATTCACAAATTGATCCAAAAGAGGGAGATTGTTAAGTATAGGTTTGAATCAATTTATTTTCTTGTATGTTGATTTAAGTCTTGTTATGCTTTGTATGAGGTCAAGGCTTGTTTGTCCCATATATAAGCTTTGTTTCCTTTGTTCTTTGTAACTGTTGTAAGACTTGTAACTTGTCATTTTAATCCTTGTGAGATCAATGAATATGACTTGCGACATTTTATCTCTCTAGATTCTCTCTACATTCTTGATCTTAAAATGTTAATTGCTTGAAACTGGAATCACATGCTTTGTCAAGGACATAGACATGATCAGGAAATTCTGGATCAACAAAACCTTCAGGTTGGCCGACGTATACCTCTTCATGCAAAATCCCATTAAGAAAAGCTGATTTTACGTCCATCTGATAAACTTGGAAATTCTTATGGGTTGCATAGGCCAATAAAATTTTGATGACTTCGATCTGAGCTACTGGTGCAAAGGTCTCGTAATAATCTATACCTTCTTGTTGACAATAACCTTTAGCTACCAGCCTTGCTTTGTTTCTGACAACGATCCCAGCTTAATCTTTCTTACTTTTGAACACCTATTTTGTTCCGATAATATATTTCTCCTTGAGTCGTAGAATTAGCCACCAAACTTTATTTCTCTGAAATTGTAGAAGCTCGTCTTGCATCGCTAGAATCCAATCAGGATCTTGTAAAGCTTCCGAGACTTTCTTTGGCTCTATTGCACTAAGAAAATTTACATACATGCAGAAGTTTGCAGATGCCGATCTCGTCTTAACACCACTATTGACATCACCAATTACATTATGCAAGGGATGATCATGAGTCCACTTATGTGTACTTGGTAGGGGTTGTACATCAATCTGATTCTTTTGATCATCAAAAGCATCAATAATTGCAGGAATTTCTGAATTGCTTAATGTTTGAACCTCTTCTGAAGGTAACTCTGATGTATTCAACTCTGGCATGATAGATTCAGTACTTGGAACTTCAGCTTTAGAGTTTTGTTCTGTAGACATAGAAATCGAATTAGTTTGATCAGAGTCGTTTGTACTTGTAGAAGTAGAAGGAGTACAAACAAATTTAGATGGTCCATAAATATTGACACTTGTATCCGGGACCACTGAAGTAGGATTAATGGATATGCTTGATATGTCGAAATATGCAAAAATATACATAAACGCATCAAGAAATAATAAATCTAATTCAGAATTAATTGAATTTGCATTAGGCTTAGAAATTTTATTCTATTGTAATGCAAGTTCCTATCTAAATTGAGTAGAAACTTGAACACTAGGTCCGGGTCCTGAACTGCTTTGTTCAGAAGTCCTTACAAGCTTTTCATCAAAGGTCACATTGATGCTTTCCATGTCAGTCTTGGTACGCTTGTTGTAGATCCGATAAGCTTTTGAAGTTAATGAATATCCAAGAAAATATCATTCATCAACCTTCTTTTCAAACTTCTCAAGATTGTCACGGTCATTTAGTATAAAACATCTGCATCTAAAAACACGAAAGAATTTGACATTATGTTTCCTATGATTAATGCTTTCATAAGTTGTTTGTTCAATCTCTTTGTGATGATAGTTTTATTCTGCGTAAAGCAAGTAGTTGCAATCACTTCAGCCCAAAGATATAATGGCAGTCCTAAATATGTTAGCATTGTTCTAGCTGCTTCCACCAAAGTCCGATTCTTTCTTTCAACAACTCCATTTTTTTAGGAGTACGTGCAGTTGAAAATTTATGAGATATTCCAACAGACTGTAGAAAGTTCTGTAGAGTCTCATTCTTGAATTCAGTACCGTTGTCACTTCTTACTTTATGAACAGGAAGTTGTAAAAGAACTTGAATCTTCTTGATAAATGCAATGATAAACTCTGGTGAATTAGATTTAGCTCACAAGAACTGTAGTCAAGTATATCTAGAGTATTCATCAATCATAACCAATATATACTTCTTGCCATTGTATGATTGAATCCTTATCGGTCCACAAAGGTCCATATGTATCATCTCTAAAGGTGATTTGTAAGAAGACCCCATCTTTGCTTCGAGGGAACTGTGTTTCATCTTTCCCATTTCACAAGCTGAGCACAGGGAATCCTTCTCAAATCTCATCTCTGGTAGACCTCGTACTAAACCTTTGCTTGCTAATTTATTGATGTTGTTGAAGTTCTGGTGAGATAACCTTTTGTGCCAAATCCAAATCTCGTCTTTTGTAGCTTTTGAAACTAAGAACACTAGTCTTGAACCAGATAGAGTAGGAAAATTAACAGCATAAAGATCACCAAACCTTTTAGCTTTGAAGATCTCAACTCCATCCTTATCATCAATTGAACAACTTTTGATTGAAAACCTAAATTGAAAATAACTGTCCCAAAATTGATTAATGCTAAAGAGATTATGATCTAATCCTTCAACAAATAGTACTTTCTGGATGGTGACAATTTCATTTCTTATCATATCGTAACCTCTGACAAAGCCTTTTGTTTTGTTTCCAAAACTAACTGTTCCTCCAGGTTGTTCAACATAATTGTGCAATAAGTGCTTGAACCCTGTCATGTGTCTTGAGCACCCTGAGTCAATGTACCACACATGACATTCCTACAAAAGAACAATTACTTCACTTTAGGTACCCATATCCATATGGGTCATTCCTTTTTAGTATCCCTTAACTTTTCAACATATATTACAGAGCCTTTGATTCTCCATTCATATCTAGGCTTTGGTAATGATTTCCAAACAAATTTAACATCAACAAATTTGAAATCATTTTTCTTTGAAAACTTATTATTTTCATCTCTAAAAACATGAACTTGTTGAGATGAGGCTTTAGAAAATGATTTGTTTTGAGAAAAGCTTTTGGCATTTCTTTTATTTGAAAGATTAGAATTGAAAGAGAATGAATTATGTCTACAATGATTGCAATGCAAATTCTTGAGCTAATGTCAACATCTTTGATTTATCAAAAAGATTACATTTATTCGAACAAAGTTGACATTTATTAGCAACAAAAGTATTACAATTGTTTTTGATAACCCCAGTACATCTATCATTGTTGACAAATACATTATGAGCTTTCTTAACAGAGGATCTAGATTATGAAACATTTTGCTTGTCCTTCTAGTTAGAATCCTTTCTCTTCAATTCCACACCTTTTTTCCCTTTTACTTCTAAAATCACACAAGAATTAGAGTTATTAGAATCCTTAGAAGATGAACTTTCAGATTTAGTGCCTGAAGTTTCTCCGATTTCAAAAATGCTTGGCTTCTTCTCAAACTTTACAACTATACAACTAAGGGTTTTATCAAGATACAAACTCTGGGTTTGAATGAACATTCCATTTTTGATTTTCAAAACTTTTCTTGTCAGACTGGTTTCTTTTGAAATCCAAGTCTTCTAACTCTTTGATCTTTTTGCAAAGCTCTTTGTTTTTATTTAAACATTTTTCAAGTGGAAATTGAAGATCAAACTTTTCATCATCAACCTCTTCAAGAAGCTTTTGCAAATAAGAGAATTCTTTTTGCAAAACAGAAAGTTTCAGTCTCAAGGTTTGATTCAGACTTTTTAGAATCAGGTTCAGAATCTGAAGCATTCATCAACTCATCAAAGATTTGTTCAGATGTTTTGTTGATAAATTCAGACTTTTCTTTATAAACAAATTCCTCAACAGTAGCAGAATCATCTACCTTACACTCCTTACAAGGATCATAAGAATAGATTCAAAATTAGATTTTTGAATAGAATTGTCAGAATCAAATTCATAATCATCATACTGACATTTAGATTCAGTATTTTCTTTATCTTCAGGTACTGATTCAACAAATGTAGTTGTTGTGGAAAACAATGATTCAAACTTAGTAAATTCAAGATTTCTGATTTTATAACTTGTGTTTAATTCATCATACTGAAATCCAAATGAGTTAAAACTTGAGTTCTATGAATCAGCACTATCATCAGATAAATCATCATCTATCTTCTCTTTTCCTTTTTCAGAAGTTTCAGATATTGGAGTTCCAACTTTAACAAATGTTTCACGGATATCTGGAATCTTTTGTGAATTTGGCCCCATTTTGTGAAAATTATAAAGATTTTCAGGAGCACTTTTCAAAATATTGTTTTCCGATAAACCCAAACCCATCATTGGATTATAAAATCTGACATCTTTGGGTTTATTGGTCAAAAGATTTAAAGTCTGTTCAGTCTGACCTCTTTTATAATTCAAATCCTCAAGTTGTTTGATTTTTGAATAAGCCACATTTCTTTCTTCATAGCAAACTTCAAATTTGATTTTGTATTCACCTCTTCCATAATTCATATTAACCAAATCTTTTTGAAGTTCAGAAATTTTGGTTTCTAAATTAGCTTTCTCAGTTCTCAACTGAACTTTCTCAATTTCCTTGTCCTCGACCAACACTTTCAATAATACATTTCATCTTTGAAACTCATCATTGAATGTCTATCATGATTGAGTTTATCTTTCAAAACTTGAAAGTCATTTTTCATCAAATCTATTTGAGAAAGTAAGCTTTCAACTTCATTAGAATAAACATTAGAGTTGTTAGAAGAATGACTTACCTCAGAATAAGAATCTAATAAATTTCAATCCTCATTGGCGATTGACTCCTCATTCAGCTTGGCCATAAGATTGTAATGAACTTGAGTAAAATGAGTTTCCTCTTCATCTGAAATCTCATTAAGCCAGTTCTCTTCTTCAGCCATGAGAAATTTTCCTTCTTCTTGGCTTTTCACCAACTGAGCTTTCTTCGTGTAATATTCAGAATTTTTTTACCTTCTTGAATTGACAATCTTTTGAAAACTGTCCAGGTTTTCCACAGTTAAAGCATCTAACATTCTGAATATCAGCTTTCTCTTTCTCATCTTTCTTTTCATCTTTCACAAAGATCTTCTTCTCATACTTGCCTTTGTACTTATTAAACTTGTAGTATTCAGGTTTGCTCTTTTGAATAATACTTTTTCTTGCCAAACCTTTTGTTAAAGTTGTGAGTTAACAAGGCTAGATTCTCGGCAAATCTCTTTATATCCTCATCAGAATCCTCTTCCTCTTCAGATGAATCCTTGACCATTTTAGGTAACTCTGACATCAGTGAAACTTTTGAATGCTTAGACTTGGAAGATATTGACTTCATATTACTATGTTTTCCAGCAAGAAGTGCAAGAGAATCAACTACCATCTTATTTTCAGCACGTATCTGTTTAACTTTATCCTCATGTTGAATCAAAGTCACAAAGAGATCATTCACATCCTCTTGATCCATATTCTTTGTCATTTGAAGATTGATAGAATAAGTATCCCATTCTGGATTCAAATTCTTCACAAATTTGTAATTGATCTCATACACTGTCTTGTTCAGCCTATTCCTTCTCAAGCCATTTAGAATCATATTAAATCTGTTGTAACTGTCTGTCAGAGATTCTCCATCCTTTGCCTTGAACCCCTCATAAGCATTAATACTTTGGTTCAACTTTTCCTTGATGGATCTTTCAATACCTTGCAACTGTCTCTCCAACTCATCCCACATAGCCTTTACTGATTTTCTACTGTCCACCCTGTTGTACAGATAATTCAGGATGGCCATGGTCAGTAGAATCAATGTTTGCTCATCAATCGATGTATGTGCCTTTTCAGCCTCATTGAAGTATTCATATGGCTTTGGGATTTGTCTATCAGGTATTTCAGGAGAGGTAACTGTTGCAGGTGAACCAACTACAGTGATCTCAGGTTGAGTAGGTCCTTGAAGGATTGACTTCATCAATTTCTTATCCTTCTTGTTTAAAAATTGGATCATCCTCTGCCTCCATTGTGGATATTCTCCGATTGACAAGACTAGAGGTTTGGAATGAGAACCCATGCTGAATAAATCCTTAGACATCTTGAAATCTGTAAAACAATATGAATTTGATATGATCGTTAACAAATAATCATAAAATCTTTGACTTTGAAAAAGTCAAACTAGTCAACAGTAAAACTTGTCTTGAAATGGTTAAGTCCAGTAGTCGTAAGCTAAAGAGTGAATTTGTCGCTAAATAGTTAAGTTCACTTGACGCAGGCCAAAGAACCAAGCTTGACGCAACCCAAAGAAACTCACTTGTTGTACGTGCGTCAACTACACTTGTCGCAAACCAAGTGATTTAACTTGACGTAGACCAAATGACCCGAGTAGTATACTTGACGTATGCAACTTCACCGGAGAAGCAGCTTGTCGTAACCAATGGTTTGAGTCAACCTCGATGGATAGTAACTTCTCATAACAAGTTACTTGCGTCAACCTAACATGACGTATCAGGTTGCTTGCGTTAACCTTACTTCTCGTTACTCGAGACTTGCGACTTCCTCCCTTGACGTATGCTCTTTCTTACGTCAACTTCCCTTAGCAAATTTTCTTAAACACACAAAGTCCAGATGATGAGTCTTGCGTCAAGCAAGAAGAACTTGCGTCAAGTGATATGAATGTTGCGATAAGTCGAGATCTTGCGTTAAGCGGACTTCAAACTTCAAAATCAGCCATAAATCTTTCAATTCTTAGAATTTTGCGCTAAAGTTTTGAGGATTTGCTCACGAACAATTTCTGAACATGTTTCTAGTTTACAATTTTCACTGAAAATCACTAGATAACACACTTCGATCTAAACACAGTGTTTCAAACTTTTCGAACAAAAACTTGACAAAATCACAAATTTGACACAATCTGTTGTGTTTTAAGCTATGTGATCTAAACAAAATGTGTTCTAAAACATCATACGAACTCAATACAATCAAATTTGAATTCAAACAACTCAAAATTGATGAAATTCGAAATGAACACAGTGGGTTCCTCAATAGTTCTTGTGACCTCTCTAAATCTTGAAAATTGATACATTTTTCTGAATTCTTTATAGGCTCTGATACCAATTGTTGTTCAAGTATCAAATTCAAATCAATCTAACACAGATCAATAGTCACAAGTCATATTATTTATGATTGAATTATTTACAATATGTTTCTCTTACTAGAGCTCAATGTCTTTCTCTCTCTAAGCTACAAATCTCCCTTAACATGAATGACTCCACACTCTTTCAATTGTTACTTGATTACAAAGGAACTATTTATAGTAGTCAACTCAACATTGACTTTCATAGCACTTTACAACAATTACAAAATAGACCCTTTAAATCTTGAAGACACCATTTAAGCTCAACAGTACGACATCGGTTGGGTTACCCGAATGCGTGGTACTGCCGGTAAATAGTCCCATCTGAACCTTGAAAAAGGACTAGTCGATTTAGTAGTAAGGTTGAGAACCAATGTTGCAACATCGCGTATGGTCATGCTGTAGCAATCTACCTAAACGCATTGTTGCTAAACTCCGGCCTAAACTTACACCCAAGCTTTTCTTTTACCGTTTTAAATCATTTTCAAAGTTGTTCACTTACTCAAGATCATTCCTTCCAATTCTCTTTCTGAAATCACTTTTTAAGCTGACTTAGATTAACTACTTGTTTTAATTGTCTTTGTGGGATCGATATTCGGTACTTAGTACCACTTTATTACTTGTTTCAAAACAATATTGATTTAGCATGTATACTTGTGTGTTATTCCAGTGTTAATTTTAGGGATACATATTCCACGAACCAAATATCTACGAGTTAAATTGTTTTATATCCTTAAGCTTTATTTTTTCATCTTTAGCATATGAAAAATATATAACTATAGATTAACTAAAATACATTAAAAATACATTTCATTTTTTATTATAAATTACATCATTATAATTTTTCGTCAAAATCCTCAAAATAAGTCATTATTGAATATTTCTGGATTTAGTAATATTATAAATTGCATAAATACGTACAATATAGCTAGGTATAAATTTTGAATAGATATAAGTAAGAATACTTAAATGAAACATGATAGACATTTTAAGTTCTTGGTTTTAAATTATGATGCACAATGCGGCATCGCTCGGGCCCCTTACTAGTATTATTAAAATATTTCATATATTAATAAAATATTATTTTTCTCTCCTAAACATATAGTTTCAAGGTTTCTTATTGGTGGAATATAACAAATAATAATTTCTATCATGTTAATTATTTTTGGGAGTTCTCCAAATTTGGAGAATTTTATACTCTCTCTCCTAATTTCTCCATTTTGGAGAACCTATTGAAGCAAAAAATTGCTCTAAATCTCCATTTTCTCCAATTTGGAGAATATGTTTGAGATGTTCTAACTAAACGTCAAATTATATCTTTCAAATCAAATAAATCTAGCCAAACTTAAACCCTCAAATTCAAGTCTATTGGTAACATAATACTATAAATTATTGAATAAACTGTGAGGAGGTGATAAGGTAAATTTATTTACCTCATTTATATCATTTTTGTTATATTTTAGTGTCAAAATATATAAAGAAATTGAGTGTTTTATTAATTTATTTATAGTTTATATAGATTTTTAGGACTTTAAATTTTACCCAAACAATCATGAGGTAAATAAAGTGTGAATTTATGCTTATAAATATGAAAATTCTCTTATTTTTGTCTTGCTCATGTAGGGTATTTTTGTGATGAGGATGAAGATGTGTTCATAAAGACTTGTGATGAGATGGATGTACATTGATAAAGACTTTTGAAGATTGTCTTGATTGGATTTGGGCCAAAATATGTGTTGATGAGCATGGGCCGAACATTTTTTCTTTGGACATGGACATGTATGTGATATTTTTGGGTTAGGCCATGGGCCGAGATTTCTAAAGCCATGGGCCGAATTGTGGGTCTTAAAACACTTACTTTTATGTTTTATTAGTTTTAACTTCCTAAGTCCTTTAGGGGCATTTTGGTCATCATGCCCATCCATTTTGTGTATAAATAGATGGGCAAGGCTAAGGTTTTTAGTAAGCCTTTCAAGGAGAGAAATGCCTTAGTTATCATCACTCTTTTTTCTCTTCTCTTTCTTCATTTTTACAATGGAGCAATAGGTGTGAAGACAAAAAGGAATATTATCTTAGTTGTGCATAATTGGTTGTTTAAGAATCAATTGGAAGTGAGTTTTTATAGATCAAGTTTAATTTCAAGTTGGAGTAATCTCCAAGTTTTCTTCCTCTCATTTTGTTAACTAGTGTGGGAACCGTGCGTTTCACGGTAACGTTAGTATTTTTGTTAATGACTCTGAAATTGTCTATATAATATATGTTAGTTCTTAATTCTTAAATAATATATTTGTAAATGTTAGCAGAATCTAATTACGTAGAATATATATATATATATATATATATATATATATATATACAAAGAGAGAGAGAGATTTGTTAAGGAATAAAGTTATATGGTGAAATAAAACGAGTAATATTAACAATGGGCATGTGAATGATTTGTATATTGTTTTTATTGATTGATGATATTCATGAAGTTTTTTTCCCTTTTTATAAAAATGACGACCTCTAAGACTTTATTAAGAAAAAAACAAATGTAGACGTAAATGACACGGTAACTAATGATATGTAAAAAAATGTGTAAACAGAAAGTTAGGTTTTAACTTATAAGTAATATAAAAAGATATTACTTGATCATTAACATGAGTTACTATAGCGAATAATCAATTGTTAAAGTGAATAAGTGACATTCAATTCGTTTATGAAAAACTCATTACATGTGTAACACATTATATACTCGATGTCCTATTACGATATATTTCTACATGTATTTTGGTGTGACTTTTCGGTTTCAAAGAAATTTTAATGTAGACTAGTGGCATTAATGTATTTATGAAATTTGATATTGTTGATCCAAACTCTCTCAGTGATTTGATAACGACCCTCTTCTATACTTAGTGAAAATTACGTTTTAATATGTATTAGTGTTTCACCATCAGCGATCAGACTGAGTCTGTTCAGTTATCGCTGATGACCTTTCTTGTAAACATTTCATATGTATTAGTTTCACTATCAGCGATCAAACTGAGTCTGTTCAGTTATCGCTGATAGTTTCTGAAGTAAACAACCAACGTAATCCCTGAAGACAAGTCTCGCGTCAACATATGTTCATAGCTGAATCGAAGACGAAGCCACTGAACAAAGACAAGTCTACTAGTGACCTGATGCGAATATCAGTGAAGCAAAGACAACTCTACTTATACGCGAAGGAACATGAGGAAAAGCTTCAGCGATAGCTGAACTTTATATCTCTGAAGGAAGAGATATTCAGCGATCAAAAGATCACGTAGCTTATGCCTCAAGTTTCCTTTTGTCTTACCTTGCACAACCAGTACAATGTGTCAGAACGGACACGTCTCTGCCAC
This sequence comes from Arctium minus, assembly GCA_954870635.1. Taxonomy (NCBI): domain Eukaryota; kingdom Viridiplantae; phylum Streptophyta; class Magnoliopsida; order Asterales; family Asteraceae; genus Arctium; species Arctium minus. The sequence goes on from OX941081.1 coordinate 84,587,481, forward strand.
AAATCGTACAACAACTCTGTCAACTACACTGTTCCTAATACGGCCAAAAGCATGTCTCCAAAAGTCAGACTCCCAAAGCCAATCTATGAACGCCACGTGTAAAGTGCCCTGCCATGCATTTAATGAATAGGGTATAAATAGGAAGCTCACCCCTTCATCTGAAGGTGTGCTCAATCCTTGAACTCCATATAGAAACCCTTGTTTTCTATCTCTCTCTTAATCCCCCATTCTCTGAATTTCTTGTGCAATCATCTTAGTGTTTCTTAAGTTTGTTTAGATTGAGTCTGTCTTAATCTTATTCCGCAACAAACTTGTAAATTGTATTTTGATTTATCAATAAACAATTTATTAAACTTTAATTTATGTGTTTGTATTCAACCCCCCCCCCCCTTCTACAAACTTGTTAAGCATCTTCGGGACCAACAAGTGGTATCAGAGCAGTTTGTTTAATCTAATAAACAAGATCTTGCTGTATACTCTTCCTTGCTATTCTAAAATGGCACTAAACACAAACACAAACTACTATGATAATGGTTCACTTTCTAAACCTCCTCGATTTAGCAGAGATAACTTTTCTCTATGGAAAAATCGAATGATGCTATTTCTTGAAGGTGCGGATCCTACTATACCTGAATATATAGAAAACGGACCCTATGAACCTGTTAGAATTATAGCTGCGGTTCCCGCTACTGCCACCACTGAAGTTGTCCCTGAACGATATGTCGTTAAGGAAATAAGACAGTGGAGTGATGAAGATAAAAAGAAGGTAGGCATAGATGCAAGAGCAAAGACCATTATATCAATGGCTCTGCCTGATGAAGTTTTCCATTCCATCATGCATCTAAAAACTTCTAAAGAAATGTGGGAAACCATATGTGTTCAATATGAGGGCACCACTGAAATCCAAGAGACTCGAAAGATTAACTTGGTAAGACAGTATGAAAGTTTTATCGCTGGTAAGAATGAATCTCTTTCTGACATTCATCAGCGGTTTAACTGCCTGATCATTGACCTAAGAACTGTTGGAAGGACCTATTCTAATTCTGAGGTCCTAACAAAATTCTTGGAAAGTCTTCCTGAAAGCTGGGACAGTTATTCAATATGTCTTAAGCTGACAAAAGACTTACATACTCTCTCTCTAAGCACTCTGTATGGAATACTGCTCAACTATGAGCAATCTAATCTCCTGAAGAAGAATCTTGTAAAAGATTCTAAAGACTCCAAAAGCACTTCTGTTGCTTTAGTCTCGTCAGAGATAATTCCATCCCAGCGATCTACTCTCACCATCACTGAGTTAGATTCTGAATCTGAGGATTTATCAGACCCTGATCTTTCAGAGTTTAATGAGTCCTTAGCACTCTTGACAAACTCTTTTAAGAGATTTACAAGAAAGAGTAACTTCCGAAGAAGTAAACCTCTCTCTCTTACTGAAAAGCCAAAATCAACTCCGGTTGATAAGGCTACAGCTACTTGCTATAACTGCGAAAAAATTGGACATTTTGCTAGTGAGTGCAGGTCGAAAAAGGTCTTCAAACCTTCTACCTCAAGAAGATCCAGTGATGACAAATACCATAAGCTGAAGAACAAATATCAAAAGCTGAAAAGCTATCAGCGAAAAGGTAAAGGTCTCATCGCTGAAGAACATGACTGGGCTGAAACAGAAGAATCATCTTTTGATGAAGAAGAAGTCGCTAATCTTTGCCTCATGGCTGAGATTAAAGAAGAAGTAGAAGAACCATCTGAACCTTCTATGAGCTACATATCATCTCAAGTATCTATCTCTACAAATCCCTCTCTGCCTGAAGCTGAAAGAAGTCGCGTTGTTGATGTGCTGACGATTGACCTTTATAATGCTCTAAACGACAAAACTCAAGCTGAAAATAAAAATGTTTATTTATCACAAGAGCTAGAGAAATGTCATGAAAAGATCAGTGAACTAAATCTTTTAGAAGAAAAGTTGAAAGATCAAGTCATTATAAATGAAATCATCAGCATTGAACGCGAACAAGCAATCGCTGCTCTAAAAGCAGAAAAGGATCATGTTGAAAAATGGTGCAAATCATCAACAAAGATCTCTGAGATAATAAATGCTCAAACTCCTGAAAGTGATAGAACTGGTCTTGGTTTTTGGACACCACAGGATGATCCTAAAGAAGAAAGTTCATCGCTTAAGTTTAGAACTTTTGTCACATCTTTCTTTGACACTTCTTATAATCAATTCTATCCCTGTTCTTCTTCAAATCCCATCCCTGAGGAGATATCTGCAAGATCTAAGCCTGCAGATAAAGGAAAGTCTATTCTCCCTCCTCAGAAGGCTTCCAAGAAAACCAAACTGAAAGTTCCTTCCAAACCTTCAGTGGATAAACCTTCTAGCTCAGTGACAGAAATCTTTGATATATGTCCTCCAAAGCTGAAGGTTGATCTAAAGCCCGTGAGACCTGAAGAAATAAAAATTCCTCCCAGATCTCGTGCTAAAGGCATTCTTGGAGCTGGTCCTGCTCATCTTAAACTTGCAAAACCTTCTACTGATCCTAAAACCATTTTCAAATACATAAAATGTTATCACTGTGGTTTTACTGATCATATTGCAAGTAAATGTCCAAATACCACCAAAGCTGATAAAACAGCTAAAGTGAAGAAAAATGCCTTTAAGGCAAAGAAAGTCACCAAAGTTGAAAAATCAACCAAAGTGAAAAATACCACTAAGGTTAAGAAATTAACCAAAGTGAAGATTACCACTGAAGCTGAATCTTCATCAGCTGTGAAGACTGCTGAATCTTCCTTATCCACTAACTCTGAAGAACCCATTGAAAAGTGGGTACCAAACAACGCTTAATCTTCCTTATGTATGCAGGGATCAAAGGGCATCTGGTATCTCGATAGTGGATGTTCTCGTCATATGACTGGACAAAGAGACCTGCTCACTGAATACAAAGAAGAGAAAGGTCCCTCTGTGACCTTTGGTGGAAATGGAAAAGGATTTACCCGAGGGTTTGGTGTCCTCAGGAATGGGACAACTACCTTTCGAAGAGTCGCTTATGTAGATGGACTGAAGCACAATCTTCTAAGCATCAGTCAGCTATGTGACAAAGACTACGAAGTTCGCTTTTCTAAGAAAGCATGTTCAGTGGTAGATGAAAAAGGAAAACTTGCTCTCAGTGGTTATCGAAGAGAAAATGTCTATGTAATAGATATGGACTCTACTATCACTGAAAACTTATGTTTTCTCTCTAAGGCCTCTTCTGATGTCAACTGGCTATGGCATAAAAGGCTCTCTCATATAAACTTCAAAACCCTGAATTCTCTCTCATATAAGGAACTGGTTTCTGGTCTTCCTCAGCACTCATATGCTAAAGAATCTCTCTGCTCAGCATGTGAAAAAGGAAAACAAACAAAAGCTAGTTTCAAGTCGAAACAAGTTTCCTCAGTGACAAGTCCTCTTCAGCTCTTGCATATGGATCTATTTGGCCCTGTCAACATCCAATCAATAGCTGGAAAGAAATATACGCTTGTCATTGTAGATGAATATTCTCGCTACACCTGGGTTATCTTTCTTCGCTGTAAGAGTGATACTCCAGAAGAACTAATATCTTTTGTCAAAAAGATGGAAGTGCTGAACAATCTTACTGTTCGTTCAATAAGAAGTGATCATGGAACTGAATTCAAAAATAGTTCCCTGGACAATTTCTTTGAGAACAAGGGAATCTCTCACAACTTCTCTTCAGTAAGAACACCTCAGCAAAATGGAGTCGCTGAAAGAAGAAACAGAACGATCATAGAAGCTGCTAGATCAATGCTCAGCGATTCTCACCTCCCTACTCAATTTTGGGCAGAAGCTGTAAACACTGCATGTTTTACTCAAAACAGATCGCTGATAATAAAGGGATTTGGGAAGACAGCTTATGAACTTTTTCTTGGAAGGAAGCCTTCTATCAGCTTTCTTCATATCTTTGGTTGTCAGTGCTTTATCTTAAACAACAAAGATCAACTTGGAAAGTTCGACCCAAAAGCCGATGATGGAATATTTCTAGGATATTCCTCCATCTCCAAAGCCTACAGAGTTTTCAACAAGAGAAGACAAACCGTAGAAGAAACAATTCACGTCACTTTTGATGAAACTCGCTCAGCGAACTCTAAACCATTCGCTGACAATGAAGAGTTAAATGCTTGGATACTTTCTCACTACAGAGAAACAGAACCCTTCTTTTCAAACCATCAGCATTCTGATCCTTCAGCCGCTGATGATGATCCAAACATTATACATCCTACCGCTGAATCCACCTCATGGGTTTCAGCTGAACCTCTAAACACATTACTACCATCAAATCTGCCTTCGTCTGGAAATCTCTCTAGTGAACCTACTCAACAGTTAATTGCTGATGAACCTCAAACGTCCTCATCAGTAAACATCCCAATTGTTGATCCAACCTCTGAGTTAAGCGATCATGCTACTGCTCAGCGATGGACAAGAGATCACCCAATAGATCAAATTCTCGGTGATCCAGATGCAGGTATTCAGACACGACGAAGCTCAGGTAATATCTGTCTCTTTGTAAACTTTCTCTCTTTAATAGAACCAAAGAAGACTGATGATGCCCTCAGAGATCCAAACTGGGTCAGCGCTATGCAAGAAGAGCTGACTGAATTTTCTCGAAACAAAGTTTGGAATCTCGTTCCTAGACCATCTGATAAAACTGTAATAGGCACCAAATGGGTGTTTAGAAACAAGTTAGATGAACATGGAACTGTAACCCGCAACAAGACTCGACTTGTTGCTCAGGGATACAGACAAGAGGAAGGCATAGACTATGATGAAACCTTTGCCCCTGTGGCCAGGCTCGAAGTAATTCGACTATTCTTAGCTTATGCAGTCTATAAAGACTTCATCGTTTATCAAATGGACGTAAAATCAACATTTCTGAATGGAAAGCTGAATGAAGAAGTTTATGTAGAACAACCACCAGGGTTCTATGACCCTAAGCATCCAAATTATGTTTATAAATTGGATAAGGCTCTCTATGGTCTAAAACAAGCCCCTCGTGCTTGGTATGACACTCTCTCATCTTTTCTTATCTCTGAAAATTTTGAACGTGGCAAGATTGATAATACGTTATTTTTCAGAAAGATAAAAGGTCATATAATTCTTGTACAAATATATGTTGATGACATAATATTTGGTTCTACTAACCCATCTCTGTGTACTCGCTTCGCTGAAAGAATGAAGAGAGAATATAAAATGAGTATGATGGGTGAGCTGACATATTTTCTTGGTCTTCAGATTAAACAATCTGACAATGGTACTTTTATCTGCCAAGGTAAGTATGTTAAAGATATGCTAAAGAAGTTTGATCTCACACAAACTTCAGCGATGAAAACTCCTATGGCACCACCCCTGACACTTAACAAAGATCCTTCTGGAAAACCTGTTAATGTCACTGCCTATAGAGGAATGATAGGCTCCCTGCTGTATCTCACAGCGAGCCGACCTGACATCATGTACTCTACTTGTTTATGTGCACGCTATCAATCTGAACCCAAGGAATCCCATCTGATAGCTGTAAAGCGAATTTTCAGATATCTGAAAGGAACTCCTAACCTCGGTCTTTGGTATCCCAAAGACTCAGGGTTCGATCTAACTGGTTATTCTGATAGTGATTTTGCAGGCTGTAAACTCGACAGAAAAAGTACCACTGGTGGATGTCAACTCCTGGGAGGAAAGCTGGTAAGCTGGACAAGCAAGAAACAAAATTATGTGTCCACTTCCACAGCTGAAGCTGAATACGTAGCCGCTGGAAGCTGCTGTTCTCAAATCTTGTGGATGAGAAATCAACTATTAGATTATGACCTTCAGCTATCAAAGATTCCTATCTATTGCGACAGCACTAGTGCTATCGCTATAGCAAATAATCCAGTGCTACATTCAAAGACAAAACACATAGAGATCAGATATCACTTTATCAGAGATCATGTGATAAATGGTGATATTGAACTTCACTTTATCCCTACTGACTTTCAACTTGCTAATATATTCACCAAACCTCTTGATGAGACAAGGTTCAACTTTCTCATCAGTGAGCTTGGAATGCTGAATCTTGAAGAATAATTCTTCAGCGTTCATGTATTGTGTCAGTAATCAAAAGTTCCCCTTTCATCATTCTCTGATAAATTTTCTGATCCTCAGGTATGTTTTCTCAATCCCTACAACTGAATCTTCATTCAGTTGAGATGTTTTTTTTAAAATATCAACCTTAATCACTGATATTTCTTGTCAGATCTTTTTAAAAAGAAAATCTATCCCCATCTTTACTATCAGGGATACTTTTAAAAAGGAAAATCTATCACTGACCTTTCTTCAGTGATAATTTCAAAACGGACAAATGTACAGTCTCTCTCTTATATGACGTCATTTGAACCGACAATCCACGACATGCCTTTTCTGACACGTTCGTCCGTTGCTCTTCTATCCAATCAACTTCGTGGGACGTGTCCATGTCATGATGAGCATTTGTTTTTCCCGCTTCTCTCACACTCTCTCTCCTCTCTCTCACGTATAAAAAGAATGTTTTTCCATTCTTATCATTTTTACGCCTTCTGCAAATACTTTCAAAGCAAGAATACTCTCAAGCATTCTAGCAATTCTCAAGCATTTGCATCTTCAACCTCAAAGATCAACAGGTTATTCTTGATCTTCTTCATATTATTCTGTTCTCAAATCTCATTTATAAAATCATTTTCATTTTTGATTTTATTCTTTAAAAACCATGTTACTTTGATTTTCTCTATTCAAGAATCTTTGGTTTTTCTTCTTGTTCTTAAATCTTGTTCTAAGATAAACTGTTTTCCTCTACAAATAGGTTGATTTTCTACGTTTCTTTCCTCAAAATAGAAAATAGCAAATCTTCCTTATTTTAAGACTAAACCTTTTTCTACTCGTTTATCTACTTCTGATTCAGAATGACTCAATCTGCACTTATCGCCTCAAAGAACGTCAAATTCGCAATTTCTGACTCTGATCTCCCGAAAAACAACCATCTTGCTCACCTCGACTTTGATGGTGTCAAGTATCCTCATCTGAAGGAGGCCGCAATGTTTCTGAAGCAATCCTGCATTGCTTACGCTATCACTGTGGATCCAACACCCTCCAAAGCTCTTCTCCAGCAATTATGGTTTACTGCTGATGAAACCTCTATCACCAACAAAAAGGGTGAACAGGTTCCTGCTATCTCCTTCAGCACTCAACTGGGCTCAGGGATGATGACTGCCCTAGGCCTGAGGAAAGCTCTACGATTTCCCGACAAACCCAGGAATGGATTCGACGCCTTGCCAACTGACGCTGAACTCATCCAATTCCTGGATGCCATGGAATACGCTTGGGAACCCAAACCAAGAACTACGATTCCCAACAAGAAGCTGACTCTTGTGAAGAAGGCACTGATGCCTTCCCAGCTAAACTACATCTTCTCACACTTCATTCAGTGCATGAGTGGGAAGAGTGGGTCACTGGACCAAGCCAGCAAGGTTCAGGTCCAGATGGCTTACTCAGTGATAGCTGGACGCAACTTCGACTATGCATCAGCTATCTTTGACGACCTGAAGTCAAAGATAGAGAAGACCGAGAGGGATCCCAAAGTTCCCTACGTACGCTTTATCTGCGCGTACCTGAAGTTTCTCTACCCTACCACTTACCCCACCAACTCGGATTCATCTTTTCCGAAAGTGGGTCAGCGGTCCTTGGAAGTCAAGCCGCTCCCCAACGAGGTAAGTATTTCTGAACTTCGCTCCCGTCTCTCTCTCCTCACTTCTTCATCTTCAGCGGCCACGCAGGAGGTTCCTTCTTCTGCTATCCTTGCCGCTACCCCTTCCAAACGACCATCAACTGGCTCCCTTGGTCCTTCGAAGAAGGCCAAGGTGACCAAGGAGAAAGCTACTTCTAGCTCTATACCTAAGGATGTTTCTCTACAAACTTCCTTGGATGCTTTCGTGGGTCTCTCCTCCACATCCTCAGCTCCAACCACTTCAACCGTGCCAGCGATCTCGGTCGCTGTCACAACAACAGTGACACAACCTACATCTTCTATCCCTACTCCTCAGTTTGGACCCATAGGACCTGAACATCATTCTTTTGAGGAATCCCTGCAATTCTACAAAATGTTTGATAATTCAGGTATCCCTATAACCTTAAACACCTCTCCTAACTCACCATATAAGCTTGGTTCTGAAACACTAACTTATCTTTCAGGTCCTAGCTTGGCGACTGTTGACAACAATGTCAACAATCTGAGTGCAAAGGTGGAATCCATGACTGCTTCTCTCAACACCACCACCAACGCTGTTCAATCAGCTGGTGAAGCGCTGAAGACGCTGACTGCCACCTGCGCCTCTAAAGTTGATATCTCTCAAATCGCTACTCTTCAGGAAACGATTTTCAAAATCAGGGAAGAATCCAAGCAGCAGTATGATGACCTGTCTGCAAAGATCAACTCCTGCACTGCTACTCTTCAGCAAGTCCTCAACAAGCTGAATGAACCAGCTCCAACTCCTGCTCCTTCATTTACAGATGACGATAGAACTGCTCTATGCGTAGCTGTGGATTTTATTCACCAAGCTACGTCCGACATCCTTGTACTTGAAGATCGGCTCACAGGACTGGAGGCTGAAGTCCAGAAGTTGGCTCACGCAAAACCTTCATCTCCTATTAAAAATCTCTCCCTTGGTGATAATGACAAAGAGGGGGAGAAGACCGCTGAAGAAAATACGGAGGTTGAAGTCACTGCTGAACAACTAAAGGAAACTCCCTCTCAGGTTGAGGGGGAGATAGCTGCTGACAAAGCCCCTCCCACCATCGCTGATATAGTCGATGATGAAGAGGAGGAAGAAGACGATGATGAAGACCTTGATCTTGAAAATCAAGAGGATGATTCTCATCAAGAAGATGATGATGACGATGAAGAAGATCAATCTCTCTGGTGTTCTTCAGCCGCCACATCATCAGCGATAGCTTCGAAAGAAGTTATCCAAGCAGGGGGGAGACAAGAGACACCTTCAGGAACCCCTTCCCAAAGCAAAGGTGCATCTGCTGAGGGAACCCTGAAGATGATCTCACTACCTGAGGAGAATCCTTCTCAGGTATGCCTTACTCTTGTTCCTTTTTCCTTCTATAAAAATTCCACCCCTGTTTCTTTCTAGCCTTTATCTCTCTCCTTTCCTAAATAAATCTAACCTTTTTCATTTTTCTGACCAGACAGTTCTCTCCCCTGCTTAAGGGTAAAGAGCTCCAAATAATCCCAGCCGCTGAAGCTGATGACCAAATAATCCCAGTCTCTGTCAGAGAGACTGATGAAGAGGATGAAGAAGAAGAAGAGTCCCTGCAACATCATGGAAGGCCCTCAAGACCGTCTCACTGGTCTGAGGAAGAGAGAAAGAAAAGAACAGAGATGATCTCTCATCTGGAGAGTCAACGACGAAAGGTCCCTTCTCAATCATCAGAACTGCAATTCCTGACTGACGCTGAAATTGAAGAATCCATCAGGGCTGAGAAGCTGATTGCTGATTGTCAAAGAGATGCCTCTCTGGCTCTCAAAATTCATTCTTCTCAAGTCAAAGACAAGAAGCTGAAACGCAAACCAGTAGAAGTCCAGGCAGCTCTGTTGAAAGAGATTGAAAAGGAACGCTCCAAAGAAAAAGTGGTCAGCGATAATACAATCGATTGGTGCAAGCACAAAATCAACTATCGCTCTGACCCACTGAAGATCGTAGCGGTTTCTATCTCTGGAAGAAAGAAGAAGGATAAGCTCTCTGTCACCATGGAAATTACCAGAGAGGATGGAAGCTGCAAGGCTATGTTCATTTCAAAGCTGGAAGACTTCGGCTACATGGAGTGGCTTGAGTTCAAAGACGCGCTGAAGAAATCAAAGTCAACATACAGAGGCTACGTTGAAAGGGTGAATGATGCTCTCATCAACAAAGTCGCTGCAATACTAAAGGTGCCATCTACTCTTCCCTCAAAATCCATGCAAGTCAAGAGAAAGCCCGTCTCCTCCTCGTCTGATAATGTCGCAGTGATAAGGAATGAAACCTCCATAAAATTCTCCAGAGAAGCTCTGTTCGGTCCTCCTCCTGATCTTTCAGTTCTGGATCTCTCTCTGCCTCCTGGCGGACCATATGCTGCAGGACAAGTTCTTGAAGAACCTTTTGGAATCTTCTTCAGAGATGACGAGGAACAACTCAGATTTCAAAGGGTCTCTGAAATCCCTATATGTCCCCTCGCTCTTCTCAAGGATCTCATGTGCCTATGGTGTACTCTCTCTCCTGCTGTTGAGCCAATCATAGCGATTATCTGCAAAGAATCTTTAGAGCGAAAGCAAAAAGGAGAAGAAATACCTGAGTATTTGATCAATCCTCCTAAACCCTCTTTAGATAGCTGATAGATTAGTTTTCTTTCTTGTAATCTATTAGTTTAACTTACAGTAGTTAGTACATCACTTGTACTTGTAATTTTCATTCCTTGTAAATCTTTTATTGGATTTATGAAAATTTCAGTGAAGTACTTAACTCCATCAGTGCTGTAAAAGATCCCTCAAAATAGTAATTGGGACATGTATGTTATGAGTCCTGATTATTCCATCATTTTGAACTATAAAGTAATTTTCTTCAGTTACTTTGTCATTATCAAATAGGGGGAGATTGTTGATCCAAACTCTCTCAGTTATTTGATAACGACCCTCTTCTATACTTAGTGAAAATTACGTTTTAATATGTATTAGTGTTTCACCATCAGCGATCAGACTGAGTCTGTTCAGTTATCGCTAATGACCTTTCTTGTAAACATTTCATATGTATTAGTTTCACTATCAGCGATCAAACTGAGTCTGTTCAGTTATCGCTGATAGTTTCTGAAGTAAACAGCCAACGTAATCCCTGAAGACAAGTCTCGCGTCAACATATGTTCATAGCTGAATCGAAGACGAAGCCACTGAACAAAGACAAGTCTACTAGTGACCTGATGCGGATATCAGTGAAGCAAAGACAACTCTACTTATACGCGAAGGAACATGAGGAAAAGCTTCAGCGATAGCTGAACTTTATATCTCTGAAGGAAGAGATATTCAGCGATCAAAAGATCACGTAGCTTATGCCTCAAGTCTCCTTTTGTCTTACCTTGCACAACCAGTACAATGTGTCAGAACGGACACGTCTCTGCCACAAATCGTACAACAACTCTGTCAACTACACTGTTCCTAATACGGCCAAAAGCATGTCTCCAAAAGTCAGACTCCCAAAGCCAATCTATGAACGCCACGTGTAAAGTGTCCTGCCATGCATTTAATGCATAGGGTATAAATAGGAAGCTCACCCCTTCATCTGAAGGTGTGCTCAATCCTTGAACTCCATATAGAAACCCTTGTTTTCTATCTCTCTCTTAATCCCCCATTCTCTGAATTTCTTGTGCAATCATCTTAGTGTTTCTTAAGTTTGTTTCGATTGAGTCTGTCTTAATCTTATTCCGCAACAAACTTGTAAATTGTATTTTGATTTATCAATAAACAATTTATTAAACTTTAATTTCTGTGTTTGTATTCAACCCCCCCCCCCTTCTACAAACTTGTTAAGCACCTTCGGGACCAACAGATATTATGATACATTTATACTATTTAAACAATTGTTAATTGAAATAGATGACATTTAATTCATTTAAGAAAACTCTTTAATTGTGTAACGTGCCATGTAATAAATCCAATTATAATATGTTATAATATTTATATAGATCATCCTCCTTATATATTCTACACTTTTAAGTTTTATCATAAGTCCCAAAAAAACCTAACACAATATTAACATATTAGATTTAGTAGGATTAAAAGATTTAAAAGAATAATACATGTTTAAAATGATACTTATTTTCACTACAAGAAAAATGGTAATTAGTGACAAAAAGAAATTGGTCACTAACGATAGAAAATTGGTCACTAATGTCGTTTAGTGACCAAAATTTCGGTCGTCACTTTTCACCACTAAAGGTCCGTCACTAATTGATAATAGTGACGAAATACAAAATTGGTCACTAATTAGTGACAAAATTAAAGTGGTCACTATGTTTGTGACAACTAAAGTGGTCACTAAATTTCGTCACTAAGTTGTTAAAAGTCGTCACTAATTGTCAAGATAACGGCTCAGTTAACGTCCGTTAACTTTCATTAGTGACCAAAAAATGTGGTCACTAATTATAAAAAAATGAATAAAAAATTTGTCATAAATTTATACTGTTATTGTTATTGCAATATAACTAAGACTTGCTAATTTGTAAAGATGAAAATCTAAAATTAATTTCATTTGCAAAAAGTATAATTCTTTGATCCAAAAAATATAATTCTTTGATCCAAACAAGCATGTCAAAGTCATCAATTTATTTATCACTAAATCACTAGATGACTAACAAAAATAGAACATAGACTTCTTAGTTTTGAGATCCCAATGCAGATAACTTTGACAGTTGTGTCATCATGAGGTTCATTTTGTCCTTCATTTGGTTCTGCTCCTCTTGAAATTTTACTTGCTTTCCTCTTGAACTTTCAACTGTTCTTCTTTGATTCTCTTTAACTTCTTCTTCTAAAACATGTTTTGTCGAAGTGGACGTCCCTTTATATATCCCGGAATACGATGTAGCTTTTTCAAACAAATTTCTGTCGGGGAACAAGAAGAAGCAGCTTCCCTACTTAGTAATTCATTCTGCATGACAGAAGAATAAGAACAAACTCATCAATAACTCCATTAAGATCTATCAAACAGCCTATTGAAGACACTTTGCATGCGTCTTATACGCTCCTACGAAATAGATGAACCACTATTTAGTACAGTAGTACTTGGCAGCAGCCAAACAAGCATAAACAGAAGATGATTAAGAACTCAAAAGCATGATGAAACTTATGTCTGTTCACCTCTTGTTCATTCTTAGTAGGATTTTCAAGAAGGTTACAAGACATCTTTAATACTAGGTATGCTAATACAAATGCAACACCTGTGTCCCGAATGCATTAATAATCACATTGATTGTTACCAAGGGAAGTGTCCCCATAGTATCCCAACTTAGAACCCTCATGCCGGGACTCAACTACACCTTCAGTTTAGACAAATAAAATATAGTCACGGAGACACAAAAACATGTCAAGGGCTGCTAGGGTGTTCCTCAGTTTTCCAACTAATAGCTTTAAGTCACAATTTATCCCTTTTACCAGGTTGTAAAATGGGAAATTTGTAGTCTACCAAATCACTTTTTATGGTGTAGCTGATATCATTTAGTGGTTAATATATTCTATTAGGCACTCTTTCATTTGGATCCCGATTAATGGCCTTGACTCTCAATTCTTGGACATCAATTAGGAGCCTTAAATTTCATTCCTATAAAAGACAAAATCATAAACATACCGTTGTAAGAAGGAAGTGTCCCTGATAGTTCATTGTATGACAAATCACTGCATGAAAAAAATTGTTCAGAAATTAGAAAGAAAAAAAATCTTTTTTCTCTTAATTAACTAGGCTACAATCAATTTCACAAATACAAAACCCTAAATACAGCCATGCATTTCACAGTAACAACGGATATTTCTTAGACGTGACTAAATGTCCAAATTGTTGCATATCTAAACGGCTGCACTTATTTGTTTAGATCCTCCCATTTGTGGCAGAAAATGATCAGAAATCAATTAAAAGAATGAAATTGTACTTCAGCATAACAATCCAAAATAAAACATACCTTTATAATTGTCAGAGGTATCGTGCCTTTTCCTTCGCTGAAGAAAAAGGAACCCCCCCCCCCCTTTGTTGTCTTTTTCATATCAAAGTCTTTAAACATCATCCTGGAAGAAACAAAATTTGAGAAACTAACGTATATAAATTAATCAAGCGCTGCCTATACTTGAACTCAGAAAGAATTTAGCATGAGCTGATGGACTTCCATGAAGAACAAACAAAAGCAAACACATTGCATTTGAAAAAAGGGTGTCATTATGACGAATTCAAGAGCTTTCACAGCTCCAGCTCTCAGTACCTACTGGTGGTAGATGGTGGCTCCGATCATCGGTCCCACTAGAATAAGTAATTCAAACCCTCACCAGGCCATAAACATATATACTTGGTAAAATTGGATGAATGAGAAGTTGAGATGATTATATATATAACTCACTTGATCATCCCTGGCTTTGTCTTCTCCATAGATGATGGCGGCACCAAAACTACGAGTTGGGTTGATTCCGGTGCCGTGATTAGGATTGTGGCCAAGTGAACCATAAACACAGCAAATCCGACTGGGAGAGGTGCCAACACCTTTAATCATCCAAAACAATCATATATGCATGTCAAAATAAATTAATAAGAGGAAACAAGAATATATCTTGCATATAAATAAGTGATTTATATGTGCAAAGGGGAGGAAGGAATTGGTACTTACAGGGACATGGGAATCGCTGGCATTTCTCTTGGGATTGGTGGTTGAGAAGACGGTGTATACGAGGACAAAGGTGCCGATGATTTCAGCACCCAACCCCGTACCTTTACTGTAGCCATCGGCGAGCTCGTTTGCACCACCATTGTAATTATGATAGTAAGTCTTTTGGAAAGACTTCACAGATTGCACCCAAGCATTGAGCCACAATGTACATGAATGCCCTTGGGAGAGTCACCTTCCTGGCCATTGGCTGGGATTACACTTTGAGAGCAATATCCAGTCCATTGGTTGGGATTACACTTTCTTCAAGCTACATGATAACACCACGTGTTGTTTTCTTCCTTTTACCATAACGTTAAGATCTGTTGAAAGTGTATCTTCAGTTTTATCATCATCTTCTGAACCATATCTGAAGTCAGGAACACCTTTTGGAGAAAGCAACTCCTCTAAAGCTGGGGTATTTTCAAGGCTCTGCATGAAAAGATAAGTCAAGGAAAAAATTTAAGACTTACCATTGGCTAAAAACAGGTAGAAACCATGCCTCTAAAGAATTATAGATGATCCAACAAATGAAGAAAGAACATGTCTCTGAGAACGTGGATGGAATCATAACTTTGAACCAAAATAAGGGTCAATCTTTGTGACACGAAGCATATAACTGTTTCACTTTATCATTAACAACGCCATAGAATGCCAATTGAGCTTTGTTGTAATCAGAATTCAGTGATTGTGGCTAAGAAGAGCAACTTTACAAGTTGAAGTTGAGGGGAAAATCACTTTCACATTAGAACAAAGCTTCTGTAAAAATGATGCTCGTTCTCTATGAACTGGAGTTTTTTTTTTCAAATTGATTTCGAGAGATGATGTTTGTATCCTACTTATGTACAAACACACAACACAATGAAGAAGAAAAAAGATGATGGAAGAAAGAAACTTTTCACAAGGAAAGTTCTCTTAGCAGATCCTGTTTGGATAGATTGGTTTTGTATTCATAACATCATATGGGCTCCAAGAATCAGGTACATGTGTGATATAGGGTACAAGTATAAGCAGAAAGGCGGTTGATTGGAAACGCAAAAGACTGAAGAAAGCTTAAAGTTTGACCAAATAACTAGCAAAAACACCATAATAGAACATACAACAAGATTGGACAGAATTCACTTACATATTGCTGAGTCGCGCTCTTTACATTGGGAAGTGTACGTTTGAACAATAATCATGAGCTCGGTCTCAGCAGCATCCAACTCAGCTTTAGCCTTTGTTGCACTTTGCCCGGCTATTATAACACTCTATTTTAGATGAGAAATCTCTTTCCTTAGATTAGATATGTGATTGTATGTTCCATTAAGGGCATTTTCTACGAATCTGTCGAGACAATGAACAAGTATGACGGTAACCAACCAAAAAAGAGGCATGAAAACAACTGAACAAGATAAAGTAAAACAATATTTTAAGATAAACTGATCAAATGTTAGGAAATTGAAAAAATCCCTACAATCAAGCCAGTCCTATTTTTTTTGTGGAAGGTGCAATGTTACTCATGCGGGGTGTGAAATCTAATAAATAAATAAAAAACTAAGTGTCAAACATCAATAGCTCAAATTTAAGCAACCAAATTGAAGAAATAAATCTTACTTGGTGTTGCACTGATTGCTGAGGTACACCCTTTTCAAGATGTATGTATATACACCCTCTATGTCAATTTCTATGTATATACACCCTCTATGTCAATTGCTGAGGTACACCTTCTATGTCAATTTCTATGTGTGTGTATATGTAGAGAGAGAGAATTGTTTTCGAGAAAGCAGTCTTCTTTCTAGTTTGTTGTCTGCTTCATCAATTTGCTTCTTCAAATATTATAGATGCATAAGTTACCTATGCTTCTTCAAATGATTCTTTCAAAGGTTGTTACAAAAACTTCCAAACCAACAGGAATGAAATTTAAGGCTCCTAATTGATGTCCAAGAATTGAGAGTCAAGGCCATTAATCGGGATCCAAATGAAAGAGTGCCTAATAGAATATATTAACCACTAAATGATATCAACTACACCATAAAGAGTGATTTGGTAGACTACAAATTTCCCATTTTACAACTTGGTAAAAGGGATAAATTGTGACTTAAAGCTATTAGTTGGTAATAAGCTGGGAAAAAATGTATTTAAGATCTTGAGAACATCTATCAAATGGCAGATAGATAAGCAACTGGAAATTGCTCAAGATGTGGCCAGTATCAACATTAATGATTAGAGCGCATTAGAAAGACTACAATGAGTAAACTCAATCATAAAACTGATGTAAATAACTAGTTATAATGTCCCTCCATGATCAAGTCACTTAATTCCATACCAAGTATTAGAAATTGAAAGATCATAGAGCAACCTTATGCATGTTCCAACATGATGTCAATCCTTCCTCTACAAAACAAAATCTAGATCGGATGGGATGGGATGGGATGGGAGGTAAAGTAACTCGCTGATTCTTATACATGATAATATCAAACTTGCATTTAAGTTTCATTCAACAATAAATCCACAGGAACAAACCAAATAAGCAAATAAAATCAATGGACATATCCTAACATGAATTTCTATAAAGAATTCCATAGACTTCACAGGAACAAAACCAGTCGAACAAATTTCCATCCACAATGGAAATGAGTTGGTTGTTGTAATATGAGAGTTTGAAAAAAAATCATTGAGAATATCAAAACAAAGATGAATTTTTGGATCCACATTGTAACTACAAATAGGAATTTTTGCATTCCTAGATATCAAAACAATGAGAATATCAAAACAAAACCAACCGAACAAAATTCCATCCACAATTGTAGTCTTAAAATTCCATCCACAATTGCATTCCTAAAGAGCTAAATCCATTTAATTGCTAATACCAAAACCTATTCTCAATTCACACATGTAAATAAGGACACATTTGGTCCAACATGTTATAACTAGTATGTATACTTACAATCCTGAAACCATTTTTTAGCCAGGATTGAATTTAAACAGGGAAAGAACAAAAACAAACAGAAGAAATAGGAACATTAAGCCAACCTATTGGTTAGACAAACCCAAAACAACATAGAAGAACACAGACTGAAAGGCAAGAGATAATTTCATGACTCGAAAAGGATTAAAAATCACACTCCCTACATGTTCATAATCCCACCCACTCTTTGATTTTGAAAAATTAAAGCCTTGATGCTTTTCAAATTTAAACTTTTACATTGATATTTTTGGTAACTTGGCTTGAATTTTTTCTACTATTGAGCTTTTGGGAGTACTTTCCTCTTTATAATCATAGCAAAGTTTACCAAATTTAAAGTAGAATCAGAATGTGAACTTTAGTTTTGGTAAAGTGTGTTAACACTACCTCAATTATCCCCCTTCCTGAAAACTTTAATCTAAAATACATACTACTCCTTTCAAATGCAACTTTAATCTAAACTTATCTCTTACCAATGGAGATCGACGGATAGAGAGAGATCGACAATTGCTCCAAAACCTAATATCAGAAAATGAGAAGTAAATCAATAAACAATTTTGTATATCACATTGCACACAAAGATCGGATAGAGAGAGATCGGATAGAGAGAGATCGGACAGAGAGAAATCGACAAAGAGAGAGACCTTCACAGCATTTTGAGACGATGACCGCGTTGAGGTGGATGGATGTTCAGGGGCGATCGAGAGAGAGAGAGAGAGCAACTACGGTTCTTCGGGTTTGAGAAATCGATGGTGGTTTGCTTCGGTTTTCAGAGAGAGACTCGAGTCAGATCCATTCTTCGGTTTTAAAATGAGAATAGAAACTCTGTAGTTTTAGTCCTGGACTTCAAAATTTTATATTTATGTCATGATTTTGTTAATAAGTTACCATTTTTTGATATACCATTTAGTGACCATTACTTTTTGTCACTAACACATACAATTAGTAACCATCATTTTTTGGTCAATACTTTTTTCAATCACCAAGAACTACTAAATATTATTTAGTGACAACTAATTTTAGTCACTAACTCCTTCGTTTTAGTAACCACTGTTTTTAGTCACTAACACTTTTATTTTAATGACCACCATTTTTTGTTACAAATATTTTCAATCAACATGAACTATTAAAAACTACTTAGTGACAATTTTTTTTAGTCACTAACTCACTAAAATTAGTGACCATTATTTTTGGTCACTACCACTTTCATTTTAGTGACCACTATTTTGTTGTCACTAATCTATTCAACTAAACTACTAAATTCTATGCAGTGACAACTAGTTTTGATCATTAACTCTTTGAAATTAATGACAACTATTTTTTGTTACTACCACTTTCATTTTAGTGACAACTATTTTTTGTTACTAACATTTTTATTTAGTGACCACTATTTTGTTTTCACTAATCTATTCAACTAAACTACTAAATTCTATGTAGTGACAACTAGTTTTGGTCACTAACTCTTTGAAATTAGTGACAACTATTTTTGGTCACTACCACTTTTATTTTAGTGACAACTATTTTTTGTTACTAACATTTTTATTTTAGTGACCACTATTTTGTTGTCACTAATCTATTCAATTAAACTACTAAATTCTATGTAGTGACAACTACTTTTAGTCACTAACTCTTTGAACTTAGTGGCAACTATTTTTTGTCACTACCACTTTCATTTTAGTGACAACTATTTTTTGTTACTAACATTTTTATTTAGTTACCACTATTTTGTTGTCACTAATCTATTCAACTAACATGAACTCCTAAATACTATGTAGTGACAACTATTTTTGGTCACTAACTCTTTTAAATTAGTGACCACTATTTTTTGTTACTACCACTTTCATTTTAGTTACAACTATTTTTTTGTTACTAAAAATTTTATTTTAGTGACCATTATTTTTTGTCACTAATCTATTCATCTAATGTGAACTCCTAAATAGTATGTAGTGACAACTATTTTTTGTCACTAACTCTTTGAAATTAGTGATGAAAAACATAATCGTCACAAATTTAGTCATTAAATTAGATATATAGGAATAATCTTTTTTTAGCCATAAGAATTAGTGACCATTCTAGTGACCAAATTTTAGTTTTTGTCACTATATTCATATTAGCGACCAAATTTTAGTGACAACCTTTTTTACTATCACTAACGTTGAAATTAGTGACCAAAAAATAAGTCGTCACTAAAATTCTGGTCACTAATTACCATTTTTCTTGTAGTGTTTATAAAGACAAAAGATCAAAGCGGCAAAAAGGAAAATTTTAATAATATATACCGCAAAAAAAAGTAGTCTTTAATTTACAATTACATAAAAGTAAATGGCTAGTACTTTGTAAGCATAATTCATAGCAAATAAATAACCTCATTCCATTTATCTTCAACATCATTTGCCGACGTAAGTTTATTAATGTATATATGAGCCTTCAACTTAGTGAATAAGGGGCTAATTATGTCACATCATGATGGATTTGACACATAAATTATATTAACTCATAATTATTGATATGTTTATTATCAATCATTCTAATACATAATTGAAACTTCAAACCAAAATTAAATGAATCTCTACAAAATATAAAACATGACAAACAAAAAACAAATAGCTCATTGACTTTTTTGATTTATCGAATATATAAAAAAATAAAACTCTCTTTTTTTCATACCAACTCTTTAGTCCCGCCGCCTGCATAGCAAAATAAATTTATACACAATAAAAAAAATATCAAATTCTTCATTACTTATTTTAAATCCGATATTTAAATAAATAAATAAATTGAACTCTAGACAAATTTTAAACATCAATAAAATAAAGAACACCTATCATATAATAAAAATAATTTAATAAAAAGCAAACAAATACACATACTAAAACCACATGAACATCAAGAAATAAATGCATAAACATCATTTAAGTGTTCTTTTAAACAACAAACAATTACATGATATATATTGATTTTCATAAATAACCATAATATAGAGAATGACATAAAAAATACAAATTGAGAAACTCTATAAATATAAAAGATGGAGAAGAAAATTCATAATAAAAAAGCTCCACATAGATCACACCTTAGCATAATTTGATCGTTGTCGAGAAACAAAAAACAAAACTTGAATAACTACAACAATATTAGCAAAACAAAAGAATGCAAAATAAAAACACACATAATAAAACTCACACACAAAACATAAATAACTTCCGAAAAATGAGGGATGAATGTTAGTGTATAAAATTGTATCCAAGATTTAATAGGAAAAGTCAAAGAGTCAAGTCTTGTAAAGTCAACTAGATGTGTAAGCTTGTAAGTGTTTTATATTGCTTGTAAGCATGTGGGCATAAATAGGCTTAGTGCTTTGTAAGTGTAACAAAGAACTTCATTTGTAATATCAATAGACGTGTGATACTTTCTCTCTCTACTCTCTACTCTCTCTCTAGATCTTGATATTGTCATATTTTCATTTGAGATTGTGCTTGTATCATTGTTCTTTGATCATGAAATTTGTTTCATTAGATTCATATTGTGTGATAGATTTGATCTTATTCATATATTTTCATGGATTAATCAACTGAATTGAAATTGTTGGATCGAATTCTGAAATTTTTCAAGAACGCAGTCAACTTCTATTCATCACTGTTGAAACAAATTTGCATTAGATAAGTGTTGATTGAATGTATAAATGATCAAGTTGTGATCGATTTCTGTTTAGAAACACATTGTATTCACATAATTTTACAAATCAACCACAAAATCAGATTGTAATTTCGGTTTTTTTTGTTGTCAAAGATGTTGAACACTGATTGCACTGTGATTTCGAGTTTTAATGATCACTTGATCTGCATATTTTAATTTCAAGCATCTGCGAGTTTCATGATCATTTAATATGCAGATTTTTAGTTCAAGCAGCCTGCAAGTTCATAATCACTTAATCTGCAAGTTCTAATATGTTTCAAAATCATTGATCTGTGAATTTCAGTTTATGTGATCTATTTTTTTTTTATTCAAGCATCTGCGAGTTTCAGCCTACTTGATTTGAGAATTTCAAGTTCATTTGGATCTGCACAGTCTGCGTGTTTTAATTCACAAGTTCTGTGCGTTTTAAGCTTAAGCATCTGCGAGTTCATGTTCAATTCATTCTGCGAATTTCAAAAACTCATGTTGTCTGCGTGTTTTAGCTTATTCAATCTGAGTGTTCATAATCACTTGGTCTGCGAGTTTATGATCAATAGCACTGTGACTTCAACATCCACTTGATCTGCGAGTTTTTAAAATTCAAGGGTTTGCGTGTTTATGGTTATTTGGTTTGCAAGTTTCAAACTCATGTGTCTTGCGAGTTTTAGGTTATGAAGTCTGCAAGTTTTAATCTGATTCAATTCATGTGGTCTGTGAATTTCAAGCATTGATCTGTCAAGTGGTCTGCAAGTTTAAATTCAAGAAGTCTGGAAGTTTCAATTCAAGCTTCTGCGAGTTCATAGTTGTTGGGTTTGCGAGTTTCAAATTCAAGTGATTTGTGCGTTTCAATTCTTACAATTTGCGAGTTTTAGACCATATAATCTGCGAGTTTTAAAGTCAAGTGATCTGCGCGTTTTAATTCATATGATTTGCGAGTTTCACTTCATATGATCTGAGCGTTTTAATTCATGTGTCTTGTTAGAGCACAGTCTCATTGGATTCAAGATCATCCAATCAGAAGATCCAATCTGAAGCTAATGCCGGAAAGTCGACTCTCGATATTAAGTCTAATGTTACTTTGTAATAAATGTCGAAGTTAATTAATGTTTATTATAATTTAGTATTTAGTTTAACTTAGTTTAAATATCTAGTTATTAGATATTAGTTAGTTTTAGATATTAGTTAGTTAATATCTAAATTAGATATTTGTTTTAATATCTAAGTTTAGATATTATAGCAAAGTGTGTTTGAGAAGCAAAGAACTAAGAAATCAGAAAACACACACAACACACACTCACGGTGTAAAACAGAGGAACACATCGAAAGCTTCAATCGATCAATCCTGTAATCTTTGTTATTAATCTAAACAGGTTGGTTAATCGTTTATGTGTTGTTTTGATAAGAACTTGATAAGTATTGTGGACCGACAATTGGTATCAGAGCCTGATAATTGATTCAAATCAAGTTTTGGAAAAACGACTCTATGTTCTTCATTTCAAAATCGATTTCGAGTTTAAGTGTGTTTTAGGTGTTGAAATCGATCAGGTAGTGATCGATAGGTGTTTTAGAATGATTTGGTGATGATTAATTTCAGTTTATCATATCAATCGAGTCCCAATTTTGTGAAAATTGTGTCTGAGTTCACGTTCTAAAAACAGCACTGTTCCATCGATCAAATTTTTCAAAAAGTGATGTTTATTGCGATCGAGTGTTTGTAATATGTTATAGAACTATTAGTGGTCATTTTATTACAATTTGGGACTACTAATCGGTGCCAAACAGGTCGATTTATTGAAATCAGATCGATTTTTCGAACACAGGGACGAACTCGCGCAAACACAGTGACGAACTCGCGCAAACCAGAATTTTAGGCCAACCTCAAGTCGCGAGAATTCGAGTTTTGTGCCAGCCACTTATCGAAAGAACTTAAGTTTTGCGCCAACCTCGTGTAGCGCAAGTTGAGTTTTGCGCCAGACACTACTCGTGCAAAGTTCTGTTTCGCGCCATCAACTGTTCGCGCAAACCACCCTTTTGCGCCACCCTCTGCTTGCACAAACCACCCTTTTGCGCCAGCCTCAGCTCGCGCAAACCATCCTTTTGCGCCACTACCTTTAGCGCATTTCTGGGTTTTGCGCCAATCACTGTTCTATACTTAGAATATTTTTCTGAGAATTTTTCAAAACTGTAATAGGGTCTTTAATTGTCATAAATTTTTTCTTGTGTAATCTTTGTTATTAATCTTTAATTGTAATAGGGACCCCCGTGCTAAGTCTGCCTAGGGGGACAAAATTTCTTGTGTAATCTTTGTTATTAATCTAAACAGGATGACCTCAAGAGAAGCTCTAGCTATCGGAACTGACACGAAGCCACCAGTACTCTTCAGGGGAGAGTACGAACAGTGGAAAGATCGGTTCCTGAACTTCATTGAAAGACAAGATTTGGGTAATTATATCAGGAAATCCTTAGAAGAAGGACTTATGGCACCAGTTTATAGGGAACCTCCAGAGGGAACTAATGAGCAAAGAATTGAACTTAAGTATGAGGATCTAGGAGGTGATGACCAGAAGAGAGCAAAAGGAGACAAATTAGCTAAGTCTTATATTCTTCAAGGCATTCCAAACGAAATATATGCGAAGATAGACAACTATAAAGCCTCTGGCAAACAGATGTGGGATCAGCTAGAGAAGATGATATTGGGTTCAAAGGTTGGGAACCAACTCAAAATTTCCAACTGCCTAAACAATTATGAAGAATTTAAAGGCAGGGTTGGAGAGTCTCTAGAAGGAACTTATGACAGATTCGTGACCTTGCTGAACGAACTAAGCAAGAACAAGGTCAACAAATCACAAATCGACCTAAACATCAAATTCCTAAGTATTCTACAGCCTAAATGGAAGAGGTTTGCCAGGAAAATGAAGCAGATCAAGGATCTGAATGAGATTCCACTTTATGAGGTATATGAAACCCTCAAACAAAATGAAGAAGAGGTGGATGAAATTCTAGATGAGAAGAGGCAGACAGTGAAGACAGTTGATGACACAGTTGCTCTGGTTGTCAAAAAGAAGAAGAACAAGACAATTATGTATGAATGAGAAGAAATTGAAGCTGAAGCAAACTCTGACTCGGATTACTGTGAAAAACTGAAGCAAGCAATGCTTAGGCTAACTAAGGCTTTTCAGAATAAGTTCTACAATAAGCCAAGTTCAAACAGTCAGAGGTATTCTTCTGGTCCGAATAACTATGTTCATAAGGAGAGGGTTGAAGGAAAAAGATTTGAAGGAAAAAGAATAGAGGAAAGGAAGCCTAAAGAAAGAAGACTTAAAGCTGAAGGATCCAGTCAGTCAGAACCACCAACGTGCTACAACTGTGGCAAAATAGGTCACTTTGCCAAAGACTGCCGAAGACCCAAAGTCAGAAACTCCGATTACTGCAAGAACAAAATGCTTCTTGCAAAGCAACAGGAGGCGGGTAAGGCATTGATGGCTGAAGATGAGTACTGGCTTGACCATTCAGACCAGGAAAAAGAGAATGAAGAAGAGGATGAGGCAGCCAACATGTGCTTGATGGGAAAGCAGGAATCAGAAGCTGAAGCTGACTCAGATGATGAGGAGAATGAGGTATGTGATTTATCTTATTCCAATTTCTTAAATCAAATGCATGCCATGAATATAAAACTCCAAGAATTAGAGTCGAATCTTAAGCGGGAAAAGGGTGTTATAACTGACAAAAACCAATCGATACAGAAACTTAGCAATGAAATTGCTGAGAAGAAAGTATTGATTGATGTTTTACATAAAAATATTGACATCAACGCAAAAGAACAAACAACAATTCTTAAGGAGAATTCTGAAATCAAGTCTAAACTGAGAAAGAGTGAGTTTGATTTAAAAGAGCTTACGAAAATGTATTCTTCATGTACTGAAGAAAACAAATCTTTAATTGCAAAATTAGATGCTTTGGAAAAGAAGTTATGCTCACTAGGTCAAACTGAGCAAACCATTCATCTTAACAAACCAAAAGAGAACAAAGACAATTGGGGAATTGGTTATGAGAAACCTCACTACCTTGAAAAAGGTATATCTGAAGTGTCTGCACTTTATGATTTTACTTTTATGAATCTTTCTCACCGATACCCTAAACTTCAAGTTTTCAATACTGGACTATCAAAAGAGGATGAAGCCAAGGAGACGGAAAAACGGAGGAAATCATCTAAAATTCACCTTCCATTTTATTATGCGAAGTTGAATAATAGTTATAATGATGATCCAATTTATCACAAGAAATCTCTTTCAAATGACTTTTTTCAAAGTTATTCTGTCAAAGAAATGGAGGCGAAGCCTATTAAAGGTAAACTTTATGTCCCCCCTCTCGTTTTAGAAAGTAAAATTTCTGAACTCGAGAACTCTTTAACAGATGAAAGACTTTTGATTGAGATTCAACAAAAAGTATTTTCAACTATGCTGAAAAATGTTGTTATTTCAAAGGCTTCAAAATCTGATGACATGTTTGGTTTAACAAACGGAGGGTTTGATTTTCTTAACTCTGACGGTGGTTTGGATGATTGTTTTGAACAATTTGATTTTAATGCGAAACTTCCTAACCATTCATCTTTTATTGTGAAATCATTGGGAAAAACCAATACGTCTGTTAACAGTGCAAAATCAACGAAAGTTGATAAATCAGTCTCTGTGAAAGCTAAGAATGCTATAGGTAAGATTAAATCTCAGCATTCACAAAAACCGATCACTACTGGTAAGCCGAAGAAGAAGCATTCGTTTGTTGCTCAAAAGTCTAACTCACGAGTTTCAAATGTTTCAGAAATGAGCAAGAAAAGGCTCGGAGTTAAATCTCAGTGGCAACCAAAACAGGAGTTTCACGAGAATGCTAAATCTTTTTCGAATGTTTCTTGTATAAAACCAAAACTTGTCGATTCTCGCAAGAAATATTCTGTACAACAATTATTCCAGTTATCTCAATCTACTAGAAAATTTTCAAATTATGGTAGATATGATCATGCTTCTCGTAAAGATCCTACTGTTTGGTTTGGCACATATCATGTTCCCTCTCATCATTCAAATTCTTCATTTGATTCTAAAACGCAAAGCGGACCCAAATTTCAATGGGTGCCAAAATCGCTTGCTAACACAGTTGGATCCAAATGGAGATGGATACCAAAGAAAAAGGATGATTATGTGTTAGAGGTACCTACTATCAAGAGGGAGTAGGAGAAAGAATATTGACTTCTGATTATGTACAGATTAGAACTCATTCTTCAATGTCAACAATGGTTCTTGAGAAAATCAGCTCAAGACCCGGACATCAATGTCAAATAGGCTTTTGAGCACATCAGTTCAAAACCCGTACTTCAACGAAGTTTGACTTCTAAACACAAAAGTTTAGGACTCGTACTTCAATGATCAAAAGACCTTACTTCCGAGTTGATATAAGATTGTACTCCGATACTCCAATGAGGAAATCAACCATCAAGGGGGAGTACATACTTTTCTGAAATTTTATGCATATTTTTTACACTGATAATTTTTCTAATGCATAATTTCATGGGGAGTAAATTAAAAAGGTGATGACTTCTGATTATTTCTGATCAGAACTCGTACTTTAGTTGTTTTACTGCTTTTTGTCTTTTCAATTTAAGTGAATAAAGTTACTTTGACTTGACTTAAGACTTTTGCAGAATTTTTGAGAAACGCTTACAAGATCATATCTTTATGACTTTAAGCTAAGCTTCATGAGATGAAAGATCGCACGTTAAGGTATAATCCTTTATCTTAATCTCATATATGTTTGAAAGAAGGACAACTTTCAATCATTAAGAACATGTTTTCATTCTTAAACGTTCAAATCACTTCCCGATTTTTCATCAGATTATATATTTTGGGAGTGTACTTTAAATGTTTTACATGAGCTTACATGATAAGCTAAACCAGTTTGAGAAACATATTATTTATAGGATATACGGGATCAGTGTGCTAGGACTTACAAGAAACTTCTATGGAATCACGTTAACCAGTGATTTCTACCCAAGAAGTTAATCCATAAGTGATTGAGTGTGAGAAGTCAAAAAAGATGAGTGTGGTTAGAGTGAGCTTAATGTTTAAAAGAAAGAGGGTGTGAGAACATAGTTAAAAGAATATCACAACTCTGGACCAACTTTTTCTGAGCCGGGCAGCCACAATTCTAATGTTTCACAATTATTTGGTGATCATTATTGAAACAGGAAAGTAGCCCATGCCAACTCTTGATCAAACCTCACCATCTACTCATTTTCTACTCAAATAGAAAGTGTTTCACATTTTCTAAGGGGAAGCAGCACATTTGCTATCTGATTTTCATTTGGAAAATCTGGATATTGAATAGAAGGAAGTCTGCCCCACCTTCGCACTACAATCATGCACATTGAGTCTGTGTTTAACTTACTGTTGTCTCAGTGGTTTAGACAATTTTGAGCCAATAAGCAATCATCATGTGCTTAATTCTTTCTATCACAAGCACGAAAACACAAGGAATTTGTTTCTTTGTCATAACATTTATAGAAATTACCTTTGTGGTGTTTCGATGATTGAATGGAAGCCCTAGAAGAGTCAACATCAAACAGCTCCTTTCCAATGTGTATTCGTTACACACAGTGACTTAGTGTTACTGACAGGCATGTTAACTGATTCATTAGTTGATTCAGGTGTTACACGACTATTTTGTCTAGATTTGAAAAGATCTGGATGAATATCTTTTGAATTAACGGATCAGAGGCACCAAATGATTTACATTTCGTACTCAAAGTTTTGATGAAGTCGTTGCACTTTTCATCAAAAAGGGGGAGAATCTAGAGCTTGAAGAAATGTCCATTACATTACAAGACATTAAAGAAGATAAAAGCTAACCAAGAAATGCGAGATCAAAGTATTCTGAAGACATGCTGATTTCAGATAAATTTTCTTTGAAGATACTTTGCTAAAGCATTCTGAGCTAGAGAAAGAGATTGCATCTTCTGAGCTGAAAAAGAAGACTGAATTGCTAAAATCTTTTTAGTAATGATCTTGATCCAAAGGAGGAGATTGTTAGAGCACAGTCGCATTGGATTCAAGATCATCCAATCTGAAAATCCAATCTGAAGCTAATGCCGGAAAGTCGACTCTCGATATTAAGTCTAATGTTACTTTGTAATAAATGTCGAAGTTAATTAATGTTTATTATAATTTAGTATTTAGTTTAACTTAGTTTAAATATCTAGTTATTAGATATTAGTTAGTTTTAGATATTAGTTAGTTAATATCTAAGTTTAGATATTATAGCAAAGTGTGTTTGAGAAGCAAAGAACTAAGAAATCAGAAAACACACACAACAAACACTCACGATGTAAAACAGAGAGAACACATCGAAAGCTTCAATCGATCAATCCTGTAATCTTTGTTATTAATCTAAACAGGTTGGTTAATCGTTTATGTGTTGTTTTGATAAGAACTTGATAACTATTGTGGACCGACAGTCTGCGAATTTTAATGTTGCAAGAAGACTTGATTTGCGGATTCTAGAGTTTCAAAATCATTTGCTTTGCGAATTTGAGAGTTCAAAGTTCATTTGGTCTGAGATTTTTCTGAAACTCTCAACCCATTATTTGAGAGTTTTCTTGAAACACTCAAGCCTTTGTATGAGAGTTTCAGAAACACTCAACCTTTTATTTGAAAGTTTTCCGAAACAATCAAATCATTATCTGCATGTTTCAGTGCTTTGAGAGTTCCAAAGTTGAAATAATTTTTTTTGAGATTAATTTTTTGGTGATCTAAGTTTGACTTTCAGTCAATTTTTTTTTTGAATTGTTCGGGAACGATCATTCTTATCAAGTTGATTTCTCATTCAAGATGCCAACTACAGACGAAAGAGGGAATACTGTACTTTCAGCGAGAGACATGACTGTCTTTTAAATGCCTGAGATACCTGTTATAGAGGCTGAACGAGACAAACTGAAAATTCAGAATGCAGCCATTGTCAAATAGATTCAGGAGTTGAAGTTAAATTTGTCAAATTCTGATAAAACTTCTGTTTGTACAAAATGTATTGACAATGCTAAATCTGATTTTGCAGGTATCATCAGCGCAAGAGAGAAGGAAATTAGAGAAAAGGAGGAAGAAATTAAAGATGGAGAGAAAATGATTACAATAAAAGAATATGTCTTTCAGGCTCTTAAGAAAGTAATCAAGGTCAAAGAGTCCATAATTACAAATCTTCAAAGCCAACTGAAGACAACTGAACAAAAATCATCAGATCTGCAAGCTGAATCAGTTGAGCTTCAAAACAAGTTTAAGGCTTTCGAAGAGAAAATATCGTTCTTGGAGACACAGAATGCTAAACTGACAAAAAGCATCCAAGCAGATAAAGATAAATCAAATTTGAAGACATCTTCTACTCAACAGTCATTTGAACTTTCAAAGAAAACTTTACAAGAGAAAAATGATTTGGAGCTGAGATGTTCAAAACTTTCGAAGCAAGTATCCGAATTCGAAAAGATTTTGATAACAAAAAGGGATACTTTTGCTAAAGAGAAAAAAGTTCTTGAAAATAAAATCACTGAACTTCCCAAACAAATTTCTACTTTACAAGACTTGCTCGAAAAAGAAAGACAATTTTTCAAAGAAACGAAAAAATCTTTTGAGCTTGAAAAGAAAAATGCTGAAAAGAGAAATACTGGGATTTTCAAAGATATTTCTGAGAAAAACAAGAATTTGGAAAAAGATTTTGAGCTTGAACGTTTAAATTTTGAATCTGAAATATCTAAGCTCACATCCAAAATAACTGTTCTATCATCAGATATCCAAAAAGAACAGAAGGCCAAATCTGATTTGAAAATAAAGTTTGACACATTGACTTCTCAAAGAAACATTTTATCTGAAAAGATAAAAAACTTGGAAGCTGCAAACAGTGAACTGTCAGAAAAGATTACAGCTGATGTGATTGATCAATCACCTGTTGATAATTCAACATAATTAGTCTGTTCTTTCAAAACAGCTTCAAGTTCTATTCATGACAAAAATGTTTTCAAAAAGAAAAATGTCAAACCAAACACTTTCAAATCAAGTCAGATAAGACCATCTAATCTGTTTTATGACAAATCTGTTGATGGTTCAATGAGCTTTTATATAAAATCTCTTGGAAAGCAATCTAAGAAAAATCAGATGGTCTGGAGAGTGAAAAGTTCTTCAGATGATGAGAAGAAGAATGACAAAGCATATGCATCCACAACCAATGCCAACAAGAACAGAGCGCATAAAGGTAAATATTTTGGTAATCCTGATATGTTTTACTCTACTAATCACTTAATCAGGGTTGCTCAAAAGAAAATTTGTTGTTCTTACTGTGGAGCAAATGACTTTGTAAGTAAGAATTTTGTTAATTACTGGTATGGTTCTTATTATGTAACCCCCACAAGAACTGCAACTAACACATCAGGACCCAAATACCAGTGGGTACCAAAAGCTAAATCTGTGTTGCAGGCACCCATGGTTTAAGGGGGAGCATAGAACATAAGCTTTTGAACACAACAGTTCAAAACCCGGACCTTAAAAGTCAAAGAATTTTGGCTTCTAAACACTTCAGTTTAGAACCTGAACTTTAATGTAAAGGATTGTGGCTTCTGATCACATGACAGATCAGGACCCATCCTTCAATGTTCAGATAAGGATATTTTGCAAATATCCAGGGGGAGCTTATCTGATCTAAATCATTTTATCATGATTTGAGGGGGAACTTAAAGGTATATATCTTCTTATCTTGATCTCTTATTGTTTGAAAGAAGAACAACTTTCGAACATCAAAAACGCTTTCTAAAATGTTCAAACCACTTCTTTTTCTCAAAAAGATTTCATGAATTAAGAAGTGTGATTTTAAATGTTTTTCAATTTTTGAGCATTAATGTTTAACTGACCGTGTGTTTCCAAAGATCAATACTTGTGTATTATCATGTCTATATATTGTAAAATATTCACACACAACGGTTTAGTACTTCATTTGAAATTGTTATTACCATGTCTCATAAAGAAACAACTTTTCGATGGCAATACCCTCGTTTGTTTTCAAATATTGTTGATCATCAATCATCATTTCCAAATTTGTGCTTTCATTGCTAAATAGTTTATATTTGTTCATATAAACAAAATATTCAATTCTTTGATACCCTAACCATTTTATTTGATCTGATTGATATATTGTCAGATTCTCAAAACAATTCTCTTGATTTCATTTCATTCATTCAATATCTTTGTTTTGAGAAATCTTCAAAGTTCAATTGCTCAAATCTCATGAGCATACATTTTGACAATGTTATCATACATTTTTGTGCTTAACTGTTCAAGTTAAACTGTTGAGCAACTATTCTTCTTAGGACTTACATGGGATTCGTGTGAGAACTTAAACAGAACATCCATGGATTCACGTTAACCTGTGTTTCCTACCCCGGAAGTAATCTTAGAGTGATTGAGGGGTGACGGGTCAAAATCAAAGAGTGGGGGAGATAACTCATCCGGATGAGTTTTTCTCATTGTGTAGAGCAGTAAAATGTAAATGAGAGATTGGTTAGAAGTGGGCTAAATGTTAATAAGAAAGAGGGTGTGAGAACAGAGTTAAAAGAATATCAGAACTCTGCACCAAACACTTTCTGAGTCGAGCAACCACATCTTCTGATTGGTTCACATTGTTTGGTAACCATCATTGAAAAAGGCAGTGAGCCCATGCCAACTCTTGCAATTACCCCACTAACCACTCGTTTCTTTCTTAACAAAGAAATATTTCAATTTTTCTTGGGGACGCAACATATCTGCTATCTAATCTTCACTCGGAAGATTTAGATATTGAAAAAGAAGGAAGTTTGCCCCACCTTTGCACCTCTTTCATGCCAATTGATTCTGTGTAATATCTGTTGCTGTCTCAACAGTTTACACATTTTGAGCCTGAAAAAGCTAAGTAGCTTCAATCATTTCTACACTTTCACGAGCACACAAGGAATATGTTTTCTTGTTATAACATTCATAGAAAATTCCTTTGTGGTTTTTCAATGATTGAATGGAAGCCCTAGGGGAGTAAACATCACAAAAGCTCCTTTCCAATTTACATCCGTTGTACAAAGTGGCTCCGTGCTACTTACAGGCATACTAACTGTATCATTTGTTGATCCAGGTTTACAATTCCTATTATATCTGAATTTGAAAAGATTCGGATATATACATTTCATGAATTGACGGATACTCAGATCAAAGGGCGGAGAATGTCAAATTATCATAAATGGGAGATTGTCAGTCATTACAAAGGTGGAAATCAAAGATAGTGCTAAAATTGATGAGTTTTGATGATCATGATGCTCACAATCATCAAAAAGGGGGAGAAATTTACAAAGTTCAATTTCAAAGACGAGATGTCAAAAAGGGGGAGAAATTTTGAAATTTCAATTTCAAAGATAAAAGGATGTCAAAGTTTGTTGAAAAGATTTGTGAAGAAGTTTTAAAGTCTGATGATTATTAAGAGATGAGTCAAGACAACTCAGACTGATGATTCGAGAAAGTTTGTTTTCCCGAAGACGGTAAAGAGATCAGAGAGATGAAGATACAATTTTGAAAGATTCCTCGAAGTTTCAAAAATTTCTTGAAGATTTCAAAGAAGTTTAAAGAGTTTCAAAATATTTTAAAGAATTCAGATTCGTGTTCAAGACATGTTGAATTTCCAAAGATGCAAAGTGCAAAAGACTTTTCAAGATTCTTCAAAGACTGAAAGACTGAAGACTGCTAGAGCTTCATTGTCCAAGAATGTCATAGATAAAAGTTGAAGAATCAAGAGCTGGAGACTAGTATCAATTTTTTTTAAATCTTGAATACAAAGGGGGAGAATGTTAGTGTATAAAATTGTATCCAATATTTAATAGGAAAAGTCAAAGAGTCAAGTCTTGTAAAGTCAACTAGATGTGTAAGCTTGTAAGTGTTTTATATTGCTTGTAAGCATGTGGGTATAAATAGGCTTAGTGCTTTGTAAGTGTAACAAAGAACTTCATTTGTAATATCAATAGACGTGTGATACTTTCTCTCTCTACTCTCTCTCTAGATCTTGATATTGTCATATTCTTGTTTGAGATTGTGCTTGATTTGATCTGGAAATTCATTTTCAATGAAGAACCATAGTGAATAAAATATAATAACAGGGAAGAAAATTTTTGAGAAAAAATATTCATCAACAACAACATATATGTAATATTTGTTACCACAAAAAATGTAATATTTGTTACCCCAAAAAATTTATGGTAGAATAACATTTAGTATGGACAATAAAAAGAGGTGAATTCTATCCATACCCCCTCCTATAGGGGGTATGTGAGTGAAATAGGAGGGGGTATATGAGTGAGATAGGGGGTATGGGGGTTTTGTGAGTGAGGAGGGGGTAGGGATAGCAACACTCCATGTAATAAAAAGCATTCATCAAGAACATATAACCCACACAGATCATAAAAATAAAACGTAACAATTCTTACATGGATTTCATGGAGGAAGAACATCGGTATCGACGATAAAAAATCTGGAAAAAAAACACAACACATCAATAACAACAAATAGCTCATATAAAAACATAAAATAAACCAGAAAAATGTAGCTTCCAATTTAGGAGAAAAAATATCCATCAACAACAATATATAATCCACATAAATCATAAAATAAAATGTAATATTTGTTACCCGAAAAAGTTTATGGTGGAATAATATTTAGTTATGGACAATAAAAAAATTATGGAGAAGAACACATAAATAACTCACAGAAAATCAAATGTAACAATAATTAACAAAATATAATACTTGTAATAAAAAACATTAATCAAGAACAGATAACTTACACAAATCATAAAAATAAAATGTAACAATTCTTACATGGATTTCATGGAGGAAGAACACCGGTATCAACGATAAAAAATTCTGTAAAAAAATACAACACATCAATAACAACAAATAACTCATATAAAAACATAAAATAAACCAAAAAAATATAACTTCCATCTTGATTAGACATTTGATTGTGTAGTTTGCAATATGATTGAGTATTCGGTAAAACAAAAGATAAAAACGTTAAATGAGATATAATATATAGATGAGATAAAAAAACGGAATAGAAAACCGAAAGGTCTAGGACATTTATGAGTTAATGAAAGACAAATTAATATAACCAACATAATAAATCTAAAAATTTGAGAAAAATGAATTATAAAATTAATCTACCACAAAGTGTCACCTAAGAAACTTCATATTTTACTTTTAGAAAAAATAAAATATTCAAAAAACATAAATAAAATATTTTATTAATGTATAAGAGTATTATTATTTAATATTTATAAATATTACAAAAAACATAAATAAAATATTTTATTAATGAATAAGTGCATTATTATTTAATATTTAGAAATATTAAAAAAACAAATAAAGAGAAAATGAAAGGTTTTTGCTCATTTATTTACAAATTAAATTAAAAAAAATACAAAAAAATGAGAAAAATAGAAGAAGTCATTCCTCAATCCTCAGCACGCCACATCATCCTCCGTGGGTTTTGTTTTAATATATATATACTAGAAGCGTACTCGTGCAATGCAGCGAGATACATCACGATTTTAATGTTTCATTTTATTTTTTTGTCGATTTACAGTACGATTTTATATTGTTTTGAGAAAGTGATAATGTTTTTTATAAATTTGTTTAATTTAGTCTTAATAATATAATGTTTTTTATATAAAAAAATTAAGTATTTTGTTAGAATTTAATAACTATCTTATATATTTTAATGACATCTAGAAAAAATAACCAATTACATATTTAATAATATAATTAAAACAAAATTATTATAATATAATATATTAATTAATATTGATACATGGAAATGTATGTATAAAAGGAAGGCCTGCACATACCAAATTGGTGGGTGTTAGAAGCCTGCAGTAGTAATATGCATCTTGTGATTTGATACTTATATATTAAGAGATTTTTAAAATCTTGCATAAAATGATAGTACCTTGTGCATAATAATTTATAATTAAGAGTTTTTTATCCATGCTTTATAATATAACTAGAAGTGTACTCGCGCAATGCAGCTAGATACATCACGATTTTAATGTTTCATTTTATTTTCTGTTTTTTGTCGATTTACATTACGATTTTGGATGGTTGTGAGAGAGTGATAATGATTTTTTTATATAAATTTGTTTAATTTAGACTTAATAATATAATGTAATTTATTTTGGTTTAATAATATAATTTTTTTTCTAAAATATTCTGTAAGATTTTTTAATTATATTTTAGATTTTTTATATCTAAAATATGGTGAGAGTTATTTTAGGGGAGTTAAAGTGGGAAATGATTTTAGGGGAGTTAAAATGGTTAGAGATAATTATTGAAAATTAATGAATATCATTAAATGTAGTACATACAACTTTTATGGTTGTTTTTTAAGTAATTAGCATTAAATAGCGGTACATTAAGCTTTAAGACTTGTTTTTAAGAGTTTTTTATACCATCTTTATAATATAGTATAGATATAGATATAGATTATTGCATCCGTAAGTCTTCTATAATTCGTCTTTAAAAGTCTCGTGTTTTGAATCAACTTTCTATCAAGGATCGAACGTCACATCTTTGTGATCAATGATCCTTGTAACCTTTGGGTGATTACAATCACACGCTGTTTAAATTCTCTTTTTTAACTTGGAGATTTTATAATCCGGTTTTCACTCTTCAAGGAACGCTTGATTGTAGTTTTACGTTGGTTTTTTATAAATCCTATCGTGACGCATCACTATTATTTGAGTGGCCGAATGATGACTTGTCCAACAAGAATGAGCAAGTCTTTAATTTCTGAATCTAACCTTCAAGTGCAAGTTAATGATTTCTCTCTCACATTTATTTTCTAGTCTTTTTAATTTATGCAATTTACTTTCTTGCAATTTACATTCCGCAATTTAATTTCTTGGTATTTACTTTTTTGCATTTAATTTTCGTTGTTTAATTATTGCCCTTTATAATTCATCATTTTTACTCATTGTCTCGTCTTGAAATCATTACTTGCACAACAAGATTCCTTTCCTAAAGTCTAGTTCTTGCTCTTTGTTCCATGCATTTTCAATCTTCGTCATCTACTTTTCATGTCTTTACAATTCTCTAAGTCAAGTCAGACTAATTGTCTTAACTTGAGGTGTAAAGTGAAATTAAGATTAAGACATGTGAAAAGGTAAAAGGGTGTTTCGAATGTAGTATGATTGTCCGAGTTATTTAAATCAAGATTATATTTTATGTGAAGATTACATTTAAACAATTGACAACTGTTTACATGTATGAAAACTTTTTGAGTGACATAAAATATCGATCTTGAGATAACGAAGGAATGCTGCAATATCTATTTACCAGATCATTTGTCTCGTCTTAATGGATCTTTTGTACCCCTTGCTTCTTTTTACTTGATTTCTCTAGTGATAACCAACCAACCAACCAAAAGATTTTCTTCGAATTCGCCATATGAAACCAACTTTTATGGATTGGACTTTAAAGGAAATTTTTATACGCATCTCGGTGGATCGATATTCGGTACTTTGTACCATTATTACTTGTTAAGAAAACGACTGTAGATATCAAGATGTATACTTGCATTGAGATCTATTTGCACACTCATTCAAGTTTGCATAAACCTGCAGAATAGGAGGCTTGTTAGAGTATTTTGGTTGTAATAATCTTTGTTTCTAAAGTTTCTTTTGTTAGTCATTTGGTCAAAGGCTTGTTTGACCTATAAATAGTCTTTGTTTTGTTATTTCCTTGTAACCTCTAGTAACCTTTAGTAAGCTTGTAACCTTTGAGAGACTTGTGACTTGAATACATATGACTTTCTCTCTCTAAACTCTCTCTACATACGCTTAATGATTTGTGCTTAAACTGTGTTTGATTGCTTGAATTACGGACTAACATTTGGTATCAGAGCAAACCTTAGAATTCAGATATGGAGTGAATTTCATTTTGGTCGAATCTGTTGCAAATTTTGGTGGAAAAATCAAGAACTCGCAAGTCGTTGTGAAAAGTAGTTGTTTGATTCAAATTTAATCAATTTATTGAAATTAGAGTTCAAGAATGGATTTTTGGTGCTCGTTAATGTGATTGGAACAATTTTGATTTGAATTGCAAGTTCAAATTCACACTTTATCTCGTTAATGGATTTTTGGTGCTCGTTAATGGATTTTTTGGTGCTCGTTAATGTGATTGGAACAATTGAACAATTTTGTGTTTTCTTGATGTAAAAGTTCGAACACTGTATTTTTTGATCGAATTGTGTATGTTTGTGTCTATTTGATAAATCTGTGTACTTAAGATTTGTTCCAGTGTGTAAATCAAGCAACTCTACCAAATATCAGATCAATTGCAAGATTTGGAGTTGAAATGGCTAAATCTTCATTTTCGAGTGAAGAACTCACAAGATCTGTAGAAGTCACAAGTATCATCTGAAGAACTCGCAAGTGCCTTGATCTCTTGGTTGGAAGAACTCACAGATAGCATCTTACGACTTCTTTGTGTTTTTGGAAGTTTTTCTAAGTACATAAATCGCAGAGGCCTATTTGCAACAAGTAAGAAATTGCAAACCAAAGCCTGCGACTTCTGAGAACTTGTATCTTGTGTTCTGCGACAAGTGATCTACGACTAGTTGGAAATTGCGACAAGTTTCTTCTTGCGACAAGTGATCTTCTGAATTTGGCTAAGTATAGAACTCGTAAGCATTGCGACAGGTTGATTTTCTGAAATTTGTCTAAGTATAAAACTCGTACGCGTTGCGATAAGTGATTATGATATTTCACTAAGTGCAGAACTCGCATCCTACAGCTTGCGACAACTAGGAAATCGCACACTAAAGCTTACGACATCTGAGAAATCGCATACTGTGCTCTGCGACTTCTTGGTCTTTTGCGACAAGTTTCTTTCTGCGACAAGTTCATTCTAAGTGTTTTGCGACTTCAACACTTAGAATATTTTTGCAAGTTTTTCAGTGTTTGACCATAGTTGACTTTTTAAGTCAAATTTCATCTGAATTATTCAGACGACCACATTCAAGCATTCTTTCAGTATTTTCTTCTCTACTTTCAAAATGTCTCGAGATCTGTTAAGCATGGGGTCGAAGTCCAAACCTCCGGTTCTTCAGGTTGATGAGTACCGGCAATGGAAAAAGAGAATGATCAACTTCTTGAACAACCAAGACAAAAGAATGATGAATTCTATTCTGAATTGACCACACTTTCCTCACGTTCTTGTTGCCCGAATTCCGGCTACAGATACAAATCTAGAAATTTCAGAAAGGATTGTAGCCCGAGATCTAATTCAGTACACTAATAGAGACAGAGAGTTGGTTGAGTTAGATGCACAAGCTCTCACATCTTTAACAGAGTTGACAATCGTGACTCAGCAAAGGAGATTTGGGATGAGCTTGAAAGACAACTTCAACTATCAGAGAAATCAATGAAAACAAAAAGAAACCAAAGTATAAATGCTTACAAAGGTTTCGAGGCCAAGGAGGGAGAGCCTTTAAAAGATGCATACAACCGCTACAACATAATACTGAATGATCTTTGGAGGAATGGAGTCAAGAAGACAAAGTTAGAGATAAATTTCAAATTTATCTAGAATCTTCAGCCAGAGTGGGATACTTACTCCATCAAATTGCAAATGATCAAAGATATGGATGGAGAGAAGCTCAATGACTTATTATGTGTTCTCTATCAACACGAGGACAAGGTGAAAGAACAAGCTTTACTGAACAAGCAATTGTCTGAGATAAAAGATAAACAGAAGAAAGTAGAAGATTCATTGACTCAGGGAAAGTTGGTAAAGGGTGGTTCAAGTTCAGTGAAGATAGGAAAGCAAAAAGCTTTAGTTTCTGAGATGGTTGACTCATCAGACAGTTCTGAGGAGGAGGAAGATGACTCTGACAGGGAGCTGACAGATTTTGCTGAAAAATTAGCCCTTCTAACTACAAGATTCCACAAGAGGTTCAGACGGAAAAAGTTATACCACAAGTCCAAACCATATCATTACAGGACTGACATATTCAAGGAAAATATGAGAAAAGAGAAGATAGAAAGGATGAGAAGAGAGATGACAGAAAAGAAGAGAAGATAGATGAGAAAGAGAAAGAGAAAAGTGACAAGTGCTACAATTGTGGAAAAACCCGACACTTTGTCAGAGACTGCCAGGCGAAATGAGTTAAAGATTATGAGTACTACTAGAAGAAGGCCCAACTTGTGAAAGCCAAGAATATCGGCAAAGCCCTGAAAGCTGAAGAGGAAATTTGGCTAGACTTCTCATTTGACGAAGAAGAAGCAAATTTCACTCAAGTTCATTACAACCTCATGGAAACTCTTGACGAGGAGGATTCGGAATCTGAGGTAAAATCTATCTCTGACAGGTCTGAAAGTTTTTCTGAAAATGATGAAGTTTTGAACTTGATGTCTCAATTAGAACTAATGAATAATGAATTCCAAAAATTAAAAAAAATTATTTTAAAACAAAAGAATTCTATCCAACGACATCAAGATCAAGCTTTGATTTTTAAAACTTTAGCAGAGGAAAGAGAAGAGGAAAAGAATCGACTCAAACTAGATAAGGTAAATCTTCAAGCTAAAATATCTGATTTAAAAAGAATTAAGTTCAGTGAAAGACAAACATTTAGATCTAACTTTGCAGTATGAAATTTTTTTGAAGGACAAAATTGAAGCATATACAAATATTAAGGAGTTGGAAGATCTCAATTTTAAAATAGGTCAAACATAACAGACTTTGAAGCTTTTTTAACCAACAACCCAAAAGATACTCGATTTTATAATCCGAAAATGGGTCTGGGTCTTCCGGATACCGAGGTTTTAAAGAAACCACCCGGAAATTATGAAAACAAGGTGCAAGTAATGAAGTTTAAAAAGAAAACTTGTCGCACAAGTAATTGGAATCTAAAGTGAAGACATAAATTTAAATTGCGGAAAATGTAAATAACTGGAAAGTAAATTACAGGTGTTAGAACATATTTTATGTTCTATTTTAGAAGTTTTATAAAGTAATCAATATTTTGTAATGGGTCTTGTATTGGGTTTGGGCTTATAGTGTTCACAAGGGTTTTTGGGGTATAAATAGAAATCATGTAATAGCTTTTAGGTTAACCTTTTCAATTGATCAATTCCATTCTCTCAAGATGTATCCGCACTGTTCTTTGCTCTCTTAGAATAGATTTTTTATTGCTTTCAATAATCACTGATTTCTACCCTATGATTCTTGTTCTTCATCTAAATCAAACCAATCACGATCTCAATTGGACTCACAATTGGTATCAGAGCCTAACAGAAACATCTTTTCTGATCAATCATGAGATCTGGTTGTGTTTTTGATAGAACAGTCTGTGTAATAGTCGATTTCTGTGATTTTTGTGAAATTGTTTGGTTTTTATTGTTTAATTGATTCAGTTGTAATAGTCTATCATTATAGAATCAATTGCTTGTAACAATTTCAATCCAGAAAGTCGAATCGATCGTTTTTTAGTTTATTTTGTTCGAAATTTTTATGTTACTGTGGTTGAATCGAATCTGGGTTTAGAGTCAGATTTAGACAACGTATTCAACTACAAATGTGCTCATTAGGTAATTTCAAACATGTGGATAAACTTTCAGCTCAAGAATCGAAGTATTGAAGGTTGTGTTGAAGAAAGTCAAAAATTCGTCCAGATCCAATAGAATTCGCAAGATTCGATGAAGAAATCGCAAAGAATGAAGGTTTTGCAGATAAAGAGAATTCGTAAGGAGAAGAATTCGCAGAACATTGGACACAATAAATTTTAATAAGTATATAATTCGCAAGTGGTCTTTCTGCGAAAGTTGAAGGATTCGTAGACCACTGTGCTCATGTTGTGTGCGAATCCCTAAGGATTTGCAGGACACTTGATACTACATGTCAAGGTTTCGCAGGTTAAGTTTGCGAATTGTGGCTTCCAAATATTGGAAAATTGTTCTAAGTGTTGGATTCGCAGGTGTGAGAACTGCGAGAAGTGAAGGATTCGCAGATGTATGTCTTGCGAACTCTGAAGGATTCGCAGACATATATCTTGCGAAAGGCGAGGATTCGCATACAAGAGGCTTGCGAAAGTTGGAGGTTTTGCAATGCAAGCCTCTGGGAATTATGTTTTCATCTTATGCTATCTTGCGAATTGTGCTTACATGTCTACAGGGATCTGCGAATTTTAGTTGGTTGCGAAAGTTTTGGTTATTTTTGAAGATTGTAACTGTTCTGAACCCTATTTCATACAAGTTTGCCCTGTTCCTGAGCTTTTTACGCTGAATGCATATGTGAGAGCTGGTTGGTCACATATCCTTAGCAACTGATCTATATTTCACGAGTGCTCATGATCTGCAAAGTCTTTCAGATTCTGGATTTGATGATTTGTTCTCTGCTTGGATTGAGTTAGCTGCTTGAGCATCTGCAATCATCAGTCTGGAAAGCTTCTTCAGTTGTTAGACCGTTGAGAGCACTTTATCATTTTTCTTACTTGATCAATCAATAGTGTGAGCGACTGCAATCACTTTCTGCACTTTGGTTGTGCTTCATAATCCTGAGAGTTGATAATCATCCATCTAATTTGTGAAGAAAGGAGTTCTGGATTTGATAACTCAGTATTCTGGAAACCAGTCAGAAAATGAGTATCTTTCATCAGTTGTTGAACATTGCTTGCCTTCTACCCTTGCATTATAGTGTTGCCACCGGATGCTACCGCCCGTATGTTTATCTGATGAAGCTCTTAAGTTGAATTCCTATTTCAACTCATGGTTAACAGACAGAACAGATGTTATAAACTGAAATATGCACTTGGGTGTCACTCCATAATCCACACATATCATTCTTGTAGGCGTTAAGGAATGTGTTGGATTTACTAGAGGAAAAAGTTGTCTTTATGTGCACTCAGTCGAGGTTATTGTCTACATCAGATCTAATATCTCAGTTGATACTTCGAGGATAAGAGCTACATTCTAGGGGGAGCAAGAGGAGCTTTGAAGTTTATGCAACACTCAGTTTTATAAAGAAATCAAGGGGGAGAGGAGCTGAAGCTAGAGCTGAAAAGATTATGATTACTTTACAAAACTTAGGGGGAGATTGTTAGAACATATTTTATGTTCTATTTTAGAAGTTATATAAAGTAATCAATATATTGTAATGGGCCTTGTATTGGGTTTGGGCTTATAGTGTTTACAAGGGTTTTTGGGGTATAAATAGAAATCATGTAATAGCTTTTAGGTTAACCTTTTCAATTGATCAATTCCATTCTCTCAAGATGTAGCCGCACTGTTCTTTGCTCTCTTAGAATAGATTTTTTTTGCTTTCAATAATCACTGATTTCTACCCTATGATTCTTGTTCTTCATCTAAATCAAACCAATCACGATCTCAATTGGACTCACATCCCTCTTTGTGATCATCTTGTAAACCTTCTGACACGATTATCTCTTATACCCAAAAGAGTTTCAAAACGCCCGATGCCTTTTCTAAACTCAATTTTATCATCCAGAATATCAAGAGCTCTCTCTAAAGCAAATATGTCTCTCCTTGGCATCCGATCTCTAGCGGGAACAACAGCTTCTCTTTGCCTCTCATTTTCCTCATGTATCCTCTTGAGTTGAAGTCTGATTACTTTGAGCGTTCCATCAGAAAATTTAGCAACATCAGAACATCTAAAGAAACTCTTCTCATTTGACCATTCTTGTATACGACTCTAAACTCTGGTTGCTCAAGCACAGTAAACAAAGGAATTTATTCTAAGCCTTCAAGAGTCAAGTTTGGCTTTGTGATGTTCACTTTCTTCTGACAAACCTTTTGACGGATTCCAAGGGAACAATAATATTTTCCTTTCTAATCACCATACCTCTGAATTCATGATACATACACTCCAAATCATCAATATTTAGATTGTGGAAATCAACTTCAGTGAAAGTGTAGTTTTTCATATCTCTTCTTTGCACGGTGAATTCAGGGTACAAGATTATGAAGAACTTTTTCAAACGTACTTCTTTAACAACAACAATCCTTGACTTGCTGTTCACTTCTTTCTGTGCTTGCCTCAGAAAATTTTGCGTATCTACATACTCTTGTTGAAATTCTTGTGGCTTATCCTTAACTCCCAAAATTTTGAAAATATCCATTGGTCTAATATGATGCACAAAGAGTTTCTTTCTTTCTACCTCAAGAAATAGAACCCTGAGAGCATTTCTTTTCTGTCTAAGCTCTACTTCAGTAGGACCAAATTCTGATTCAGGTGCATTGGCATTAGATGGACCAGCTCCATCAGCATTGGGCATTTATGGAATGTGAACAAGTTCAACTTCCTCTGGTTGATATGTGCTGCTTTGAGGAATAGTATGACTTAGAGGACTAGACTGCCTTGGAGGACTTAGTTGAGATTCATGAACTTTTGTGACATCCGGAAAATTGAATTCTTGGAATGAAGGAATTTCAGGCATTTCGGTCAAGTTAGGCTCTCGAATATCATTCTGAACTGGGCTTAATTGGATATCCTCTACAGTACCTTGCTCAAACATCTCTTGTAGAAGATCAGTATCATGATTAGCTTCCAACAGACTATTTAAAACACTTGCTTCATTTTCAGGAATAGAATCATCATTGATATTCTCATCATCATCTGAATCACCCATCAGATTTTCTCTCTCCTCTTCTTTAACTTTCTAGAATTGCTTGTTCTTCTCATCAATTTCATCTACCGAAGACAAGTCTATAATGTTCACATATTCAATTCCAGTCAATAGAAATACTTCCTCCCTTGTAGCTTCCTTAGGCTTTTCAACCCTTGGCACTACCTC
This sequence comes from Arctium minus, assembly GCA_954870635.1. Classification (NCBI taxonomy): domain Eukaryota; kingdom Viridiplantae; phylum Streptophyta; class Magnoliopsida; order Asterales; family Asteraceae; genus Arctium; species Arctium minus. The sequence goes on from OX941081.1 coordinate 84,631,480, forward strand.
TGGATCAACATATAGTACAATCTCTCTCCCACTTATATCTCCATGAACATTTCTGACCACCAACTGATTTTGATTTCCTGAACCACTTTCTGATCCACCAATATTTGCAACATTCACATCATCTCTCTGTTTCTTTGATCTCTCCCACTCATGGTCATGATCTGAATCATGATCATGCCTTTTCCTTGAAACAGAGGCTTGAGCTTTGCATGATGTCTGAACAATATTGGAAAGATCTATAAAGGCTTCTTACATAGCCTGAAAAGATTTCAGAACATCAGCTTTGAAAGAATTAAACTCTGAAGCTCTAACCACATCTGTTGGGATTTGAGGTATAGATGGTGGTGGTGGTTGGTGTTGTGATTAAAATAGACCAAAAAGATCAAAATCAACTTGGTTGGTTGGGGCTTGAGATAGTAGCTTTGCAAACAACAGAGATTTGAGATCACCAGCCGACATATCAACTGGTTGAGTAGGTGGAGGTAGAGGTGGAGTAGAATGCTCTGGTTTAACTATTGGATCTTTGCCCTTCATCAATCTTTTCACTCCATTAATCTCTTCAGTAAATCTCTCCATCAACCTGTTTTCAACAGCCTTTAAGGCGCCGTCGAGGTGCTCCTTTGCCACAAAGTTGGGTAATCTAACACCGGAGTCACTTAGACTTTCCGTTGTCATAACAGTTGAAGAAACAACCGTATTGCATGTGTTCATAGCTGGCATGGTCTTAACTATGACAGGACTTCCACCCGATCCTTGTAGTCTAGATTGTGGATCTACGATGGGTGTTCTGATCAGGTCACAAAGACAACTGATGGTAGCAGTAGTATATGTTTGTGTCCTAGGAATAACAAAAGGTATATCAATAGGCTCTAGACTCGATTGTGCATTTAAAGGAATTGAGAACTGGGGCTGATGTTCTCTAGCTTCAATATCTAGACTTTCCGAATGAAATCCAGATAGCAAATGTGATATATCCCCATGAGTATCTGAGACTATCACATATTGTGAGGTGGGAGAATGGCTGGCAGGGGTGTGCAATTGGGTTAGTGGGCTACTAACGTCTTGTTCAATACCAGAACTCAACACATGAGTTCCAATAGCAGATATGGTTGCCCTTCTAGAATGGTAGGTTATGTTAAACACTCTCTTACCATATTCTTCTTCGTTCCTTCCACGCAATCTCACATTTTCATCATTTTTAACTAGTACTCCCTCAAAACTCCTTATATCTCCAACCACTTCTTGAATTGTGGTGTCAACATAAATTTCCATATCATTAATGAATCCAAGATCAACATTAACACCGTCATCATTATCATCATCATCATCTTCATCATTATCAACTGTAGCAGATGGAATACTTTCAATATCATCATCACTTGTCGCACAATCCAACTCAGTTTCAGAGTTCTACCCTTCCTCGGCATTCTCTTCCTAATGGCTCAATTGGTAAATGATAGTCTGTAAAGGTTGAGATGTGGAATCCACATAATGTGTGGTATGAGTCTGGGATCCCACAACCTCAGATCTAGAATACTGACCCACTCCAGTTCCCCTCTCTGAATTTTCTATCTGCACTCCCCATTCAATTACCACCCTAGTAGATTGAACCCTCACATACTCCACTTGCCTAGGGTTTGAGCCTGGGGTAGGGCAAACAGTTCTGGTAGTCCCATAGACTCTCTATACTCTCTAATGCACTCGGAGTTTGGATTGGCGTAAGAAAGTAAAGCTTCAGGTATCGACATAGAATACTGAAAAGTTTGCTTTGGCATGACTAGATATCTCATCACATATTCAGGTCTTGTTTCATGGTGTGGTCATCTTGGAATGTCTCAATTTGATCTGAGCATACTTCTGATGATTAGTTGCAGGAACCTTTGATAAGGAATAAAGACAGGCTTCTTTGTAGTCCTCTTGGCCATGACCTTCTCATACAACTTTGTCTAGAAAATGAAGGAATAATCTACGTGCAGATCGTACACGATGGCATGGAAAAGCTTTTGGATGTGCATACTGGTATTATCAATGTCGGTATGTTTAGATGTGAAGCATTGGTTGATCACAAAAAACATAGTATACCAGAATGGTGGCAGATTGTTCTTCTTGAACTGACTAATCCTTGTAAGCTCTCCAACATAACCTAGAGCTCGGATTTCTTCAAATACTTCTGTATCAGTTGGATAATCATCAAAACTGGTTCTGCCTTCTCTTGAATTGGCTTTCGGTAGATCTAGAATAAGTCTCAGTCTTTCATAGTTCAGAATAGATGTAAAGTGATCTATCTGAATTCGGAATATGGTTTGGTTGTTCCTTTTCTCAAAGGCAATGGATCTCCAAGCTTGTTGTAGATAAATGAGAGGAACTGTGGTAGTTTCAATTATAGGATGAACTATTGGATGTCCATTGAATATTTCTAGCACCAAAGGGTCGATGTTGAAATGATCAAAGTCAATATGATGATTGTTGGGATACAACAGCAGATAGTCATTTGGATGGATGAGTGCTAGATCTGGATTTTCACCAACTTGGGACTGGTAGTTTGATTTGGATGAAGGGATAGGTGCATCCCTAGAGACTTAGGGATCATTCTCATCCATTTGTACATTCAGATCAATAGAATTGTCACTGGCCATCTTAGTACCCGAAAAGTTGAAAGAGTTTGGACAGATGTCCAATTTGTCAGTTAAATCATAAAATGATTTTTCCAAAAAAGTTTTTAAAAATTTCCTAAGTCTAAAAGTCCCAGACTAAAGGACTTGAAAGAAGTCGCAAAGTGCTGAACTATAGCACTTGTCGCAAAATCAAGGAATATGACCACTTGATGCAGGCCAAATATTGCGACAAGTATACTTAGAAAATTAAGCTCGACATAAAGACTTCGTATGAAACTTAAATTTGTACTTGTCGTGTGATCAATTGAACAAGTCAAGAACTCGTAATCTTTATAATGAAGAACTCGCAGAGTTCATAACTTGTTAAAAATGATAAGTTCAGAATCAAATCACTTGAAGTTGTTTTTAAACCACTTTAACCTTTTCAGACTTGTTCGAATATCCATTTGAAACAAGATTAGGAACATTAATTTAATTTATATTCAACATTTGATTCGATTAAAGTCCAAAATCAATCCAAGAGTCCAAACATGAATCAATCATCAAAAAGTTAAGATTTTGTCAAATTAAGATTAAAGTGATGATCGATTAACAAAACCAACAACTATTAACAATTTTTAAAGATGATTTTTCCAATAATCACGGTCCATTAGTCCAAAAATCAAGTATCAGGTTCGAAGATGGGTTCGAGTAAGATGAACAGTCCATAGATCATAAACCCTAAATCAAGAGATTTGGAACCTAAAATTGAAGAACAATAACAACAACAAACATAATCAAATACAAATACATACAAATAAACAGTAATCAAAACCCAAGAACCTACTCTGAATCGAAAATAAGCTTGAAATATGAGAAGTCGTGAAAGGAAACTTGAGAGCAAAAACTTCTAAGTGCAAAAGTCGTAAGGTTTGAAAACAGCAAGTGGGAAACTGAGAATTTCGACATGTATATATATTGAAAATTAGGGTTGACACGTGGCACGAATTGATTGGACCTCCCACTTGTCGTAAACCACTGAAAGAGGAACTTGTCGCAAAAATTGACAAGTTGTGTGTGAACTTGTCGCAAGGCACAATTTGCGACAAGTGTGCCTAAGAAAAGAAGTTGTAAGTTGCCTTATGCGAGTTCTAGCTTGTCGCAAACCGAAGCATATGAGTTGATGACTTATCGCAAGCTTTGGTTTGCGTCAAGTAACTTATCGCAAGCCGAAGTGTGCGTCAAGTATACTTGTCACAAGCCATTGTTTGCGTCAAGTCACTACTCGCATGCAGTGACTTGCATCAAGTTACTTGTCGCAAGCTATGCTTTGCGTTACGTAGACTTAGAAATTTTTTTAGCAACTTTCCAAAAAAAGAAACTTTGACCTTTTGACTTGACTTTCCAAAAATAGCAATTTTGCACTTTTTCACTTTAAAGCTCAATATCATCATTTCTCACTTGAAAAAATTTTAGATTTTCAAAATCATTTGAATACACACACACTGATACACACTTACAGACTTTTATATGATCCTCCCCCTTGAAGTGTGCACAGTGATTTTGTCCCATTGATTTATGCATTCAACACTTAACAATGAAGTATGAGTCCTGATATGTTGTGATCAGAAGTCAATGTCCATTCTTCTTGAAAAATCAAAATTACATGAATCTGACTGTCCTGCAAAACAAAATATGATATTGGTCCTCATTGAACATGAGTCCACTTTGGTTAGATGTATCAGACTTTAAGAATATAACCTTCACCCAAAAACACTTATACAATCAAGAACACAAGAAACACACTCACCCTCAACACAAGATAGGAAACTATTGTCATGTATTTAAATTTAACATTCCAAGTTTGCTGACTAAAAAATTGAATCTCTTTTCATCAAGAGGTTTAGTAAATAGGTCAGCAACCTCAAAATCAGTAGAAACAAAATGCATTTCAATAGTACCTTTTTCAACGTGATCTTTTATAAAATGGTACCTTATATCAATATGCTTCGTTTTCGAATGTTGCACCAGATTAGCCGTAATTGCTATTACGCTCTTCGAATCACAGTAGATGGGAACTTTGTTCCAAACGGTACCATATTTGGTGTTCTTTTGGATTAATTTCCTTATGTGCCAAACGGTGATTTTTCTAAGTAGTAAAATTATTGTTTCCAAGTTTTTGCAAGTGTTCTAGTTTTTAAACAAAACTTCCTGCGCAAGTTACTACATCTGGCAGCACTCACAACACATTTACTTTCTGCAATTTCCAGCTTTATTTACATTTCTTGCACTTACTTTCCAGCAATTTAATTTCCTGCAATTTACTTTCCAGTTATTTACATTTTTCGCAATTTAAATTTATGTCTTCACTTCATATTTCAATTACTTGCGCGACAAGTTTTCTTTTTAAACTTCATTACTTGCATCTTGTTTTCATAACGTTCGAATTCAGTATTTACTTTTCAGTATTTATTTCTTTTGTGAGAAAAACCAAGCAATGATAGGCTAAAACCTTAGCTTGGGGTGCAAGACAGAGTTAGGACCGAGACCGATGAAAAATTAGAAAGGTGTCAAAAATATAGTTGAAAGTATCGTTGAGCATATTTCAGGTAATTAAAGACTACAGATAATTAACTGATGACTAATTAACTGTATGAAAATGTATAATCCCTAAAAAGATTATATTAAATGTTAATTCTGGGATAAATGAGACTACTATAATATCTTTTCACCGGATCATTTGTATTTGTCCTAATGAACCTTTGCACCCTTTGCCTTTTCTCACAACTGAACTTTCCTTAGTGATAACTTAGAACCGTTAAAAGATTTCTTCGAATTCGCCATCTGAAATTGACTTCTAAATACTGGACTTTTCTGATAGAACTTTCATAATCTTCCCTGAGGATCGATATCCAATACTTTGTACCAGTATTACTTCTTACGAGACGATAGTATGATAAGGTGTATACTTGCACTAAATTATATTTTAAGTGAATCTCAAAAAGGATTGCAATATTCTTACAACAAGTAAACTTGTATCAAGGCACTTTGTGATCATCATTTCTCAAGCAATTCGAATTGTAGGCATACATTGGTATTTTATTTACAAGTATTATTAAAGTAATTTGATCCTAGTTACCTCTTTTGTTACAAGTGTTAGTGTTCATTCTAATTTGCTCCTTTGTTTACAATAGTTCGATTACAAATTCTAAACCATCCTCTTAAGTCCGTGGCCTTGCTTGTGATCTCCCAACGATTTATAAAGTGTTCGGTCACCTTTGTTTTGATCAAAAATTGTTTACGTAAGAATTGCTACTTGGTTTGTTTTTGCTTTCTCAAACTCTGCTAGTCTTTAAAATCGTGTTTTACTTTAGATTTATTTCTTTTGTAACACATGGCTAGTGATAGTTTGTTGAAACGATTTCCAAGTATTTTCTAAGTATTCAAAGTTCGTTTGCTTTATTTTCTTCGGTTACTTTCAATTTTATGTTTGGAACTAAGCCGACATATTTGGTGTTCTTTCGGATTGATTTCCTTCTGTGCTAAACGGTGATTTTTCTAAGTAGTAAAATTACTGTTTCCAAGTTTTTGCAAGTGTTCTAGTTTTTAAACAAAATTTCCCGTGCAAGTTACTACATCTGGCAGCACTCACAACACATTTACTTTCTGCAATTTCCACCTTTATTTACATTTCTTGCACTTACTTTCCTGCAATTTACTTTCCAGTTATTTACATTTTTCGCAATTTAAATTTCTGTCTTCACTTCATATTCCAATTACTTGCGCGACAAGTTTTCTTTTTAAACTTCATTACTTGCGTCTTGTTTTCATACCGTTCGAATTCCGTATTTGCTTTTCAGTATTTATTTCTTTTGTGAGAAAAACCAAGCAATGATAGGCTAAAACCTTAGCTTGGGGTGCAAGACAGAGTTAGGACCGAGACCGATGAAAAATTAGAAAGGTGTCAAAAATATAGTTGAAAGTATCGTTGAGCATATTTCAGGTAATTAAAGATTACAGATAATTAACTGATGACTAATTAACTGTATGAAAATGTATAATCCCTAAAAAGATTATATTAAATGTTAATTCTGGGATAAATGAGACTACTATAATATCTTTTCACCGGATCATTTGTATTTGTCCTAATGAACCTTTGCACCCTTTGCCTTTTCTCACAACTGAACTTTCCTTAGTGATAACTTAGAACCGTTAAAAGATTTCTTCGAATTCGCCATCTGAAATTGACTTCTAAATACTGGACTTTTCTGATAGAACTTTCATAATCTTCCCTGAGGATCGATATCCAATACTTTGTACCAGTATTACTTCTTACGAGACGATAGTATGATAAGGTGTATACTTGCACTAAATTATATTTTAAGTGAATCTCAAAAAGGATTGCAATATTCTTACAACAAGTAAACTTGTATCAAGGCACTTTGTGATCATCATTTCTCAAGCAATTCGAATTGTAGGCATACATTGGTATTTTATTTACAAGTATTATTAAAGTAATTTGATCCTAGTTACCTCTTTTGTTACAAGTGTTAGTGTTCATTCTAATTTGCTCCTTTGTTTACAATAGTTCGATTACAAATTCTAAACCATCCTCTTAAGTCTGTGGCCTTGCTTGTGATCTCCCAACGATTTATAAAGTGTTCGGTCACCTTTGTTTTGATCAAAAATTGTTTACGTAAGAATTGCTACTTGGTTTGTTTTTGCTTTCTCAAACTCTGCTAGTCTTTAAAATCGTGTTTTACTTTAGATTTATTTCTTTTGTAACACATGGCTAGTGATAGTTTGTTGAAACGATTTCCAAGTATTTTCTAAGTATTCAAAGTTCGTTTGCTTTATTTTCTTCGGTTACTTTCAATTTTATGTTTGGAACTAAGCCGACATATTTGGTGTTCTTTCGGATTGATTTCCTTCTGTGCCAAACGGTGATTTTTCGAAGTAGTAAAATTACTGTTTCCAAGTTTTTGCAAGTGTTCTAGATTTTAAACAAAACTTCCCGTGCAAGTTACTACATCTGGCATCACTCACAACACATTTACTTTCTACAATTTATAGCTTTATTTACATTTCTTGCACTTACTTTCCAGCTATTTAATTTCCTATTGTTAAACCCAGATTAGTTGATAAACAATCAGATAGCTTTCTTGTCAGCTTAGCTATCTCAGTCTCTAGATCTTTCTTTTCTTTAGAAAAGTTTTTATTTACATCCTTCTGCTCAGCTTTCTTCTTCTCATTCTCAACCTTGTCTCTCTCCAGAATAATAACTTTCTCAAAGTCTGAAACTTGTTGAGAAAGCTTAACACATTTAAGTTCTAATGATTTTTTCTCTTCAAAGGTTTTTCTTGAGAAATCAGAGAATTTGTTAGCAAATTCTTTTCTTTCTTTCTCAATCTTCATCATCTCATCTTGGGCTTTTGTGTTGTTTCTGTCTTGGGTTGCCTTTTCTTTCATCATATTAATCTCAACCTCAAGACAGAAAACTTTATCTTTCATAGAGTTTCTTTCAGCAAAAATTTGAGAATTCATCTAGCTCTCTTTGCATAGAGTTTCATCTAGCTCTCTTTGCCTTTTCTCACAAGCAATATTTGCTTTTCTTCTCAGTTCATCTAGCTCTCTTTGCATTGATTCCTTCTTTGACCAGCTTGAGCTAGAATTTATACTTTCAGATCCTCTTAATTTAGCTTGAAGATTTTTAGATCTCTTTCTCTTTTGACTCAATAATTCCTACAAAATTAATTTTTGAGTTAGAGATGCATTCTGAGCAAACAAAGTCTTTCTTTAAACATTTATCATCTTTCAACTTATTAATTTGATCAAGAAGAGATGAGTTCTGAATCTTCAGATCTTTATTCTCAGCTTCCAGTGCTGGAATCTCTAGCATATATGCTAAAGCACAATCTCTCATGGTCAGCACTGTATTTCCCTTCTCGTCTATGTAAGGCATGATGATATCTGTACAACTTAAATCAACTTATAAGATCTTAGAATCAAGAATCAGATAAAAACTACACTAAAAAATTTTCAGAAAAATTAATTTCAATCTAAAGTGCAGAATTCGCAAACAGTAGAAATCACAAAGGAATTCGCAAAAGAGAGAAAAACTTCCAAAATTCGCAAGCAGAAAGGAGTTGAATTCGCAGACAAGTATTTTTCGCAAACAATATAACTGAGAAACCTAGAATTCGCAAATCAAGAACCTGCGAAACCTTAACAATTCGCAAAGTAGTAGTCAGCGAATCCTTCCCTTGGAATAATTTCAGAATGCAAGTCTTCACAAATAGAATTCGCAGTATATCTCAGGCTGGAATTTTCCCAAGTGGCAACGAAATTACTTTTAGAATCTTGCGAGTTTTAAACATAGAGTTCAAGAATATCATAGCTTTCGCAAACCACTGTTTTCGTAAGCAAGAATTCACAGATTATAGATTTACGAATCCTAGACTTAGAAAACTTTGAACTTTTCTTTTAACTTTCGCAAATTAGCTTTCTCAACCTGAATGAAGTTATAATTTGAAGAACCTGCGAATCTTATACTTAAAAGAAATTTTGGAAGATAAGGTTCAAGAATTCGTAAGCACCACTTAAGAATCTTAGGGAATTCGTGAGCTAATGGTCTACGAGTTCTTTAGCATTCACATACAAGGTATCTGCGAAACTCGCTAAGGACAGTGGCTGGCGCAAAATACACTTTGCGCTAAGTGAAGCTGGCGCGAACTTCAGAATTGCATTAAAGGCTGTGGCAAAAACTTTACTTTGCGCTACCTGAAGCTTGCGAGTTCTTGAGGTTTGCGCTAGTCAAGCACCTGCGAAACTTAAGCTTTCGTAAATAGAGAAGTAGCGAATCCTAAGGTTTTTGCTACACACATACAAGCGAATCTTATACTTCAAAAAAAATTAACACCCTGCGAGAGATGGGTGTTTTGCGAGTTCTTCAAAGAACTTGCGAGTTCATCACTTAGCATGTCCCTGCACTCGATTTTCAGTCCAGAAACTCATCCAAAGATTAAAGCACAGTGTAAAAATCATACCATAATCCATAAACATACTACGAATGAACCCCAACCAACATCAATGACTAAGAACACCTTTTGATCACAAAATTTGAATGGAACAGCACTCGACAGTATAAAGACCAAAATTCTCAAAAATCATCAAAAGCCAATCGATTTTTGATTTTAAGTGCAATTAGGCAATCAGATGATGTTCAATAACATAAAACACACCTAATCAAATCATTTTTATGCACAAAAACACATTAAACCATGAAATCGATTTCCACACAGTAAGTTTTAGAAAAATACTGTTTTTAATCCAAAAAGCTTGATTCTTTGGCTCTGATACCACTTGTTAAACCCAAATTAGTTGATAAACAATCACAACACAATAAAGAACAAGAGAAGAATAAATCAAACAGTATACCAATGATCTCTTGTTTAATCAGATAAATGTGTGTGTGTGTTCTTGGTGTACAGATACCTCTTGTGTGTGTGTAATGCAGAGAATACGACTCCTCTATTTTCTGTTCACCTTATTGTTAACCTAAATCTAGAAAATAAAACCCTTTTATACGTAGGTCAACATGACCTAATCAATATTAACTATTAGCTAAAATACCCCCTAAGGTATTAAACACTATTACAAACTAGACCACTTTAACAATTTAATCTTGAATACAATTATTGATCCAACAGGGGAGAATGTTAGAGTATTTTGGTTGTAATCATCTTTGTTTCTAAAGTTGCTTTTGTTAGCCATTTTATAATAACCGGACATTTCATATCGAATTTTTAAGTGAAAAGTTAGTGTTTAAATTTGGTCATTGCTTTGTATGCTTGTACATATAGCATATGGACTTAAACCGAACTAACTTTGTCAAACATAACCATTAGAGGGGTTAAACATGGATAAGTGGAACTAAAATTAAATCAAAATGTGAAGGAATTCTCCAAATATGGAAAATATGCAATTTATGAAAGTTAAGGGACTAAAAGTGAAAAATTGAAAAATATAAAACAAATTCTAAAATTTATAAAAATTCATAATCAGATTTCATCTCTTTCTTCTTCACGTTTTCTCCTCAAAAACCCTAGAATCAAAATCCACCATGCAATTAGAGCTAAAACCTTTAAGAAATGATGGGATATTGATGATTTTGAAGCCAAATCTTGAAGGTAACCATTGGGTAAGCTTGTAATCTTGAAATTTAAGTTATTTGAGGAAGATTTATACTAAGTTTGTATGTGTTCTTGTTGGTTAGGGTCTGGATTTTGTAAGGAAATGAAGGAATCCACATCTTGGAGACATTTTAATCATCCTTAAGGTAAGAAATTAGGAAATCTTTGATTAGATGTTTGGTAACCTAAACTTTTAGTAAGTTTTTGATTATGTGATGTTCAAGGCTGTAAAACCAAAATGAAAATACTTCAAATTGGTTCATAGATGGTTTAGAATGGTTACCAAATCAAAATGGTAGTGTTGATATCTTGAAATAGTTAAAAATGATGCTGTTGGAACAAACCCAAATCTGCAGGTTACTTTTAAAATGTGTAAAACATTAACCATTGATCCAAATGAGGTTTGTGATATGTGGTTGGAAACCTTAGTGTGTCTAAAACAATTGTTATGAAAAGTCCAAAAGCTAATTTTGACCTTAAGTGTGCCAAAATACCCAATTACAGAAGCTGGTCTCTGTAAACTCGGGATTTGCACACTGTTAGTGCAAAATTCATATAAAATCAATCATAGCTTCAAACAACATGAATCCAGTGCAATTGGATTCCTAAGAGGCACAGGTACAACTTTCGTTTAGACAATATCACCAAATTAAGCTCCTATTTATAAGTAATATGTCCAACACGGAGACGGACAGAAGCTGAAATGTGCAGGGGAGTTTTTCTTTGCAATATTTAGATTGTTATGTTCGATTTATTTAGCATCCTTTCATAACAATAGCATTGAACTATAAAGACTATAAATATGGAAATAAGGTTAAATTAAGCTAATAGAAGGGTCTCAACAGGCTAATTAGATCAAAGAAATATAGGAAATCATTGTATAATTCTAAGTGTATATATATTACTTGTGATAGGAAATCCGACTAGCAAGGATTTTGGAAACTTTGGAATTTGGGCATCGTGTTTTGATTATCTCGACTATATAAAGGTACGGATCTCTTATTTTCTTGGAACGGGATTGACCTATTGTTGAGGGTTAATCCATTCAAATATGATTTACGAATTGTAAACTTGAGATACAAAAATACCTCATTGATGTTGATTCTTGGATTTTTATCGTGTAATTTCTTTGTTGAATTCCATTTGGTGTTCCATTAGTTGAGCACGACTTAGGACTGTTCCAAAGTCTGTTGCCCCTAATAGGGACCGTTGGCCCGGTTCTTGAGTTCTACTCCGAATGCAAAGGCGCGAATGGAATTAATGAATATGAATTGTTGACTTGGTCCAATGACCATGAGATTATCGAATTGAGAATGGCACAACTAGATAGAGTCAAGCCATATTGACTTGTTCATTGATTGTTATTATATCTTTGTGATCCGATTAGATCACATATGTTGTGATCCTTTACCCAGACACTTAGTCGGGGCACCGATTTTGTGATGCTTCCATGGTGGCTATAATCACTATGGCGTCCTTGTGTATGCGTGGAAAGTGCGCTGACCCTGATCCGGCCATAGGGGCGAATGGATATCCTAGGAACAGAACAGAACCAGGACTGCTTTAATAGTAGTCGAGGGCTAGTAGGTGTCGTGCCCACACCGTTAGTTCTCACTTATGCCCATAGAACCGTACATTCTTTGGGAACAACGGGTTTAGTGTATTCGGGTGATTTATGTGAACTTGAATAACACGAAACACGGAACGGGTGATTACGTGAACCCTTTGTTATATCTTTGTGATATTCGATTCATTATTTTATCGTTTCATGATTATAGGGATAATTTGTACTTACCCTATATTGTTTATTGTTGATTTCATTGATCTGTTCACTGAGTTATTGCTCAGCCACGTTTGTTATTCCATGCCAGGTTCTAGAGACAGACTTGGGGAATATCCGGGTTGAGAGACTAAGAGTGGATATTTTGAAGACTAAATTACCGGAAACCTTATTTTGTGAATAGTTACTTTTGGGATTGTATATATATATGTACCTTAATGTCCGGTTGTCAATAACTAGTACTATTTTGCTGTAAAGCTTACTTAGTTGCTCTGTATGTGATTAAACGAATATAACTAGTATGGGATGTTACACATTTGGTCAAGGCATGTTTGACCTATAAATAGTCTTTGCTTTGATATTTCCTTGTAACCTCTAGTAATCTTTAGTAAGCTTGTAACCTTTAAGAGACTTGTGACTTGAATACATATGACTTTCTCTCTCTAAACTCTCTCTACATACGCTTAATGATTTGTGCTTAAACTGTGTTTGATTGCTTGAATTCTGGACTAACAAGGATATTCTCTATAGATCAATATAAATAGGTAAAAGAGTACCTTAGAAAAAAGAAGTCTGTCTAAGCTATAAGAGAGGAGATAAATAAAAGAATACACGATAATTACATGGAAACAAATATAATCATTAGAATCGTTTTTTATTAGATAGTACTAGATGATTCAACCTCATTAACTTGTTAACTGTGTATGATACTCCATGTACCTGATAATTACACTTACAACATACATTATATTTGGCCTTGTCGCTGTTATGTACATTAAACTCCCCACTATTTGTTTGCATGGAGTGTCATCGACCTTCCTTCCTTCAATGTCTTTGTTCAACTTCACATCAAACTCATATGAAGTGTTAATAGGATTATAATCCCTCATCTGATTGCACTACTTCAATACCAAGAAAGTAATTCATCATACCAAGATCAGACATTTGAAATTCAACCATCATGGATTTTTAAAACTTTCAAACATTGTTGTATCATTTCATGTGTAGATTAGATCATCTACATACAGGCACACAATGAACATCTTCTCTCCATCTTCAACCTTTATGAAAAGTGTGTATTCGTACGAGCATTTTTTAAAATTTTCGTTCAAAAAATAAGTTTTTATACGATTATACGAAATTTCACATTAACCAGGAGGTTGATCTGTAAATTTCACATTTATACGATATCATTTCACTTTATGCTAATCACCAAATTTCACATAACCAGGAGGTTGATCTGTAAATACCTCTTATTTCATATCTCCTTCGAGGAATGTTGATTCGCATTTATCTGAAATATAAGGCCATGAGTTTTGGGATTCCATTGCAATCACCCCCTGATGGTGTCATGCCTTGCAACCGGAGCAAAAACCTCTCTATAATCAACGCTAAACTCCTGCTTGTAGCCCTTAGCCACCAAACATGCCTTGTACTTGTCAACTTCACCATTCTCTCTCAGCTTCCTGTAAACCCACTTTACACCGATCATCTTCTACCCTTTTGGAAGGTCGGATAGTTCCCATGTATTATTTCTTTCGATGGTTATAATCTCAGATTCCTAGCCTTTCTCCATTTTAGTTCTTTGACAGCCTCATCAAAAAAGGTAGGATTATAATATGAAAACAAGGCAAAGTGTGTAAGTGGGTCATCACCTTGGTCAACTCCAAATACCTCATAATCGAACATCCATCCGGGTCTTCTTCGAACACGTTCAGGCCTTTGTGGTTCAGCCATTGGTCATTTTTGATTATTTGCTACTGGTACATTTAGAGTAACCTCCTCTTCAACCTCATCTTCTTGCACATTTTGTTCAAACTGCTAGCCTTTATCATCACCATCAAAGTCTACCGGAATACCCTGTCTAACACCATTTTGATTCCAAGAGAAGAATCTATTTTCATCAAATACTACATCACGACTGATGACAAATTTCATGGTGCTAGGATTGTAAATTTTATAAACTTTTGAATAACCACGAACACCAAGAAAAATACACTTTTCTCCTTTGTATCCAACTTCTTTCTCTTCTCATCTTGAACATGGGCATAATTTATACAACCAAATACTCGAAAGTGGTGGACAGTTGGTTTCCTTCTGCTCCATGCTTCCTTCTACTCCATGCTTCCTTGGGTGTCATATTTTGGACAACAAATTTAGGACTTATGGTCAACAAATGAATGCTCCAATTAGTGGCTTCAGTCCTGAACCTTTTTTGAATACCACTTGTTGTCAAAAGACTTCCAACCATGTTTATAATGGTGCGATTCTTCCTCTGGCATACACCATTCTGCTGCGGTGTATAAGTTACTGTAAGTTGTCTTTTGATTCCTTGATCCATGCGAAGAACTTTTATCGAGTTGCCAACTTCTTTCTCAACAAGAACTTTATAGATTTTGAAAGCTTTAAAGGCTTCAGATTTTTCTTGCAAAAAATAAACCCACGTTTTTTTTACTATAGTCATCAATAAAGGTATTATGTATCTTTTACCTCCATTAGAATGTGGCGTTATTGGCCCACAATTGTAGGAATGAACAAGCTCCAATGCCTTCTTTACTCTCTAAGCTCTTGTGGAAATTGATCACGACGTTGTTTGCTAACAAGACATTCTTCACAACCTTGAGATGGGGTAGCAAACTGAGGGAGGCATGTCCATGAGTTTATGCTATAGCGTTTTTAGTCCGCCAAAATTCAGATGCCCATAGAGAAAATGCCATAACCATGCTTCATCATCCAACTTTGTCGAGAGGTATGAGTGAGTTGTGTTCTAGAGATAAAGTGGGAACATGCGGTTTGTTGTCATATTAACTTGTGCAAGTAAGCCCAACTTTGCATCTTTAATCAAACATACTCCATCCTTGATAAGTATCTCGTATCCCTTTTCTTGTAATTAACCCAACTAAGAAAGTTGGTATTTAAATCTGGCACCCAAAAAAACATTAGCAACAATGTGAGTAGAATTTCCTTTTGACTGAATTGATACCTTTACCTTTCCCATAACTGAAACTTTGGAGTTGTCACCAAACTTCACAGTACTCGAAATAATTCATCCAAGTCGGAGAATGCCTCCTTCTCTCCACACATGTGATTGCTTCTGCCGATGTCTTAATACCACATGTTTTGTTGGGTTTCTTCCTTCACATGACATGCCATCAAAAGAGATACTTCTTCCTTTTCTGCAAAGTTAGTTTGATCGCCACTTCGTTTATATAAATCAGATGGACATTCTGATCTATAATAACCATACCCATGACAATCGTAACATTCAATACTCGACTTGTCTGTTGACTTTGATTGTCCTTTGTTTTCCTTGAAATTGGCTTTCTTTCTACTGAAATATTGTTGGTTCCCACAATCATTGAGATTTATGCCTCCTCTACCTCTATAATTTCCTCGGCCACTTCATCTGCCTCTATTAGCTCTACTCCATGTAGAGTGATTTTCTGCCTTCAATGCATGTTCTTCATGTGCTCCATTTTCCTGCTCATTAATTATCCTTTCATGAACCAACAAAGAATTAAGTAATTCATCAATTAAATCAAACTAACATCATTAGCGTCTTCTATATAATAAACAACAAAATTAAATTTTGTTGTCATGGATCGAAGAATTTTCTCAACAATATAAACATCCTCAGTCTTGTCGCCATGGATCTGCATCTTGTTAATGATTGCCATCGTTTTTGAAAAATAATCCATAACTGATTCTCCCAAATTCATTCGAAGCATTCAAACTCGGAACGAAGTGCTTGAAGCTGTTACCTCTTAGCCCTTGTTGTACCTTGATATTTTTTCTTCATGGAATCCCAAATATGCTTGGCGGTGTCTTAGCAAAGAATGGTTTCAAAGATTGACTGATCAATAGCTTAGAAGAGATAATTTTTTACTTTAAGATCCTTTAACTTCACCCTTCAAGTTATGTCTTTTGTGCTACCGTCAGCTCAACACTTGTTGTTGGTTCAGCTACTCCAGAAACGACAACTGGCCAATATTCTTTAGACCTCAAGAAGTTCTCCGTTAGAATGCTCTAATGATCATAATGACCATCAAAGTGTGGGATGGTAGGTTGTACAAAACATTCATAAGAAGCCATCAAAAAAACTTATACTCTTCTAGCTCTGATACCACCGAAGGAATCAAACAACCAATAAAAGAAAAGTAACAATACATCAAATAAAGAGAGGAAACATAGGATATAAAGAAAGCAGAGGCAAGTACTTTTCTTATATCTAATAGATAAAATAAGGAAAACAAAGCAACCTATAAATAGGCAATAAAGAGAAACCGAAAGAACATGAAAGTAAGCACTATCCCACATTTCACACCATACTCATTTGACTAGGTAAATAAAGAAATTGAACTAAAAGACTAAAGTAGGACAAACCACGATACATAACTTATACTTTCTCAACAAACCCAAAACAACATATGCTCTATTTTTTGTGCAATTAATTGCTACAACAAAACCAAATTGTGACTGATTTCCTAAAAGATATTTAAATTCGAAAATAAAATTGTATAAACTATTTAAAATACAAAAAGTTAATTTATATTTATTAATGCATAGCTAGCGCTAATTGTGTAAATTCAATTTATATTGAAAGGTAAAGTTAATGGAACCAAATGTAATCTCATTTCATTCTTATTTAATTGACAAATTTCAAAGTTTATACTTTAAGAATGTTTATATAAGAATTTGTAGTTTGAAAAATATATATTTTGATAAATGTAATTACTAATGTAAATCAAAATTCACATAATCACATACACGTCAATGGCATGATAAAATGGTGTATTCAAATAAATATCTTTTAAACTTTAAATCGTTATATCAGGATAAATCCCATGGACAAGCTTCACAACCCACCATATTGAGATCCTAAAATCTGCAATCCACCTTAACCAAATGCCATTAGCTTTGATGAACTCATCAATTATATCAGGATAAAGCAATGCCAAGTAATTAAATCGTCGTTAGCATGCCAATGTGATTTAGTGTCGAAATGTATATCAAATGCACAACGGTCGAAAAATACAATCCATTGTTGTATATCTCATCAACTTAACTGATGTGCGTTTTTCCTCCTGCATAATGTCATCAAAACCAGCCTCCATGTTACTATCATCATCACCACTACTACCAAGGTCTCCTCCCCCCCCCCCCCCTCTGGAAATCATCTACCACAAAAAAAAACAGTGATAAGAAATAAGAGGAAATCAAACAGTAATTGGGGATTACAAAGCAATCCAACGTTTTCCCCTAAATTCAAAATTCTGATCTCACATAGTTCAGATTAATTTTGATCTCACATTAATTTGTAATCCTATAATATATTGAAACCGTTAAAACACCTCAACATGAAGATCCATTGGAATTCAAAGTTATGTGTGTAAATCGGAAGAAAAATGGAGGCTCAAGTCTATTTTACCGTCGGAAGAAAAAGGTTAGACGTCCATGGTTGCAATAACAGAGGTTGCATGTGGAGATCCAGAGAGAAATCAATTTTAGAATCAAATCGAATACATAATTTCTTTCTCACTGTTGTATCTCGCACTTGCCATCCTCCAATTCTGCCATGCCATCGGAAAATCTCAAATCTCGGCCTGATTTTTACTCAGATCACAGTTCAATCATTACAACCTCTAATGTAGACTTATTTATTCCTGGAACGGGTGAAAGAGATTGGAGGGAAATCAAGGATCGTGGGGATGGAAAGGAGAGAAATGAGGGATCGTGGAGAAGAAGATGAAGGTTGGGTTTCAATTGTATGTTTCAGAGTGTTGTACCTACCGCTATTATCTTAAAAACTCTCAAAACAACCGTAATACAATTTTTATAAGGTAGTAATAGATAAATTTTTATTACTTTTGTTTTATTTTATAATTTTTGATTTTATTATAACTTTATATTATTTTTATTATTATTATTATTATTATTATTATTATTATTATTATTATTATTTAATACATATATTTTACATATATATTATGATTTAAAAAAGAAATAAGTTTAGGGGTGTTTTAAATCCATAGGTATTTATCTATTTATTTTTAAAAAGGTATATATATATATATATATATATATATATTATATGACCAAAAAATTGATGTTTACTTAATATTTTGCATTAAATGTTGATCAAGTCAACATGACAATTATATCCCTCCATCAAAATTTAAATCAAATCCAAATCTAAATCAAATAGTAATTTGAATCATTCTATCAAAATTTAAATCTCATAGTAATTTGAATAATTTTACAAACTTTAAATCTAATAGTAAATTGAATTATCCTCTCTTTCTTTCAACTTTTACATCAAATCAAAACTTGTTTTGCTTTTAAGCGTGCACCTCTAGTTCCCTAATCCCTTACCCTCTCTTTTTCCATCTTTTCATTATTACTATTTTCAAGAAAATAAAGGCATTCATGAGGTTCCTTTAATAATTTATATCTCCAACAATCAAGATACAACGAAGTGGTCTGATTCTTCCTTTCTGAACGAAGTTATTTGAATATCTTTCATTGTATTTTACAAGTGAAAGACCCCTTAAACGTAGTAGTTCGAACGCATCAACATTTGTTGACTTGGAAAAAATGACTTACCAGAACCAGCGAGACACAATTATTTCATGGGCAAAATTATAATGCACATCCATACATTAATCAATTTCTAGAACTGTTTCACCAATACATTATGTAGATACATGATGTGAGAGGTGATGGAAATTGTGGATTCCGAGAAATAGTTGTCTCTCTCAGTCTTCATGAAGATGTATGACCCAAAATTTAGTTAAACTTGATGGAAGAGTTAGATACAAGCAAAACATAATATATCAATGCTTTTGGAGGTCAACATTGGAATATTGTGTAACACCCGTAATCTCGGTAATACCTGAATTTGTACCCCTCATTATCAATCTATAATTATAACCCAAGTTGGAATTGGTTTGGAAAATTGGGCCCTTGTATCGAAAACGTTTTGGGGTCAAAAGTTTGAATTTTTGGATGCTCGGTACACCCTGGGCGACTGTGCCCGCGATTGTGACAGAGGTCACTCTCGCGGCGCACAATCGCAGCCTCCATACCGAGAGCAGTAGGAGTTAGGCAACTATGCCCGCGATTGTGACAGGATGTCACTTTCGCGGGGCAAAGTCGCGGGCTTGGTACCGTGGGTGGCACGACGCAGGCGATAATGCCATGCGACTGTGCCATGGGCATTGTCGCCGGGCATAGTCGCGATAGGCCCCCATCAGGTTATTGATTTTATCAACTTTCTCTTCATTTGGCTTCTACCCCATTTGCTTCTACCTAAACCGTTTGGAAGCCATTAAAGGCCTAGATTTGGAGATTTAAGGTAATCATCTTTATTGAGAAAAAATCGGGGAAGCAAAGGAAATGAACTCTTCTTATTATCCTCATTCAAGGGGTTTTGAATTCTAGGGTTCCTAAGCTTTTAGGGTTTCACTAAACCCTCTTCCTTTCTTGTGAGAAATCAAAGTTTGAGGTCACCTTAGCGATCCTAGATGTATGTGGTTGGTGGATTCAAGTTGTGGTTGAGGTAATCATCTCTTTTCTTCATTTATGAAAATTAGGGTTTCGGTATAAGTTGAGGTCTTCATGTAAAATGATTGGGGAACGATTCTAAACGGTTGAAAATGAATATTTACGTTTGTAAATTTATGGATTTAGGTTTTTGGAAGTTTTTGTCTTGAAGATCTAAGTTTCTTCAATGGAGCTCAAGTTGTGGGAAAATCTAGATTTAGCCTAAATCTAGCAAGGTGAGTTCAAATTGATTTGTGAAAACGGTGTACATGCCAAAATGTCAAATTTTAAATGTTTATATGTTTGACATGAAATTGTCAATTATTGAGTTATTTGATGAGTTTGGACTATTTGAAGTTTTTAGCTTTATAAATTTTGTAAAACATCCACAGTGGGGATTTTGGGCATTTTGACAAATAAATCACAAGTATTTGTGTTTTAATGAGTTATTTTGTGAAAGTAGATATTTTGAGTATAAATGTACATTTAGTGTGTGTTTTGGAGAAATGATTGATTTTGTGTTTTGGGACGTTTTTGAAAAAATAAATGGTATAGACTTATTTGGAAAATGATTTGTCCCAATCTAACTTGTGTTGGGGTTATTAATGTATTTTGGAGCATGTGTTTGCATAAACGTTGGTCAATTAGGTTTTATTCGCTTTGTGGATTTTAGCATATGGTCATTTGATTGGTTGAGCTTATGGCTCGGTTTTCGTCTTTGTCGGGTCTTGGGGAAATTTGTCCGGTTTTAGGAACTCAAGTGGAGCTTTGGGGGTGAGTTGCATTTATCGCGGTTTATTTTGGAGAATACATGTTTTGAGTGTGTGTGTCATTCATTTGGAGTCATGTATTTTAGACTATAATGCTTTGGATCCATAGGCATGTAAGTCAGTCATAATTAAGAGTGAGGAGTATTGATATTCTCACCTTGGGAATTATGCCATGTGGGCATTGTTGTTGTCCCGATCGTTTTGCGGAGATGACCTTTATGGGTTGTACTTCGTGACCATAGGTTTTGTAATTTGATGTTCTAATTCTTGTGCACGAGGGTTAGACATCATGAGTTATCAAGTAAGGAGTTGTGTCTCCTATCTTTAAGGCTAGGGAGTAGGCACTAGCGGTCGAATTGGTACCCTGAGGATGAAACTCCACTAGAGACCGAACGGACAATAAGATCGTGTATCCTAGAGGTGCAGCTCGGCAGAGCAGGCAATGGGGGATACGATGTTTTTGGGACTTGAAATAAAGTCCGAATGGAGGTGTAACTCGGCAGAGCAGGCAATACAGTCACGATCTGAGGTGTAGTTCGACAACATAGCTATGTGGCTTAACTTTGTGTTCCACCACGTACAATGGAGTCGGGTCTCCCCCGTCACCGGAAGGTGTTATGTGGGTGTTAAATTGTAATATTTTATTATCCATGTTTTCGGTGACATTTTGTATATATGGATTTTATCCATGATTTTTGGGTTGAGTATTATGCCCCACCCGTGTTTTAAGAGTTTCGGGATATAAAGTTTTATCCACGTTTCATAAATTGGGAGTTCGGTTTTTATTCTCATTTTGAGTGAGTTATGGGTCGAATTTAATTTACGAAAGAACGTTTATATTGGAATCTTAGTCCTTGAAATAGTTTGGATTTGGAAAAAGTTTATATTGGTATTTTCGTCGCCTAAAACGCATATTATTGGAAAACGAGTCGTTTTCATATTTGAAGCATATCAGTTTGAAAGGTTATGATTTAAATTGCATCCTTCCTTTTTAATGATATATTTATGCGTGTTGAAAACTCTTGAACTCGCTAGGCGTTAGCCTAACCTTTTTATTTTTCGGCATGTGCATCAAGTTCCGGCTGGGAATAGTTCTAGTGACACCGTGAACAGAGGATTGCTTGTTGTGTGCTCGAGAAGTGAATAGCTTAGTGAAGTCTTCCGCATTTGTTTCGGGAAAAGCAACTTATATTTGGGTTAAGTAACACCTGACTTCGATTTAGTACTTGTGTATTTCTGGAGTTTATAATTTTGAGGTTAAAACATAGAATTTTAATTTTGAGGTATATTGGGTTTTGATTTATAGGATGAAATTTTGTCCTTTATTTGAAGTTATATAGAAATTTTTAATTAATTGTTCTTACCAAATGTGAGGGTGTTACAAGTTGGTAATAGAGCTTAAGTTTGAGAGATTTAGGTGTTGATTTCGGATACTTAGACTCAAACTAGCGTTCTTCTAAGTATGTGAAAGTGAGATTGCACTACTAGACACTTTGAGATAAGATATTTTTGAGGATTGATAGAGACACTAGAATCTGGAATCACGACGAAGGTAGCAAGGATAATCATGTACGGTACGTTCATAATTGCACCTGGTCAGTGTCATGGTGAACTTGAATCGTCTTTATGTTGTGACCGATGGGGTAATGGACGAATTATTGAGGAGTAGTAGCTAGTAGAAGTTGATGTTTATAGTATTGTCACTTCTAGTGATAGTTAAGAATGATGATTACATTAAGTGGACCATTTCGGGTCGTAATTATTGGTTGGATTAGAACCATAGGCTTATGGAATCGACATTATTCGAGGAAAATTATAAGGTGAACCGATGAAATATTTGAGTATTGCTTTAAGATGTTAAGCATCCGGATGACAATAATGTGAAATTGAGGAGCGTGATTTCGAGATGTTGAGTGCCAACCAATTTCATGCACGGGATTTATTTCTAAAATAAATTGCATCAATTATTTCTCATGCTTCCAAATCATCATGTGAATTACATTACAAAATCTTGGGAAACGTTTGACACACACAAGATTTTAAGTCATGATTTTAAACATGCATAAAATTGTTTTATTGCACATGGTTGCAAACCTTGTTGAGACATTCTTTGTTCCTGCTTTGTCGAACACTATTTTGTATATTGTAAGTATTTATGATTTAACCTTGTTTGAGGTCTCAGGCAAGTAACTGCGATTTATGACCTTGACATTGGATCTCCTCCGCATATGTTAAGGTTTTAAAGGAAAAAGTTATTCCCACTATTTTGGTGTTTGAGTTTTGTTGGGATTTTTATTCCATAGAGAATTTTGTTGAAAAGTGTCATTTTATATTCTGTTGC
Source organism: Arctium minus (assembly GCA_954870635.1). Lineage (NCBI taxonomy): Eukaryota > Viridiplantae > Streptophyta > Magnoliopsida > Asterales > Asteraceae > Arctium > Arctium minus. The sequence continues at coordinate 84,654,699 of OX941081.1, forward strand.
GATAAAAGGAAATTTTTTGGAATTATGACGTTTTAGTTATAACTTTGTTATATGCTATCTAATTATTGGGAACAAAACGTTTGGTACCATTTGATTTTTGGGTGTCATGGAGTTTCATTGAGCGTTACGGAAACTTTGTTGGGTCTTATGGAGTGCAATTTTATGACATTTTGCGTCGCATAGAGGAACTTTGAAACGCGTATACTTGAATTATTGTATGCGTTAACTTATGAGTTTTTGTTTAATATTTTTTCTCATGCGAGTCTCGCACCTGTCTTTTCGCAACCATAAAGGACATCTTGAGAGTCTTGATAGTGTAGAATTGCACTTTTGAGTTTTATACAAGTCTACTCCATTGTACACTACTTGGTATTTGCGTTTATTTAACTTTCGGTGTGCGTAGGCTTGTGGGCATCCTTTGGTTTAACCTATGATGGTTCATGTTGAACTGCTGCCTTGAGCATTCTTCGATTGTTGATTTTATCGTTATTATTTTACGCATGCATTATGATGATTTGCTGGTATGCATGACTTAGCAGCCGCTATTTTTGGGAAAGAGCATTTTATTTGTGCAGCCTAAATTTTGAGATCGATTTAAATTATTTTACGTCTAACCAAACTGCATGCACCTATCGTTTTACTAAATTTGGGAAATAAACTGATAAATGTGGGCCTCGTTGGGAATTTTTATTCCACGTCATTTTATGGTTAAAAGAGAAAATTTTGGAGCTTGAAATTCTGATGTTCCTCTTTGGTAATGTGTACAAACATTTGTTGTACATTGTCTTAGTGCAGAAAGTTATTTTACGTACAGGACATAGATTAATGCATGTTAGGACCATACAAGTCCATTTGAAAAGTTGTTGCGCCTCTTTCGCTATTGTCATTATTAGCGTGAGTAATGATCATATGCTTTTTGAAATGGTTTTATATGCATGACATTTGTGACCACTTTGCACAACTACCGAGTTAACGGTAGTGGATTTTCACATGTACGATTAATTGTTATAAACCTTTTGCATTTGAAAGTCTTATAAAATTTCAAATTGGCATATTAGTTTGAAGAACCTTGAACTTATTAGAGCTATAGATTTAAACCCTCTTATGAAAGGAACTGTGATTAGGGACCAAAGGATCCCTTGGGAATTGAAGCGCCAGATGATCTAATTTGTGGTCAGTTTTGAAGTACGAGTTTCAATTTATGAATCGGTGGACGCATGAATGATTGAGGTATTAGATTTATGCGTTCTCCCAGTTATGTAGGCGATAATTTTCCCCTTTCGGTGAAATTTGGGGTAAAACTTTGTGCGGCTGTTTACGTATGGTTGGATTTGAATTGGTGGGTTAATTGTGCGACATCATGTTATGTGGTGGTGGTGTACCATCTTAATGGGTATTCGTGAATGATGATGATGTTATGGTTTTTTTGTTAAGCTGTATGAATTGGGGTTTTTAAATTCCATATTAGGTGTCAACTTAAGTCTATATTAGGGATCGACTTAGTGCAACCAGGGATGGAATAATTCTTGGTGTACCATGTCTTTGGCAGGGCCATTTGAATTTTTATCGTCGACTCGTTCCTTGGATGTCAATGATTGTTGGAATGTTGGAAGTACCCCGTTGAATCGTAAGAAGTGGTTGCCTTACAGTGGTAGAGTTCTAAGGAGATCTAATGTTGGAAATAAAGGGTTGATGTGTATGATTTTCTTGATGTGGTAAGGAACTTATTGACGGAAGGTTGAGGTTTGGGAATAGATCGGAGTCATGCAATAACCTAATCTGAATTAACCAACTCCCTGGAAAGTGTGTGGGTGCGTTCTTGGAAGGAAGGCCTTAACAATGTCAAAGAGTGAATTATTAGGAAATCTTGGGGATTCATTGGGTATGGTGTTGATCATTGATTTGCAGATTCAGAATCACGTTGAACTAAAATGAAATAGTCAATGGGAAATTGAAGTCATAAGCCGCCTTTGAGGTAATACGTGTTCCCTAAGGTTGGGAGACGACAGAGATCGTATAGTTGGGTATTGCTTCGGTGAAGTTTGATTATCACTCTAGTATGAGCGTGGCATGTCAAGGTGGTTATTGGATGTGAATGTCTTAACGGTGACGTGTATTGCAGCTGCGTCAGGAAGTCATCTAGTTATAGCTCAAGGATAAAACGGGTGTGAGGCAATCCCTTTGGAAAGGGAGACGATCGTTTTGGGAGAATGACATCGTTGAAGTCTACGGTTTGTTTGTTACCTCTCCGAAGACTGAGGATACCCGATGAGTGGGGATAATGGTAATGAAAAATCTGGTACGAAAAGTAGATTTCGAGGATGAAATCATTCGAAGGTTTGGAGGATTGAAACACCCGTAATCTCGGTAAGCCTTGAATTTGTACCCCTCTTTATCAATCTATAATTATAACCCTAGTTGGAATTGGTTTGGAAATTTGGGCATTTGTATCGAAAACGCTTTGGGGTAAAAAGTTTGAATTTTTGGACGCCCGGTACACCCTAGACGGTTGTGCCCGCGATTGTGACAGAGGTCACTCTCGCGGGGCACAATCGCGGCCCCCGTACCGAGAGCAGTAGAAGTTAGGCGACAATGCCCGCGATTGTGACAGGATGTCACTTTCGCGGGGCAAACTCGCGGGCTTGGTACAGCGAGTGGCACGACGCATGCGATAATGCCATGCGATTGTGCCATGGGCATTGTCGCCGGGCACAGTCGCGATCGGCCCCCAACAGATTATAAACCTGATTTTATCAACTTTCTCTTCATTTGGCTTTTACCCCATTTGCTTCCTCTCTTACAAAAACCCACTCTCACCACTTAAACCGTTTGGAACCCAATAAGGCCTAGATTTGGAGCACTAAGGTAATCATCTTTATTGAGAATAGATTGGGGAAGCAAAGGAAATCAGCTCTTCTTATTATCCTCATTCAAGGGGTTTTGATTTCTAAGGTTCCTAAGCTTTTAGGGTTTCACTAAACCCTCTTCCTTTCTTGTGAGGAATCAAAGTTTGAGGTCACCTTAGCGATCCTAGATGTATGTGGTTGGTGGATTCAAGTTGTGGTTGAGGTAATCATCTCTTTTCTTCATTTATGAAAATTAGGGTTTCGGTATAAGTTGAGGTCTTCATGTAAAATGTTTGGGGAACGATTCTAAACGGTTGAAAATGAATATTTACGTTTGGAAATTTATGGATTTAGGTTTTTGGAAGTTTTTGGATTGAAGATCCAAGTTTCTTCAATGGAGCTCAAGTTGGGGGGAAAATCTAGATTTAGCCTAAATCTAGCAAGATGAGTTCAAGTTGATTTGTGAAAACGGTGTACATGCCAAAATGTCAAATTTTAAATGTTTATATGTTTTACATGAAATTGTCAATTGTTGAGTTATTTGATGAGTTTGGACTATTTGAAGTTTTTAACTTTATAAATTTTGTAACACATCCACATTGGGGATTTTGGGCATTTTGACAAATAAATCACAAGTATTTGTGTTTTAATGAGTTATTTTGTGGAAGTAGATATTTTGAGTATAAATGTACATTTAGTGTGTGTTTTGGAGAAATGATTGATTTTGTGTTATGGGACGTTTTTGAAATAATAAATGGTAGACTCAATTGGCAAATGATTTGTCCCAATCTAACTTGTGTTGGAGTTATTAATATATTTTTCAGCATGTGTTTGCATAAACGTTGGTCGATTGCATTTTATTTCGCTTTGTAGATTTTAGCATATGGTCATTTGATTGGTTGAGCTTATCGCTCGGTTTTCGTCTTTGTCGAGTCTTGGGGACATTTGTCCGGTTTTAAGAACTCAAGAGGAGCTTTTGGGGTGAGTTACATTTATCACGCTTTATTTTGGAGAATACATGTTTTGAGTGCGTGTGTCATTCATTTGGAGTAATGTATTTTAGACTGTAATGCTTTGGATCCATAGGCATGTAAGTCAGTCATAATTAAGAGTGAGGAGTATTGATATTCTCACCTTGGGAATTATGCCATGTTGGCATTGTTGTTGTCCCGATCGTTTTGCGGAGAGGAACCTTTATGGGTTGTACTTCGGGACCATGGGTTTTGTAATTTGATGTTCTAATTCTTGTGCACGAGGGTTAGACATCATGAGTTATCAAGTAAGGAATTGTGTCTCCTATCTTGAAGGCTAGGGAGTAGGCACTAGGGGTCGAATTGGTACCCTGAGGATGAAACTCCATTTGTGACCGAACAGGCAATAAGATCGTGTATCCTTGAGGTGCAGCTCGGCAGAGCAGACAAAGGGGGATACGGTGTTTTTGGGACATGAAATAATGTCCGACTGGAGGTGTAGCTCGGTAGAGCAGGCAATACAGTCACGATATGAGGTGTAGTTCGATAACATGGCTATGTGGCTTATCTTTGTGTTCCGCCACGTACAATGGAATCGGGTCTCCCCCATCACCGGAAGGTGTTATTTAGGTGTTAAATTGTATTATTTTATTATCCATGTTTTCGATGACGTTTTGTATATATGGATTTTATCCATGATTTATGGGTTGAGTATTATGCCCCACCCGTGTTTTGAGAGTTTCGGGATATAAAGTTTTATCCACGTTTCATAAATTGGAAGTTCACTTTCTATTCTCATTTTGAGTGAGTTATGGGTCGAATTTAATTTGCGAAAGAACGTTTTATATTGGAACCTTAGTCCTTGAAATAGTTTGGATATGGAAAAAGTTTATAATGGTATATCCGTCGCCTAAAACGCATATTATTGGAAAACGAGTCGTTTTCATATTTGAAGCATATCAGTTTGAAAGGTTATGATTTAAGTTGCATTCTTCCTTTTTAATGATATATTTATGCATGTTGAAAACTCTTGAACTCACTAGGCGTTAGCCTAACATTTTTATTTTTCGACATGTGCATCAGGTTCCTGATGGGAATAGTTCTAGTGACACCGTGAAGAGAGGAGTGCTAGTTGCGTGCTCGAGAAGTGAATATCTTAGTGAAGCCTTCCACATTTGTTTCGGGAAGAGCAACTTGTATTTGGGTTAAGTAACACGTGACTTCGATTTAGTACTTGTGTATTTCCGGAGTTTATAATTTTGAGGTTAAAACATAGAATTTTAATTTTGAGGTATATTGGGTTTTGATTTGTAGGATGAAATTTTGTCATATATTTGAAGTTATATCGAAATTTTTAATTAGTTGCTTTTACCAAATTTGAGGGTGTTACATATTGCTTACAACATTTTAAACTTCTTTCGATCAGATCAAGGTGCACCAGTTGAACACTGGATGACAGTGCCTGAAATAGGTGTATTGTTTGCTTCAAAGTATAATGTGATATTACACGTTATAAGTATGGAAGACAGTAAGGCGTACTTATTGCTTAGGTCCACTCCGTCAGCGTGGTATCAACATGTTGTTTTTACAATCGGGTACGTTAATGGTAACCATTATGTGAAATTAGAATGGCAGAAGGATACTCGTTCCCTACTATTGTAGCACATTTTTCTACTACAGTTATCCGTGTGCTGCTAGATGGGTTACCCCGTATTCAGATTGAATACAGAAGTACATGTGGTTTTTACGTGTTAATTGTACTATGGATAATGTTATTTTAAAATAACCAAAATGTAATATAGATTATTTTATGTTTTATTTATATGTTAAATTGCCATGTTTATGTTTTATTTTTATAATTATAGTAATATTTATATTTATAAGTATTTATTTACTTTTAAATAAAAGCAAAAGGTAAAATAAAAAAAAATCTAAACGAAAAACATTATGTTGAATGAAATTTTAAAAGAAAAAAGAGTATTTTTTTAAAAATTCAATTTAAAATCTTAAAAAAAAAAAAAAAAAAAAACATAGGGCTACGAAAATCAATGTTGAAAAAAATTATTTAAAAAAAATTATATATTTATATAATATTTCTAATTAAAATTTAATATAATAATTAAAAATATAAAAATAAAAAACAACAAAAAACAAAAAACAAAAAACAAAAGACAAAAAAACGTAATCATTATTTTAGGTCTTAGGGGTGTCATTAGTAACCCTTAGGGCTAGGGCTGTTATTAGCCTAACCCATTATACCATTGTAATCGTCTCGTTAATACCTTCGAAATGAACCAAATATTGACTCTTTTTGGATTTAATCATATTATTAAATATCAAGATTATATACAAATTAACTTGTTTTATATTTCTTACGTTTTAATTTTTCATTTTACACTCTTACCATTTTAAAAATACATAATCATATATATTAACTAAAATACATTATAAAGTAAATTATTTTTACAAATAATACCATTATAATATTTTTGTCAATAATTTCAAAATAGTTCATTATTGAATATTTTTTAATTTAATGATATTGTAAAATATACATATCGAGATTTTTCAAAATGATGTATCTGAGATTTTTTTTAACTTACATTTTACACCCTTATCTATATTTATGTATCTATACTCCTTTAAAAAAATTCTAGAGTAAATTACGTTTTTAGTCCCTGTGGTTTATTGAAAATTTCTATGTTCATCTTTGTGGTTTTGAAATTACAACTTTCATCACTATGGTTTATAATTCATTACCTTTTTCGTCCTTATGATTAAAATTTATTGTTTTTTTCATCCCTATGGTTTAAACTTCATTTATATTTTAGTCCATCATAATTAAAAGTAGTGTTTTGACCTCATGGACAAAATCTATACTATATTATAAAGATGGAATAAAAAACTCTTAATTACTACTTATAAAACATAAGGTACTACCATTTTATGCATACATTTCAAAAATCTCTTAATCACAACTTAGTATGCATAAGGTACAACTCATTTGAAAAAAATTCAAACTTTACTTTTTCACTACCTTCCATATTCAAGTTTTTTCCCTTCCATTTGGGGTTTATCCAAAAGAAGAAAAGTTATTTACTTGCTCAAATTAACATATTTCTTTAGTTATGATAGTACATGTATTTTCTTCATGTATACAAGTTTTTAAAGCCTTTTGAATTCTATAAAACTAACTAATAATGAACCTATATATACGTTTAGATACAAAATAATACTATCCAACATTATATTTGTTATTTTTACCTATTCTATATTTCAGTATTTTGAAAAAATATTATCATTCGTATATATCGTTGATTAATACATGTTTTTAAAATTCAAATATACATTTAAACGATTACTTTAATATAATTTCTTAATGCTTCATGATTGGAAAAAACTCAAGTTATGCGTTTATCACTACTAATGTTACATAAATTATAAATATATGATTTACTCTATATATATCTTTTTTCTTTTTTTTTCTGATAAACTATTACATTAATTTTTTATTTCCATTTACAATTGCTCACCCCGATGCATTGCACGGGTACACTGCTAGTTATAAATGAATTACAAACCATAGGGACGAAATCCGAAATTTTTAACAAACCTGTTGGATCCCAGATTTAATCTTATAACAATGATATAAACAATAATAATAATAAGAACAGCGGAATCAATATAGTTTAAATATCAAAGGAGTGATGGTCCTATTTATAGGAACATAAAGTGAACAGTGTACTATCCTGACATAAGAAACATGCTTGAATAGTGTCTTACCTAAAAGGTAAGTTCAAGACATGCTTGAACAGTGACATACTCTAAAAAATAAATCCTATCACTAATGACATGTCATCTGTTATTTTGTCAATACTTGTATAAATTATCAGTGCTTTCTTCAGAGAGGAGGTCTTCAGAGCTCTGATGCAGATGCCTTGATGAAGCCATATTTGATGTCTTCAGCTGAATCTCCGGAATCTTCTTAAGAGGCAGGTTGTCCTCTGAAGTATAACTCTGGAAGTCCTCTAAAATAGGACTTATATTTTCAATACTTTTATAATTTAGAATTAGGGCTAACAAAACCACAGGGACGAAAAACGTAATTTACTCAAAATTCTATTACGGTTATTCTTGAATTTTTGAAAGGTACAAATCTTGATACATAATGTACAAGTTTAAAAGTTTTTAAAAGCTCCCACGTTCAACATAAAATTAAAAATAACATTATTTTTATTTTTAAATTACACTTTATACCTTTATAATTAGTTATTTAATTTGCTTTTAGAGTGAATTGCAAATTTGGTCACTATGGTTTGTTGTTTTTCTCACATTTGGGACCTACAAAATTTTTATTGCAAGAAAATCCCTGTGGTATACAAAAGTGCTCGGATTTGGTCCCTCAAACTAACTCTATTAGATTCCCTTCCGTTAAACCCGCACATGAGGGTATATTGGTCATCTTGCATATTTTTTTTGTTTCGGACTAAAAACAACAAACTACAAGGACCAATATTGTAATTTACTCTTACTTATAATATATATATATATATACACACACACATATGCTGTTAAATCGTAAACCCACCTAACCGGCCATCTCTATCGCGGACAACCCAATCACCGACCATCTCCATCGTCGGTGGTTCGAAGTATCTCCTCTCAAGGTCGACGTTTAGGGGTAACTCAAACTCCTTTAGGTTCTTAAATAAGAACTTTGGTTCTTACCATGAAATTTGTGAGATGTAACATTTTCATTTTTTTTATTTTATTTTTTTGACTTTATAATAATTATTAAAGTTGGAAAAAATGTATGAGACCCATAAAAAGAGGTTCTTATAAGAACTACCATTGTAGACATTTATATGAGTTCTTATTTTGATGAGTTGGAAATGAGGTGACAACAAAAAGTGTAAAAATGAGTTCTTATAAGAACCTCCATTGGAGATGCTCTAAGGAAATTAACTTAAATAATTAAAGTAGATAAAGAAATTGGTGTCCTAATCATTTATCTTTTGATTTTGTACACATGTCACTAGATAGAAAATGTAAATATTTTTGTACATTTCCTAGAAGAAAAAAAAAATTACATGGGTCTGCAATTGTAGATATGGGTAAAGATTGGTGAATTTCCTTGCTTTCTCATTGATCATCATCGAAATATATAAAGATTACAAAAAGGGATTGAAAAGGGAATCCCAATATTCAAGGACACTATATCACATATAAAAGGAAACTATATCATTGATAAAAGGAAACAAATAACAGGAAACTATATAAAGAATAATATTCACTAATAGTCCCCTTCAGTTGGAGCAGGAGGAGGGCGAATGCTGAAACTGGATGTGAAGTCGATGAAGAGATGTCGAGGAAGACCCTTAGTGAAGATGTCTGCATATTGGTAAGCGGAAGGAATGTGTAGGACCCGAACGTGACCAATTGCCACCTTTTCGACAACGAAATGGATATCCATTTCTATGTGCTTCGTTCGTTGATGCTGGACTGGATTACCCGATAGGTAAACCGCAGATACGTTGTCACAGTACACTAACGTGGCCTGTTTAATAGGCGTATAAATTTCGAGGAGAAGGTTACGTAGCCAGCAAGATTCGGCGACCACGTTAGCAACGCCACGACATTCGGTTTCCGCGCTTGACCGCGACAGTGTAGGTTGGCGTTTAGCGGACCACAAAATTAAGTTGTCACCTAAGAACACATAGTACCCCGAAGTTGATCGACGTGTGTCCGGACAGCAGCCCCAATCTGCATCAGTGTAAGTGACAAGTTGCGAAGGTGTGGTTGGGTATAGGTGGAAGCCTAGATGAAGAGTTCCCTTTAGATACCGGATGATGCGTTTTAGAGCATTAAAATGTGGTTCCCGAGGGGCATGCATAAATAAAAAAATCTATTGAACGACGTATGCAATGTTCGGTTTGGTGAACGTTAAATATTGGAGTGCTCCGGCAAGGCTTCGATACAGGGAGGGGTCGGCCACGGGCTCGCCAGCGGTTGCACTTAACTTCGAGTTGGTGTCTATCGGGGTTGCAATGGGTTTGAAATTCTCCATATTTGCCCGTTTGAGTATGTCTTCAATGTATTTATTTTGAGTGAGAAACATACTGTTGGAGTTGTGTTTGACTGAGATGCCCAGAAAATACGAGAGAGCACCAAGGTCAGTCATTTCGAACTTGCCTTTTAGGGCGGTAATGATCTCGGTTTTCAAGGATGAAGAAGATGTAGTAATGATGATATCATCTACATAGAGAAGTAGGTAGGCACACTCACCGTGGAACCCAAAAAAAAGAATAATGACGTGTCACTTTTACTACACGTAAAACCGAGGGTGAAGAGATGTTGAGCAAACCGTTGATACCAAGACCGTGGTGCTTGCTTCAACCCGTAAAGAGACTTTTGAATCTTGTACACATGGCCCGGATATGAGGGATTGAAGAAACCCGGTGGTTGATGCATGTAAACTGTTTCGTGCAAGTTACCGTGGAGGAACGCATTTTTGACGTCAAGTTGGTGGATCGGCCACTTGCGTCCCATAGCGAGACTGAGGATGGTGCGAATGGTGGTGGGTTTAACCACAGGGCTAAACGTTTCATCACAGTCAACCCCCACTTGTTGAGAGTTTCCATTCACCACGAGATGGGCTTTGTACCGTTCAAGAGATCCATCGGCATGAAATTTGTGACGAAATATCCAATGACAACGAATAATGTTAGCATCACGTGGACGGGGGACCAATGTCCAAGTATTTTGTTTAAGCAAAGCATTAAATTCAGTGGTCATGGCATTGTTCCAATTTTGGTCAAGGAGGGCGTCTTTGGGATTGGAAGGAATGGGAGAGATGTTTTGAGTAAGAAGAGAGAATGGGTGGTTGGGTTTGAAAATACCATTCTTTGAACGAGTTTGCATAGGATGGGATGAGGAGGGGGTGGCGGTGATGGAGGAGATTCGGGAAAGGTTACGGGCGGAAATGGAGTAGGGGAGTGGGTAGGTTGGGACGCGGGGAGGGGATTGGAGAAGTTTGGTTCGGTCGGTTCGGCCGAAGAGGAGGTACCTGAAGGATTGGGTGGCGGTGGCGGGCTTTGGGCCGTAGGTGGTGAGGTGGTGGGATCGCGATGAGGTGAGGGTGGTTGGGTGGGTGAATTAATATGGCCAATTCAGGATTGATGAAGGAGATAGGGCGAGGGTTTGATGTCGGTGAGGAAGTCATAAGACTGGTTGTGAGTATTGTTTAGTTTGGCAAATGGAAAAGTGGTTTCGTCAAATGTTACATGACGAGAGATGATCGTTTGATTAGTGGATAGGGTTTGACACATATAACCTCGATGGTTAGACGGGTAAACGAAGAAGACACATGGGACCGAGCGAGGGGCGAGTTTGTGAGTGGTTGTAGAGGAGATGTTGGGGTAACACAAACATCCAAACGTTCAAAGGTGTGAATATATAGGCTTACGGCAATATAGGATATCGTCAAAAGAACAACAATGGCTTGTAGCATTTCCTATTGATTTGTCTAGGGGATGGGATGTTCGGTGGGAGTTTTGTTTTTGATGGTGGTAGAGGGTAAAATGTTAAGAATATATGTAGCGAAGGCAAGAGCATAATTCCAAAAAGAGGGGGGGGATGGACACTTGAATAAGGTTTATCCGAATCGTATTATTTATAGTTCGAATGATGCGTTCGGCCTTACCATTTTGAGGGGAGGTGTAGGGGCACGAGAAGCGGAATTGCATGCCATGTTTGACACCAAGTTGGTGAAAAAGAGAGTTGTTGAACTCACGTCCATTATCGCATTGAAAAGATTTGATTTTCTTCCCAAATTGCGTGTGAATATACGTATGGAATTGTCAAAAATAGGGAAAACTTGAGACTTTGTGTGAAGAGGGAAAGTCCAAATAAAATGGGAAAAATCATCAAGCAAGACCAAGTAATATTTATGACCTAATTTGATGTAACAGGAGATGTCCATTAAATCAGCATGTATGATATCAAATGGAAAATAAGTAATAGTTTGTGTTGATCCCAAAATAGGATGTTCTAGACTTGATATGCTTTTCACTACACAAAAACTAGTAAATAGGAGTGCGGAAGCATTTTAGTATGTAGAGAAAATAAAGCATGCAAGGTAGTAGACACACTAACAAAACAATGAACAAAAACGTAAAATCCAACAATATGATCACTGAAGAAACTGTTTCATTGAATTGCTCAAGAACACCAAGAACACGCACTGGTATGTGCAAATATGCTCAGGAAAATACAATCTCTATTTCAGAATAGTGTGTGCTCGCATGCTAAACGAAAGGTGGTGCTCCTATAATATACAAGGAGGAAGCACCCCGTAGTACAAGACAAAGGCTGACATTCCATAAACGGAATGCCACCTGGAAAGGTAAACAATCGTGCGCCACGTAAATGATCTAGAAAATCTTCGTACAACAGGCTTCACGTGTTCTGCACGTGACCTTGTCTTGAACTATATCCATGAAATCTTCGAACGTTAATCTCCAGAGGTTAGCCATCACAGAGGCTCTGTGATCTGAAAGTCATCTTCAGGTTAAGTCCTCCGGCAGAAAGTCGATAGAGTCTTCTGAGTATGTGGCTTCTGTGGTGAGCTTGGTCGTTCAGAGCAGTCTTCAGGAGTTCCTATACTTAGCCTATTTTTCAATACTTCTATTCATGAAAGTTGGAGCTAACAATCTCCCCCTAATTATTGAAAAATAAAGATTTGGAATGTTCAGTGTTTGGCTAAGTTAGAAACTAAGAGAGGTGAAAGGAACTCAACCTCTGAATATTGATTTTCATTCAAAACAAAAGTGCCAGAAGACAATTACATTTCAGTACAAGAGTGAAAAACAAAAATTACATGTCATCAGAGCCTATATCTTGGCGTCTGGGAAATTGTTGATTTTTCTTCCAAATCCTCCTTTCTTTTTCAGCTCTCTGTAGTAGAAGGCACATAGGTCTCTGAAGCTCAGATTAGCACTTATATTTTCTAGAAGAACATTTGCAGCTTCAGCAGGAGCAAGTGGTGTGCCTCTGTGCTTGATAATTGCTTCTTGAGCGTACAACAGAGACAGAGTTAAGTATTTTTGACTCTCTATACCCAAAAAGATATTTTGTTCGCCTTTGGAATCTAGGTATACATAGCCAAATTTTGGGGAGGTAATGATGGAGTTTGGAAGGATGTTGGCAGAGGGAGGTAGGTTGTCCTCTGGTGGAGTAAGGTTTACCTTCTTGACACCAAGATCAAGTGCTACTTGAAAGTCCACTATACTGTAGTATAGTAGTTTTTCCCTCATAGTTCTCTTGATTGTCAAGTGTGCTTCTTGGTGCTCTTTCTTCCATCCATACCTCTCTTCTGTCCATTTGAACAACTCTGATAGATCATGAGGGTGGAGGTTTGGTAGATCGGCATCTGTGAAGGTCCATATTTTTCCATCCTCTCTCTTCATGACATACTCATAGAACCAGAAATTCATGCACTTAGTGTGGCCCACCTTTATCATCAGAACCTTTGATATTTTGGATGGAGAAAACTTTGAGTTTGGTCTTAGCCTTTTCCTTGTTGAATCTTCTCCTTTCATCTGAGATTATCTCGTCTGAGAGCTTCATGGTAGGTTGATCATGAACTCCACGGCTGTAGAGATATCTGTAGACCACTTCTTCAATGTTTTTCTTTGGAGGAACAGGGAAGGGTCTTCTTAAGCTCTCAAAGCCTTGGATAACTTCTGCAACTCTATCCTTGGAGGGTTTTTCAATTAGGTCCAGGATAGGAAGTTCAGATAAGGGCTGCAAGTCAAATGCCCAGTCCTCCTCTTCAGGTTTTACACCTTTAAGTGCCTCAAAAGAGCTCTTCAGAAGTTTTTCGGTGTTGGGAGGAGGTGACTTTTTGGTCTTCAGAGGCTCTGTGGCAATACTTTTGCCCTTGTCTATTGCAGAGAGTTTTGGGGTTGTTTGGACTTTGGGAGGTGAAGCAGCTGCAGAGACTATTTTTTGATTTGACTTCTGAGATCCTGGCTCTGAGCTTATTGGGGCTTCATTCAGGGGCTCTGCTTGAATTGTTACTTGAGTGGTCTTCTATAGAGTCTCCCCCTCATGAGGACCAGGGCCAGAGGTATTAGGATCTTGGTCCTCATGCCTTCCCTTCTTCTGCCCTGCTTGAGTTTGGCAGGTGACAGGTGCCTTCCTCTTCTTTCGTTTGCAGAGGTGATCATCGGTGTGTTTGGTGATCCGTTTCATGACATCCTCTACGGCCAACGATAGCTTGTTCACTTCAAAGTCCGATTTAAACTTGATAGTGGCTACCGTTTTTTCCAGATCCTCTGCCACTTTCTTGCCTTATTTGGAGATGTCAGAGCCCATGAGATTTAGGGTCCGCAGAAGCATCCTCCCCATGGTCTCTAGTTCTTCTTTTGTTGCGAGACTTTACATGTCTGTGGTAGATGTGGATAGTGGAGGAGTGGAGGTTGATGCTTATGGCAGAACCGGGACCATGACACTGCGAGTCATGTCTTTTATATCCTCTTTTAATTTGTTCATATCGTCCACCTCTGATTGAGTAACTGTTGCTGCAAACTTACCTATTTCTTCCATGCATATATCTCCAAGGACCTTGATGGCGTCGGTCTGGATATTGATGGATTTTATGCAGTCATCAAGGTTGTTCTTTGTGGCAGAGGTTTCCTTGAGCTTTTGGATCTCGGTCGAGTGTTGCTTTGAGGTTCTTTGAAGAACTTTCAGAGCCTCTGTATTGGCTCTCAGAGCCTTTGCAAGACGACCTGATTCTTTTGCATCTGCGGGAGTGAATGAGCTTTTCAACTCATCAAGTTTTTGGAGAACCCAGTCAGCAAAGGCTTTAAACTCGCCCTTTGTGACATAGGAGTCCGTGGTAACCTCTGGAACAACACATGTCCCAGATTTTGCCAACGAGTGTTTGGCACCTTCAGAACCTGTGAGAATGTTGAGCTCTGGAGGATTTCCTTCTAATCCTCGATGTTCCACAAAGGAATCATCTATAGAAGTTCTGTCGACAGACTTCTTGGGAGAGGGATCAGAGACTCTCTCAAGGGTTCTGTCGATTGAAGTTTGTGGATGTTCTAGATCCACAGAAGTATCGTGCACTCTCACTGCCAATTATGAAGCAGTTTGGTGGTCACTAGTGTGTGTGACAGAGACAACAAATGCCTCTGTGTGTGGTGGTGTCGTGTCCTGGGGCAAATAGACACTTATGTCTACACTTTCATTCTTTTGAGAGGATGGGGTGGTTTTGGTTTCCCCAGTTAAGTGTGGTACAGAGGATGAATGAATATCCTCTGTCCGGTTGGTGGGGGTAGGGTTCGGACCGTGCCGTCCTGTTTCAATACCTTGCTGCACTAGAACTGCAGAGGTAGAAATGTAGGTTACACAGGGAGTTGGTTTGGGTTGTGTGCCTAAGACATCTTTTTCTCCCGTCTCCTCCTCCGATTTTTTTCTTTTTCTCTTCATCCTCGTCATCACCAGAGCTATAGAGCCCTGTTATGTCTTTTATTTCAACATCCACTCTTTCCCCTATGCCACTAGAGTATAGCGATGTTACCTCTTTAGCTATCTCTGTGGACACTTTAAACGGACTGGGAGGTCTTTCTTCAGAGCTCTCTATGACTTGGGCTCTTCTCTATCTCCTTTGCAGAGGTTCTTCTGAAACCTCTGCAGGTCCTTCCATTTCTTGTTGCATTAGTGGTTCAGAAGTTGTCGCCTTGGTTAATCTTTTCTTTTTAGTCTTTGGAGGGACTTCTGTAGTTGTGGCCTCTGTTGCTGTAGTCACAACTCCCTCAGAGCCATTTTTGGATTTCTTCTTCTTGGGCTTGGAAGCTTCTGTAGGGGATTTTGGAGCCTCTTCCACTACGACTCTCTTTTTGGATTTTCTTTTATTTTTCTCCGGTTTGGCACTTTCACCCCCATCCCACTCTCAGGTTTATGAAGCTTTGTCCTCACTTGGGCTTCTTTAGTTTCCTCCACTTCTGCTCCCTCAGCTATCTCAGATATATGGTAAATTACAATCTCTCCCACTTGGAATCCTACACGTGGGGGGGGGGGGGGGGGTTGCAGGACTCGGTGCAGGAGTCCTGTGCCCACGAATGTAAGTCCTAACCCCTTCTTCACTACCCAAATAATTTAGGATACAGGTCGACAGAGGTCTTGCCGCAGGATAACCAGTCTTCAGTACCGTGGGCTTGTGCGACTTCATGTCGTATATCTTGATTGTATTGGCCTCTGCAGGTATTTTTCCTTCACCTAGCAGAGCATCCCTTAGAAGAATGGTAAAGAATCTGTTGAACACCAGATTCTTGGGCTCTGTGCCTCTGGCCTGATCCACTTGCTTAGCAATGATTGCATTTCGAATTTCTCTGAAGATGAGTCCAGCATAGTCCTGAGGCAAATCTTAGTACATACCATACATGATTGCTAGTATGGTATGGCTAGATTGATCTGGACTTCCAACTTTGCATGTCAGGCAACGATTAAGGATTGAAAAGAGAACATTCCACAGAGGTGGAAGGTTTTGGCGTCTGAATTCAGTTCTCTTGGTAATTGGTGCTGCATACCCAATGAATTTTAGAAATTCTACAACTTCATCATCAGTTGGTTCGTTTGAGAATCTCTCCAGGTTGAGTTGGGTCTTAGTTGGGAGTCCAAAAGCCTCTGAGACTTTCCTTATGTTGATGCCTAGGTCCAGTATTTTGGTAGTGGAAGGATGGGTGGCATAACCCATGACATAATACCCATATTTGTCCAATTTTTCGTGCCTAGCACTCAACTAGAATTGTTGAATGTAGGTTTCAGGTATGTCAGTCCTTTTCAGGGTTAGGTCTTGGGTTAGAAAATGGTTTTTCAGGATTTGGATTAGAGGAGTAGCTTCTTCAGGGTAACCCTTAGGATCCAAGACTACATAATGGTTATTTGGCTATAAGTTGAGTTGCTTGGAGTGGTAGTCATGGTGGGTGAATGAAAGCATCCTGCTGGTTAGGGGTTGTTCTTGTTCTACAGACATAGAATCATCCTTTTTAGCAGCTGAATGCATGAACTTGTTCGAAGCAGATGATCCCTTAGAGTTCTTTGAAGATACAGAGTGAGATGCCATTGAAATAGAAGGAAGAAGAGAAGGAAATTTCTGCTGAGAGTTCTTGAGAGAGAGAATGAAGGTAAAGAAAATGGGTAATGCAGGGAAAAAAGGTTTATATAGAGAGAGGGAGAGGTAAAAGTTTAGGCGGTAATAAATAAAATTTGAAATCCGTAATCACTACAAACGGATAAGGAGTCCTTTTAAAAAACGACGGTACATATATGGACCAATGAGATTTTGCCACGTCAGGACGGGCGGTGCACGAACCAGTACGTGCGCCTCCCCCTATTCTCACGTGCGTGGCATTTACTATTCCCACATGATAGTGATTTTCAAAAAAATAACCCGCATTGAATGACCATATAGTAAAATTTTTCAAGAGATGAAAATGGCAGAAGTTCTGTGGGTTTAGGGCTTCTGAGGTCATGAGCAGGGTTCTGGACACCAAGAAGACCGAAACAAACTCGAAAGGATTTATGAGATGATCAATCACAAGCCAAATTTCATGCTTAATGGACGAGAGACCCCTTTTGTGAGGTGCAGAGGCTCTGTGATAGGTCATAGAGGCTCTGAAGCCCAAAATTTCTAATTTAGAAAATATTTGGAGGTATTGATCTCTTCAAGGTTTTGAAAGGATTTGAAAAGGCAGAGAGAGACATATTTGTAGAATAATGTCGAGCTCCCCCTTGAGTTGTCAAGGTCTCTTGCTTTAGCTCCCCCTTGATCTGTGCTTGGTTCTTTTGGAAATAGGCTTTGGACAAGACACAGAGTAAGAGAGCCACTTTAAAGAGATTTACGGGAAAGGGACTGTACAAACTAAAGAGAGAGAAAAGAAAAACAACAAAAGTAAAGATATAAGATATGTACAACAGAGGCTCTATGATTCAACCCATGTTAAGCATACCAATATTGCCAACAAGAAAAGTGAATCTTTTATCATCCAAAGCCTTCGTGAAAAGGTCAGCAAGCTGGTAATCTGTGGGGACAAAGTACATTTCTATGGTCCCATGCTCCACATGATGTTTCAGAAAGCGGTACCTGATATCGATGTGTTTGGTTTTAGAGTGCTGCACTAGGTTGGCAGAGATCGCGATGACGCTTTTGGAGTCATAGAGGATGGGGATTTTCTCAATGTCAAATCCATAGTCTCTGAGTTGGGTTCTCAACCACAGAACCTGGGAACAATAACTAGCGGCAACAACGTATTCTGCTTCTGCCATAGAGGTCGAGACACAGTTCTATTTCTTAGAAGTCCAACTCACTAGTTTGCCTCCAAGGAATTGACAACTCCCAGAGGTACTCTTTCTGTCTAGGTTACATCCTCCATAATCTGAATATGTATAAGCCACAAGATCAAAGCCAGAGTTCTCTGGATACCAGAGGCAAAGATTCTTGGTCCCTTTTAAGTATCGAAAGATAGCTTGAAATCTTGCACAGAGACATGTGGCAAACATTATATCGGGTCTACTTGCAGTTAAGTACAACAGAGACCCTATCATGCCTCTGTAAAGTTTGCACTCCACAGATTTGCCCTTTGGGTCCGCATAAATCTTAGATCCAATGGCCATAGGGGTTTTCATTGGTGAAGAGTCAGAGAGTTTGTATTTTTCAAGTACGTCAGAGACTTATTTTGATTGATTTAAGATAATGCCCTCTTTGGTTTGTTTGACTTGGAATCCTAGGAAGAATGTGAGTTATCCCATCATGCTCATCTCAAACTCACTCTTCATCAATGACTCAAACTTTTTACAGTAAGATTCATTTGTGGACCCAAAAATAATGTCATCAACATAAATCTACACAAGTAGAATCTCACCTTTTTCTCTTCTTATAAAATAAGGTAGTGTCAGTTGTACCTCTTTCGAAACCATTAGCACGAAGGAAATTTGAAAGTTTATGGTACCAGGCTCTGGGGGCTTGCTTGAGTCCGTACAGAGCCTTGTCCAAGAAATACACGTGACTAGGGTACTTATAGCTTTCAAACCCTGGTGGCTGCTGGACGTATACTTCTTCTTGAATCTGCCCATTAAGGAAGGCTGACTTTACATCCATTTGGAACACCTTAAAACCTCTGTGGGCTGCAAAGGAAAGTAATATTCTTATCGCCTCGAGCCTTGCCACAGGAGCAAAGGTTTCTTCATAGTCGATCCCTTCTTCTTGGCAGTATCCCTTGGCCACCAGTCTTGCTTTGTTCCTAATCACCACACCGTCCTCGTCCTTCTTGTTCTTGAAGACCCATTTGGTCCCTATTGTCGTTTTGCCTTTCGACAGAGGCACTAGGGTCCATACTTCGTTTCTTTCAAACTGCAGAAGCTCCTCTTGCATGGCTTCTACCCAGTTTGGGTCTTCAAGAGCTTCAAAAATCTTTTTAGGCTCGATAATACTCACAAAATTTGTATAGTAACAAAAGTTTGCAGTACTGGATCGAGTCTGCATTTTGTCAGAGGGGTCACCAATGATTTGGCTTTGTAGGTGACTTCTGGTCCATTTAGTCATGCGAGGTAGGTGATCATTGGAACCTTCTGAGATCATTTATGGAGCATGTTCTTTCTTTTGGTGTTGATCACCCTCTGTTGGAGAGAGATGATCATTGTACTTGCCCCAGGGCTTGATTGATCATTTTGAGTTGAAGTGTTGAGCTCTGTGGTGCCTTGTTCAGAGTTCTCGTATTGTTCTGGTGTTGACCCTTCAGAAGTGTCTTGAAGATGATCTTGATTAAGATTGGAGCCTTGTTCAGTGTTGTCCTCTGAGTGCTCCCCCTCGACGTTTGCACCTACACAAGTAATGGAAGAGGGTGAAGTATTGCTTAGACCAGTCAAGGAAGTACCTGTTTGGTCTTCAGACGCTTAAGCTCCAGAGGCTCTGTGGTCATCCTCAGAGGATCCATCATAATTGAACATCTCTTCAAACAAATGATGAAGGCCATTTGCTTTAGATGAATCACCAGATTCTTCATCCTGCAATTTGAGTCCTGAGCTGATTTGCTCAGAAGTCATCTGAAAAGAGTCCTCAAAAGAAACATTAATACTTTCAAACATATGTTTTGATTTCAGTACATAGACCCTATATGCCTTGGAGTTTGATGAATAGCCGACAAATTTGGCTTCATCACGAAACATCTGCAGCCGAAACATCTGCAACCTATTTGCTCTCTGTCATTCAACACGAAACATCTGCAGCCGAAGACGTGAAAGTACTTGATATTTGTCTTTCTTTGGTTGAGTAGGTGGTAAGGGGTCTTTGCATGTCTCTTCACAATTAATGATCGATTTTGGGTGAAACATGTGGTTGAGATAGCTTCTGCCCAAAAGGAAATCGAGAGTCCTATGGTAGTGAGCATAGTTCTGGCGGCTTCCACTAGTGTTCTGTTCTTGCGTTCAACAACACCTTTTTGTTGTGGAGTCCTTCCAGCAGAGAAGTTCTGTGAGATGCCCTCTGTCGTAAGATAGACTTCGATGGTTGATTTCTTGAACTCTGTGCCGTTGTCACTTCGAACTCTCTGAACCCTGCAATCATGAAGAACTTGTATTCTCTTAAGGAGATTGATTAGTACCTCAGGAACATCTGATTTCTTTCGAACAAATTCCACCCAAGTATACCTAGAAAATTCATCTATGAGTAGAAGGATGTACTTCTTGCCACCTAGACTCTACACAGATATAGGACCACAGAGGTCTACATGAAGCATTTGCAGAGGTCTAGTGCAAGATATGTCTGATTTTGTCTTATGGGCAGCCCTTTTAAGTTTTCCTATTTCACATGCAAAGCATAGATGATCTCTGTCAAATCTTATACTTGGTAGCCCACTTACCAGGTCTAATTTAACAAGTTTGCTTAGGGTGTGAAAATTTAAGTGACAAAACCTGTTATGCCAGAGCCAAGCTTCCTCATTCTTACTTGAGACCAGACAAAGTTTTTCATCTTGGTTGATTGACTTGAAATCCATGAGATACAAGTCACCTCGTCTTTTGGCTCGCAGAAGTTCTGTGGTTGTATCTTTTTTCAACAGAAAACAATATTTCTTTTTAAACATTACATCTAGTCCATTGTCACAGAGTTGGCTGACACTTAGTAGGTTGTGCTTAAGGCCATCCACATAAGCCACTCTGTTGACATCGATGTCTCCATTGGCAATGACTCCATAGCCTTTGATTTGACCCTTTTTGTTGTGTTCGAAGGTCACAGAACCACCTCCATGTTTTTCTTGATAAGAGGATAGCAACCCTCTGTCGCCAATCATGTGCCTTGAACACCCAGAGTCTAGGTACCAAATGGGCACATGTTGTTTCTTCTGCAGACAGATCAAGAGGATTTAGGTACCCATTTCCAAATGGGTCTAGGCTTGTTAGGAGTCTTTAAAATGCCTTAGCACCTTTGGGTTTGGTTTTATCCTCTTTAACAGAGGTACCACTTTATCCTTTCCCACACTTGAATTTGGCATTCTTAGGTATCGAGTAAGATATAAGATAGGAAGGCCTTGAGAAATGTTGCTTTAGAGCATGCATAAGATCAAAACATTTGCAATGTGGGATTCTAGAAGCAAATTTCTTAAACATTTCATTAAACTTGTCAAAGGAGGGTACAGAGCAATTTTTACAACAACCCATTTTAGATTTGGGTTTCTTTTCACAGAAAACTTTGACTAATCTAGGTTGAGTTTTGTCAAAAGCTCCTCTTGGATGGCTCTTTGATTGTACTCTCCCTTGTTGACCTCCTTTTCGAGCATTCACTACCACAGAAGCATTAAATTTATCAAATTTGGTCAATTTGCCTTTTGTTGCCAAGTGAGCTTTTCTTGAAATGGTTTTATAGGTTTTGGAGCTTTGGAAGCTTGAGAGATCTTGATCTTTTCACTGTTTAATTTTTCGAGCTCAAGAGAAGTCTTTGCTTGCAGACATATGTCCAAAAAGTTAGGGCAGATGGGTATGCCTGTAGTTCTCCTTTTGGGAGCGATTATTCTGTTAAGAATACCAGAGGGAAGCTCATTTTCCTCTGGACCACAGGGGACTATCTCAAGTTCCACAGAACTTGTCTCAATATCGACAGAGGACTCCGATTCTGACTCAGAATCTGAATCGAGAAAGTCCTTGCGAATGAGAGTGTGACCTTCTGGAAGTGCATTGCTCTGTCCATTGGTAGTTTCCTTGAAAATATTTAGATCTTTTGAAATGCAAGGGATCACCATAGGAACACTTAGACAGTTTACAAGATCTTGCTCAAAGATTTCTCCTACTTCAGAGTCTATATCAGGATGACTAAGAAAGTGATTTTCATAGGTTTTTCTCAAGTCACTTTCCAAAAATCTTTTGAACAATTTTTCTTCCACAAAGTCCAAAACAAACTCTGATGCATCAGAGGACAGTTCCTTTTCAGGAGTCATGCACATAAAAGCCATTTGAGTTTGTGTTTCTGGATGACAAAATCTGAAGACCCCTATCTGCTTTTGAGACAGATATTTCTTTGGAATAGATTTTCTCTTTGATGAGAGTGGAGATGGTAAATCATTGTTTTCATACCATACATTTGCCATCTGCAGAGGTTTCCTCAGATGTGGTCTTTCCGAGGTTCTGCGCCTCTTGAATGTGGATAACAGGTTTAGAAGACTTGGTTTTAGAAATTGTCCAGGGCAGAAGATGTTTGCTAAATATTTGTTTCTTTTATTCCCAGTATAGGGGTCAATGTCATCGAACCCTATACCTCTTCTGCCAATATGGGTATTTACTTTCTCATGAACTTTCTGAGCATCCTGATATCTCTTAATCAGAAGATCTCTGTCGAGCAGATCTTGATGAACTACTTCTCTTTCATTTTGAAAAAAGTTTTTCAAAGAAATGGCGTTTAGGCGATCACTCTCAATGTTCTTTAGCTCCTTAACCTTTTCTTTTAGAGCTTGCTCAAGTTTGGAAACCTAATCTTTTAAACCCTTCTTTTCAAAAATATGCTCAGAGACAAGACATTTTCTTTCAAGGTAAAGTTTGTCCTTCTCTTGGGTGAGAAGTTTTGTTTCTCTTTCAAAGAAGGCTAATTTATTTTCCAGCTCTGAGCAAGTGTTTTTGTAAGCAAGAAACTTTTTTTGTAATTCAAGAAGTTTGTTTTCAGAGTCTGTATTAGATGAATCAGAAGTAGATACCTCACTCTCGCCGTCAGAGGTGTGGACTTCTGCCATTCCACAGAAGAGCGCATTGTTGTCCCGTTCGTCAGAGGATTCATCGGTCACGAGGTTCTCTTGTGCTGCAAAGTGGCCCGACTTCCCGCATTTGAAGCATCCTTCAGTATGTTGAGGGGCTCTGTCTGCACCTCTGTCGTCCATCTTCTGTCCACTTCTTCTTTCTTCATGCCTCTGATCACCAAACTCCTCTCTCCCAAACTTTCTCACTTGACCATACCCTCTACCTCTGTCGTCTCTTTCCTCTTTTCCTCTGTAGTTTGGCTTTTTCTTAAGACCCTTGTTGAATTGTCGGGTCATAAGAGCAAGCGTTTTGGCCAAAGCAGCCATATCAATCTCCTGCTCTGAGCTTTCTTCACTTTCTTCTTCTTCTTCTTCTTCTTCTTCTTCTTCTTCTTCTTCTTCTTCTTCTTCTTCTTCTTCTTCTTCTTCTGTGCATCCTTTGTCACCTTCTCCTTCCCTTTGTCTTGACCTTCTGTGGCACTTCCTACCAATGCCAGAGGTCTACCGACAGGGGTTGCTAATTTTGAAATTCGTTCTCATGGCTAATTAATGTCCCAAAGAGGTCGGAGATAGACCAGATGTCAAGATCTAGGGTTTCTTGCATGGACATTGTCAGATGGAGCCATTCGTCATTCAGGCTCTAAAGGAATCTGACATTGTTCTCCTTAGAGGTTCTATGGATGCCATACCCCTTGCACTTGTTGATCAGGGAGTTGTATCTATTGTAAGTGCTCTGAATGGATTCACCTGGCAGAGCCTTAAATGCAAAATACTCATTAATGAATAAAGCTCTGTTGTTCTTTAGGGTTTTGGCACCACCCTCGAGCTATTTTTCAAGCTCTAACCACAGATCTTTAGATGTTACACAGGAGTCAAGGGACTGAAAGATGTCATTTGGAATGGCCATTATGAGTAGCCTTTTGGATTTCTTTGCAAGTTCATGCAGGGCACTCTCTTGCTCAGTCCACTCATTGATAGGCTTAGGATGATGGTATTCAGGTATTTCTAGAGTATTTGCAGTAGCAGGAACACGAGGGACAGTGGTCATTGGAATGTAAGGAGGATTGTGAAGAAACTCAACCAGTCCAGGATCCACACCTTTAAGGAAGTGCACCATCCTTATTTTCCACTGAGGATATTCATCCCTCAATAGAGTAGGAGGTTTTGATTGAGATCCTGCACTGAAATAGTTGACTGTGTTCGCCATTTTCAGATGGAGAGAGTAGGACAAAAAAACAGGGTATGAGATAAACTGTAGAAAGTAACAAGAATGTGCTCAATAATGATGAGTATTTGGTTTGAGAGAGTCAATAACCAACAAATAAGCTTTGAGTCTGTCTTTTTTGGGTCAAGCACACTTGCCTTTGAATCTATATCAAACAGGTTGAAATAGTTCCAGAAAACAGAGTGTGTTTTGTGAATGGAGTTCAAAGTAAAGAATAAACACAAACTACTACCAGGAACACGGGAATCAAGTATAGAACAGGATCCTTTGATATTAACAATCAAAGTCTGCTCTGATACTAATTGTTGATCCCAAAATAGGATGTTCTAGATTTGATATGCTTTTCACTACACAAAAACTAGTAAATAGGAGTGCGGAAGCGTTTTAGTATGTAGAGAAAATAAAGCATGCAAGGTAGTAGACACACTAACAAAACAATGAATAGAAACGTAAAATCCAACAATATGATCACTGAAGAAACTGTTTCATTGAATTGCTCAAGAACACCAAGAACACACACTTGTATGTGCAAATATGCTCAAGAAAATACAATCTCTATTTTAGAATAGTGTGTGTTCGCATGCTAAACCAAATGTGGTGTTCCTATAATATACAAGGAGGATGCACCCCGTTGTACAAGACAAAGGCTGACATTCCATAAACGGAATGCCACCTGGAATGGTAAACAATCTTCCGTCGCGTAAATGATCTGTAAAATCTTCGTACAATAGGATTCACGTGTTCTGCATGTGCCTTGTCTTGAACTATATCCATGAAATCTTTGAACGTTAATCTCCAGAGGTTAGCCATCACAGAGGCTCTGTGAGTGATCACAGAGGCTCTGTGATCTGAAAGTCATCTTCAGGTTAAGTCCTTTGGCAGAAAGTCGACAGAGTCTTCTGAGTATGTGGATTTTGTGGTGAGCTAGGTCGTTCAGAGCAGTCTTCAGCAGTTCCTATACTTAGCCTATTTTTCAATACTTCTATTCATGAAAGTTGGAGCTAACAGTTTGGGATAAAGAAAAAAGTAAACGACAATGTTTGCCAAAAGAACAAGCATTACACGTACATCGTTTTATTACTAGAAATAAAATTACTATGCCGAAGTAAATTAAAAACGGAATGTCCTAGATGTCCAAGACGGTTGTGCCAGGTTGAGGGAGAAACGGTGTGGAGAGCGACTGGGGAGGTCTGGATGTTTGAGACGTATGTGAGAGGGTAGAGATCACCGAAACTGTTGCATCTCGTGATAAGGTTCCCCGTTGAAAGATCCTTCACAGAAAATCCGAACGGGTCAAATTCTATTGAAACTTTATTTTCACTAGTGAATTTTCGGACATAAATCAGATTTTTGATGACGTGGGGAACATGGTACACATGACTAAGAGTATAGGGTCGGTTCGGGTTAGGAATGGTGGTAGAACCTTGACCGAGTATTGGAATGCTTTTGCCATTACCAACTAAATATAACGAGGATTGCTTAAAGAAAATAGATTGGAGATTTTACCCGAGTCACTAGTGAGGTGTGACGTAGAGCCCGTGTCCATGTACCAATTGTTGTCTGGTGGTTGAAGCTGCATGGTGTGGAAGGCCCCTTCCAGTTTGGTTCGTGTCATCGGAGTGCCATGTACGACACTAGGATCAGTCGTAAAGTGAGCTTGGTGTTCGTCCCCCGCGGTAACCATCGCGGCTGTTGCGCGCCCGGTGTTGATGATGTTGTCGCGAGCCGGAGGGTCGGAGGCGGTATTGTTGGTGTCGGTGTGTTGCGTAACAAGATCTTGCGGACCGTGTAATTCTTGTTTCGATCTCCGAGTTTCTTCCAACAAAAGTTGAGATCGAGCCTTGTTGAAGCTTGGCAACGGATCAACTTGTTGTATGAGGGTGGCTATGGTTTCATAGTCACCTTTTATGAGACATGAAACAAGTTAAAGAACCATCTTATTTTCAGAAATTGGATTACCTACGTTGGCCAATTGATCGGCCAAATTTTTGAGAAGAGCACAATAATCCGAGATGTTGGAGATAGCTTGGAGGCGAGTAGTGTTGAACTACTCTTCCAAGTAAACCGCACGCGTTGCTTTGTTATTTTGAAAGATTTCTTCAAGTCAATTCCAAAGTTCTTGGGCGGTGGCGCTAGGCTTCATGATGGTTTGGAGGAGGTTAGGAGAGATGGTGCTATAGATACATTGCTTGACAATGGCATCGAGACGAGTTCAGGTGACTTTATCGATTTCGGTGGGACGATCGACCTTGGGATTAATGTGATCGAGCACATTATAGGCGCATGTGTGGACGTGGAATAACTCAACCCATGAAGCATAATGACCGTCGCTTTGATCTAGAAGAATGGGTATCGAGTTTTTGATATTGTTCACGCCAAAAGCGGGGTGAAACGGTGTTTTTGCGGTGTCGATACTGGTGGTGCTGGATCCTGCCATCGTGCTAAGAAATGAAGATTAGGGTTGAGAGGAGGCGGCAAAAAGATAGTCGGGGGGGGGGGGGGAGAATGAGAGGGAGAGAAAAACCGATTAGGGCTCTGATACCATAAAAATTGGTGAATTTCCTTGCCTTCTCATTGTTCATCACCGAAATATATAAAGATTACATAAAGGGATTGAAAAGGGAATCCCAATATTCAAGGAAACTATATCACAGATAAAAGGAAACTATATCACTGATAAAAGGAAACAAATAAAAGGAAACTATATACAAAATAATATTCACTAATAATGGGGCCCGCAATTGCGGATTGCAGATCTGGGTCCGTTTTTTTAAGTAAAAAATGACTAGATTCGTTTTTCTCTTTGTCGTTTAGCCAGATCCACAATTACAGACCTGAATATTGCGGAAGTAGTAATATTTATGTAAAGCGGGAGAGAAATGGCTAGAAAACAATTTTTTTGTATACTCTAGATATCTAAGTCAATTTCTCAATACATAACCAAGTTAATGATGAAACACAATTTGTTAATGACCAACTAATCAAATGCAATGTAAATTGATAAATGCATTCGAAGTGTTTTCGATGTAAATTGTTTTCATTGATATTATGTCTCTTAATAGTAAAAGAGGGAATCTGATACATCTTCTTATTGTTTTGTAAAAGATATAACCCAAGACATAGTAAATTAGAATGTAAAATACATAGGGGTGTGTTTGGTTGGAGGTATTAAGCAGTAATTAAAGGGAAATGATAATAAAAGAAACTGTTTGGTTTTATATAATACAATGAGTCCATCCCCCCAAAAACCCAAAATTTCATTTCTTGTTAAACTTGAAGGAATGAAAATCCATTCCCATTTCCATTACCTGTCATTTTCATTTTCATTCCCATTTTCATTCTGTTGTGTGAACCAAATGACCCGTAGTAAATTGATTGTTATAAGCATAGAATATTAAGCAATGTCATCTTGAGTTAAATGCGGGAATGAATGATATTTCTAAAAGCTTCGTGGTGAGTATTAGCATCTTGGGTCTTTCGTGTCTTCGTCAGCATTAAGCACATGACTGGATACGTTATATAGCAACATACAACTAACCATGTATGAAGACTTGCGCGTAATAGGTACTGATAATTAATTATAGTATAATGTGAAAATTAAATGGAATGGTGTTCATGTAAATACATGTCATTAGAATTTGCTACATGATGGAACAAACAAATCAATTACATGTGTATGAACGAAGTCTGTATATAATTTTTAAAGCATCATGCATACGATAAGAAATAGTATATTTTTTTCATCAATCATAACCAAATTTAATATAATCAACTCTCAATTTCTCTTTCTGTTTGGTACTCTCATAACCTAAATACTCAAATTATTACAAACATTGAGCCCAACAAAGACATATGATAAGAAAGATTGTATTTTAATTCAAAAATATCTCAAAATTGAAGAAAATATAAATCTTGAAACACTCTCACATACATTCATTAGATGGTGGGTTAGATCTATAAAAGGTCCATCTTAAGAGCAATTAATGAGTATTTCAATTTTATAATTGCAATATTACACTAATTACATCGCTATGTTAAGATGAAGTCACATACTAATTAAGACATGCCGATTATTATGTAAACTAATTTGGTAATTTGGTACATGAAGCCCACTTTCCAGAGAGTTACTATATGTGAAATAAATATTTTAAAATTTTATATGTATTTTCAAAGTTTAAAGCTCTTTTAGTTGTACCATGACCATATCCTTAAATATGCTCTATATATTCTCCAATGCTTTCTTCCTAAGTTTACACTTTCCGAAACATAATAGACTTTTGTTATGGTTTTATTTATGTCTACTCTTATATAAATGTGGAAAATGTTCTCACAAATAGCAAAAGAGTATATGTTGATATTCATGGATATTGAAAATTAATATAAAAAAGGTACAGTTCAACACATGAGATTAAGTAGGGGTGAGCAATACCCGAATTATCCGATCCCACCCGAACCGAAATCTTGCCCAATATCCGATACCCGAGCTACCCGATACCTGAAATACCCAACCCCTTTGTTTTTTTTCGGATAATTAGGATCGGGTTGGGTATCCAAATCCCCGACCCGTTCGAATATCCGATATTTAAGTTTTTAAAAAAAAATATGTTTTTATCTATACTATATTATAAAAGAGACATAAAAAACTCTTAATTACAACATTTTAAGCACAAAATACAACTAATTAAAGCCAATTACTTAATTTACAACTTCATAATGTCTTGGTACAACTTATCCAAGCACAATATCTCACATCAACATCTATTTATGGAATAGATACTCATTAATTAATATAAATATTTGTTTTTTATATTTAATGGACGATTTGATCAATATTATCTACTATTATCAATATTTATTTTTTATATTTATTGGACGATTTGATCAATATTACTATTATCAATATTTATTTTTTATTTTATGACTTGCTCTTAATATATCTATATCTATATTAGTTATAATCTCATAACTAATATATCTATATTATATTATAAAAACATGCATTGATCTAATAAATATATTTTAATAAAAAAATAAAACCATGTTGTAGCTCAGTGGTAAGGTAACATCCTGGGGGGTCAGTGGATGGTATCCCTGACTACCCAGGTTCGAACCTCGTGGTGAGCATCCTGTGACATCCATGATCATGGGCCTGCCACATAGTGGTACCCTTAATTGGGCTGGGTCGTGATCGACGGGGATTAGTCGGGTGGCACCCTTAAGTGGGAGCCCGGATACCCCGGGAACGTGTGCGTGTGTGTTAACTTGCCGTTAAAAAAAAAGGTAATTTATAATAAATATATTATAAAAGCTCAATATTTGAATTCGTATAAATAACTGCAGATATATACGCACTTATTTTTATTTTCTAAAATATCTAAAAATTTTAACTATTGATATAACTAACCGATAAATATAAGAAAATTCGAGATAAAACACATTATTTTTATTTTTTTATTGAAGTATGTTATCTTTTTAATTTTAAATATAAAATATCTTAAATATAGTTATCATTTAAATTAAACATTTTTTGACCCGTAACAAAATACTTTATTATTATTTAAAAAAAAAAAAATAATTAAACTAAACTAAAATATATTTTTGTTTTAAATCTAGGTTTCTCAAAATCGTAAAATAAAATAAAAAAAGACTAAAAGAAAGTATGGATAATGATCGAGGTTTCGAGTTCTAGATTTCAGAAACCCGCTGCATTGCGAGGGTACATTTCTAGTAAATAATAAACAAACTAATAAAACTCTAAATCTATACCTAATAAACCATCGACTCCTCAAACCTAAGACGCATACCTCATTGCACATTGCTCCACCGGCGACCATCGCACCAGGCTACGGCGCCCTCCCACCGACAGCCATCACAAACACTATCTCCTTCGCTTTCTCTCTACTAATGTCTACTGATTTGAGTTCTTTTTCTAGTCTGTAAGTTCACTCTCTAGTCTCTACTACTGATAATTTTATAGTTCACTCTCTATTTATATGTGTATGCTATTGATTTCTGTTTTCTGGAGTTTTTATTTTTATTTTGGTGGAGTATCAAATTTTGGACAGTAAGTTACTGTCTTAATAAGGAAATCTGAAAATTGAAAATCATTTATAGTTAGAATAACTTAGATTGATCATTGTTACTCTTGGTCTTCGTCTAAATGTCTAATGATCTCTTGGATTGAAATTTGGAATTGGAAATTTGCCAATTTTGACAATAGGTTACTGTGTTACTGATTAGAAATTTGTAAATTTGGAATTGGAATTGTTTCTTACTTTTTTTGGAGTTTAGACTTTGGACACATCACAATTGAATGCACACATATGTTAGATTGTTAAATATGATTGATATAGTTTACATATGCTATTGTTATTTGATTATTGATCATTACTTACACATTACATTACAGTTCACATATGTCTCAATCTCAAGCTGAAAGTACCGAACCCCCTGATCCAAAGAAGCATAAAACTACTGAAACAAGATCTCATGTATTGGATCATTTTGAAAAAAAATTAAATCCATACGGTAATTTGATCAGAGAAAAGTGAAAAATTGTGAAAAAACATATACGGTCGACCGAAAAAGCATGGCACTTCCTCGTTAAAGAATCACTCGCTTTCATCCCTTAAAAACCCATAGTCCAAAGAAACTAGACAATCCATGTTGGCATTCACTTCGAAGTCTGAAAATGATGAAAGTATTTTGACTTTATTGGGTTTTTAATCAAGAGAGCGTTAGGAAAGCATTAGCGAAAATGGTCATTATTGATGAACTGGCTTTCATGTTTGTAGAGGATAGGGGGTTCAAACAATTTGTTGAGAAAGCATGTCCAATGTTTAAGATACCGTCTAGATGGACGGTTAACAGAGATGTATTTGGTATGTTTTTTGAAGAGCGGTCGAACCTTAAAAAAAGTTTTAAGGAAAACTCACAATGTATTAGCTTAACAACCAACACTTGGAAATTCGTGCAAAGGATAAATTATATGTGCAGAACTGTACATTTTATTGATCCCCAATGGAAATTGCATAAAAAGATCATATCTTTTGTTCCAATCAAATTACACAAGGGGGATGTAATAGCCAAAGCTTTAGAGATATGTTTGGTAGACTGGGGCATAAAAACATTGCTACTTTCACAGTAGATAATTCATCTACTAACGATGTTGCCATTGGGGGTGTTCATCTGTTAGGGCTCAATACTTGCATATGCGATGCATTGCACATATTCTGAATTTGGTTGTCCAAGATAGGTTGAAGACGGTTGATTTGACGGTTAAGAAGCTTAGGGATACTGTTAGGAGGGTAAGGGGCTCTCCGACTAGGTTGTCAAAGTTTAGAGAACTTGGTACTTTGCTTGGGGTGGAAGAAAAAGGTTCTATTTACCTTGATGTTCCTACTAGATGGAACTTAACTTACATGATACTCAAGACTTCCATTCCTTAAAAAAGTGTGTTTGAAGCCTATGAAGGACATGATGCCTCATTCAAGTTAGATTTGGGTGATTCTATGCTTGCGGATTTTGATTGGGATTATTTAGAGAGCTTTGTAACCCTTTTGAAGACATTTTATGAGATGACAGTAAGAATCTCAGGCTCTCTTTATGTCACTTCTAATTCTTACTTGACCGACATCTCTGATTTAAGTTGCGTGTTTGCGGATATGACAACTTCCTATAATAGAATTGAAAAGGTATAACTATTTTCATAATTTGGTTAATTTTTATTACATTGTCATTTACATATGTGTAATTCTTGTGTTCTTGACCATCTTCTTAATTTTTCTATTAACATAATATGGGTGAAAAAATGAAGGCAAAGTTTGATAAATATTGGGTGATCTGGAGAAGATGAACTTGGTAATTTTTTTTGCCAACATTTTTGATCCAAGAGATAAAGTTGAATACATGCCATTCTAGTTCAATCAATTGTATGGTGAAGAAAAAGGTGGATCATGTTTTATGAAGGTAAAATGTAAACTCACTACCTTGTTTGAATATTATGTGTCAAAATATTCTACTTCTGAATCGAAGCTTCTCAATCTCAATCGGAAAAATGTATCCCTATTGGAAGGGTACAGTCTAGGTTGAAAAGTCAATTAAAGAAGCAAAAGCTTGAAAGTGGGGTCTTATAAAATAAAAAAAAGTGAGCTTGAAGTTTTCCTAGGTGAGGCCATTGTAGATGATAGTGATGACTTTGATGTCCTTAGATGGTGGAAAGTGAATACTGAACGGTTTCCCATTCTTTCAAAAGTTGCTAGAGATGTAGTTGTGCCTATTTCTACGGTTGCATCTGAATCAACCTTTAGTATAAGTGGAAGGGTCTTGGATAATTTTAGGAGTTCTCTAACTCCTAAAATAGTGGAAGCACTTATATGTCCGCATGATTGGTTAAGGGGCCCCACTCAACCAATTGCGGTTGAAGAAATTTTGGAGGACCTTGAGAAGTTTGAGAAAGGTAAGAGTACGACATTAATTTATCATTTATAATTATTTATTTCATTTAAAATTATGTATTTCATTTATAATTTTGTTTAAGACTTTAAGTTCTTGTGTCCATGATGATGATAGTACACATGCTTCAAAGGATTTGGGAGATTTTGAAGTTGATTCATAATTGTTGCGGTAAGTGTTGATGGATGGTAAGTTAAGGTTTAGATATTTGGATTATTTGTTTATTAAATTTTAAAACATTTATTGCACTTGGTATTTTGGATATTTGGTTGGTGAACTTGGTTTGGTTGGTAATTTGGTATTTTTTTGAAGTGTATATATTTACATACGGCAAATGCAACAAATAAATTCACACATCCTCCTCACCTTTGGTGAGGTTTGAACCCCTGACCTCCTAGAAGGCCAAAGGTTCTGATACCGCTAGGTTTAGTTGTTGCACTTTGGTAGTTTGGTAATTGGTACTTTGGTACTTCGGTTTAGTTTAAGATTTGAAGTTTTGAATTTGAACAATTGTCAATTTGTCATCTCGTGAGTGTTGAACTGTTGATGGATTTGGTTTTTTTGTAATTGTTATTTGTTAAACTTTGCACTTTCGTATGATTTAAATGTTTATTTTTATACTTATTGTGAATTTGTATTTATAAATTTAGATTCAATAGAATTATAGAATTAAAGAATTAAAGAATTATAGAATTGCACTTTTGTTTAGAATTATAGAAATAATAAAATATCGAAAAAAAAGGTCCAAAAAAAGTGAATTTGAAGGTTGAAAAGAAAGGCCCAAAAAAAAGTGAGTTTGAAGGCCCAAAAAAACCCCCAAAATCCTGGATATATCTGAACCGAACTGAATACCCGAGAAATATCGGATATTCAAAATTATCGGGTTTCTCCCTTTTTTGGTTGGATTTCGGGGGAGATTCCCATCACCCGATATCCGATCGTGTATTGGGTTTTGGGCCCCGACCCGACCGATGCACAGGCCTAAGATTAAGAAAACTACGCTCCATATTCAAAATTATATTCGATATGAATTATGAAAAAGAAAATACTCTAATCACATTGAACGTTATAGAAAGCAATATGTTTACATTTGTTAAACGATTAATATCTAAAGTTTTTTTTGTGGGAAAAAGGGGATTGGTAAAGGGGACAAAACCCCTTGGAAAACACTGAGAGGGTGTTTGGTTGGGGATATTAGTCCATAATTAGTGAGAATGAATATAAAAAAAGGTGTTTGGTTAGCTATAATATAATGGACCCATTCCTAAAGGTGCCCAAATTTTCATTCCGGATCAATTTGGGGGAAATAAAAATCATTCTTGCTTCCTACCCTAATCATCGCCTCTTGCTGCAAAGCCTTGCATTCTCCACACGACTCTCATCTTCAATCGATATCATCACAGGTATGTTCCAATCTCAAATTAAAAATCAAGATTTCTTTATGTTTGATGCTTTCTTCTTCTACCACTCCATATTCAATTGAATAAAAAAAAAAACAGACCTGTACATCTTCAATCCACAGGAATCGATCACGAAAAACCAAAACTCACCACTACATCGATTAAAACCCACAGACCCATCCATCAAGATTTGTTTATGCTTATGTTTTATCTGTGTATATATCATGTTAATTATTAGGTTTTGGTTTACCATTGATTGAATTTTGGATCGTAAAAGTGTATACTTTTGCCAAGAAGTAGATTGGTGACAATATTTTTGTTTCTTAGATATAACGTACCTCTGATAGCTTTACTAAAAACACACTCAACAACAAGATGATCCCTTGTGTTTGCTTCTTGCAGCATTCCCCACTTCATAGTCTTTGGTGTTAACAGTTAATACATTCCTAAGAGCCAATCATGTAGCCATAAAACAACTTGGGAAAATTAGATCTATTTTAGACAACTGTCCACCAGGACTTTTTGATGCTTCCTACTCTGGAAGTCCAAACTGATGCCATGAATGTTTGGCACATGAGTGATTTGGGTGACTACAGAGGACAAAATGTGTGTTAAGATTTGCACATAAGTGTTTGTGACATAATTTTATGCTGCAAATTATCACATAATTATGCAAGATATAATCATTCATATGAAAAAAATATGCTCTAAGATTCATATTTCTTTTATAGATATAAATGGCTCGTTCCCCGTTTAACAAAAGGAATTGCAAACTAAGGAAACTTTTGTTGTGTCAACAAACAACAAATAACATGTTTCTTATTATACTCGCCAACTATTATGTTGTTATTTGTTCCTACATTCGATATAAGATCCATGAAGTCAAAACAAAGGATGAGAAAATAATGGATTGGATGAAATGGATGTTTAGGTTGACCATGGAAAGTGATGGCGTTTATATTAGTGAACTTCGTATGGATAGAGCAACCTTTACGGTACTCTGTGATATGGTTAGTGATGTTGGAGGTTTAAAGCCTACTAGAAACACGTCTATTGAAGAGGTTGTCGCAATGTTTTTATACACATTGGCTCACCACAAAAAGAATAGAACAATTAGTCATTTATTTTTTCGTAGTAAAGAAACAATTAGTCGTCAATTCCATCTAGTTCTTTTAACAATTTTGAGGTTGCACCCCATCTTACTCAAGAAACCAGAGCCTATTACATAAGATTTTCAAGATGGAAGATGGAAATGTTTCCAGGTATGACTAGTTGTTTAGTTACATTTGTAAGTTAACGACATTATGAATTAAACACTAGGTTGAGATATGTATACATACCATGTTTGCATTTGTAGGGTTGCTTAGGAGCTTTGGATGGGACATTAATTAAAGTTACACCTTTTAGTGATGAAAAGCCTCGTTATCGCACAAGAAAGGGTTACATTTGACCTAATGTTTTTGGTGTTCTTGCCCGAACATGCAATTCATATATGTTTTTCCTGGTTGGGAAGGTTTTGCGCATGATGGTTGTGTGCTTCGAGATGCAATCTCAAGGCTTCACGGTTTAACAGTTCCTCAAGGTTCTTATTATTTGGTTGATTCTGGATATTGTAATGCAAATGGTTTTCTTACACCTTATCAGAGACAACGATATCACCTAAAAGAGTTCAATGTCCATCGACCCAACACTGTCGAGGAGTATTTCAATATGAAACACTCCAAAGCCAGGAATGTGATTGAGATATGTTTCAGATTGTTGAAAGGAAGATGGAAGATTCTTGCATCCCCCTCATTCTACTCAATTGAAACCCAAATTCAAATTATAATGGCATGTTGCTTCCTACACAACTTGATTCGAAAGTTTATGAGCCATGATCCCCAAGAGTCGGTCCTTGATGAGTCCAACCGATGAGTGGCTAGCATTTAGAAATACTATGGCTACCAATATGTTTAATGCATGGAGAAGTAGATAGATTTTGTCATGATTGTACTTGACTTCATGTTGTTTTTGGGTTTTTATGTTGACACTATGCTTTATTATGTTGTATTTGACATTATTTTTTATTATGTTGTATTTGACATTATGTTTCATTATGTTGTATTTGACATTATGTTTCATTATGTTGTATTATATTGTTTAGAAATGGCTACACCTTCATGTGAGCGTGAACGTGGAAGGGGAAAAACAAAATATATTGGAATGACGAGGAAGGTGAAGCGTTGGTCAATGTTTTTTAAGAACATGCTTGTGATCCGTTATCGAAGGTAGATGAAGGATTCAAAAACGGCTGCATGATTGAAGTGCATAAGAGGTTGGTCCAAAGGCTACCAAATTTTGATAAGGAAGTTATCCCTCACATCGACTCTCGGATAAAATATCTTAAAAAAAATATAATCAACTTTCTGAAATGTTGATGCAAAGTGGGTATCAATGGGATGATGATGAGCATAAAATTAATTGTGAGAAGCAATGCTATGACGATTTGTATCAACCTAAAGTTTAGAAGGAATTTAAACTTGGATAATGACGTAAAATTTGCGTCTATGGACATATAATCACCGAAAAGGGGAAAGGGTAATAACGTTTACAATTTAAAAGTGGAAATAATAATTAACAAACTACTAATCTAAATTATCCTAGCTTAGATTACTATCGGGTGTCATCATCATTTTCCCATAAGAATTCACCAATGCTATGCATGTCGAGATCCCAGAAGTTACTATATCCAAAAGATTGTCCTCTACGTGACTTAACCCTCCTCTCAGGCTTCGCCAACCCACCGCTAAAGGAACCTGATATGCACATCATTTTAAGAAAAAGTGTTAGGCTTGGAGACCAATAATAAATAAAAGAACCAAATACAACGGTTTAGCCTTTAATAAAATCCACTTCGGGTAGGAGTATTGAACCCAAACTTTCCACAAAACATTTATTATTAAAGTAAAATGAGGGAGACCAAGTTCATCATAAGTTTTGACGAAACACAAAAGTAAGCCACAAGGCATGAAAAACACGTATCAAGAATGGGTAATTAATGACATCAATACTATCCAGATCTTTAGTCATTTTGAACATCAACTCTATACAAGTCTTAGTTCGGTATAAAAATGGGTTCAACTCTATCCAAGTCTTTCACCAAAAGGATCACCAAGTTCAACCCTATCGAGGTCTTTACCTTGGGACCTCACCATTCTTGATAACATGTTCCTTTTTAAACAATTATCATGCATTTAATATCAATCCCAATCATGTAGGTATTTACCCTTAATTGCACAAACATGTATTACTTCGACTAATCATGCTTATTGATCCATAAAATTTTAGTCTAATTTGCTCATATGCCACACAAGCCATACCAACACCCGATATATAAAAACACTTGCATTTCAAGAAAGCCATAAATATATTACTCCAACTTTATAAAAAATGTCCCATTGTTTCAACCACTCATTTGGGTTCCAAAACTTCATATAATCTTAAAGAAATCATTAGTTATAAATGTCCAACCATTTCTTGTCATCATTTCCCAAAATGCGTCTAAACCCTAGTTTTGACCTAGAAAGTCAAATAACCAAATAAAAAGGAAATGATGTAAAAGTTTCAAGAAACATAAATGGAAGGTTTTGATGTGCATATAGTTTTAGAAATGTAAAGATGAACTCACAAGAATGGGTTTTGATAAAAACCCATAACCCTAGAAATTTCTTGAAGAAGACAACAATGGAGATGGTGGTCTTTGTTCCTAGCTTCCAACACTTGATGGTGATATCAAATCTTGCAATAAATATGGATGAATGTGACTTGAATGCTCCTATGATGAATCCAAAGAGTATTTAGAGAAGAGAGAGTTTTGGAAGAGAGGTAGTTGAGGTAATGAATGAAGAGAATGGGATGAAAGGAGTCTATAGGGTCCGGGACTCGTCGTCGACATTGTCCCCGCGACTGTGCCCTTGGCATAATCGCCGGGCAAAGTCGCCCGCTTTGGGGAACCCACGGTACCAACCCCGCGACTGTGACACCGCAACAGTGACCCAGTCATAATCGTCGGGCACTATCACCCAGCACGTACCGAGACCAAACCGAGGACCGCGATTGTAACACCGCGACTATGCCCATGGCGCCGGGCACTCTCTCCTTATAGACATCGAATGCTGGATTTTGATTTTTCTTGGCATGATTCGATCGTTGACGAGAAAACAAAGTGATAGCTTAACTCCATTACTTACAATATGATTAATTAAAAGGAATGACGTCAAAAAACTCACCAAATTTTTCGGGCGTTACACGATTGGTGCAAGGTAAGGGCATGAAACTACTACTTTTTTTAATTGTTTTATTCTTGTTCTCATAATGTCGTTTTTATTTTTTGTAGACTCATAAAAATGCAACCGGCTTGTGGAACTTCAAGTTTCCATATTTGCGAAAATTGGACTTGGTATGGGGTAGAGATAAAGCAAATGGACTAAAATCCGAGGATATATCACAAGCCTGTGAAGATATTATTAACAACAAGAATGTGTTTTTATAACCACAAGGGTTGTGGCGTGATGGTAAAGGCTTGGGGAGTTCATAGCGCTCAACCCGGGTTCGAGCCCCACTAGCAGCACTTGTGGCCACTGATTATACTGAGGATAATCTCAGGGCTGCATGCTTTAGCAGCTGGGCCAAAGGCCCTAATTGCCAGAGATTAGTCTGGGTCATAGGCCCAGGATACCCTTTCCAAAAAAAAAGAATGTGTTTTTATGTTCTTCCAATAGTGAAGGTGAAGAATAAGTTGATGCACAAGGATCTCCTTTATCATCAACCACTATCACATCAAAGAGCGCAAAAAACTTTCACCTAGAAAGGAAATTTAAAAGAAAAAGAAATCACCTTCACTTCAACATACCATTGACACGAGGTTAGATGAATTTAATTCCAAGTTTGAGTCTATTTGTGGTCAAATGATTTCACAATATGCTGCTATTGCCAATGTTTTGACCGAAGCTAACAAATCTGATTCTTTAAGTGAAGAGAAGATGCAAGAAGTCATGAATGAACTTCTTAGCGTTGGAATATCTACAAGTGATATTGGTAAAGCTCTTGAAATTTTCTATGATGAACCTACCAAAGTTAAGGTCTCTTCTTTACGTTTCCAATTCACATGAGAAGAGCATACGTGCTTGGGTTCTTGTATCTTGTTAGTCAATGAATTTGGATCTTAAACATAATCTTTTGGTATGCATTTTGAAGTTGGTTGGCTATGTAAGCCTCTTTTTGGTATTGTATTTTGAAGTTGGATGATACATATAATATTGTATATTGAAGCGGGATGAAACATTGAAATATATTGTATTTTAAAAGCTGGATGAAACACGAATTGTATTGTATTTTTGAAGTTGGAAGAAACATCAAAATGTAATGTATTTTTTAAGTTGGAAGAAACATCAAACTTTATTGGAATTTTAAATTTGGATGAAAGATATTTTGTATTGTATTTTTTAAAGTTGTGTTTAAATGATAAAGTGATTGGTTAATGTTCTAAAAATGGTAATACAATGCTACAATACAAATTTTCAATTATTATATATGATAAACATCCAAACAACATCTATGATAATGATAATGATAATGATTCCCAGTATTAACCAAACAACATCAATGCAATGTTCTTTCCCATTTTCATTCCCTGTCATTTTTATTTTCGTTCCCATTTTCATTCCCCTGCCTGAACCAAATAGGTTATGATATACAAAGTTATAGTCTATTAAGAGGGTAAAAACATTCCTTTATAAATCTCAATACAATCATAATAATGAAGAGCATTAATGTTCAAATTTAAATTTATGTAATGCTTAAAATTATAAAATTAAATAAACTACATGTTGGCTCCTAAATGAGTTTAAATACCAAAAAGAATAACAAAAACAATCACTCCAAGAATATGAAAAAATGGTGTAAGAACAATATCCAAGTGATTATGGATAAATCTCATGTAACCAATAACATTGATATTGATGACAAGTTGAATAATCACCAATTCCCAACACTCTAATATTAACAATTGAATGGAAAAAGAATGTTATGTATAACTGATGTAAAAGAAACAGATCAATGCAAAAAACTAAAAACACTTCTTGGTTGTTCTCCCCTACTTGGTTTGGAGAAAATGAGTAGTTATTCACCGGAATTTGATTGAATTTGTGGATAAAAGTTGATAGACCAAACAACAAAAGTAATCCATCCCAATACATTCAATAAAACCTTAAATACTCTATTGTGGTGGGGTAAATGTGAATAAAACTCCACTCCATTCTTGGAGGTGATTAGAACCGGTGGATAGAATTTAATGCTTGCATCTTTGAAGTAAACAAAGTGGCATAAGGAGAGTGAAAGGAACACCTATCTAGGAAGAAATTGAGAGTAAAAGGCGTATAACATGGATGGTTTAAGAGATGGGGAGAGTAAAAGGCATACAAGAATGTGGATGGTTTAGATATTAAAAGTTGATTCAAGTGATGACAAATTTACAAAAATCTACTTGCAATGAAATATGCATTTTTCATGGAGGGGCGTAAAAGTCTTTAATATATTTAATATTTAAAAATGCAAAAAACCAAGAATTTTTTATCTAAGAATGTGACACATCACTTTTTGTTGGTTTTCCACACACACACACATATATATATATATAGAGATAAAATAAATATATATTATATTTTTCTAATATCATTAACAAAAAAAATATTGTTACTTTTCTATAAATATATGAAAGTAAATTGTATCTGACTACGTATTTTATTAGGATTTTAACTTTAAAAATTTTATTTTTTGAATGTTTTATATAATGTTTACTATAAAAACATATAAAAGATTTACATGAAGAAATAATTGCTTTTATTGTTGTATATGTTTTATTTTCATTTATTTTGAGTAAACTTCATTTTGGTTCATGTGCTTTTTTGATAGCTAGAATCCAGGGGGTGTCTGATTCATTTGAAAGAATGAGATTGAAAATGAGAATGAGAATGCAACTTCTTATTGGATATTCATTCTGAGTGGTTCAAGCCAGAACACCAAATCATCATTGAAATAAGCAAAAATCACCCCTTAAAGTGATTGTTCACAAGACAACCAACAGTGCCTATGCAATATTTGCAACAATGGTGGAACTTTCTTGAGTATGATAAAGAGGAAAAGGAATTCAAGTCTAAAATTGTCGGAGTTAGCTATTATGTGGATCTTACCATTTTTAGATCTTTGCTTCATCAACCAGGGAAAGATGATATCAGTGGAAAAGAGAACTTTGAAGAAGAGCCTACTTTAGAGGAGATGATTAGGGGTTTTATAAGGATGGAATACAATGGTCGCTTAGCTACATTGAGTAAGTTTAAGAGGAAGTTTTTGCCTCCAGTCTGGTACTACATGTTTTCTGTCATCAACAGGTGTTTAACTGGAAAGTTCAGTAGTCAAGACGACGAACAACATAATTGTAGCCATTTTTCATGGATTTTCTTGGAACAAACATTATAATTATGCCATGCTTATTTAAGAAGATATCAAGACAGCTCTGAGCAAGGTTCCTGGTCCAAACTATATTGCCTACCAGAGATATTGGCAGATATGCATAAGGAGATCTCTATTGGACAATCAAAGCATTGGTAGAAAGGAAGGAGAAGAGACTGCACCTCACTTTACAATGGAACTCTAAGGCTTTCCACACCATTGTCTCAGTTTGCAACTCATAAGGTACTCTCTAAAGCTTTGAGATCATACTTATCTTGGGATAGTGGGATATTGAGAGAATATTGGGCCTCTATAGGACAACCAGAACCGGTAGACTCTTTCGGTTGACCCTACCCAAGAGGACCAACCATTGAGAGTGAGAGTTGAGGAGTCACAAGAAAGAGTGTGTGGGTATGGGGTGGGGGGGGGGGGGGGGGAGGCTCATAGGGATGAGCAACCTCAGAGAAAAGCAAGGGAAAATGGAATGAAAAGAATGGGTAGTGGTGAGGAAAACATTGAAAACAGACAGAGGGTGAGAGCATAGAATTAAAATATAATGAGAATCCTCTTCTAGTCACTATAAGCTGGGCACCCACACAAACTGTTAGTTCACATCCTTTGGTGGATAACATTGAAACCGGTAGTGAGCCCATGTCATCACTTCTTTTTACCCCACCCAACCACTCATCACCTTCCCAACAAGGTGATGTTTCACTATATTTTGGGGATGCAACACATATACTATCCAATCCCCATTTAGAGGGCTTGGGTATTGAAAAAAAGAAACTTTGCCCCTCCTTCAATCATCATTTTTGCATATAGAATCTGCAAGCACCCCTGTTGTGTCTCAACAAGACTTGTACTTTGATCCCTTAATAGCACAAGATGCTAAATTTTCAAATACATGCACAACTCTTAGGGGTTGTTTGTTTTTTTAAAAAAATCTCTTAATCTCTCTTAAGTCTAGATCGTTCAGACCTTTTTACACACCACCTCTTATTAATCATAAGTAAATTAAGACTTCAGACTTTAGACCTCTTAAAAAACAAACGGCACCTTAGTGACTTTCCTTCACAGTTTGTGTATCAAATTGTTACAACAACTATAGGTGCTCAAAGGAGTATTCAAGGATTAGCTGGAAGACTCGGTGAAGTGAACATATCCAAAGCTTCATTACCAAGTACATCTATTTTACTAGGAGGATTTGTTCCACCTACAAGATAACCTTCTTTTGGAGGGTTGCAAATTGATTCATTAGTTGGACCAGGGTTACCACCTTATTATGTCGCTAAGGATGAATTCAATTCCTTTTGTAAATTTTGCAAAAATGAATTTAAAAAGATTCAGTGCAAATTAAATGAATTAACAAATGACACTTCTTCAAAATCTATAGTGGATAAGGTGGAGAAACTTGAGGAAGTGTTTGTTGAGAAAATGGATGGAGTGGATGGATATTTGCTTATTTTGCAAGATGAGTTAGAGAAAGTCAAAGATACTAATTTGGAGAACAAGGAGTTACTGAAGAACCTTGCAAGAGAATGATGTTTCAAAGAAAGATTTGATGTCTTTTCAATCTTGTATCCTCAAATCATTTGAAACCCTTTCATCAAAGCTCACTAAACATCAAGCCCAATCCCAAACCTAACATTCAATTGTTCCATCAGATTCTTCTTTCAATCCAATCCCTGTCATACCCAAAGCCTACATGTATAAACCCTCAGTTTATGAAGGATATGTCAGTCATGCCGTGTTTGATAATGTTGAACAAAAGGTTGAAAATATGGAGGAGACTTTGACATAAATGAAAGCAAATCTTTCACAAAATTTGGAAAGTTGTAGGGTCCAAACAGATAAAAGAAAGAGGGAGGGTGATCCTCATTATCATGTGGGGGAGTAGAGGCAGAAAGTTAGAAATGATTCAATAGTTCAGAGGGGTATTGAGCAAGAAAAAGAAGGAGATGTTGTTGAAACTGCGTAAAGGAATCAAAATCAAGGTGAAAAAGAGGCTGAAAGGAATGAATATAAGATGATGTTTGATAAAAGATTTTCTGAAAACGAGCTCAGTGATAGTGGTGATGAGGTTAACAGTTGTACATATATAGTGGTTTACTCTTCAGAGTTACACAGAAGAGGAATTAGGGTAGTTGAGAAAATGATGTTGCACGAATTCATGGTACCATAATTCAGTATTTTTGAACTATCTTTGTTTGATAGTTTCAAGAAGGATATTGTTTATGGTGTAGATTATCATACTATGGGTATTAATGTAGAAGAATAATCTAGTTGTTAGGGCACATATTTGTTGGATTCAAGATCATAAAGATTGAAGATCAAAAGTCAAGAAGTCAAAGGCTAAAAGTCAACTCTCACTTA
Organism: Arctium minus; assembly: GCA_954870635.1. Lineage (NCBI taxonomy): Eukaryota > Viridiplantae > Streptophyta > Magnoliopsida > Asterales > Asteraceae > Arctium > Arctium minus. The sequence goes on from OX941081.1 coordinate 84,698,742, forward strand.
AAGTCAAAGTCTTTTGTTAATAAATTCAAAGTCAATGTAATTGTATTTTGTTTCTTTGTATTTGTTGTGGGTATAAATACCTTTGATGTCTTTGTTTGAATTAAGTTGTAAGCGTGTATGTCATTTGTAACAATTCAGTTTGTGAGATTGAGAGAGCATATGAGAGAAGAGCAAATTAGAACATTTTCTAGTGAGAGAGTATAGAGAGAAAATTGTGAAATTGTAATCTTTGAGTTTGGAATTAATGACATATGATTACGAGATTCTCATCTTGATTGTGTGTAGCAATTAGAACTTGAATCTAGGGAATAACACTAGTCACTTGGTAAACTATGAAGTGTAACACTCTCAAATTTGGAAAGAGCGACTAATTTTAAATTTTCGAGTAAACCTCAAATAAGAAATAAATTCCATTATAAATGTCAATCGTTGATTTCCTACAATGGCAATCTAGGATTTAACATTAAACAATAGAAATCCAAACCTTACACAAAATCTACATTAAGGACGTTGTTACTAAAACCTAGTAATTATAACCATTACCAAGGTACATAAGACGTCTCCAATTAGCTAAATCTTTCTCATGCCTCTACTAGCACTCAACTCAACACAATGTCACTAGAACCATTCCTACAGGGATCTGATGCACATGCCGACAAAAAAAAGGTTAGGCTTAACGCCTAGTGAGTTCAAGCAGTTTTCATCAGTAAGATAAAACGACAAAACGTAAAGAATATTATTTAATTCACAATTTCCAATATGAAACACATTTAGAATAAAAATGATATCTTTAACAAAACCCCATTTTTGTGATAAAACACTAGAATAGAAATACTCCACAATTATGAAACCAAACCCAATACTCACACGAGGTACAAATAAGATTAAAATCCAAATACTGAAAACATGGAAATAACCTTTTTATCCAAAACGTTAATATATAGAGGGGATCCAATATATCAAAGTCGTAAATTACGGTTACTTGCCAAAATCCAAGTAATATTAAAACATGGATAATACACTATCCAAAAATAACGTTTAACAACAACGGCGGAGACCCGTATCCGTTGAGAGTAACGGAAACCCATAAGCATGTCACTCGTACAACGTTAATCGCATAACACTTCACGACTTAAAGTCCAAATGCTCATACGACTCCTTGTTCACCATAAGAGTCGGTTAACCTTAGTGTCTATTCTTTTGAATTCCACCTCAAGGCTCGGCCCAATTAGTGTCTACCTCAAAGGAACACCTCAAGCGGCGGAGATCCTGGTGTGTCACCAAGACATCACTTCCAGACTCAACCCTCCTAGTGCCTACTTGAAAAGTTTCAGGTCATGAAACAAGGGTCCCGTAGTCCAACCCCACAATAGCCACCCGACCATCAACAAAAAACGGACTCACTTGCATATGAATCCAATGCATCACAGTCTAAATTACATGACTCGTAAAGATGTCCAACGACTCAAAACATGTAATATCCAAATAAATAAGCAATAACTGCAAATAACGTCCAAAGCTCATCGTTGAGTAAATTTAAACTGGACAAGTGCCCCCAAACTCATTTGATCTAAAATCAACCCAATGAAGTCCACAATTCGCTTGGCTGTATAAAAAGTTAATATAAAACAATAGAACATCAATGCCCAACATTTATACAATTTACGTCCCAAAGGTTTTGAATATATTTATTATCAACTAGAGGGTTGGGCACAATCACAAAAAAACACATCTAAAGAATTTAATAGATCTCGTAACCCGAAGTACCATAAAATCCAACAAAACTAAATTAGCGCAACAAACGTCACTAAGAGGGAACCCTTGAGTATTAAATCTCAAAATACACCAAGGCTTCAAAGAAGCATTTCGTAATAATTATTGACACCTAAAAATGCGCCCAACAACTCGATCGTATATATTTTCAGAAGATTTATAAATCAATATATTAAAAGTGCATTAACATCAAATAATCCATATATGAGAAATAATTTATCGAAATCCACACACTTTATGATTTATTATCAAAATGTCCAAAAACTCCGAATATATGCATTTCACCAAATTTTATAAACCAAATGTGCAAAAGATGCAATTTCGTCATTTAACAAACATGTAATAAATCTTAAGGTAAACACTTTAAGACTCCAAATACACATTTTTTGGCATGTAAATTTTTTTCACAAATCAACTTAAACTCACCTTGCTAGGTTAAGTTAAACCTAGGTTTCAAAACTCAAATCTTTAGCTACCAAAGGCAAGGGCTTGAGATCCATCATTACTAGCAAAAATGGGTGAAATCTCCAAATCTCCAAAATGGCCTAAATAGATCAAAATCCACAGATGTGTAAAATACACCATGAGGGATGTTCTAAGAGACTAAAATGAAATACTTTGACAGATATAAAGTTTAGAAAGGGTAGAATCAACTCACCAAACTAGGTTTTGAAGAAAACCTAAAACCAAGTAAAATGGGGAGAAATATGAGATCTTGAAATCCTAACCATCTAAGACCGATTTGTTAAAAGAAAGGATGAAACCCTTTTGTGTTAATTAAGAAAAGAGAAGAAAATGGGGCAAGGGTTAACAGTGTGAGCATGAACAGTGAGTGAGGAGAGGTTAAGGGAAAGACATTTCAAACCAGAGAAAATGGAAGGGTGATGGTGTGGGGTCTAAAAGGTACACCTCTTTTTCTTATTATATTTTTTTCCTTGTCTTAGTCACATGGCTACTGCTACATATTCACACAAAAGTCCATTAATTCTATTTCTTCGAAATTCTTTCTTTCTTTATTTATTTTTCTAGTTATGAATCCAAAAGATTAACAATTAAATGGGGCTATATATATATATGTATATATATACATTTATTCAACTATCAAATATTCTTAAATATATATATATATATATATATATACACACTAAAATTCATGGATTTCTAACTTATAAAAAAAAGAGGAAGGGGAAGTGCGGGTGTTACAATCCTCCCAACCTTAGAAATAAATTTCATCCTCGAAATCTAGTACCATTCAAAACACAAGAACGACACCGCCAACAGGATCCCTTGGTTCTCTTTAGATCGTTCCTTCCCAAAAATAAAACTCCAAACCTGAGGGTTCTCCCGACATCATCATCATACAAATTTCCTTTTTGCTACCAAACGCTCAACCCAAAAGAGCCGCAAGACTGACACATCACTCGTTATCCACCCATCTTAAAGAGGGTAGCAAGCCGAAGGCGCAAACATCAAGTAGCTACATTTTCATGAATATCTGACTCCCTTTCTAAGAGAATGTCTCGACATAACTTTCCCTCACACAAGGATTTGATCCCTTCTATTCAAGACTGCCACTACGATTCTTACGATGAACAATCCCAATCTCAATGTCCTCTTCTATCACCTGTCATCGCTATCAGGTTTGATTCTTAACTCTTTGAGGATACCGATTCCAACGATAAGATCCCGATTATCTCCAAACCTTGGATGACTCATACTATCTCAAGAGTAGCTCACGATCTTAAATCATCACTTCCACAATTGTTACCTAGAAGCAAGATTTACTCTTGAATGCTTCTAACCAACCTTTATCGAGTTCACGGTACACTAGCCCAATGCCTTCAATACTACAATGATCTTTGCAAAAGTGATCCAACCACGGTTGACCATACCCTTTTCAAACCTTGAGTACCCACAACCATATCTATTCCACCCGCGCAATAAGGGATCTACATAAGATGACCAAATAAATTCGCCCGTTGTCACTATAATGCCAATAAATCAACCTTGACTATTCAAAATGTCTTCAATGAAACAGTTTCCATTAAATTTCTCCAATAATTATTGCTAGAAAAGATTTATTGTCCTCTCCTTGACGAAATTCCTAACAATTGGTTTGATCTGGTTCAACAAAACTCTGAACCCCAAAATCCAAACTAACACAATACATGCTTACCGCAGGGTTTTCTCAAGACCTTTTAGTCAAATGATTCTTGACAATAACCTAACTTTTCCATCCCAAATTACACTCATTCACTTCCCACGAAGTGGATCGCATCCGAGACATCAATTAGAGGACTCTCAAAATACACCCAAATATAGATCATTCAATCGACGAAATATTTACAATCGAGAATTGTTAATCACTAATACTCAATTACTAACACTTAATGTCGTTAGAGTCACTGCATGTGCTGTAAATGCTCCTTAGGCTTCAACGATAATACCCCAAGTACTCTAACGGATCTTGGCCTCAAACTTAAAAGTTGACACCTAATATCATATCACAAAACGATTCGAACCACAAAACACATATTTCCATCGCGAAACTCACCCATAAGGCACACTATCCTCAAATAGTGGATATTAACAAAATATCCAAAAGTTATACATAACCCATATGCAAACAGTCGTCAAAACCTCCAACCCTAAAGATTGCTTAAACGGAGGATTACAATTCAAATAGTTGGGATAATGCATGAATCTAATGCCTCAGTTATTCAAACACGCAACGGGTTTTTAGATTTAGAAATCTCTAAATTTAAAACAACCACAAATCGGTTCATCCGACACTTCAATTCTCAAGGACCCTACTAGTCCCTAAATATAATTCCTTTCACCAAAAGGGCTTGTAATCTATGTCTTAGTGAGTTCAAGGTTTTTCTAGTACGTTAACTCAACAAATATGCCAATTTACAATTTTATAAGGCTTACCGAGCACACAATTTTTTTATAACATCTGTACATACGCGTAAAAGTTACTACCACTTACTAGGTAGTCGCGTAAAGTGGCCGCAAATGCTACACATATAAAATTATCTTGAAAGCTACTTGATCTTTACTCAAACTAATAATGACAATAATGAAAATATGCTCAACAAACTTTTCAAATGAACCGCTATAGTCTTAACATGCATTTATTTTCTATATACGTAAAATAATTTCCTACACTAAAATAGAATGCAACAAAATGTTTGTACAAAATTTCAAAAGAGGAATTACACGACATCAAGCTCCAATAATTCTCTCTTGTATCCATAAAACGTCATGGAATGAAATTCCCCAAATTAGACTCGCATGTGTCAGTTTATTTCTCAAAACTTAGTATAAAATATATGCGCATGCGATTTTTTTTAAACATGAAATAATTTAGGCTGGTTTAAAACTTAAAGCCAAATAATCAATATGCTCTCTTTGTTCTAAAATATTGGCTATAATGTCGTGAAGAAAACTTCAAATAAGATATGTATTTAAATCATATGCATCAAAACAATTGCACATAAACTCAAGAGACAATTGAAGGCCATCAAGATCTTCACACCTAACTAACAAATTCACAGAAAATAAAGTTCACAACAAAACTTCAATCACAAACACCTATTATAAAACAAATTTTATGTGTTTCAATTTTCACTCTTGAGCCACAAAGACGTGAAAGAAATTTCCAATAAAACTTGCAACCAAATGTACACAATTGAGTTGCTTCGTGTATTCAAAATTCGAGCCAAATCCTTTTATATACGTTAAATTATAAATCAAAGTGTGGAAAATAACAAGCACGAGTATTTTGAGTAGAACTGTAACACCCGTTTATTTTTGGGGCAAAATTGATTTATGATTTAAAGATTAAGAGTTGAGGAGAAGATAGATATTTGGGTGGGCCTTTATGTAAATAAACCTTAATGGTCCCAAATAAGGCCTAAAAACCCTAAACATTGCTCATTTTTCTTTTACTGAAAGAATAGGGCAGTGTGAGTTTTGAGAGTTTGAGTGTGTGCGGCGATTTGAAGGAGGAAGGGGTCGATCGAAGTCTAAAGCGGTGGTCGGAAGTTGAATCTGCGAAGAACTCATCGTTGGAAGGTAAGCATCAAAACTTTATCCCTTGCTTTTCCTCTACCGTTTGTATTTGGAAGATTTGGGGGAGTTGGGGTTTTCTCTGTCTCCTTCATTCCTAGTGTCAATCGAAATTAAGGATTGTGATCTAAGGATAGATTCACGTAGATAATCTAATGTAGATGGTTAAGCAAATTGAAGTTATCAATTGATAACATTTGAGTCAAGACCAGATATGATTGAGTGATGTCTAGTCTTTGTATGCGAAATCGAGACCATGACCTGTAAAGGGATTAGGGTGTGAACTGTGAATAAATATCGAATATGTTAATGTTTGGGTTTGTAAGGCTATTAGGGAGGATGGGACTGTCAACTAAGAAAGATAGAGGATCGGGGACCTGCGATCGCCTTGTTCATACTCGGCGAGATCGGTCGCCCATGACCGGTATCCCATCGGTCGATGTCCTTATCGACCGGTATTCCATTGACCAGTATTCCATCGACCGGTACCCATTGACCGGTATTCCATTGACCGGTATTCCATCGACCGATATTCCATCGACCGGTACCCATTGAACGGTATTCCATTGACTGGTATTCCATTGACCGGTATTCCATGGACCGGTACCCATTGACCGGTATTCCATTGGCCGGTATTCCATCAACCGGTATTCCGTTGATCGGTATCCTAGTGACCAATGTCTACTGTGAATCCAGTAGCATAAAGAAGTTATAATATTAATACCAAATCATTCAACTCGTTTTATATGAAATATGTTTGTAGGAGTTAAATTGCTGGGATTAGGATCTGGGTGTGTGCCAAGCTTATCACAAGGTGAGTTTCCTTACTCTTGTTTATGTTTAACCTACTCCTAAACTGTAAATAGACTTTACCAAGTGTTATCAATGTTTTTGGTTACTTGAGATAAAATGATGCTTGTCCTCTTTATGAGGTAATTGTATAGGTCCTATTCATCACTCACTTGTTAATCACATTTGTTAAGCGGAGGTAAAGGATTGTGTATGGCCGAGGCCATCAATATTAACCATCGGGGATGGTTTATCTGTGTTGAGGGAATTCGTTTCCCTACGCACGAAATACGACATCGACATGGGGGGGCCATATGGGGATCTACTGGGGGCCCCGGGGATGTTCAGTCCTGGTTATGACAGAAGGATTTGGTGTGTAAAACATTATTCCTTGAGATTTAGCTTACGGAGCTATTCTTTTACTTAAAAATTTAAATTGTTATTTGTTATTATCATATGGGCGAGTTTGGGAATTCACTAGACCTTTTGGTCTAATCCTTGTCTCTATTTTTCTTTCTTTCTTTTTTTAAACCCATTTCCAGGTAGTAGGAATGCGGCAGTGTGGCCCAACAATTACTAGCATAAACACATACAGATTGACACAAAACACTTTTATTGATTAATCACACAGATTACATAAATCCATATAGCTATTTGTGATAATCCTTTCAAGACAGAGTGTTTTTGTGTGTTCTCAAGGTGTACAACTATGTGTTCTCTCTCTCTCAACAATTACAACCAAATCTTATGAAACCAACATAAAGACTTGCTTATATTTAGGTCAACATGACCAAGCAAGGTCAAACCTTCTAAACACAAATACAAGACACACACTCACACTAACAACAAATACAATAATGACCCTCATTTAATCTTGAATACAATTTCATTCTAACAATCTCCCCCTTTGGATTCAAGATTAAAAGTTTTTTGGCAATAATCTTCAGGTCTTCTTTTTCTTCAGAAATGTCTTCAGCTTTCAGCTTTTGCTCTTTCTTAACATTGACATCTTCAAGTCTTTTTACACTTTTGTAGAATCTTTGACAATTCTTCAAACTTGTCTTTCCCTTTGGATTAACTTTTGAATATTCTGAATAGTCACCTTTACATTCAAACTCTGACTTTCTTTCACTATCTCTTTGACAAGCTTTCTTTAACCTTTGACTTTGATCATCTGAAAAATATTTATCTCTCCTGAAATCTTTAAAACTTCAATCTGATCTTGAACTTTGATTAATCTCCCCTTTTTAATGATTTGTAAGAATCAAAATCATTAAAACATTTCAAGGTCAGATCTGTCGTGGAATAATCTCCCCATATAACCAATGAGTACAGTCTTCATGAGCTTTCATCTCCCCCTTATGATAATATGAGAAGAAATTCCTCCTTTGTGAAGAAGTAGACAATCTGACATCTGATCTGGATTGGCCTTTGATTCACGAATGTATTCATCTGAATCTTTTCAAATTCAAACAAGTTATGAGTTGTAACCCTGAATCAATAAATGAAACAGTTAGAAATGCCTGTCAGTAACACGAAGTTACTGTGTACAACGAATGTACAATTTAAGGAGCTGGTTTAATGTTGACTCCCCAGGACTTCCATTCAATCATTGAAAACACAAGGTAATTCTATGAATGTTTTGACAGAAAAACAAATTCTCTGTATGCTCGTACTTGTGTTTGAAAGAATTAGCACAATGATTCTGTTTCATAAGGCTCGAAGTATGTAAATCACTGAGATAGCAATGATTGTACATGGACTCAATGTGCATGAGAAAGGGTCGAAGGTGGGGCAACTTTCCTTCTTTTTCAATACCAGTATCTTCCAAGTGAATAACCAATAGATTATGTGCTGCTTCCCCAGAAAATGTGAAACATTCTCTTTTTAAGAAAAGAATGAGTAGCTGGTGGGGTTGTATGCAAGAAATGGCATGGGCTATTTGCCTATTTCAATGATGGTCACCAAAGAAATGTGAACCAATCAGTAATGTGGCTGTCCGACTCAGAAAGATGTTTGGTGTAGAGTTCTGATATTCTTTTAACTTTGTTCTCACACCCTTTTTCTTTTAAACATATAAGCTCACATCTAACCAATCTCTCATTTCCATTTTACCTCAGCTCACCCCCACACTCAATTCTTTTAGACCCCTCTCCCCTCAATCACTCAAAGGATTTCTTCTGGGGTAGGAAACACTGGTTATCGTGAATCCATGGAAGATCTATTAAGAACTCACACTGAATCCCATGTTCCTAAAAGTACATGCTGGTCAATGATTTTCTTGATATGTAAAGCACAAGAAATCATATGTCAGTGTATGTATGCTCATCAAAAATCAGAAATGAAATTTGAGCATTTTTAAACATTTAAGATTTCTCAAAACTTTATATAAATGAATAACTAAGAAAGAATAGAAATGTTTTGAGAATCTGACAATGATTAAGATCAGATCAAATTATCATGAATTTTTTTTTTGGGAATTCAAAGACGTATGTTGTTTATATGAACAATATATAAACATATTATCAATGAAAGCACATTAAAAATGAAATGACGTTTGATTCAAACAACTGTGAATATCAAACGGGAGTATTACCAAAGAAAGATATAACTTTTGATACATGGTAATAACAAAGTCAAAAGAATGTACTGAACCAGTGTGTGTATGAATACTTGACAAAGTATATAGAAAAGAAAATACACAAGTATTATTCTTTAAAGAACACACGGTCAAATAGTCATTTAAGTATCCAAAAATCATTTAAAATTCACACTTCTCAAATCATAAAAAATCAGTTTAAGAATGTGAAGTAGTTTGAACATTTTAAAAACATTTTTCACAAGTGAAAGTTGTTCTACTTTCACAAGTGTTAAAGTATAAGGATTAGAATGATATACCTGTAGATCAGAATCCTTAACTCCCTCTGGAATGACTATAACAGTTAAAGCATCCTTGACAAACAATAAATATCCTCCCCCTTGATATCTGAAACAGTCAACTTATCAGAAAAATATAACAATATAATTTCTAAACTCCCTTTCAAACGAAAAACTTCCTGAAAAGATATAATCATGAAAGCATCCTTCAGAAGAAAACATTTGAATACGGGTTTTGAAATGAATTGTCCAAAAGCCATTGTCACATAAAATATCCTGCAAGAAAAAGATTTTGGTAATCATTATAAAAATGATTCCGCTTTAGTCAGTCAGCATGTGATGAAATATCCAAGATATCTTCAAATAAAGAATAAGACTAGAAAACTCCCCCTAGAATCATGAATTGGCGTTTAACATACCAAGTTTGCTTACTAAAAAGTTAAACCTCTTCTCATCCAACGGCTTGGTGAAAAGGTCAGCCAACTGGTAGTCTGTAGTCACGAAGTGCATCTCGATATCGCCCTTCTCGACATGATCCTTTATAAAATGATAACGCACGTCGATGTGTTTCGTCTTGGAATGTTGCACTGGATTAGCTGTTATCACAATTGCACTCTTGGAGTCACAGTAGATAGGGACTCGTTGGTAAGTATATCCGAAATCTTTTAATTGTGTTCTCATCCAGAGGACTTGTGAACAGCAGCTTGCGGCAGCTACATATTCAGCCTCGACAGTGGATGTAGAAACACAATTTTGTTTCTTAGACGTCCAGCTAACCAACTTATCACCTAAGAACTGACATGAACCAGAGGTGCTCTTTCTATCCAGCTTACAACCTGCGTGATCAACATCTGTATAGGCAGTTAGATCAAAAGACGAACCCTTAGGATACCAAAGACCTAACTCGGTAGTACCTTTAAGATACCTAAGAATCCTTTTAACAGCAACCAGGTGTGATTCCTTCGGGTTGGCCTGATATCTAGCACAGAAACATGTAGCAAACATAATATCCGGTCTACTTGCAGTTAGGTACAACAGTGAACCAATCATGCTACGGTACACTTTTTGATCTACTGATTTGCCAGAAAGATCTGCATCCAAAAGTGTGCCCGTTGCCATCGGTGTTTTCATCACTGAACTGTCAGTCAAGTTAAATTTCTTTAAAATATCTCGAATATATTTTGATTGATTAATGAAAATGCCTTCGGGTAACTGTTTCACTTGAAGAACAAGGAAAAAATTCAGTTCGCCCATCATTGACATTTCAAAACGAGATTCCATAATTCTTGAATTTTTTTTACAAAACTTTGGATTTGTAGAACCGAAAATTATGTCATCTACATAGATCTGTATTAGAATCATATCATCACCTTGCTTTTTCAGAAAGAGAGTAGTATCAATTGTACCTTTCTTGAATCCTGAAGCGAGTAAGAATTGTGTTAGAGTATCGTACCAAGCTTTTGGTGCCTATTTGAGTCCATATAAGGCTTTGTCTAAGACATAGACATGATCAGGGTTCTTTGGATCAATAAATCCTTCTGGTTGAGAAACGTATACTTCTTCATGCAATATCCCACTCAAGAATGCAGATTTTACGTCCATTTGAAAGACCGTAAAATTTTTATGAGCTGCATAAGGTAAGAAGATTCGTATAGCTTCCAGTCGTGCCACAGGAGCAAAAGTTTATTCATAATCAATCCCCTCCTGTTGACAATAACCCTTTGCAACCAGGCGAGCTTTGTTTCGAACTACAATTCCAGATTCATCTCTCTTATTTCTGAAAACCCAATTTGTTCCGATAACAGATTTTCCTTCTGGAAGTGGTATGAGTCGCCAAACTTTGTTCCTCTCAAATTGCAGAAGTTCATCTTGCATCGCCAGTATCCAATCTGGATCACGCAAGGCTTCTGAAGCTTTCTTCGGCTCGAGGGAACTTAAAAAACTTGAATATAGACAAAAATTAGCAGATGTTGCCCGCGTTTGTACACCAGAATGTGCATCACCAATTATATTTTGAAGTGGGTGAGCTCGTGTCCATCTTATTGTACTTGGAAGTGGATGAACGTCAGCTTGAGTATTATCTTCCTTATATTCATAATAGACTGCAGGTAAATCTTGATCAACCCCAGATGTGCTCGGGACATCTTGTACAACCTCTTCTGAAGTAAAAATTTTCGGAGTAATAGAAGAAGTGCTCGGGACTTCTGTTCCAGAATTTGGATCTGCAGGAACAGATTCAACATTAGTATCTTTAGAAATTATATGTGTAGATGTACCTAATGAGGTTGACATCGTGACATTTTCAGAAGGTCCTGAAATTTCTTCTATTATAATTGGAACCTCTGAAGTTGATGCAGATATGCTTGAATTTTCAAAATCTGTACAGATATCCATGAAAGCATCAAAAAATAATAAGTCTAATTCAGATGTAACTTTATTTGGATCAGAAGACTTAGTCTGTTTGATTGCGGGTTCTATTATGTCTTGAATAGAAACCTTCTGCTTAAGCTTGAGTTCTGAACTGTTGTGTTCAGAAGTCAACTTTGATTATTCATCGAAAGACACATTAATGCTCTCCATGATCGTCTTGGTTCGTCTATTGTAGACTCGATAGGCTTTAGATATTAACGAATAACCAATGAAGTATCCTTCGTCAGCCTTCTTGTCAAAATTTCCAAGATTGTCGCGATCATTGAGAATATAACACCTGCAACCAAAAGTACGAAAAAATTTAATATTCGGTTTTCGACGATTAATAAGTTCATACACTGTCTTTCTATGTCTTTTGATGAAAATCGTGCGGTTTTGTGTAAAACACGCAGTGGCTACGGCTTCAGCCCACAGAAACATTGACAACTCAGAATAGGCTAACACTGTCCTCACAGCTTCCACCAGTGTTCGATTCTTCCTTTCAACTACGCCGTTTTGCTGAGGAGTGTAGGCAGCAGAAAAATTGTGAGAGATCCAACAGATACGAGATAACTCTGAAGCTTTTCATTCTTGAATTCCGTGCCATTGTCACTTCTCAAAGATTTAACTGGCAATTGTTGTCGAACCTGGATTTTCTTTATGAAAGCAATAATCAGCTCTGTTGCATCTGATTTGTTCCTTAGAAATTCCAGCCAAGTGTATCTGGAGTACTAATCTATCATGACCAAAATATATCTCTTGCCGTTGATAGATTGAGTCCTCATCGGGCCGCAAAGGTCCATATGTATCAATTCAAGAGGTGTTGAGGATGAGAATTATGTCTTTGCTTTATGAGAGCTTCGCTTCATCTTTCCCATTTCACAAGCGGGGCAAAGAGAATTTTTCTCAAACCTTAGTTCAGGTAGACCTTTGACAATACCATGTCTTGCCCACTGATTTATCGCATCAAAGTTTTGATGAGACAGGCGCCGATGCCATATCCAACTTTCAGCTCGTGAAGCTTTAGCAATCAGACAAACAGATCTTGATGCAGAAAGAGTTGGAAAATTCACAGAATAAAGATTTGCATTCCGCTTAGCTTTGAAAACTGCACGACCATCTTTATCTTCAATATAACAGCATTTATCAGTAAACCGAACTTGGAATTGACTATCGCAGAACTGACTTGTGCTAAAAAGATTATGATCAAGTCCTTCTACGTATAGTACTCTCTTGATCGTCACGATGCCATTTGTTAAAGATCCGTGTCCTCGAATATGTCCAGTAAGCTCAGAATTTGCATAACTTACAGTACCGGCAGGTTCCTCAACATAATTGTGAAGTAGATGCTTAAATCCTGTCATATGGCGCGAGCATCCTGAATCTATATACCATGTATGTGAGGCCTGCAAAAATAGAAAATTATTTCTGCTTAGGTACCCATATCCAGATGAGTCCTTCCTTGTTAGCTTTTTGCAATTTATCAACATCAGTTACCTTAGCCTTAATTCGCCACTCATAGCGAGGCTTAGGTACCCATTTCCATGTCATTTTCACATTAAGCTCGTGAAATCTTTTCTTTTTAGAAAAATGATCAAGAAACTGATTTGACACGAGATGTTTGTTTGGCAACTTTAGATGTAGAATGAATGGAAGAAATGATAAATGCATTATCATGACAGTGTTTGCAGATAAAATTCTTACGTGCAAATGTCAAAAGCTTAGATTCACCCAATGAAGTACAAGCATTCATACAACTTTGACATTTGGAAACGTTTGAATTTTTACAAATCATACTATCACTATCACTGATACTACATTTATTTTTAGCAACTTTATTTTCCTTCACATTCTTCATCCATTCTCCTTTATCATTCTGCCTTTTTATATCTGAAACAGGAAACAAAATTTTGTTAGCTTTCTTTGTAGAAGATGACTTTGGCTTTGAATCACAAGAAGCTTCTCCCTTTTCAAAAACACTCGGAGGATATTCAGGAGTAATAGTATAAACAACTGAAGTTTTAGATTTAATAGACTCAAACTCTGGATTAGAATGAACATTCTAGTTTGGAGACTCATACATCTTTTTATCTTTCAAATTTTGTTTAAACAAATCATCTTTCAAAGCATTTAATTCTTTAGAAAGTTCTTTGTTTTCTTCAGAAGACTTGTCAAGTTTGAATCTGAGATCAATGTTCTCATCTTCTAACTCTTCAATCGTCTTTTGAAGATCTGTGATTTGTTTCTCAAAGATAGATGCTTGATTCACCTCAGAGTTTGATTCCATCTTTTCTATTATAGGTACATGATCTGAAGCATTCATCATTTCTGTAAAGATCTCCTCAGTCATAATTTTTGAAAAATCATAATTAAGGTTTTGATTCATGATATTTTCCGCTTTTGATTCTTTTGAGGAATTAGAAGTGAATGAATCAGATAAAGGAATTTGATTCTGAACATCAGTTTATGAATTAGATTCATCATACTGACACTGAGATTCAGTATTATTTGCTTCAACCTTAGCTGACTCTGTTGGTAAACAAGGAGAAAATAGTGATGAAAATTCACTAAATTCTGGCTTTCTTGTTTTGTAACTTTCGTTCAAATCTTTATAAGTAAAACCAACAGATTTAAAACTTGAAATTGAATCAGCATAAGATGAAGTGTCATCATCATTCACTACTTTACCTTTAAGAAAAGTAACAAAAGTATCACGAATATCAGGTTTTGTAGGAGTAGAGCCCATCTTATCAAAATTATACAAATTTTCTGGTGCTCTTTTCAAAACATTATTTGCTTCAAAACCCAAACCTTTTTTGACATCATAAAATCGGACATCTTGGAGTTTATTTGTTAAAAGATTTAATGTTTGCTCAGTCTGTCCTCTTTTCATATTTAAATCCTCCAGTTGTTTGATTTTACAATATGCCTCGTTTCTTTTTTGAAAACACACTTCAAACTTGATTTTAAATTCACCTTTTTCAGCATTTAAATTTACAAGATCTCTTTCAAGCTCAGATATTTTTGATTTTAAAACATCTTTGTCCTTTTTCAAAATCTCTTTCTCAGATTCTTTCTCCTTAACAACATCTTTCAACATTGCATTTTCATCGCGAAAATTCAACATTGTTTGTCTTTCATGACTAAGTTTGACTTTCAACTTTTCAAACTCTTCTTTCATAAATTGGACCTGAGCTTTTAAAGATTGAATAAGTTCATTTTTAAACAAAGTACGTACCTCAGAACCACAGTCGGAATGATCAGAAGATGATTCAGTGTCCTCATCCACTTTGGCCATCATACACACCTGAGTAAAGTGTGCCATTTCATCATCAGAACTCTTGTAGAACCAATTTTCCTCTTCCGCCATTAAGTTTTACCATCTTCAACCTTCTTTGCAATCAGTGATTTCCTAGCATAGTATTCTGAATTCTTTGTTCGCTTGAACTTGCAGTCTTTTGAAAAATGACCTGGTTTTCCACAGTTATAGCATCGTCCATATTTCGACTCAGACTCTTATTTCTTTCCTTCTCTCTTCTCTTCTCTTTTCTCTTCTCTCTTTTCATCTCTTTTCTCTTCTCTCTTTTCATCTCTTTTCTCTCCTCTTTTATCATACTTCTTTTCAGACCTTGGTTTGTACTTGTCTTTCTTGTAACTCTCATATTTCGGCTTTGAGAATCTGTTCTTACCAAAGCTTTTCTGAAACTGCTTTGTTAGGAGAGCCAGGTTTTCAGCAAACCGTTGAATATCCTCGTCTGAATGTTCTTCAACTTCAGTAGAAGATTCATCAATACTTGAATCAGTTATTTCAGTGAGTAGAGCTTTGGACTTCCTTGACTTTGTCTTATAAGAAGAATTGGACTTGAAACTTGACCCTTTCTTACGTTCAGACATTAAGGCTAGAGAATCCTTGACTATCTTCTTTTCAGCACTCAGCTGCTTTACTTCATCCTCGTGCTGAGACAAAGTTGTGAAGATATCATTGACTTCTTCTTCAGCCATGTCCTTAGTCATCTGAATGTTGATAGCATAGCTTTTCCACTCTGGGTTCAAGTTCTTAATGAACTTATAATTGATCTCTGATACTGACTTGTTCATTCCATTTCTCCTTAGATCATTCAGAATCACATTGAAACGTGTGTATGTCTCCAACAAAGTCTCTCCTTTTTTTGCATGGAAGCCTTCATACGCATTTATACTTTGATTCAACTTTGTCTGAATTGACTTCTTTGTTCCCTGAAACTGTCTCTCCAGTTCATCCCATAAGGCTTTTGCAGATTCCCTACTGTCTACACGATTGTAGATGTCATTGGGAATTGCCATGGTTAGATAGATAAGTGCCTCTTCATCTATCTTATGTATTGCCTTTTCTGTTTCACTGATGTATTCATATGGCTTTGGCACATATCTGTCAGGAATTTCTGGAGATGTAGTTGAAGCTGCTTGTCCAGGTACATGCGTTTTTGGCACAATTGGACCATTTATGATAGACTCCATATAATCTCTGTTCTTTAGATTCAAGAACTGAGTCATCCTTTTCTTCCATTGAGAGTATTCTCCGATAGACAAGACCGGAGGCTTCAGATGAGATCCCATAGAGAGTAAGTCATTTGACATGATTGAAAGATGTATAAACCTACACACAATGAAAAATATTAGCTAGTAAAGATCTTTAAATCCAACAAATCAAGAAAATTCTCGAAAAAAAAATTCAAGTATAACACTGTGTCTGGCGCAAGATTGAAGATTTCGTGAACAATCTGTAGCGCAAACGTGATTTGCGCTATGGTTTATGATGCAAACTACACTTCTCGCTAGAAGGGTATGGCGCAAACCTGACTTCGCGTGACCAGTGTGTGACGTAAACCTGACTTTGCGTGATTGGTGTGTGACGCAAACTAACTTTGCGTGACAAGTGTAAGGCGCAAACACCAACTTCTCGTTAACTACTGATAACGCAAACACCAACTTTTCGTTAAACTTTGTTGGCACAAAGTACACTTCAGTATACTCCAACTGTCACTGGCGCAAACCAAGGTTTTCGCTACTCATTGAAGACGCAAAGCTCAACTTGCGTTTGTTGTTGAAGACGCAAAGATCACTTTGCGTTTCTCGTTGAAAACGCAAGACTCAAATTTTTGTTTTAGTTGAAGACGCAAAGTTCAGAAGAACCACTTGATGAATCTTTTGATGAACTAGAGCAAACCGAGATGAACTCGCGCAAACTTATGACGAACTGGCGCAAACTTTAGATCTCACGCAAACCACTAAACTCGAACATATTCGCACCGAAAATCACTTTAGACCTCGAATATCGATCTGAAAACATGACAATTCACTCACCTACACATCTAGAATCTAAATCTGACAAGGAATTTCGATTAAAAGCACACAAATTGACAATTTGATTCAAAAACAGTGCGATGAACTCGTGAAATACAAACTCAACCAATATCAAAATTCAAACTCGATTACTTTGCAATTCACAAACCAAAATACACAGACTTGATCGAAAATGATAAACGAACACAAATCAATCGATTACAACTCGAAATTTTCACTAAAATTCAAAATCGATTCTGACTTCGATGAACAGTGCCGACTCAAAGATTTCTTGATTTTAAAATGGATTTGGCTCTGATACCAATTGTGGCCCAACAATTACTAGCATAAACACATACAGATTGACACAAAAACACTTTTATTGATTAATCACACAGATTACATAAATCCATATACCTATTTGTGATAATCCTTTCAAGACAGAGTGTTTGTGTGTGTTCTCAAGGTGTGCAACTATGTGTTCTATCTCTCTCAACAATTACAACCAAATCTTATGAAACCAACACAAAGACTTGCTTATATATAGGTCAACATGACCAAGCAAGGTCAAACCTTCTAAACACAAATACAAGACACACACTCACACTAACAACAAATACAATAATGACCCTTATTTAATCTTGAATACAATTTCATTCTAACAGGCAGGTTCCTCGAAGGGGAAGGAAAAATGTTTGAGATTTTGGATCAGGAGCTCGAACCATAGAAGCGGCATAGTTGAAATTTTATTCTACTAGACTTTAGTATTCTCGGTTGTAATAGACTTTTGGAATGTTGGAACTTATGCATTGATTATAAGAATTTTTGTAATTGGGACCCAGTTTTGGGAATTGAATCTCATTTATTCAGTTATGTTTTATTTTATGGGGTTGTTACAAATTGGTATCAGAGCCATAGTTTAAGCGAATTAGGTGGCCTTGTCGGACCTAAACTTAAACTATGGATGGGACACAATCGAGAAATAGGATGCCTTAGGATTTTCCGCGTAGGAACTTGTGTAACGGGAAATAGGAACTAACATGTAAGGTAAATTTGAAATTACAATTGGCCAATGTAATTGCAAATTTACAGGTACATGTGCGTATCTATAAAATCTTGTTACATATTGGATTGTAAAGGCTAAGGTTACTTTGATGTTGATTCAGTTGTCGTCATGGCAGACCGAGTTTTACGAATTAGGGTTGTGCTGAGAGAAGGGGAAGAGCCGATAGGCGGGACTGGAGCTGAGTTGCTGAGAGGCCGCGCTGGAAGGTCGATCATCCGGGGACAAGGCCGTGGTCACGGGCATGGTCCGGAAGGAACGATTCGTAGAGCTACGACCCACGTAGAGGGAACCGATGCAAGAGGTCGGGGAGGAGTTAACGCTCGAACCTCTCGTAGAGCAAGAAGCGCTGAGGTTATTCGAGATGAGGAAATATCGCATCAAGAGAGCTCAGCGACCTTGAGAGGACGTGGGACTGCAAGGGCCCATGGTCGGGGCCGAAACCAGGCCTTTGTGACCCACAAGGCGTTTGCTACCGAAATGGGGAAACTCCAGGAAACTCTGCAAGCATTGTTGGCACATCAAGAGAAATCAGCTTCAGAAAGTAAAGATAAGAGCGAGAGCAAGGAAATGACTGAGCTGACAAGCCCGCTTGTAACCGAAGTGGGAGGTAATTCTGTATCGACAGTCGTGATGATAACCAAAGCAGTGGCGAAGGGATGCAGTTACAAGGAGTTCGCAGCCTGCAAACCTCCTACATACAAGGGGGAGTGTGATCCGATCTTAGTAATGAAATGGATAAAAGAGATGAAGCTGGTGTTTGCTACCAGCAAGTGTGCGGGAGAGGATAAGGTAACATACGCTTTATCCATACTGAGGTCTGAAGCCACCTTGTGGTGGGATGCCGAAACAGGGGGATCAGGAGTGGCTGCTGCTGAAGGAATGACCTGGGAGACTTTCATGGGTAAGTTCAAGGCACAGTTTTGCCCTATGGCGGCAGTGAAAAAGTTACAGGAGGAATTTCTAGGGTTAGAACAAGGAGCTATGTCAGTTAGGGAGTACACCAACAAGTTCATCGAGAAGTCACGTTTTGCGGGATCATATTTGCCGAATGAGGAGAGTAGGGTCGAACGATTCATCTTTGGACTGAAAAGTAACTTGCGTGAGTGGGTTTCCGCAAGGGAGCCGACAACATTCCAGGCTGCTGTGCATGCGGCTGAGATGACTGAAAAGGAAAAGAACCGCCAACAATCTGACAGGGTAGGCGATAAAAGGAAGTGGGATGGACCGGGTACAGATGCGAGGAAGGGTAAGAATTTCAAACCAGAGCAAAGATTTGGTCGGGGATTTGGAGAGAAGCCTTGTGGGAAATGTCACAAAGCACACCGGAGAGAATGTGCTACGGGGGAAAGATCTTGTTTTCAGTGTGGAATGCCGGGGCACATGTCTAGGGATTTCCCGAACAAGAAAAACTGCTATCAGTGTGGATCGCCAGACCATCTTCGGTCCGAATGCCCGCAGGTCAGGCGGAGTGGATCAAAGCAAACTGTAGAGCGTGGGGGAGGCAGGAAGGAGGAAAAGAAGTGGGAGGAAGTACCGGATGTGGTGGCAGGTACGTTTCTGATAAACTCTACTTGTGCTAGAGTATTGTTTGACTCGGGAGCGACTTGCTCTTTTATATCTGCCACGTTTGCTCAGTGTTTGGGGTTAAAACCTATAAGGTTAGGGCAGGAGTTCGGGGTAGAAACCGCCGACGCTAACCAAGTGATGGTTAGGGAGGTGTTTGAGGGATGTGTGATTGATATCGAAGGGATTTTGGTACCGGTGGTACTATACCCTATGTCGATGAGAGATTTTGATGTAGTCCTTGGGATGGACTGGCTGGCTAGGAATGAGGTTAGTATCATCTGTAATAAGAAGATGATTTGTATGGTTCTACCGGGAAGGGGAGTAGTAGTAATCTATGGGGATAGACGAGAGAGAAACTCTAGTTTGATCTCCATGATCAAAGCAAGTAAGAGTTTGAGGAAGTGTTGTAAAGGATTCTTAGCATACGTGTTAGACGCTAAGAAGGAGAAGAGCAAGATAGAGGAGGTTCGAGTAGTGAATGAATACTCGGATGTATTTTCGGAGGACTTGACAGATCTACCTCCTGATCGTCAGGTCGAATTTCGTATTGATTTGATTCCCGGTGTCGCACCGATAGCGCGTGCACCATATAGGTTAGCACCCTCGGAAATGAAAGAAATGATGTCGCAATTGCAAGAATTGCTGGAGAAAGATGTACTCAGACCATAAGGCCTAGTACATCTCTGTGGGGAGCGCCAGTTCTTTTTGTGAAAAAGAAGGACGGATCTATGCGAATGTATATAGACTACCAAGAACTCAACAAGTTGACGATCAAGAATAAGTATCCGATTCCGAGGATAGACGACTTATTCGATCAAGTTCAGGGAGCCAGTTTCTTCTCCAAAGTCGATTTAAGGTTCGGTTATCATCAGCTCAAAGTGAAGGAGGAGGATATTCCGAAAACCGCCTTTCGTACCAGATATGGACATTATGAGTTCCTTGTAATGCCATTCGGATTGACTAACGCTCCTGCAGCTTTCATGGATATGATGAATCGGGTGTGTCAACCTTACCTAGACAAGTTCGTGATCGTGTTTATTGACGATATTCTGGTATATTCGAAGACCGAGGAGGATCACGAGGAGCACCTGCGAACAGTTTTAGAATTATTGAAGAGAGAACGACTTTACGCAAAATTCTCGAAATGTGAATTTTGGCTGCGGGAGGTGCAGTTTCTAGGGCACGTCGTGTCCCAAGATGGAATCAAAGTAGACCCGACGAAAGTGGAGGCAATCCGTAGTTGGGAAGCTCCGAAGACACCCTTCGAAGTTCGAAGTTTCTTGGGTCTAGCAGGGTACTACTGAAAGTTTATTAGAGATTTCTCCCGGATAGCTACGCCGTTGACTTCTTTGACGAAAAAGAATGCAAAGTTCGTCTGGATGGAAGTTCAGAAGGAAGCTTTCCAGAAACTCAAGGATATGTTAAGTAGCGCTCCGATTTTGACTCTGTCGGATGGTACGGAGGACTTTGTAGTATATAGCGATGCGTCTAGATTGGGCTTCAGATGTGTCATAATGCAGCGGGGGAAGGTGATCGCTTATGCATCACGTCAGCTGAAAGACCATGAATCGAGATATCCTACTCATGATTTAGAATTGGCCGTCGTGGTTTTTGCGCTAAAGATCTAGAGGCACTACCTGTACGGGACTCAGTGCAAAATCTTCACAGACCATAAAAGTCTCTGTCATTTGTTCGACCAGAAAGAGCTGAACATGCGTCAACGAAGGTGGATGGAATTGCTAACAGATTACGATTGTAAGATCGAATACCATCCAGGGAAAGCCAATGTAGTCGTTGACGCTTTGAGTCGAAAGGAAAGGAGCGTAAAACTCATGATGATAGCCACCAGAGCGGAAGTGACATCAACTCTTATAGAGGAGATCAAGAGATACCAGACGGAAGCCTTGAGATCCGAAAATCTTAAGACTGAAAGAGTGGTGGGTCTTATGGAATTGTTTATAGAGGACAACCGGGGATTGAAGTGCTACAACGGAAGAATTTGGATTCCGAGGCAAGGAGATTTGAGAAAGGTTATCCTAGCGGAAGCTCATAAGTCAAAATATTCGATTCATCCAGGGACGAACAAGATGTATGGGGATTTAAAATTATACTATTGGTGGCCGGGTTTGAAGAAGGATATAGCACATTTCGTGGAACGATGTTTGACTTGTCTGCAGGTAAAGGTGGAGCATCAACGACCGTACGGGAAACTCCAACCGTTAGACATCCCTGTCTGGAAATGGGATCAGATTACGATGGATTTTGTGACTAAACTACCTAGGACTCCGAAGGGGTATGATGCAATTTGGGTCATCGTGGACCGTCTTACCAAATCAGCGCACTTTTTGCCCATCAAGGAGAACTAGTCGATGGAGAGACTTGCTAAATTATATATCGACGAGATTGTGGTCCGTCACGGGGTGCCGTTGTCAATCGTATCCGACCGGGACAGTCAATTCATTTCCGTTTTCTGGAGAAGTTTTCAGCGAGAAATGGGGTCGAAAATCAAAATGAGCACAGCGTATCACCCACAAACCGACGGACAGAGCGAGCGAACAATCCAGACCCTGGAAGATATGTTGAGGGCATGTGTTTTGGACTTTCAAGTTTCGTGGGAAAACCACTTACCACTGATTGAGTTTGCTTACAATAACAGTTATCACGCAAGTATCAAGGCAGCTCCTTATGAGATACTATATGGTAGGAAATATCGAACTCCTCTGTGTTGGAACGAGGTTGGAGAAAGGCAGATGGCTGGGCCGGAGTTAGTGCAGGTTACTACAGATAAAATTGTTCAACTACGTAAGAGGCTGAAGGTGGCACATGACCGTCAAAAGAGTTACGTAGACAAACACCGAAAAGGTATAGAGTTTCAGGTCGGTGATAATGTAATGTTGAAGGTATCACCGTGGAAGGGTGTAATCAGGTTTAGGAAAAAGGGAAGTTAAGTCCCCGATTTATTGGCCCGTTTAAAATTATCGAACGTGTCGGTCTGGTGGCATATAAGTTGGATTTACCCGAAGAATTGAAGGGCATACACAATACTTTTTATGTTGCTAACTTGAGGAAGTGTCTCGCAGATGTGGATACGGCAATACCACTGCAGGATGTTCGAGTTGATGAGAAGTTGAATTTCGTCGAAGAGCCCGTGTCTATCATGGATCGTAAGATTAAGCGACTAAGGACGAAAGAGATTAATTTAGTGAAAATTCAGTGGAAGTTTCACAAGAGGCGAGAAGCTACGTGGGAATTAGAGTCGAAAATGAGGTCTATGTATCCGCACCTGTTCGACAAGGAGAATTCCGGGACGAAATCCTTTTAAGGGAGGGAGATTTGTAACACCCGTTTATTTTTGGGGAAAAATTGATTTATGATTTAAAGATTAAGAGTTGAGGAGAAGATAGATATTTGGGTGGGCCTTTATGTAAATAAACCTTAATAGGCCCAAATAAGGCCTAAAAGCCCTAAACATTGTTCATTTTTCTTTTACTGAAAGAATAGGGCAATGTGAGTTTTGAGAGTTTGAGTGTGTGCGGCAATTTGAAGGAGGAAGGGGTCGATCGAAGTCTAAAGCGGTGGTCGGAAGTTGAATATGCGAAGAACTCATCGTTGGAAGGTAAGCATCAAAACTTTATCCCTTGCTTTTCCTCTACCGTTTGTATTTGGAAGATTTGGGGGAGTTGGGGTTTTCTCTGTCTCCTTCATTCCTGGTGTCAATCGAAATTAAGGATTGTGATCTAAGGATAGATTCACGTAGATAATCTAATGTAGATGGTTAAGCAAATTGAAGTTATCAATTGATAACATTTGAGTCAAGACCAGTTATGATTGAGTGATGTCTGGTCTGTGTGTGCGAAATCGAGACCGTGACCTGTAAGGGGATTAGGGTGTGAACTGTGAATAAATATCGAATATGTTAATGTTTGGGTTTGTAAGGCTATTAGGTAGGATGGGATTGTCAACTAAGAAAGATAGAGGATCGGGGACCTGCGATCGCCTTGTTCATACTCGGCGAGATCGGTTGCCCATGACCGGTATCCCATCGGTCGATGTCCTTATCGACCGGTACCCATTGACCGGTATTCCATCGAATGATACCCATTGACCGGTATTCCATCGACCGGTACCCATTGACCGATATTCCATTGATTGGTATTCCATCAACCGGTATTCCATTGACCGGTATCCTAGTGACCAGTGTCTACTGTGAATCCAGTAGCATAAAGAAGTTATAATATTAATACCAAATCATTCAACTGGTTTTATATGAAATCTGTTTGTAGGAATTAAATTGTCGGGATTAGAATCTAGGTGTGTGCCAAGCTTATCACAAGGTGAGTTTCCTTACTCTTGTTTATGTTTAACCTACTCCTAAACTGGAAATAGACTTTACCAAGTGTTATCAATGTTTTTGGTTACTTGAGATAAAATGATGCTTGTCCTCTTTATGAGGTAATTGTATAGGTCTTATTCATCACTCACTTGTTAATCACATTTGTTAAGCGGAGGTAAAGGATTGTGTATGGCCGAGGCCATCAACTATTATCCATCTGGGATGGTTTATCTGTGTTAAGGGAATTCGTTTCCCTACGCACGAAATACGACATCGACATGGGGGGCCGTATGGGGATCTACTGGGGGCCCCGGGGACGTTCAGTCCTGGTTATGACAGAAGGCTTTGGTGTGTACAACATTATTCCTTGAGATTTAGCTTACGGAGCTATTCTTTTACTTAAAATTTAAATTGTTATTTGTTATTATCATATGGGCGAGTTTGAGAATTCACTAGACCTTTTGGTCTAATCCTTGTCTCTATTTTTCTTTCTTTCCTTCTTTAAACCCATTCCCGGGTAGTAGGAATGCGGCAGGTTCCTCGAAGGGGAAGGAAAAATGTTAGAGATTTTGGATCAGGAGCTCAGACCATAGAAGCGGCATAGTTGAAATTTTATTCTACTAGACTTTAGTATTCTCGGCTGTAATAGACTTTTGGAATGTTGGATCTTATGCATTGATTATCAGAATTTTTGTAATTGGGACCCAGTTTTGGGAATTGAATCTCATTTATTCAGTTATGTTTTATGGGGTTGTTGCAAGAACATTAAATAATTCATGTACATTTCAAACTAAAAACTATTCAAAAGTACATCTTCGACCATTTACGACATCGACAAAATCAACATGGAGAAAACTTCTAACAAAGTTCATATTTAAATTTCTATTTAAAAAAAATTTATGAACTTTTTATTTTATTTTAAACATGGGTTACACTCTCAGGTGTGCCTAAACATTCTCCAAAAGTCGCAACGTGACAAACATGAATGATTTGACAAAGCAGGGGATAATTATGCAACTCATTTTAGGAGAAGATAGTGTATGCATTTGGTCGTGACTCGAAATCTCAGAACTACGCTGGCCAAGTTCACTAGTCACACTACTAATACCCGAATGTCCAAACATCTTAAGGCAATAATAGGCAACTAAATCGATTAACCTTAAAAATTCTTCTCAAAACAATGTCAATTCAATTAGCCTATGGTACAAATTCGACCAATAACTCTGATCCAAAATAGTCGACTTAACGAAATCACCATACTTAATCGTCACCCAAGTGACACCGCTATAAACACCACTTTTTTCTAACGATTATTTACTGAGAATTCACTCTCTACCCCAGCGATCATCACGGAAAAGAGCAATTCAAGCACCCCCAATGTAATTGTAAATTCATAACGACATTGGCCATGTGCAATCATGAACATACTTTACATGAGAATCCTTGCCACTATTACCTTGATTCCCGATTCTAGTGACTCTATCGACCTCGAAATATCCTATCTCAAGTGCATAATTGTACATCCTTACTTTTATTCACATAGAAAGACACTAGTTTGAGTCTAAACATCCCAAATCAATACCTAAATCTCTCAAACTTATGCTCTCATACCAACTTGTAACACTCTTAAATTTGGAAGTAGCGACTAACTTTAAATTTTCGAATAAACCTCAAATAAGAAATAAATTCCTCTATAAATATCAATTGTTGATTTCCCACAACGGCAATCTAGGATTTAACATTAAACAATAGAAATCCAAACCTTACACAAAATCTACATTAAGGTTGTTGTTACTAGAAGCCAGTGATTATCACCATTACCAAGGTATAGAAGACGTCTCTAATTAGATTAATCTTTCTCGTGCCTCTACTAGCACTCAACTCAACACAGTGTCGCTAGAACCATTCCCCCAGGGATCTGATGCAAAATGTTAGGATTAACGCGTAGTGAGTTCAAACAGTTTTCATCAGTTATATAAAACGGTAAAACGTAAAGCATATTATTTAATTCAGAATTTCCGATATGAAAGACATTTAGAATAAAAATGATATCTTTACCAAACCCGTTTTCGTGATAAAACACTTGAATAGAAATACCCACGAATATGAAACCAAACCCAACATCCACACGAGGTACAAATAATATTAAAATCCAAATACTGAAAACATGGAAATAACCTTTTTATCCAAAACCTTAATATATGAAGGGGATCCAATATATCAAAGTCGTAAATTATGGTTACATGCCAAAATCTAATTAATATTAGAACATGGATAATACACTATCCAAAAATAACGTTTAACAACAACGAGAGAGACCCGTATCCGTTGAGAGTAATGGGAACCCATAAGTGTGTCACTCGTACAACATTAATCGCATAACACTTCATGACTTAAAGTCCAAATGTTCATATGGCTCCTTGTTCACCTCAAGAGTCGGTTGACCTTAGTATCTATTCTTTCGAATTCCATCGCAAGGCTTGGTCCATTTTGTGTCTACCTCAAAGGAAGACCTCAAGCGATAGAGATCTTGGTGTCACCAAGACATCACTTCCGGACTCAACCCTCCTAGTGCCTACTTGAAAAGTTCCAGGTCATGAAACAAGGGTCCCGAAGTCCAACCCCACAATACCCACCCGACCATCAATACAAACTGACTCACTTGCATATGAATCCAATGCATCACAGTCTAAATTACATGACTCCAAAAGAATGTCCAACGCACTCAAAACATGTAACATCTAAATAAATAAGCAATAATTGTAAATAATGTCCAAAGCTCATCATTGAGAAAATTTAAACTAGACAAATGCCCCCAAACTCATTTGAGCCAAAATCAATCCAATGAAGTCCACAATTCGCTTGTCTGTATAAAAAGTTAATATAAAACAATAGAACATCAATGCCCAACGTTTATACAATTTTCGTCCCAAAGGTTTTGATTATATTTATTATGAACTCGAGGGTTGGGCCAAATAACAAAAAAGCGCATATAAAGAATTTAATCGATCTCATATCCTAAAGTACCATAAAATCCAACAAAACTCAATTAACGCAACACAAACGTCACTAAGAGTGAATCCTTGAGTATTAAATCTCAAAATACACTAAGGCTTCAAAGAAGCATTTTGTGATATGTATTGACACCCAAAAATGCGCCCAACAACTCGATCATATGTATTTTCAGAAGATTTATAAATCAATATATCAGAAGTGCTTTAACATCAAACAATCCATATATGAGAAATAATTTATCAAAATCCACACAGTTTATGATTTATCATCAAAATGTCCAAAAACTCCGAATATATGCATTTCACCAAATTTTATAAACCAAATGTGCAAAAGATGCAATTTCTTCATATAACAAACAACATGTAATAAATCTTAAGGTAAACACTCTAAGACTCCAAATACACATTTTTTGGCATGTACAAAATTTTCACAAAGCAACTTAAAACTCACCTTGCTAGGTTAAGTTAAACCTAGGTTTCAAAACTCAAATCTTTAGCTACCAAAGGCAAGGACTTGAGATCCATCATTACTAGAAAACATGGGTAAAAATCGCCAAATCTCCAAAACGGCTAAATAAATCAAAATCCATAGATGTGTAAAATACACCATGAGGGATGTTCTAAGAGACTAAAATGAAATACTTTGACAGGTATAAAGTTTAGAAAGGGTAGAATCAACTCACCAAACTAGGTTTTGAAGAAAACCTAAAACCAAGTAAAATGGGGAGAAATATGAGATCTTGAAATCCTAACCATCTAAGACCGATTTAAAAAAAAAGGATGAAACCCTTTTGTGTTAGTTAAGAAAAGATAAGAAAATGGGGGAAGGGTTAACAGTGTGAACATGAACATTGAGTGAGGAGAGGTTGAGGGAAAGAGAATTCAAATGAGAGGATGTTGAGTCAAATATTGTATTCAAGATTAAAAGGTCAATATTGTAAAAATGTAAGGGTTTAGTTATTAAAAAGCTTGTAAGTCAATGTGTTTGACTTTGACAATAGATATAGTTGTGAGGTCAATTAGTTTGACCATATAAATATTTTTTGGTCCTTGTAAATTTGTAGACACGCTTATTTCATATACTTCTAGAGAAAGAAACAAACACACAATCTAGAGTAAGAGACTTGTGGCACAGAGTGAGATTTGTGATTAGAGAGAAATCATTGTAATCATTGTTCAAATCAATAAAGATGATTTCTACATATTCTGTGATTGTTTGATAGCTTGGATTTGGAACTATTAATTGGTATCAGAGTAGATTTGTTTCAAATCAACAAGAAAATGAAGAACTCACATCCTGTCGCCTGACTTGTGATTAAATTCATAGATTTCATGATTTTGTTGTCAAAATCTTGCTTATTTAGTGATCGGTATATGTTTTAAACAAATCCTTTTCGGTTTGATTACACTATTGCATTGTAATTGTGATTCAATTTGTTCATTTTGTGTTTTTCGAAACTTTTGAGTTCAACGCTGTTAGCTCCATCTTCCAAGATTAGAAGTGTTGAAAAATAGGCTAAGCATAGAAACTTCTGTTGTCTGCTAAGTCACCACAGAAGATGCAAAGCTTAGAGGTTACTCCGCAGAAGATGTACCCAAGGTCAAACCTGATGATGATTTTTAGATCACAGAGCCTCTGTGAAGGCTAACCTCTGGACATCAATGTTAAAGCTTTTCTCAAAGATAGTTCAAGACAAGACCACGTGCAGAACACGTGAGGCCTGTTGTACGAAGATCCTCAAGATCAAATTAATGGGCGTCCCACGATGTTTTACTTTACAGGTGGCATTCCGTTTATGGAATGTCAGTCTTTGTCCTGTACTAAGGGGTGCATCCTTCTTGTATATTATGGGAGCACCACCTTAGAGTTTAAATGAGAGAATACGAGCACACACAAAAAATAAGTCTGTATAATCCTTGAGCATATTAGCACACACTTGTGCGTGTTCTTGGTGTTCTACAGTAATAAATGAAACAGTTCTTTGAGTAATTTTCTTGTAATACTTTAAATCTTGTTTATTGATTACTTGTGTGTTTACTACCATGCATGTTCAACCTTTCTACATAAACCTAAACGCTTCCGCACTCTGTTTAAATTAATCTGTGTGTAGTAAAAGGTTAAATCAAGTTAAAGAACATCATAACTGGGATCAACAATTGGTATCAGAGCAAACTTTGATTCGTATTATCAAAGGATCCTGTTTTATACTTGATTCCCATGTTCCAGGTAGTAGTTGAGAGTCTGTTCCTTCATTTTGTTCTCCACTCATAAATGTACTCTGTTCTTTGGAGTCATTTCAACCAGTTTGAAGTAGATTCAAAAGCAAGTGTGTTTATTCCTTTGAAGACAGATTCAAAGCTCAGCTAGTTATTTGTCACTCTCCTCATACCAGAAATTCTTTCCTACTTTACTCATTCCTCATCTTTCTCAAAAGATCCCCTCATACTCTGTTTTCTAAACTAAAATGGCAAACACTGTTAACTACTTCAGTGTAGGATTGTTGATCCAAACTCTCTCAGTGATTTGATAACGACCCTCTTTTATACTTAATGAAAATTACGTTATTATATGTATTAGTGTTTCATCATCAGCGATCAGACTGAGTCTGTTCAGTTATCGCTGATGACCTTTCTGTAAACATTAATATGTATGTGTTTCACTTTCAGCGATCAAACTGAGTCTGTTCAGTCATCACTGATCGTTTCCTATGTAACACAGTTAACGTAATCCCTGAAGACAAGTCTCGCGTCAACATAGTTCATAGCTGAATCGAAGACGAAGCCACTGAACAATAGATAAGTCTACTAGTGACCTGATGCGGATATCAGCGAAGACCAGACGAATCTACTTACGCGAAGAAGCCTGAGGAAAAGCTTCAGCGATAGCTGAACTTCTTTATCTCTGGAAGAAGAGATACTCAGCGATCAACGATCACAAAGCTTATGCCTCAAGTTTTCTTTTGTCTTACCTTGCACAACCAGTACGATGTGTCAGAACGGACACGTCTCTGCCACAAATCGTACAATAACTCTGTCAACTACACTGTTCATAAAGCGGCCAAAAGCATGTCTCCAAAAGTAAGACTACCGAAGCCAATCTATGAATGCCACGTGTAAAGTACCCTGCCATGCATTTAATGCATAGGGTATAAATAGGAAGCTCACCCCTTCATCTGAAATGGAGTCGCTGAAAGAAGAAACAGAACGATCATAGAAGCTGCTAGATCAATGCTCAGCGATTCTCACCTCCCTACTCAATTTTGGGCAGAAGCTGTAAACACTGCATGTTTTACTCAAAACAGATCGCTGATAATAAAGCGATTTGGGAAGACAGCTTATGAACTCTTTCTTGGAAGGAAGCCTTCTATCAGCTTTCTTCATATCTTTGGTTGTCAGTGCTTTATCTTAAACAACAAAGATCAACTTGGAAAGTTCGACCCAAAAGCCGATGATGGAGTATTTTTAGGATATTCCTCCATCTCCAAAGCCTACAGAGTTTTCAACAAGAGAAGACAAACCGTAGAAGAAACCATTCATGTCACGTTTGATGAAACGCGCTCAGCGAACTCTAAACCAATCGCTGACAATGAAGAACTGAATACTTGGATGATCTCTCACTATAGAGAAACTGAACCTTTCTCAAACCATCAGCACACTGAAACTCCAATTGCTGATGAAGAACCAAGTATCATACCTCCCACCGCTGAATCCACCTCATGGGTTTCAGCTGAACCTCTAAACACATTACCACCGTCAAATCTGCCTTCATCTGGAAACCTCTCTAGTGAACCTACTCAACAGTTAATTGCTGATGAACCTCAAACGTCCTCATCAGTAAACATTCCAATTGTTGATCCAACCTCTGAGTTAAGCGATCATGCTCCTGCTCAGCGATGGACAAGAGATCACCCAATAGATCAAATTCTCGGTGATCCAGATGCAGGTATTCAGACACGACGAAGCTCAGGTAATATATGTCTCTTTGTAAACTTTCTCTCCTTAATAGAACCAAAGAAGACTGATGATGCCCTCAGAGATCCAAACTGGGTCAGCGCTATGCAAGAAGAGCTGACTGAATTTTCTCGAAACAAAGTTTGGAATCTCGTTCCTAGACCATCTGATAAAACTGTAATAGGCACCAAATGGGTGTTTAGAAACAAGTTAGATGAACATGGAACTGTAACCCGCAACAAGGCTCGACTTGTTGCTCAGGGATACAGACAAGAGGAAGGCATAGACTATGATGAAACCTTTGCCCCTGTGGCCAGGCTCGAAGCAATTCGACTATTCTTAGCTTATGCAGTCTATAAAGACTTCATCGTTTATCAAATGGACGTAAAATCAGCTTTTCTGAATGGAAAGCTGAATGAAGAAGTTTATGTAGAACAACCACCAGGGTTCTATGACCCTAAGCATCCAAATTATGTTTATAAATTGGATAAGGCTCTCTATGGTCTAAAACAAGCCCCTCGTGCTTGGTATGACACTCTCTCATCTTTTCTTATCTCTGAAAATTTTGAACGTGGCAAGATTGATAATACGTTATTTTTCAGGAAGATAAAAGGTCATATAATTCTTGTACAAATATATGTCGATGACATAATATTTGGTTCTACTAACCCATCTCTATGTACTCGCTTCGCTGAAAGAATGAAGAAAGAATATAAAATGAGTATGATGGGTGAGCTGACATATTTTCTTGGTCTTCAGATTAAACAATCTGACAAAGGTACTTTTATCTGCCAAGGTAAGTATGTTAAAGATATGCTAAAGAAGTTTGAACTCACACAAACTTCAGCGATGAAAACTCCTATGGCACCACCGCTGATACTTAACAAGGATCCATCTGGAAAACCTGTTAATGTCACTGCCTATAGAGGAATGATAGGCTCATTGCTGTATCTTACAGCAAGCCGACCTGACATCATGTACTCTACTTGTTTATGTGCACGCTATCAATCTGAACCCAAGGAATCCCATCTGATCGCTGTAAAGCGAATTTTCAGATATCTGAAAGGAACTCCTAACCTCGGTCTTTGGTATCCCAAAGACTCAGGGTTCGATCTAACTGGTTATTCTGATAGTGATTTTGCAGGCTGTAAACTTGACAGAAAAAGTACCACTGGTGGATGTCAACTCTTGGGAGGAAAGCTGGTAAGTTGGACAAGCAAGAAGCAAAATTCTGTGTCCACTTCCACAGCTGAAGCTGAATACGTAGCCGCTGGAAGCTGTTGTTCTCAAATCTTATGGATGAGAAATCAACTATTAGATTATGACCTTCAGCTGTCAAAGATTCCTATCTATTGCGACAGCACTAGTGCTATCGCTATAGCAAATAATCCAGTGCTACATTCAAAGACAAAACACATAGAGATCAGATATCACTTTATCATAGATCACGTGATGAATGGTGATATTGAACTTCACTTTATCCCTACTGACTTTCAACTTGCTGATATATTCACCAAACCTCTTGATGAGACAAGGTTCAACTTTCTCATCAGTGAGCTTGGAATGGTGAACCTCGAAGAATAATTCTTCAGCGTTCATGTATTATGTTAGTAATCAAAAGTTCCCCTCTCATCATTCTCTCTGATAAACATTCTGACTCTCAGGTATGTTTTTTCCTTTCCCTCAAAGATGTTTTTTTTTAAAATATAAACTTTAATCACCGAACTTTCTTCAAATGATTAAAAGCTTTTTGAAAAATACATTAATCACTGATATTTCTAGTCAGTGATCCTTTAAAAGGAAAAACTATCCCTATCTTTACTAAAAGGGATACTTTTAAAAAAAGGAAAATCTATCACTGACTTTTCTTCAGTGATCATTTCAAAACGGACAAATGTAAAGTCTCTCTCTTCTATGACGTCATTTGAACCGACAATCCACGACATGCCTTTTCTGACACGTTCGTCCGTTGCCCTTCTATCCAATCAACTTCGTGGAACGTGTCAATGTCATGATGATTTTTTTCTTTTCCCGCTTCATTCTCTCTCTTCTCTCTCTTCGTATAAAAGGAATTCTTCTCTCCTTTATACGGTTTACGCTTTCAAACCTTTCAAAGCAAGAAACATTCTCTCAAGAACACTCAAGCAAGTAAACCCAGAATATTGAATCTGCAACTCTTTTTCTTCAAGATACACAGGTTTATTTCATGTTTATATGCTTTGTTCGTATGCTTTTTATTCTTTTTAAAATCCTACTCGCTTTCTATGGATTTTATAAAACGTTTTTTTTGTAAAAACTAAAGATCATTCTTTCTGATTTTATGTTTTTAAATAAAAACCTTTTGGTTTTAAAGTGTTCTTCATTCTTTCTACCCAGAACACTATTTTTCTCCTAAAAATAACTTGATAGTTTTCCAGTTTCCCTTCTTCTATGGAAACTGGTAATCATATTATTTTTAATCTAAATCATTTCTTCTATTATGCCTCTTTCCATAACAGAAATGACACAATCTTCAATCGTTGCTTCCAAGCATGTACGATTCGCTCTCACTGAAGTTGAGATTACTAAATGTAATCATTTGGCCAGACTCGACTTCAAAGCTGACAAATACCCACATCTCGTGGAAGCTGCTGAATTCCTCAAGCAGTCATGCATAGCTTATGCGATCACTGTGGATCCTAAGCCCTCCAAGACTCTACTTCAGCAGTTCTGGTTCACTGCTGATGCAACTGAACTTACCAACAGGAAAGGTGAACGAGTCCCTGCTATCTCGTTCAGCACGGAATTAGGGCCAGGGAGCATGACCGCTCTTAGCCTCAGAAAATCTTTAAGATTCCCTGACAAACCAAAGAGTGGGTTCGACGCACTCCCCACTGATGATGAGCTGATATCATTCCTGGACGCAATGGGCTATTGTTGGGAAAACAAACCAAGATCTTCTATTCCCAACAAGAAGCTCACCAAGATCCTAAAAGCTCAGATGCCATCACAACTGAACTTTATCTTCTCGCACATAATTCAGTGCATGAGTGGGAAGAGTGGTTCGCTGGATCAAGCCAGCAAAACACAACTGCAGATGGCCTACTCCGTTATCGCTGGTCAAAACTTTGACTACGCCACAACAATCTTTGAAGATCTGAGGTCGAGATTAGAGAAGCCTGAACGAGATCCCAAGATCTCGTACGTACGTTTCATATGTACGTACATCAAGTTCCTCTATCCCAACACCTATCCCACCAAAGATGATGGCACCTTTGCCAGGGTAGGTCAACGATCACTGGAGGTCAAGCCACTCGCCGACGAGGTAAGTATCTCTCTCCTTCGCTCTCGTCTCTCTCTCCATTCTTCTTCATCTTCAGCGACCACGCAGACGGTTCCTTCGTCTGCTATCCCTGTCGCTACCACTACTTCTAAACGACCATCAGCTAGTCCGATTGGTCCTTCCAAAAAGGCCAAAAAGACTAAGGAAAGTACACCCTCTAGTACTATACCTGAGGGAGCTTCTCAACAAGATACCTTAGATGCATTTGTGGGTCTTTCCTCCACAACTTCAGCAGTCACTCATACTGCCGTGTCAGCGATCTCACTCGCTGTCACATCATCAGTAACCCCACCTACTATCTCATTCACTGAGATTAACCCCATCCCTACTTCTATCCCCAAAACTCTTCCCTTCTCTCCTCACTTGGTCTCTGAACCCGCCACCTCTTCTTTCCCTATAGGACCTGAGCATCAAACTTTTGAGGAATCTATGCAGTTCTACAAAATGTTTGATACGTCAGGTACACCTATAATCCTAAACACTTCTCTCCCCCCTCTCCAAATAAGCCCATATCTGAACTAACATTATTTTCAGGTCCTAGCTTGGCGTCTGTTGACACGCATGTCAACAGTCTAGGAGAAAAGGTGGACGCACTCACCAACACCATCAATGAAACCACCAGCGCCGTCAATCAGGCTGGTGAGGAGCTGAAGAAGTTGACCGCCACTTGCTCATCTAAAGCTGAGAACTCTCAACTTTCAGCTGTTGAAGAACAAGTCGTCCAACTCAGAGAGTCCTCTCGACTCTTTCAAGGGCGATTTGAGTCTCTTACCGCTGAAGTTCAGGGTCTCTCTTCAAAGGTTGACCTCTGCACGTCCCTTCTTTAGCAAATTCTACAGAAAGTGAATGCACCAGCTCCAGCGCTGCCTCCCTCCTTCACTGAAGATGATCGTACCAACCTCAACATCGCTGTGGAATTCATTCATGATGCCACATGCGACATACCTGCGGTTGAAGACCGGATTAAGCGTCTGGAGGCTGACGTTCAAGTGCTAA
The DNA here is from genome assembly GCA_954870635.1 of Arctium minus. NCBI lineage: Eukaryota > Viridiplantae > Streptophyta > Magnoliopsida > Asterales > Asteraceae > Arctium > Arctium minus. Next base: position 84,734,234 of record OX941081.1, read on the forward strand.
AAGCTTCAACAGCTACTCCAGCAGCTGAACAATCCCCTACCGCTGATAATGACTAAGTGGGGGAGAAAACTGAAGAAACTTCTATTGCTGCTGCTGGGGAAGCTAAGACTCCAAAGGAACCTCCCTCTCAATCTGAGGGGGAGAAGGCAAAAGAATCCTCATCAATTCACTCCATTCTCTTTGAAGAGGATGAGGAAGAAGACGATGAAGAGGAAGATGATCTAGATCTTGATGATCAAGAAAAGGATCAACCCTCCGATGACGACGACGATGAAGACCAATCTATGTGGTTCTCTAAGCCGAACGTCGTATCAGGGACAACTTTGCAAGAGGTTCTCAAAACAGGGGTGAGAGGTGATACATCTTCAAGTGTTCCTTCGCAAAGCAAAGACAAGCAACCGATCGCTGAAGAATGCTTGAGGACTGGATCACAATCTGAGGGGGAGCATCCTTCTCAGGTATGTCTTTCAATTGTACCACTCTTCTACTCTTTCCAAACCCCTATTCCTTTCTAGCCTTTATCTCTCTCGTTCTAAAAATACACTTATCCCTTCTTTCCTTCTTTTTCTAACCAGACAGTTCTCACCCCTGCTTAAGGGTTCTGAACTACAAATAATTCCAACTGCTATCGCTGAAGAAATAATCCCAATCTCTATCGCTGAGATTGATGAAGAAGAAGAAGAAGATTCCCTGGTCCATCCAGGAAGGCCCTCTCGACCATCTCATTGGTCAGAGGAAGTGGTAAAGAAAAGAGTTGAAATGATCGCTCAACTAGAAAGTCAACGGCTGAAAATCCCTCTTCAAACATCCACAGAGCTCGACTTCCTCACTGAAGCTGAAAGAGAAGAATCTGCCAAAGCTGAGAAGCTGATCGCTGAATGCAAACGAGATGCCCAACTCGCTTTAAAGATTCAATCCTCTCAAGTTAAGGACAAAAAGCTGAAAAGCAAACCTGTGGAAGTTCAAGCAGCACTACTGAAAGAAATTGAAGAGGAACGCTTCAAAGAACAAGAGATCAACGATAAGTCTATCGAATGGTGCAAACAAAAGATGGATTATCGTTCTGATCTTCTTCCAATATCAGCCGTGACTATCTCTGGTCGCAAGAAGAAAGATCAACTCTCAGTGACCATGGAGATTACTAGAGAGGATGGAACCCAAAAAGCAATGTACGTATCAAAACTTGAGACCTTCGGATTTACGGAATGGTTAGAGTTCTGGGATGCGCTGAAGAAATCCAAATCTACATACAGAGGCTACGTTGAAGGACTTCTTGAAGCCCTCATAAATAGAGTCGTTTCTGTACTAAAGCTGCCATCTCCTCTTCCTCCCAAATCTTTGAAACTCAAGAGAAAAATTGGGTCCTCCTCCTCTGAAGATGTCTCCATCATCAGGAATGAAACTTCTATCAAATTTTCAAGAGATGCACTGTTTGGTCCTCCTCCCGATCTTTCAGTTCTGGACTTATCTCTGCCTCCTGGTGGTCCTTTCCAAGCTGGTCAAGTAATCGACAATCCTTATGGAATATTCTTCAGAGATGATGATGAGGAACTCAGATTTCAAAGAATCTCTGAGATTCCTATCTGTCCTCTGAATCATCTCAAGGATCTCTTATGCTTATGGTGTGACTTCTTCCCTGCTGCTGAAGAAATTAAAGAAATTATCAGTCAAGAATCTTTGGAACGAAGACAGAAAGGAGAAGAAATACCTGAGTATATGATCAATCCTCCTAAATCTTCTTTTAATAGCTGATAGATTAGTTTTCTTCTCTGTAATCTGTTAGTTATACTTACAGTAGTTAGTTACTCACTTGTAATGTTTTTCATATCTTGTAATTCCATCCCTGAATTAAATGAAAATAGCAGTGATGTACTTAACCCTATCAGTACTGTAAAAGATCCCTCAAAATAGTAATTGGGACATGCATTCTATGAGTCCTTTTTATTCCTATATTTTGAATCAAAGTAATTTTCTTTTGTTACTTTGTCATTATCAAATAGGGGGAGATTGTTGATCCAAACTCTCTCAGTGATTTGATAACGACCCTCTTTTATACTTAGTGAAAATTACGTTATTATATGTATTAGTGTTTCATCATCAGCGATCAGACTGAGTCTGTTCAGTTATCGCTGATGACCTTTCTGTAAACATTAATATGTATGTGTTTCACTTTCAGCGATCAAACTGAGTCTGTTCAGTCATCACTGATCGTTTCCTATGTAACACAGTTAACGTAATCCCTGAAGACAAGTCTCGCGTCAACATAGTTCATAGCTGAATCGAAGACGAAGCCACTGAACAATAGATAAGTCTACTAGTGACCTGATGCGGATATCAGCGAAGACCAGACGAATCTACTTACGCGAAGAAGCCTGAGGAAAAGCTTCAGCGATAGCTGAACTTCTTTATCTCTGGAAGAAGAGATACTCAGCGATCAACGATCACAAAGCTTATGCCTCAAGTTTTCTTTTGTCTTACCTTGCACAACCAGTTCGATGTGTCAGAACGGACACGTCTCTGCCACAAATCGTACAATAACTCTGTCAACTACACTGTTCATAAAGCGGCCAAAAGCATGTCTCCAAAAGTAAGACTACCGAAGCCAATCTATGAATGCCACGTGTAAAGTACCCTGCCATGCATTTAATGCATAGGGTATAAATAGGAAGCTCACCCCTTCATCTGAAGGTGTGCTCAATCCTTGAACTCCAAAATAGAAACCCTTGTTTTCTATCTCTCTAAAAATCCCCCATTCTCTGAATTTCTTGTGCAACCATCTTAGTGTTTCTTAAGTTTGTTTAGATTGAGTCTGTCTTAATCTTATTCCGCAACAAACTTGTAAATTGTATTTTGATTTATCAATAAACAATTTATTAAACTTTAATTTCTGTGTTTGTATTCAACCCCCCCCTTCTACAAACTTGTTAAGCACCTTCGGGACCAACAAGTGGTATCAGAGCAGTTTGTTTAATCTAATAAACAAGATCTTGCTGTATACTCTTCCTTGCTATTCTAAAATGGCACTAAACACAAACACAAACTACTATGATAATGGTTCACTTTCTAAACCTCCTCGATTTAGCAGAGATAACTTTTCTCTATGGAAAAATCGAATGATGCTATTTCTTGAAGGTGCGGATCCTACTATACCTGCATATATAGAAAACGGACCCTATGAACCTGTTAGAATTATAGCTGCGGTTCCCGCTACTGCCACCACTGAAGCTGTCCCTGAACGATATGTCGTTAAGGAAATAAGACAGTGGAGTGATGAAGATAAAAAGAAGGTAGGCATAGATGCAAGAGCAAAGACCATTATATCAATGGCTCTGCCTGATGAAGTTTTCCATTCCATCATGCATCTAAAAACTTCTAAAGAAATGTGGGAAACCATATGTGTTCAATATGAGGGCACCACTGAAATCCAAGAGACCCGAAAGATTAACTTGGTAAGACAGTATGAATGTTTTATCGCTGGTAAGAATGAATCTCTTTCTGACATTCATCAGCGGTTTAACTGCCTGATCATTGACCTAAGAACTGTTGGAAGGACCTATTCTAATTCTGAGGTCCTAACAAAATTCTTGGAAAGTCTTCCTGAAAGCTGGGACAGTTATTCAATATGTCTTAAGCTGACAAAAGACTTACATACTCTCTCTCTAAGCACTCTGTATGGAATATTGCTCAACTATGAGCAATCTAATCTCTTGAAGAAGAATCTTGTAAAAGATTCTAAAGACTCCAAAAGCACTGCTGTTGCTTTAGTCTCATCAGAGATAATTCCATCCCAGCGATCTACTCTCACCATCATTGAGTTAGATTCTGAATCTGAGGATTTATCAGACCCTGATCTTTCAGAGTTTAATGAGTCCTTAGCACTCTTGACAAACTCTTTTAAGAGATTTGCAAGAAAGAGTAACTTCCGAAGAAGTAAATCTCTCTCTCTTACTGAAAAGCCAAAATCAACTCCGGTTGATAAGGCTACAGCCACTTGCTATAACTGCGAAAAAATTGGACATTTTGCTAGTGAGTGCAGGTCTAAAAAGGTCTTCAAACCTTCTACCTCAAGAAGATCCAGTGATGACAAATACCATAAGCTGAAGAACAAATATCAAAAGATGAAAAGCTATCAGCGAAAAGGTAAAGGTCTCATCGCTGAAGAACATGACTGGGCTGAATCAGAAGAATCATCTTCTGATGAAGAAGAAGTCGCTAATCTTTGCCTCATGGCTGAGATTAAAGAAGAAGTAGAAGAACCATCTGAACCTTCTATGAGCTACATATCATCTCAGGTATCTATCTCAACAAATCCCTCTCTGCCTGAAGCTGAGAGAAGTCGCGCTGTTGATGTGCTGACGATTGACCTTTATAATGCTCTAAACGACAAAACTCAAGCTGAAAATAAAAATGTTTATTTAACACAAGAGCTAGAGAAATGTCATGAAAAGATCAGTGAACTAAATCTTTTAGAAGAAAAGCTAAAAGATCAAGTCATTATAAATGAAATCATCAGCATTGAACGCGAACATGCCATCGCTGCTCTAAAAGCAGAAAAGGCTCATGTTGAAAAATGGTGCAAATCATCAACAAAGATCTCTGAGATAATAAATGCTCAAACTCCTGAAAGTGATAAAACTGGTCTTGGTTTTTGGACACCACAGGATGATCTTAAAGAAGAAAGTTCCTCGCTTAAGTTTGGAACTTTTGTCACATCTTTCTTTGACACTTCTTATAATCAATTCTATCCCTGTTCTTCTTCTAAACCCATCCCTGAGGAGATATCTGCAAGATCTAAGCCTGCAGATAAAGGAAAGTCTATTCTCCCTCAGAAGGCTTCCAAGAAAACCAAACTGAAAGTTCCCTCCAAACCTTCAGTGGATAAACCTTCTAGCTCAGTGACAAAAATCTTTGATATCTGTCCTCCAAAGCTGAAGGTTGATCTAAAGCCCGTGAAATCTGAAGAAATAAAAATTCCTCCCAGATCTCGTGCTAAAGGCATTCTTGGAGCTGGACCTGCTCATCTTAAGTTTTCAAAACCTTTTGGTTATAAAACCACCATCAGATATAGAAAATGTTATCACTGTGGATTCACTGACCATATTGTGAGCAAGTGTCCAAATACCACCGAAGCTGATAAAACAGCCAAAGTGAAGAAAAATGCCTCTAAGGCAAATAAAGTCACCAAAGTGAAAAATACCACTAAGGTTAAGAAATTAACCAAAGTGAAGATTACCACTGAAGCTGAATCTTCATCAGCGGTGAAGACTGCTGAATCTTCCTTATCCACTAACTCTGAAGGACCCATTGAAAAGTGGGTACCAAACAACGCTTAATCTTCCTTATGTATGCAGGGATCAAAGGGCATCTGGTATCTCGATAGTGGATGTTCTCGTCATATGACTGGACAAAGAGACCTGCTCACTGAATACAAGGAAGAGAAAGGCCCCTCTGTTACCTTTGGTGGAAATGGGAAAGGATTTACCCGTGGGTTTGGTGTCCTCAGCAATGGGTCAACTACCTTTCGAAGAGTCGCTTATGTAGATGGACTGAAGCACAATCTTCTAAGCATCAGTCAGCTATGTGACAAAGACTACGAAGTTCGCTTTTCTAAGAAAGCATGTGCAGTGGTAGATGAAAAAGGAAAACTTGCTCTCAGTGGTTATAGAAGAGAAAATGTCTATGTAATAGATATGGACTCTACTATCACTGATAACCTATGTTTTCTCTATAAGGCCTCTTCTGATGTCAACTGGCTATGGCATAAAAGGCTCTCTCATCTAAACTTCAAAACCCTGAATTCTCTCTCATCTAAGGAACTGGTTTCTGGTCTTCCTCAGCACTCATATGCTAAAGAATCTCTCTGCTCAGCATGTGAAAAAGGAAAACAAACAAAAGCTAGTTTCAAGTCGAAACAAGTTTCCTCAGTAACAAGTCCTCTTCAGCTCTTGCATATGGATCTATTTGGCCCTGTCAACATCCAATCAATAGCTGGAAAGAAATATACGCTTGTCATTGCAGATGAATATTCTCGCTACACCTGGGTTATTTTTCTTCGCTGTAAGAATGATACTCCAGAAGAACTAATATCTTTTGTCAAAAAGATGGAAGTGCTGAATAATCTTACTGTTCGATCAATAAGAAGTGATCATGGAACTGAATTCAAAAATAGTTCCCTGAACAATTTCTTTGAGAACAAGGGAATCTCTCACAACTTCTCCTCAGTAAGAACACCTCAGCAAAATGGAGTCGCTGAAAGAAGAAACAGAACGATCATAGAAGCTGCTAGATCAATGCTCAGCGATTCTCACCTCCCTACTCAATTTTGGGCAGAAGCTGTAAACACTGCATGTTTTACTCAAAACAGATCGCTGATAATAAAGCGATTTGGGAAGACAGCTTATGAACTCTTTCTTGGAAGGAAGCCTTCTATCAGCTTTCTTCATATCTTTGGTTGTCAGTGCTTTATCTTAAACAACAAAGATCAACTTGGAAAGTTCGACCCAAAAGCCGATGATGGAGTATTTTTAGGATATTCCTCCATCTCCAAAGCCTACAGAGTTTTCAACAAGAGAAGACAAACCGTAGAAGAAACCATTCATGTCACGTTTGATGAAACGCGCTCAGCGAACTCTAAACCAATCGCTGACAATGAAGAACTGAATACTTGGATGATCTCTCACTATAGAGAAACTGAACCTTTCTCAAACCATCAGCACACTGAAACTCCAATTGCTGATGAAGAACCAAGTATCATACCTCCCACCGCTGAATCCACCTCATGGGTTTCAGCTGAACCTCTAAACACATTACCACCGTCAAATCTGCCTTCATCTGGAAACCTCTCTAGTGAACCTACTCAACAGTTAATTGCTGATGAACCTCAAACGTCCTCATCAGTAAACATTCCAATTGTTGATCCAACCTCTGAGTTAAGCGATCATGCTCCTGCTCAGCGATGGACAAGAGATCACCCAATAGATCAAATTCTCGGTGATCCAGATGCAGGTATTCAGACACGACGAAGCTCAGGTAATATCTGTCTCTTTGTAAACTTTCTCTCCTTAATAGAACCAAAGAAGACTGATGATGCCCTCAGAGATCCAAACTGGGTCAGCGCTATGCAAGAAGAGCTGACTGAATTTTCTCGAAACAAAGTTTGGAATCTCGTTCCTAGACCATCTGATAAAACTGTAATAGGCACCAAATGGGTGTTTAGAAACAAGTTAGATGAACATGGAACTGTAACCCGCAACAAGGCTCGACTTGTTGCTCAGGGATACAGACAAGAGGAAGGCATAGACTATGATGAAACCTTTGCCCCTGTGGCCAGGCTCGAAGCAATTCGACTATTCTTAGCTTATGCAGTCTATAAAGACTTCATCGTTTATCAAATGGACGTAAAATCAGCTTTTCTGAATGGAAAGCTGAATGAAGAAGTTTATGTAGAACAACCACCAGGGTTCTATGACCCTAAGCATCCAAATTATGTTTATAAATTGGATAAGGCTCTCTATGGTCTAAAACAAGCCCCTCGTGCTTGGTATGACACTCTCTCATCTTTTCTTATCTCTGAAAATTTTGAACGTGGCAAGATTGATAATACGTTATTTTTCAGGAAGATAAAAGGTCATATAATTCTTGTACAAATATATGTCGATGACATAATATTTGGTTCTACTAACCCATCTCTATGTACTCGCTTCGCTGAAAGAATGAAGAAAGAATATAAAATGAGTATGATGGGTGAGCTGACATATTTTCTTGGTCTTCAGATTAAACAATCTGACAAAGGTACTTTTATCTGCCAAGGTAAGTATGTTAAAGATATGCTAAAGAAGTTTGAACTCACACAAACTTCAGCGATGAAAACTCCTATGGCACCACCGCTGATACTTAACAAGGATCCATCTGGAAAACCTGTTAATGTCACTGCCTATAGAGGAATGATAGGCTCATTGCTGTATCTTACAGCAAGCCGACCTGACATCATGTACTCTACTTGTTTATGTGCACGCTATCAATCTGAACCCAAGGAATCCCATCTGATCGCTGTAAAGCGAATTTTCAGATATCTGAAAGGAACTCCTAACCTCGGTCTTTGGTATCCCAAAGACTCAGGGTTCGATCTAACTGGTTATTCTGATAGTGATTTTGCAGGCTGTAAACTTGACAGAAAAAGTACCACTGGTGGATGTCAACTCTTGGGAGGAAAGCTGGTAAGTTGGACAAGCAAGAAGCAAAATTCTGTGTCCACTTCCACAGCTGAAGCTGAATACGTAGCCGCTGGAAGCTGTTGTTCTCAAATCTTATGGATGAGAAATCAACTATTAGATTATGACCTTCAGCTGTCAAAGATTCCTATCTATTGCGACAGCACTAGTGCTATCGCTATAGCAAATAATCCAGTGCTACATTCAAAGACAAAACACATAGAGATCAGATATCACTTTATCATAGATCACGTGATGAATGGTGATATTGAACTTCACTTTATCCCTACTGACTTTCAACTTGCTGATATATTCACCAAACCTCTTGATGAGACAAGGTTCAACTTTCTCATCAGTGAGCTTGGAATGCTGAACCTCGAAGAATAATTCTTCAGCGTTCATGTATTATGTTAGTAATCAAAAGTTCCCCTCTCATCATTCTCTCTGATAAACATTCTGACTCTCAGGTATGTTTTTTCCTTTCCCTCAAAGATGTTTTTTTTTAAAATATAAACTTTAATCACCGAACTTTCTTCAAATGATTAAAAGCTTTTTGAAAAATACATTAATCACTGATATTTCTAGTCAGTGATCCTTTAAAAGGAAAAACTATCCCTATCTTTACTAAAAGGGATACTTTTAAAAAAAGGAAAATCTATCACTGACTTTTCTTCAGTGATCATTTCAAAACGGACAAATGTAAAGTCTCTCTCTTCTATGACGTCATTTGAACCGACAATCCACGACATGCCTTTTCTGACACGTTCGTCCGTTGCCCTTCTATCCAATCAACTTCGTGGAACGTGTCAATGTCATGATGATTTTTTTCTTTTCCCGCTTCATTCTCTCTCTTCTCTCTCTTCGTATAAAAGGAATTCTTCTCTCCTTTATACGGTTTACGCTTTCAAACCTTTCAAAGCAAGAAACATTCTCTCAAGAACACTCAAGCAAGTAAACCCAGAATATTGAATCTGCAACTCTTTTTCTTCAAGATACACAGGTTTATTTCATGTTTATATGCTTTGTTCGTATGCTTTTTATTCTTTTTAAAATCCTACTCGCTTTCTATGGATTTTATAAAACGTTTTTTTTGTAAAAACTAAAGATCATTCTTTCTGATTTTATGTTTTTAAATAAAAACCTTTTGGTTTTAAAGTGTTCTTCATTCTTTCTACCCAGAACACTATTTTTCTCCTAAAAATAACTTGATAGTTTTCCAGTTTCCCTTCTTCTATGGAAACTGGTAATCATATTATTTTTAATCTAAATCATTTCTTCTATTATGCCTCTTTCCATAACAGAAATGACACAATCTTCAATCGTTGCTTCCAAGCATGTACGATTCGCTCTCACTGAAGTTGAGATTACTAAATGTAATCATTTGGCCAGACTCGACTTCAAAGCTGACAAATACCCACATCTCGTGGAAGCTGCTGAATTCCTCAAGCAGTCATGCATAGCTTATGCGATCACTGTGGATCCTAAGCCCTCCAAGACTCTACTTCAGCAGTTCTGGTTCACTGCTGATGCAACTGAACTTACCAACAGGAAAGGTGAACGAGTCCCTGCTATCTCGTTCAGCACGGAATTAGGGCCAGGGAGCATGACCGCTCTTAGCCTCAGAAAATCTTTAAGATTCCCTGACAAACCAAAGAGTGGGTTCGACGCACTCCCCACTGATGATGAGCTGATATCATTCCTGGACGCAATGGGCTATTGTTGGGAAAACAAACCAAGATCTTCTATTCCCAACAAGAAGCTCACCAAGATCCTAAAAGCTCAGATGCCATCACAACTGAACTTTATCTTCTCGCACATAATTCAGTGCATGAGTGGGAAGAGTGGTTCGCTGGATCAAGCCAGCAAAACACAACTGCAGATGGCCTACTCCGTTATCGCTGGTCAAAACTTTGACTACGCCACAACAATCTTTGAAGATCTGAGGTCGAGATTAGAGAAGCCTGAACGAGATCCCAAGATCTCGTACGTACGTTTCATATGTACGTACATCAAGTTCCTCTATCCCAACACCTATCCCACCAAAGATGATGGCACCTTTGCCAGGGTAGGTCAACGATCACTGGAGGTCAAGCCACTCGCCGACGAGGTAAGTATCTCTCTCCTTCGCTCTCGTCTCTCTCTCCATTCTTCTTCATCTTCAGCGACCACGCAGACGGTTCCTTCGTCTGCTATCCCTGTCGCTACCACTACTTCTAAACGACCATCAGCTAGTCCGATTGGTCCTTCCAAAAAGGCCAAAAAGACTAAGGAAAGTACACCCTCTAGTACTATACCTGAGGGAGCTTCTCAACAAGATACCTTAGATGCATTTGTGGGTCTTTCCTCCACAACTTCAGCAGTCACTCATACTGCCGTGTCAGCGATCTCACTCGCTGTCACATCATCAGTAACCCCACCTACTATCTCATTCACTGAGATTAACCCCATCCCTACTTCTATCCCCAAAACTCTTCCCTTCTCTCCTCACTTGGTCTCTGAACCCGCCACCTCTTCTTTCCCTATAGGACCTGAGCATCAAACTTTTGAGGAATCTATGCAGTTCTACAAAATGTTTGATACGTCAGGTACACCTATAATCCTAAACACTTCTCTCCCCCCTCTCCAAATAAGCCCATATCTGAACTAACATTATTTTCAGGTCCTAGCTTGGCGTCTGTTGACACGCATGTCAACAGTCTAGGAGAAAAGGTGGACGCACTCACCAACACCATCAATGAAACCACCAGCGCCGTCAATCAGGCTGGTGAGGAGCTGAAGAAGTTGACCGCCACTTGCTCATCTAAAGCTGAGAACTCTCAACTTTCAGCTGTTGAAGAACAAGTCGTCCAACTCAGAGAGTCCTCTCGACTCTTTCAAGGGCGATTTGAGTCTCTTACCGCTGAAGTTCAGGGTCTCTCTTCAAAGGTTGACCTCTGCACGTCCCTTCTTTAGCAAATTCTACAGAAAGTGAATGCACCAGCTCCAGCGCTGCCTCCCTCCTTCACTGAAGATGATCGTACCAACCTCAACATCGCTGTGGAATTCATTCATGATGCCACATGCGACATACCTGCGGTTGAAGACCGGATTAAGCGTCTGGAGGCTGACGTTCAAGTGCTAAAAGCTTCAACAGCTACTCCAGCAGCTGAACAATCCCCTACCGCTGATAATGACTAAGTGGGGGAGAAAACTGAAGAAACTTCTATTGCTGCTGCTGGGGAAGCTAAGACTCCAAAGGAACCTCCCTCTCAATCTGAGGGGGAGAAGGCAAAAGAATCCTCATCAATTCACTCCATTCTCTTTGAAGAGGATGAGGAAGAAGACGATGAAGAGGAAGATGATCTAGATCTTGATGATCAAGAAAAGGATCAACCCTCCGATGACGACGACGATGAAGACCAATCTATGTGGTTCTCTAAGCCGAACGTCGTATCAGGGACAACTTTGCAAGAGGTTCTCAAAACAGGGGTGAGAGGTGATACATCTTCAAGTGTTCCTTCGCAAAGCAAAGACAAGCAACCGATCGCTGAAGAATGCTTGAGGACTGGATCACAATCTGAGGGGGAGCATCCTTCTCAGGTATGTCTTTCAATTGTACCACTCTTCTACTCTTTCCAAACCCCTATTCCTTTCTAGCCTTTATCTCTCTCGTTCTAAAAATACACTTATCCCTTCTTTCCTTCTTTTTCTAACCAGACAGTTCTCACCCCTGCTTAAGGGTTCTGAACTACAAATAATTCCAACTGCTATCGCTGAAGAAATAATCCCAATCTCTATCGCTGAGATTGATGAAGAAGAAGAAGAAGATTCCCTGGTCCATCCAGGAAGGCCCTCTCGACCATCTCATTGGTCAGAGGAAGTGGTAAAGAAAAGAGTTGAAATGATCGCTCAACTAGAAAGTCAACGGCTGAAAATCCCTCTTCAAACATCCACAGAGCTCGACTTCCTCACTGAAGCTGAAAGAGAAGAATCTGCCAAAGCTGAGAAGCTGATCGCTGAATGCAAACGAGATGCCCAACTCGCTTTAAAGATTCAATCCTCTCAAGTTAAGGACAAAAAGCTGAAAAGCAAACCTGTGGAAGTTCAAGCAGCACTACTGAAAGAAATTGAAGAGGAACGCTTCAAAGAACAAGAGATCAACGATAAGTCTATCGAATGGTGCAAACAAAAGATGGATTATCGTTCTGATCTTCTTCCAATATCAGCCGTGACTATCTCTGGTCGCAAGAAGAAAGATCAACTCTCAGTGACCATGGAGATTACTAGAGAGGATGGAACCCAAAAAGCAATGTACGTATCAAAACTTGAGACCTTCGGATTTACGGAATGGTTAGAGTTCTGGGATGCGCTGAAGAAATCCAAATCTACATACAGAGGCTACGTTGAAGGACTTCTTGAAGCCCTCATAAATAGAGTCGTTTCTGTACTAAAGCTGCCATCTCCTCTTCCTCCCAAATCTTTGAAACTCAAGAGAAAAATTGGGTCCTCCTCCTCTGAAGATGTCTCCATCATCAGGAATGAAACTTCTATCAAATTTTCAAGAGATGCACTGTTTGGTCCTCCTCCCGATCTTTCAGTTCTGGACTTATCTCTGCCTCCTGGTGGTCCTTTCCAAGCTGGTCAAGTAATCGACAATCCTTATGGAATATTCTTCAGAGATGATGATGAGGAACTCAGATTTCAAAGAATCTCTGAGATTCCTATCTGTCCTCTGAATCATCTCAAGGATCTCTTATGCTTATGGTGTGACTTCTTCCCTGCTGCTGAAGAAATTAAAGAAATTATCAGTCAAGAATCTTTGGAACGAAGACAGAAAGGAGAAGAAATACCTGAGTATATGATCAATCCTCCTAAATCTTCTTTTAATAGCTGATAGATTAGTTTTCTTCTCTGTAATCTGTTAGTTATACTTACAGTAGTTAGTTACTCACTTGTAATGTTTTTCATATCTTGTAATTCCATCCCTGAATTAAATGAAAATAGCAGTGATGTACTTAACCCTATCAGTACTGTAAAAGATCCCTCAAAATAGTAATTGGGACATGCATTCTATGAGTCCTTTTTATTCCTATATTTTGAATCAAAGTAATTTTCTTTTGTTACTTTGTCATTATCAAATAGGGGGAGATTGTTGATCCAAACTCTCTCAGTGATTTGATAACGACCCTCTTTTATACTTAGTGAAAATTACGTTATTATATGTATTAGTGTTTCATCATCAGCGATCAGACTGAGTCTGTTCAGTTATCGCTGATGACCTTTCTGTAAACATTAATATGTATGTGTTTCACTTTCAGCGATCAAACTGAGTCTGTTCAGTCATCACTGATCGTTTCCTATGTAACACAGTTAACGTAATCCCTGAAGACAAGTCTCGCGTCAACATAGTTCATAGCTGAATCGAAGACGAAGCCACTGAACAATAGATAAGTCTACTAGTGACCTGATGCGGATATCAGCGAAGACCAGACGAATCTACTTACGCGAAGAAGCCTGAGGAAAAGCTTCAGCGATAGCTGAACTTCTTTATCTCTGGAAGAAGAGATACTCAGCGATCAACGATCACAAAGCTTATGCCTCAAGTTTTCTTTTGTCTTACCTTGCACAACCAGTTCGATGTGTCAGAACGGACACGTCTCTGCCACAAATCGTACAATAACTCTGTCAACTACACTGTTCATAAAGCGGCCAAAAGCATGTCTCCAAAAGTAAGACTACCGAAGCCAATCTATGAATGCCACGTGTAAAGTACCCTGCCATGCATTTAATGCATAGGGTATAAATAGGAAGCTCACCCCTTCATCTGAAGGTGTGCTCAATCCTTGAACTCCAAAATAGAAACCCTTGTTTTCTATCTCTCTAAAAATCCCCCATTCTCTGAATTTCTTGTGCAACCATCTTAGTGTTTCTTAAGTTTGTTTAGATTGAGTCTGTCTTAATCTTATTCCGCAACAAACTTGTAAATTGTATTTTGATTTATCAATAAACAATTTATTAAACTTTAATTTCTGTGTTTGTATTCAACCCCCCCCTTCTACAAACTTGTTAAGCACCTTCGGGACCAACAAGGATCTCAGTCTAAGCCTCCCACTCTACTGAGGGATGAATATCCTCAGTGGAAGATCAGGATGGTGTACTTCCTCGAAGGTGTGGATCCTGGTCTGGTTGAGTTTCTTCATAATCCTCCTTTCATCCCAATGATAACTGTTCCTCGTGTTCCTGCCACTGCCAATACTTCTGAAATACCTGAATATCAACACCCTAAACCCGTCCTTGAATGGAGTGAAGAAGAAAAGGCACAACATGAACTTGCAAAGAAAGCCAAAAGATTGATCATTATGGCTATTCCAAACGATATCTTCCAGTCTCTTGATTCATGTGAAACATCAAAGGACCTATGGTTAGAGCTAGAGAAACAACTTGAGGGTGGTGCTAAAACCCTCAAGAACAATAGGGCTTTGTGCATAAATGAATACTTTGCATTTAAAGCTCTGCCGAGTGAATCCATTCAAAGCACATACAACAGATACAATTCCTTGATAAACAAGTGTAAGATGTATGGCATCCACAGAACCTCTGAAGAAAACAATGTAAGATTTCTTCAGAGCCTGAATGATGAATGGCTTCATCTAACCATGTCCATGCAAGCCACATTGGATCTTGATGTATGGTCCATATCTGTTCTCTTTGGAACACTGATTAGCCAAGAGAACAAAATTTCCAAGTTGACATCCTCTGTCGGAGGTCCTCTAGATCTTGTAGGAAGTGCCTCAAAAGGAAAAGACAAGGGAAAGAAGGAAAAGGCAGCTGAGGATGCGCAAAGGAAGAAAAAGAAAAAGGTGCTTGTAGCAGAGAGTGAAAGTGAAGAAGGATCTGAGGAAGAGATTGACGTGGCTGCTCTGGCCAAAACGCCTGCGCTTATTACTCGACAATTCAATCGTAGTCTCAAGAAGAAGCCAGAGTAAGAGGGAGAGAAGAAAGAGATGATAGAAGCAGAGGATATGGTGAGAAAAGAAAGTATGGAAGAGAAGAGTCTGAGGAACAAAGGAAAGAAGAGAGGAGTGGACATAGATCAGACGGCAGAGGTGGTGACAAATTCCCAAAACAAACTGAAGGGTGCTTCAAATACGGAAAACCAGGCCACTTCGCCGCAGAGTGCAGGTCCTCTGCCAATAAAGGGAAACCAACAAGAGACGCTGCTTTCTACAAAAAGAAAGCTAAATAGTATACTCAGAGATCCCTAATGGCTGAACAAGAGAACCTTGTAACCGATGAATCCTCTGATGAAGAGGACAACACACTCTTCTGTGGAATGGCAGAAGTCAACTCCTCTGACAACAATATTGAGGTATCTTGTTCTAACTTCCTTAATTCTGACTCTGAGAACAAACTTCTTACAATACAAAATGAGTTTCTTGCTTACAAAAACATGTGCTCAGAACTAGAGAAGAAATTGGCCTTCTTTGAGAGAGAAACTAGGCTTCTCACTCAAGAAAAGGACAAGCTCTATCTAGAAAGAAAAACCTTTGTTTCTGAACATATTGTTGAAAAGAATGGGTTAAAAGAAAAGATTTCAAAACTTGATCAAGCCTTAAAAGACAAAGTAAAGGAACTAAAAAAATGTGAGAGTAATCGATTAAATGCCATTTCTTTGAAAAACTTTTTCCAAAAAGAAAGAGAAGTCCTTCATCAAGATCTGTTCGACAGAGATCTCCAAATTAAGAGGTATCAGGATGCTCAAAAGGTTCATGAAAAGGTAATCACCCAGATCGGTAGAAGAGGATTAGGGTTCGAGGATATTAACCCCTACATAGGAAATAAAAGAAACAAATCTTTAACAAACATCTTCTGCCCTGGTAAATTTTTAAAACCAAGTCTTCCAAACCTATTATCCACATTCAAGAGGCGCAAAACCTCTGAGGGACCACATCCGAGGAAACCTCTGCAGATGACAAATGTATAGTATGAAAACAATGATTCAGCATTTGCACTCTCGTCAAAGAGAAAAACTATTCCAAGGAAATATCTGTCTCAAAAACAGATAGGAATCTTCAGATTCGGTCACCCAGAAACTCAAACCCAAATGACTTTCATGTGCCTGATGGTTCCTGAAAAGGAACTATCCTCTGATGCACCAGAGTTCGTTCCAGCCTCTGTGGAAGAAAAACTATTTAAAAGGTTTTTGGAAAGCGACTTGAGAAGAACTTATGAAAATCATTTTCTCAACCATCCTGATTTAACCTCTGAAATAAGAGAAATCTTTGAGCAAGATCTTCAAAACTGTCTTAATGTTCCTATGGTCATTCCTTGTATTTCAAAAATTCTAAATACTTCAGAGGACACCAATGGACAAAGCAAGGCACTTACAGAAGGTCAAACTCTCATTCACAGAGACTTTCTCGACTCAGACTCTGAGTCAGAATTAGAGTCCTCTGTTGACAATGGGACAAGTTCTGTAGAACTTGAGATACTCCCCTGTGGTCCAGAGAAGAGTAAACTTACCTCTGGGATTCTTAATAGAACAGTTCTTCCCAAAAGGAAAACCACAGGTATACCTATCTGTCCTGATTTCCTGGACATATGCTTGCAAGCAAAGACTTCTTTTGAGCTTAAAAAGTCTAAAAAGAACAAGATCTCTCATGTTTTAAAAGCTCCAAAACCATTAAAACCATTTTAAGAAAGATTCACTTGGCAACCGAAGGGTAAATGGCCCAAAATTGATAAACATGATGCTTCTGTTGCAGTGAAAGCAAGGAAAGAAGATCAAGGGAGAGTACAATCTCAGAGCCACTCAAGAAAAGTTTTTGAAAAAACTCAACCTAGATTAGACAGAGCTTTCTGTAAAAAGAAACCCAAATCTAAAATGGGTTGTAGTAAAATTTTCTCTGTACCCTCCTTTGACATTTTTAATGAAATTTTCAAGAAGTTTGCCTCTAATGTCCCTTATTGTAAATGTCTTGATCTTATGCATGCTTTGAATCAACATTTATCGAGGCCCTCCTGTATTATATCTCACCCTAAACCCAAGAATGCAAAATTCAAGGGTGAGAAGAGATAATCTGGTACCTCTGCAAATGAGGATAAGCCCAAAACCAAAGGTGCTAAGGCATCTTCACAGCCTCCTAACAAAAATGGACCAATTTGGAAATGGTTACATAAATCTCTCTAATCTGTCCACAGAAGAAATAGCATGTGCCCATTTGGTACCTAGACTCCGGGTGCTCAAGACACATGACTGGCGACAGAGGGTTGCTTTCCTCTTACAAAGAAAAACTTGGTGGAGGATCTGTAACCTTTGTAGATAACAAGAAAGGTAAAATAAAAGGCTATGGAGTCATTGCCAAAGGAGACATTGATGTCAACAGAGTTGCCTATGTCGATGGCCTCAAGCACAACTTACTGAGTGTAAGTCAACTCTGTGATAATGGACTCGATGTGATGTTTAAAAGACAATACTGCTCTCTGTTGAAGGAAGATACCACCACAGAGCTTCTGCGAGCCAAAAGACGAGGTGACCTATACCTCATGGACTTTAAATCACCTAACATAGAAGAAAAGCTCTGTTTAGTCTCAAGTAAGAATGAAGAAGCTTGGCTCTGGCACAACAGGTTCTGTCATCTAAACTTTCACACACTTGACAAACTTGTGAAACTAGACCTGGTAAGTGGACTACCAAGTATTAGATTCGACAAGGATCATCTATGCTCTATTTGTGAGATGGGCAAACTTAAAAGGGCTGCCCACAAAACTATGTCTGACATATCTTGCACCAGACCTCTGCAGATGCTTCATGTTGACCTTTGTGGTCCTATATCTGTGCATAGTCTTGGTGGTAAGAAGTACATCCTTGTACTCATAGATGAATTCTCTAGATATACATGGGTTGAATTTGTTCGAAAGAAATCAGATGTTCCTGAAGTACTAATCAATCTTATCAAGAGAATACAAGTTCTTTATGACTGCAGGGTACAGAGAATCCGAAGTGATAATGGCATAGAGTTTAAGAATTCAACCATTGAAGCCTATCTTTCGACATAAGGCATATCACAGAACTTCTCTGCTGCAAGGACTCCACAACAAAATGGTGTTGTTGAATGAAAGAACAGAACACTAGTGGAAGCCGCAAGAACTATGCTCACTGCTTTAGGGCTCTCTATTTCTTTCTGGGCAGAAGCCATTTCAACTGCATGCTTCACCCAAAATCGATCTTTGATAGTGAAGAGGCATGAAAAAACACCATACCACTTACTACAACAGAGGAAGCCGAACATCAAGTACTTCCATGTCTTTGGCTGCAGATGTTTTGTGCTGAACGACAGAGAACAAATTGGGAAGTTCAGTCCCAAAGCCGATGACGCCAAATTTGTTGGATATTCATCACACTCCAAGGCATACAGAGTTTATGTACTCAAATCCAAACATATACTTGAAAGTATTAATGTTTCATTTGATGACTCTTTTCAGGTGACTTCTGAGCAAATCAGCTCAGGACTCAAACTTCAAGATGAAGATTCTGGTGGCTCATCACGAACAAATGACCTTATTCATCTGTTTGAAGATATGTTCAATGATGATGGACCCTCTGAAGGTGATCGTAGAGCCTCTGGAGCCGAACTCTCTAAGATCCAAACATGTACTTCTCTGACTGGTCCTAGTAATGCTTCACCCTCTACCACTACTGTTGCAGGTGCACCCATCGAGGGGGAGCACTCAGAGGACAATGCAAATCAAGGCCCCAAGCTAAATCAAGAACATGATCATCTTCAAAATACCTCTGAAGGGCAACACCAGATCAAGGCTTCGCAGAGCTCTCTACTTCAACTCATGGTGAACAACCAAGTCCTGTGGCAAGTACAAACGATCAATTTCCTTCAACAGAAAATGATCTACATCAAGATGAACTTGCACCAGAGTTGGCCACAAAAGGTTCCAATGATCACCTACCTCGAATGACCAAGTGGACCAGAAGTCACCCACAGAACCAAATTATTGGTGACCCATCTGACAGAGTCCAAACTCGATCAAGTACTGCAAACTTTTGTTACTATACAAATTTTGTAAGTATCATCGAACCCAAAAAGGTCTCTGAAGCTCTTGAAGATCCAAATTGGGTAGAAGCTATGCAAGAAGAGCTTCTGCAGTTTGAAAGAAACGAAGTATGGACCCTAGTGCCTCTGCCAAAAGGCAAAATTGCAATAGGAACTAAATGGGTCTTCAGGAACAAAAAGGACGAGGATGGTGTGGTGGTCAGGAACAAAGCAAGGCTGGTGGCCAAGGGATACTGCCAAGAAGAAGGGATTGACTACGAAGAAACCTTTGCTCCTGTAGCCAGGCTCGAAGCGATAAGGATATTTCTTGCCATCGCAGCCCACAGAGGGTTCAAAGTTTTTCAAATGGATGTTAAGTCAGCCTTTCTGAATGGCCAAATTCAAGAAGAAGTATATGTCCAGCAACCACCAGGGTTTGAAAGCTCTAAGTACCCAAATCATGTCTACTTTTTGGACAAGGCTCTGTATGGACTGAAACAGGCCCCCAGAGCCTGGTACGACAGACTTTCAAACTTCCTCCTTGCCAATGGTTTCGAAAGAGGTACAACTGATACTACGTTATTTTATAAAAAGAGAAAAGGTGAGATTCTACTTGTACAGATCTATGTTGATGACATTATTTTTGGGTCCACAAATGATCTATACTGCAAAAAGTTTGAATCATTGATGAAAAGTGGGTTTGAGATGAGCATGATGGGAGAACTTACATTCTTCCTAGGATTGCATGTCAAACAAACCACAGAGGGGATTTTCATAAATCAGTCAAAATATGTCTCTGACATACTTGAAAAGTATAAGCTCTCTGACTCTTCACCAATGAAGACTCCTATGGCCACTGGATCCAAACTTCATGCAGATCCAGAAGGCAAGTCTGTGGAATGTAAACTCTACAGAGGTATGATAGGGTCTCTGTTATACTTAACCGCAAGTCGACCCGATATAATGTTTGCCACATGTCTCTATGCAAGATTTCAAGCTAACCCCAAAGAATCTCATCTTTATGCTGTCAAGAGAATCTTCAGGTACCTAAAAGGGACCAAGAATCTTGGTCTTTGGTATCCGGAGAACTCTGGCTTTGATCTTGTGGCTTATACAGATTCAGATTACGGAGGATGCAAGCTCGACAGAAAGAGTACCTCTGGGAGCTGTCAATTCCTTGGAGGTAAACTAGTGAGTTGGACTTCCAAGAAACAGAATTGTGTCTCGACCTCTACGGCAGAAGCTGAATACGTTGCCGTTGGTAGTTGTTGCTCACAAGTTCTGTGGATGAGAACCCAACTCAGAGACTATGGTTTTGACATTGAAAAAATCCCCATCCTCTGTGACTCCAAAAGTGCCATTGCGATCTCTGCCAATCAAGTTCAGCACTTAAAACAAAGCATATCGATATCAGGTATCACTTTCTGAAACATCATGTGGAGCATGGGACAATGAGAAAAGATTCACTTTTCTAGTTGGCAAGATTGGTATGCTTAACATGAGTTGACCACAGAGCCTCTGTTGTACATATTTCCTTTCTGCAATACATTCCTTGTTTGTAAATAGCTTCTTAAGTTTTTCCTTATATTTATGTCTTGTATCCAAAGGGGGAGAACGTTGAGTCAAATATTGTATTCAAGATTAAAAGGTCAATGTTGTAAAAATGTAAGGGTTTAGTTGTTAAAAGGCTTCTAAGTCAATGTATTTGACTTTGACAATAGATATAATTGTGACGTCAATTAGTTTGACCATATAAATAGTTTTTGGTCCTTGTAAATTTGTAGACACACTTATTTCATATACTTATAGAGGGAGAAACACACAATATAGAGTAAGAGACTTGTGGCACAAAGTGAGATTTGTGATTAGAGAGAAATCATTGTAATCATTGTTCAAATCAATAAAGATGATTTCTACATATTCTGTGATTGTTTGATTACATGGATTTGGAACTATTCATTGAGATTTTTTGAGAATCTTAAAGTCAGATTTATGTTGATATTATCAAATAGGGGGAGATGATTCAAAGTTCAATTTTAGAAGAAAGTTATTTCAAAAGAAAGTAGTAAAGCAGAGAGAAATTACATTTCAAGTCAGAGCAAAGTTAATGATTATCGAGCTGAAACGATTTTCTAAAGGATTATTACTTAATTGTGATCAAAAGGAGAGATTGAAAAGTTCTGAAGATTTCAAGTTTGTAAAGAAAGACAGAGTATTCATGTTGAAAAGATTTTCAGAGAGGAATTCTCAAAGTTTTGAAGCCGTTAAAGATTTTGTGTTGAAGATTGTGCAGCTAAAAGATGACCTGAGGATTATCGTCAATTTTTTTTTAATCTTCAATCCAAAGGGGGAGAATATTGAGTCAAATATTTTATTCAAGATTAAAAGGTCAATGTTGTAAAAATGTAAGGGTTTAGTTGTTAAAAGGCTTGTAAGTCAATGTGTTTGACTTTGATAATATATATAGTTGTGAGGTCAATTAGTTTGACCATATAAATAGTTTTTGGTCCTTGGGACTTTATAGACACGCTTATTTCATATACTTCTAGAGAGAGAAACACACACATAATCTAGAGTAAGAGAATTGTGGCACAGAGTGAGAATTGTGATTAGAGAGAAATCATTGTAATCATTGTTCAAATCAATAAAGATGATTTGTACATATTTTGTGATTGTTTGGATCTAGAACTATCAATTGAGATATTTCGAGAATTTTAAAGTCAGATTTATGTTGATATTATCAAAAAGGGGGAGATGATTTAAAGTTCAATTTTCAGAAGAAAGTTATGTCAAAAGAAAGTCGTAAAGCTGAGAGAAATTATATTTCAAGTCAAAGAAAAGTCTAATGATTATCAAGTTAAAGAGATTTTCTGAAAGATTACTACTTAATTGTTATCAAAAGGAAATATTGAAAAGTTCTGAAGATTTCAAGTTTGTGAAGAAAGATAGAGTATTCATGTTGAAAATATTTTCAGAGAAAATTTCTCAAAGTTTTGAAGTTGTTAAAGATTTTGTGTTGAAGATTGTGCAGCTAAAAGATGACCTAAAGATTATTGTCAATTTTTTTTTTAATCTTGAATCCAAAGGGGGAGAATGTTGAGTCAAATATTGTATTCGAGATTAAAAGGTCAATGTTGTAAAAATGTAAGGGTTTAGTTGTTAAAAGGCTTGTAAGTCAATGTGTTGGACTTTGACAATAGATATAGTTGTGAGGTCTATTAGTTTGACAATATAAATAATTTTTGATCCTTGTAAATTTGTAGACACACTTATTTCATATACTTCTAGAGAGAGAAACACACATACAATCTAGAGTAAGAGACTTGTGGCACAGAGTGAGATTTGTGATTAGAGAGAAATCATTGTAATCATTGTTCAAATCAATAAAGATGATTTCTACATATTCTGTGATTGTTTGATAGCTTGGATCTGGAACTATCAGAGGAAATGGAAGGGTGACGGTGTGGGGTCTAAAAGGTACACCTCTTATTCTTATTATATTTTTTTCCTTGTCTTAGTCACGTGGCTACTGCCAAAAATTCACACCAAAGTCCCTTAATTCTATTTCTTCCAAATTCTTTATTTATTTATTTCTCTAGTTATGAATCCAAAAGGTTAACAATTAAATGGGGATATATATAGGAAGGTCAAACAAGAACGCTAAATATTTTAGAAAACAAGAAAAAGACCAAAAACAACAGATCGTGTACAAAATCATATGTGATTTTGCGCTACCCGAAAAATTCGGACGCATGCGATGTCAACCCCGACTCACAGGTCGTGCGCATAGTTGCGTGAATCATATATGAATCATATATGATTTTGTACGTGAATCATATATGATTTTGTATGTACTCGTACGCTTTTGCGTTTTCTTAAATAGATGTTGTTCTCGTTTGAACCCACCTCTATGTATATGTGTACATATATATATATATATATATATATATTTATTCAACTATCAAATAGTCTTAAATATATATATATATATATATATATACTAAAATTCATGGATTTCTAATTTATTAAAAAAAAGAGGAAAGGGAAGTGTGAGTGTTCCATGAAGAGATAAAGGCAGTTTTAGTTCCAGATTATGAATTCAGAAATCCAATAGTTGTTCCGGACTTAAAGCTGAAAAAGTTGGAGGAACCTATTGTGGGTATGATTTTAAAGAAAAAGGAAAAACTGTTCAACTTGGAAACCATTGAGATTACCTATGGTAATACTTATACAAAGGAGACCTATGAGAATTTATACTTGAATGTTGATGAGGAGTTAAATCTGCTTGAGCATGAAGTCAGTGGAGATATATCTGGAGAATTGCAAATGATGAACAGTAAAATGATTGGGACGTTAAGAATGGGAGATGATCAACTCAACTTGAACAGTTCAATTATCAGAGTTGAATAGTTTGAACGAAAAGATTTTGCACTTCTGAATTATGTGGTTGTAAAGGTTAAGAAGTAATGGGATCCATTTCATAAATTTTAAGCATTGATTTCAGCAGATTAAAACTAAGAGATCAAGGTTTTCTTTTTAATTTTTTTAAAGAGCTGCTGAAGCTTGGTTTGAGTTGGAGTTAAGAAGAATAATGGTGATCTGTATTAGAAATCTAGCCTTGTATGATTTGCAGCTTGCTATTGTGTCAAGGATGGAATTAACATTAATAAGGTATCAAATTGTGACGTTCTAGAGAGAGGGTAATCCAAAAGGGAGTTCAGAGATGTTCCAAAACATGGATATTTGTACATTCTTAAAGATCATGTTGATCTCAAGATGCTTAGATTTTCATAGACTCCAAAGTTTTCTAGTGCAACCATGGAATTCTTAGTTAAAGATCTAAAGTTGGTTGATGTGAGTTTTAAAATTTATACCACAAGCGTACGGGTATTGTAGCATACGGGCCGATCACAGGGAGGTGACGGTCTAAACGCTAACCACTTAATAATCATGTCTAGCTATGCGAATCAGATAATTTGATTGATTATTTAACTAAATAGACATAAATTAAATGAGATCAAGGGAAAGAGATACGAAAATGAAGCAAATAAAAAAACAAGACTAAGGAAAATAAATGACAACTACAATTAAAGGGGCACTGGGTAACGTCAACCTAGGATTTTGGTAATGGTGGGAATTTGTTTTGCAAAACTACTTTAACCCGCTCTCGAGGTGGAAAATCTATTCTAGACCAAGACACATATTTACTTTCGCAATATATGTACATCAGAAATAAACATTAACAATTAAAACAAGTGATTTTCCCAATCAACGTCCCTAACAATTCAAAAATGTTAGAACCATTGTCATTGATCAATTTAATCCAAGTAAAATATTAAACTTTCGTTTACATCAAAAAACTAATTGAATTGACTAAATGTTTTGTTAAAAACCAATTAAATTAACCCCAACTTTCGTTTGAATCAAAATGGATTAAAACCCAACATTCATTTTAAGAACAATTGGTCAAATACCAAAACCTCGATCCTAAGCAACGATTACCCAATAAAACGATTACTAAATTAAGACCAAGAAATAAGTTGTTTATTTAAACTCCAATAAGATACAAAATAAAGTAAATTTAAGCTATCAAGATAACTACATTAGACACAACCTAGTAACATTAATGCTAACGGAAATCAAAGACGAATAATGGATCACTAAGCAAATATATGCATAAATTAATTAAATGTAGAAATAACAAGTGCAAAAAATTAAACCTAACCTAATATGCATATATTAAGTGTAGAAAATTGAAAGAGTATAAGAAGAACTTGATTTGCAATAGATTAAAGTAAGGAGAAGGGAATAGAGGTACATAGAGATGAAGGGTAACAGGGTAAACAATAGAGATTTGCAGAAAAAAGCTAAAACTTGAAGTAAAAATTAAGAACATAGAAGGAATGATGAAGAATACTCAAGAACGATTAGATTAACGATAATATTCAAACAAACAAGAAATAACCAAATATATTAAAGAGATAGGGAAGAAGATACTAGTAATCGTATGAAAAATTGATTGCAGATCGGATTCCAATGGCCTAAGCTTGAAGCGCAATCTTCTTCCCCAAGTCTTGGTGAAATCGATCAAAAAACTCTCACAAAAAACAAACGTATATCGTCTCTCCCAAGAGTAAATAGGCATGTCTAAAACAAACCCTCACAAGGGGTTTAAATAACCAAGCCTAAGATGAAATAAAAGCCCAAAAAAATAAAACGGCCGCTCACGCGCCTGTGAAGGAACCCTTCACTGGCGTGAGGCAAGGTAGAAAGTTTAGAAAAATATCTCAGGCACTGTTCCTTCACACCCGTGAAAGTGGACAAAATGTAAACTAGAGTTCTGGTGGGTTTTCTTCGAGTCTATAAAGCTATCCTTCGTGCCCACGAAGTGTGCAAAATCTTTAAACTTCAAATTCTTGACTTTTTCTCCCATCTCTTCATCAACTTGTGTATCTATCCTCGCTTCCTTCACTTCCTTCTCGGAATCACTCTTCAATACTTCCAAATCATCCACCATGCCGCCTCTAACATTTCGTATAATCTGCACAAAAGCATACCAAAAGCATAAAACCTATTCCAAAAACTGTGAATGTAAAATCCCAAACAATCAAGCATTTTCTCAAACAAGATCAACAATCAAGAACTAGAGAGAGAGAGAGAGTAGAGAGAGAAAGTAGATCTTGATATATCACACATCTAAATGATTTTACAATGACGTGCTTACTAAACTTACAAGGAACAACCCAATTTATACCCACTAGCTATTACAAAGACTTAACAACTAAGTAAACTAAATATCTTTGACAATACAATGATGTTAGAATGAAATTGTATTCAAGATTAAATGAGGGTCATTATTGTACTTGTTGTAAGTGTGAGTGTGTGTCATGTTGACCTATATATAAGCAAGTCTTTGTGTTGTAGAAGTGGTTGTAAGATTTGGTTGTAATTGTTGAAAGAGATAGAACACATAGTTGCACACTGTGAGAACACACACAAACACTCTGTCTTGAAAGGATTATCACAAATAGGTATATGGCTTGATGTAATCTGAGTGATTAATCAATAAAAAGTGTTTTGTGTAAATATGTATGTGTTTATGCTAGTAATTCTTAGGCCACAATTGATATCAGAGCCAAATCCATTTTAAAATAAAGAAATCTTTGAGTCGACACTGTTCATCGAAGTCAAAATCGATTTTGAATTTTAGTGAAAATTTCGAGTTGTAATCGATTGATTTGTGTTCGTTTATCATTTTCGAACAAGTCTGTGTATTTTGATTTGTGAATTGCACAGTAATTGAGTCTGAATTTTGATTTTGGTTGAGTTTGTATTTCACGAGTTCATCGCACTGTTCTTGAATCAAATTGTCAATTTGTGTGTTTTTAATCGAAATTCCTTGTCAGAATTAGATTCTTGACGTGTAGGTGGTGAATTGTCAAGTTTTCAGATCGAGATTAGAGGTCTAAAGTGATTTTCGGTGCGAATTTGTTCGAGTTTAGAGGTTTGCGTGAGATCCAAAGTTTGCGCCAGTTCGTCATACGTTTGCGCGAGTTCATCTCGGTTTGCGTTAGTTCTTCAAGAGATTCATCAAGTGGTTCTTCTAAACTTTGCGTCTGCATCTAAAAGGAAAATCTGAACTTTGCGTATTCAACCAGAAACGCAAAGTGTACTTTGCGTCAACAATGTTTATAGTAAAATTGATGTTTGCATTATCAGTAGTTAACGAGAAACTGATGTTTGTGCCATACACTTCTTATGCAAAGTTAGCTTTGCGTCAGTAACATATCACGCAAAGTAAGGTTTGCGTCACACACGGGTTACGCAAAGTAAGGTTTGCGTCACACACGGGTTACGCAAAGTCAGGTTTGCGCCATACCCTTCTTGCGAGAAGTATAGTTTGCGTCATAAACCCATAACGCAAATCACGTTTGCGCTACAGCCTGTTCACGCAATCTTCAATCTTGCGCCAGACACAGTGTTATACTTGAATTTTTTTTTCGAGAGTTTTCTTGATTTGTTGGATTTAAAGATCATTACTAGCTAGTATTTTTTTCATAGTGTGTAGGTTTATAAATCTTTCAATCATGTCGAATGACTTACTCTATATGGGATCTCATCTGAAGCCTCCGGTCTTGTCTATCGGAGAATACTCACAATGGAAGAAAAGGATGACTCAGTTCTTGAATCTTAAGAACAAAGATTATATGGATTCTATCATAAATGGTCCAATTGAGCCAAAAACGCATGTACCTGGACAAGCAGCTTCAGCTACATCTCCAGAAATTCCGGAGAGATATGTGCCAAAGCCATATGAATACTTCAGTGAAACAGAAAAGGCAAGACATAAGATAAATGAAGAGGCACTTATCTATCTAACCATGACAATTCTCAATGACATCTACAATCGTGTATATAGTAGGAAATCTGTAAAAGCCTTATGGGATGAAATGGAGAGACAGTTTCAGGGAACAAAGAAGTCAATTCAGACAAAGCTGAATCAAAGTATAAATGCGTATGAAGGCTTCCATGCAAAATAAGGAGTGACTTTGTGGGAGACATACACACGTTTCAATGTGATTCTGAATGATCTAAGGAGAAATGGAATGGACAAGTCAGTATCAGAGATCAATTATAAGTTCATTAAGAACTTGAACCCAGAGTGGAAAAGCTATGCTATCAACATTCAGATGACTAAGGACATGGCTCAAGAAGAAGTCAATGCTATCTTCACAACTTTGTCTCAACACGAGGATGAAGTAAAGCAGCTGAGTGCTGAAAAGAAGATGGTCAAGGATTCTCTAGCCTTAATGTCTGAACGTAAGAAAGGGTCAAGTTTCATGTCCAGTTCTTCTTATAAGACAAAGTCAAGGAAGTCCAAAGTTCTCCTCACTAAAATCCCTGATTCAAGTACTAATGAATCTTCTACTGAAGTTGAAGAGCATTCAGACGAGGATATTCAACGGTTTGCTGAAAACCTGGCTCTCCTAACAAAGCAGTTTCAGAAAGCTTTGGTAAGAACAGATTCTCAAAGCCGAAATATGAGAGTTACAAGAAAGACAAGTACAAACCAAGGTCTGAAAAGAAGTATGATAAAAGAGGAGAGAAAAGAGATGAAAAGAGAGAAGAGAAAAGAGGATAAAAGAGATGAAAAGAGAGAAAAGAAAAGAGAAGAGAAGAGAGAAGGAAAGAAAGAAGAGTCTGAGCCGAAATATGAACGATGCTATAACTGTGGAAAACTAGGTCATTTTTCAAAAGACTGCAAGTTCAAGCGAACAAAGAATTCAGAAAACTATGCTCGGAAATCACTGATTGCAAAGAAGGTGGAAGATGGTCAAAACTTAATGGAAGAAGAGGAAAATTGGTTCTACAAGAGTTCTGATGATGAAACGGCACACTTTACTCAGGTGTGTATGATGGCCAAAGTGGATGAGGACACTGAATCATCTTCTGATCATTCCGATTGTGGTTCTGAGGTACGTACTCTGTTTAACAATGAACTTATTCAATCTTTAAAAGCTCAGGTCCAATTCATGAAAGAAGAGTTTGAAAATTTTAAAGTCAAACTTAGTCATGAAAGACAAACAATGTTGAATTTTCGCGATGAAAATGCAATGTTGAAAGATGTTGTTAAGGAGAAAGAGTCTGAGAAAGAGATTTTGAAAAAGGACAAAGATGTTTTAAAATCAAAAATATCTGAGCTTGAAAGAGATCTTGTAAATTTAAATGCTGAAAAAGGTGAATTTAAAATCAAGTTTGAAGCGTGTTTTCAAGAAAGAAACGAGGCATATTGTAAAATCAAGCAACTGGAGGATTTAAATCTGAAAAGAGGACAGACTGAGCAAACATTAAATCTTTTAACAAACAAACTCCAAGATGTCCGATTTTATGATGTCAAAAAGGGTTTAGGTTTTGAAGCAAATAATGTTTTGAAAAGAGCACCAGAAAATTTGTATAATTTTGATAAGATGGGCTCTACTCCTACAAAACCTGATATTCGTGATACTTTTGTTACTTTTCTTAAATGTAAAGTAGTGAATGATGATGACACTTCATCTTGTGCTGATTCAATTTCAACTTTTAAATCTGTTGGTTTTACTTATAAAGATTTGAACGAAAGTTACAAAACAAGAAAGCTAGAATTTAGTGAATTTTCATCACTATTTTGTCCTTGTTTACCAACAGAGTCAGCTAAAGTTGAAGCAAATAGTACTGAATCTCAGTGTCAGTATGATGAATCTGATTCATAAACTGATGTTGAGAATCAAATTCCTTTATCTGATTCATTCACTTCTAATTCCTCAAAAGAATCAAAAGCGGAAAATATCATGAATCAAAACCTTAATTCTGATTTTTCAAAAATTATGACTGAGGAGATCTTTACAGAATTCATGAATGCTTCAGATCATGTACCAATAATAGAAAAGATGGAATCAAACTCTGAGGTGAATCAAGCATCTATCTTTGAGAAACAAATCACAGATCTTCAAAAGACAATTGAAGAGTTAGAAGATGAGAACATTGATCTCAAATTCAAACTTGACAAGTCTTATGAAGAAAACAAAGAACTCTCTAGAGAGTTAACTGTTTTAAAAGATGATTTGTTTAAACAAAATCTAAAAGAGAAAAAGATGTTTGAGTCTCCCAACTGGAATGTTCATTCTAATCCAGAGTTTGAGACTATTAAATCTAAAACTTCAGTTGTTTATACTACTACTCCTGAATATCCTCTAAGTATTTTTGAAAAGGGAGAAGCTTCTTGTGCTTCAAAGCCAAAGTCATCTTCTACAAAGAAAGCTAACAAGATTATGTTTCCTGTTTCAGATATAAAAAAGCAGAATGATAAAGGAGAATGGATGAAGAATGTGAAGGAAAATAAAGTTGCTAAAAATAAATGTAGTATCAGTGATAGTGATAGTATGATTTGTAAAAATTCAAACGTTTCCAAATGTCAAAGTTGTATGAATGCTTGTACTTCATTGGGTAAATCTAAGCTTTTGACATTTGCACGTAAGAATTTTATCTGCAAACACTGTCATGATAATGCCTTTATCATTTCTTCCATTCATTCTACATCTAAAGTTGCCAAACAAACATCTCGTGTCAAATCAGTTTCCAGATCCTTAACACACCAGGCTAAAGTTTTTCATGCTAAGATTGATCATTTTTCTATAAAGCAGAGATTTCATGAGCTTAATGTGAAAATGACATGGAAATGGGTACCTAAGCCTCGCTATGAGTGGCGAATTAAGGCTAAGGTGGATGATGTTGATAAATTGCAAAAAGCTAACAAGGAAGGACCCATCTGGATATGGGTACCTAAGCAGAAATAATTTTCTTATTTTACAGGCCTCACATACATGGTATATAGATTCAGGATGCTCGCGCCATATGACAGGATTTAAGCATCTACTTCACAATTATGTTGAGGAACCTGTCGGTACTATTGGGATGTCCTGAATGCGCTTCCCTTTTATCTCCTTATCTACTATATGCGCCAGATATGTAACACACTCTTTCCTTAAATACTTCCGCATCTTCAAACACGATACTATTTTTAAGCTTCTCCTTGACTTCTCTCCATGAACTAGATGCATTCCTCCTTCCAGTAATGGGATTCGAAGTATCTTTTCAGAACAACAAATTTCTGCTCGGTTTTTGGATAACCAATCCATACCCACTACTATGTCGAAACTTCCTAATTTAATTGGAATCAGATCTATGCTGAACTCCTTTTCCGCCAATTCTAAGGTACAGTCAGGAATTTAATTATTTGCCTAAACCGGCAATCTATCTATGCGCCGCGCATTAACAATACCCATCTAATAATTAAATCATGCATTCGACGTAATATACAATGATAATATACATTTCAATCATACAAAATACTAATAATTGC